>JAUMJK010000760.1:1200000-2400000 GCA_033558105.1 Coccyzus lansbergi | reverse complement strand
GACTACTCTGAGCATCAGTGCAAGGAATTCGCTCCCCAAGGTGGCTTATGCCACCGCTATGGATTGGTTTATAGCAGTGTGCTATGCCTTTGTGTTTTCTGCACTCATTGAATTTGCAACAGTGAATTACTTCACAAAGAGAGGCTATGCATGGGATGGCAAAAGCGTCGTTCCTGAAAAGGTAACACTGCTTAACGTCTATCCCAGCAAGTCATACTTCTGCTTACGGTATGGGTATCTTTTTAAGCCTGTTAGGAATTCTTACTATTTAGAATAATGCTATTTAGAATTTACTATTTAGAATTATTCCAGAAGAGTTTTCTCATGTGTTTGTACAAAGCATAAACAATAATTACTTAGACGTGGAATCTATGATTTCTGACATACCAGAGGATATTTACTGCTAGAAAAAATTTACTGAGATATTGACTGAGCGGAAAGAAGATAAGTGTGGGTTTTTTTGAAGGGAAGTTGGTTTGATTTTTGAGCAAGAGCAATTGTGGATGCTGCCATATAAACATAGAAAAAAAATTCCATTGTCTACAGTATTTAACAGTTTCCAGAGTGTATTGGTCTGCAAGATCAATTTCAGGAGGACTGCTCTGCGATTGTGGCCAAGTAAATCACCACAGGACTTTTTCTGTCTTTTGCCTTCTATCATTTCCCTAATTTTTAAAATTAGAAATACTAATTTTACTTCTTAGTTTATAGGAGAAATTGTTTTGTTTTGAGGCAAAAGAATAACAGTTATGGGGAATGTGCAGTCCTGATCTTTACCTCCCTGAATGTAATAGTGAGACATCACATTAACCTAACCCAGTTTGTAAATTGCAGGTGCATGAAGAATTTGTTGAGTACATTTAGGGGATGAAGGAGAGTTTCCTATTTCCTGTGAGTTATCACATCAGCTGCTTTTGTCAGGAAGCTCATTTGGTTGTGTTTTTTTCTTTTCTTGAGAAAGAGCTCTTGAAAGAGAGTTTAAGTTGTCTAATTTGTTATTATGAATATTCACAGACTAGAGATTCAGCAAAATAAATATTTGTAGGAGCAGATGTTACTCCTTGGTACACGAATGTATGTATTTAATTCAGGAGTGTATGGCTATATATATATTTTTTTTTTTTGCTATTTTAATTACATGAGTCACTGAGGAAAATAAAATCAGGACATTTACAGAATGACAGCTAATACGAAAGCGTTGCAGAATGAATAAGCGAAGTAACAAAACAAACTTATGATAATGAGCTACATGACTGCTGTTGAATATTGAATTTCAGTTACTGATGATATTTTCATTGAAAATAATTTGCTTGATTCTTAGTTGTGCTCCTGTCTTTATGGCATCTATTGTAAAACATAGGCTGTATCAACAGAACAAATACCTTAAATGTTAAATATTGTTAAAAATGTTAAATAATCTACTTTGTAATATAGTTACTATAATTGGGCATTTAATTTGTTTCAAATAAAATTACATTTTCAGAAAAGAACCCCATCAATATAAACACAATATTCAACCACTCTTTAAAATGCTGGAGGATTTATAGCTTGGCATTCCTCAAAACACATAAGGGTCATGTTTGTTGTTTGATATAAGGGAGGAAAAGACATGCTGGTACCCTGTGGGTATGTTATGTGCAGACATAAGGAAAGGCAAGCAAAGCGAACTAGCAGTGAACAAATCATCACAGCTTAATAAAGTCTAGAGTGCTAATTAGCTGTCATATTAGTTTTTCATGAAGCTGAATTTGACATGAAATTTAAAGAACCTGACTGGTGTCAGGAGTATCTGTTGTCTCTGATTCCTCATGACATTTAAATCTACAGGAATGGTCTCCTCTGAGATTTCTGAGAAGCTGTTCTTTGCCTGCTTGATTTATTGCTTCTCATGAGAGTATCTGGCCTAGAAGGAAACACGACTGGCTTCATACGCAGCAAACATGTTAGCAGCCTTCTTGGTCAGGAGGAGAACAGATAGACAACTAAAAGTCTTTCCAACATCATATTTTTACTTTTTGGAGTATTTTTTTCGACCTGTTTGTTCCTCCTATTCAGTAGGAATATTCTAAGACAACTTGAAACTGTTCCATAGCCTCAAGCTAAGCTGAAACCAACTGTCATGAAATAAAGAACATCCCTATCAGAGTAATTCTGTGAATCCCTTTACTTACTAAGTATCAGGAATATATCATTTCATCCTTTTTAACTTACTGTGTGGATCTGCGAGCCATGCTTCGACAAAGCCTTTTCCTACTTGCCCTGATGCTTTTGCATCTTCCTTTAACCTTCTCAAGTGTCCTGTGGGAACCCTTCTGCTCATTGAAATGTTCACCTCTTGAACAAGAATGTTTGCTCAGGCTCCCCTGCTGGGTGCTCCGTAGGGCTATTAATCTGTAGTTGCTCCATCATAAAAAGTACAGTGATTAATTTAAAAAATATTGCCTCCATGGGACAAGCTGCTTCTTGAAAACAGAAAATTATATTGGTATCTTGCGAAAGGACATAATTGATCACATTCTGCTGACTTTTTCCTCTTTAGCCATATCTTTTTTTTTTTGTTTTCATTATAAAATGATAACATTTGCCTATTCTTTTTGAGGGAAGTACAGCCTAATTTTTTTCTAAACTCTTGGGTGTTTTTGTTATCTAGTTTCTTCTCATTATCAGAAGCAGTGATGCTTTTTTCTAATGACCCACTACATCCTTCTTCTACATTTATCCTTGTGCAATGGCTGGAGGAAAGTTTGGACAGTGTGTAACAGGGATGGTTAAATTCCAGATGTAACCCCAGATGTCAGAATTTAACTTTTTTTCCTACAAGTAGATCCCAGAAGTACAATACTAGAAAACATAAGGACCTGGGGGAAAATCTATATATTCTTTCCAATCAATAAGTTCTCCTCCACTAAAAGACTTTCAATGCATTCTTCCTTTAGTAATATGGGTAGGTGGATGCAAAAATCGTACAGCTATTTAAGTACCTATATGGGAAATGACATTTCAACCATTATGATCCAATTGTAACACTAAAATGAGAACATGAAGTTTCTATTCCATAATGCTTTTAGTGTAAATTGTTAGTGAACAGAACACTGGCAGCTTTGCATTTTATTAAATAATCCTCTCTCTTATTGCATGATCACATGGTTTCTATAGTCTATATTTTTATGTATGAACTGTCTTAGAATGCATCATATACTGCTATTTGTCTAAATATTGGAAAGCTACAATAAGAAATTCAGTGTTTTTTAAAAGTTTTTGTTCTGGTCAAGAAGCACAGTTAATCCAAGGAAAATTGAATTACAAGAAGTTTATCACTGTTGATTACAATTAAAAGTAATTTTATCAATCAGTAAAGCTAGCTATGAGCACAAGTACTGATTATAGTTTATCCATCAATTAATTTGGTTTAACTAATATAAGTAGTGCGGATGAATGATTTTGTCTTTGTCTTCACCTAAATATTTTGCATGAGTCATATCAAATATCCAGAAGCTAACTAATTTCTTTCAGCTTATTACTATTTCTGATATAAATTTGATTAACTGCAAAATTTTATGGTGCTTTTTCATAATCTTATCTGTTGAGAAGACACTGAGAATAAAACGTTTTCTTCTTTCTTCAGCCAAAGAAAGTGAAGGATCCTCTCATTAAGAAAAATAACACGTACACAGCTGCAGCTACCAGCTACACACCTAATATTGCAAGGGACCCTGGGCTGGCAACCATTGCTAAAAGTGCAACAATTGAGCCCAAAGAAGTTAAGCCAGAAACAAAACCTGCAGAACCCAAGAAAACTTTTAACAGCGTCAGTAAAATTGATCGACTATCAAGAATAGCTTTCCCATTGCTTTTTGGAATCTTTAACTTAGTCTATTGGGCTACCTATTTAAACCGGGAGCCCCAGTTAAAAGCTCCAACTCCACATCAATAACCTCATTTATTTCTGTAGTTCTGTTTTGTCTTTGCTCTGGGAACTGCTTCCCGTTTTCACATATGGTAATTCCCCTTTGCTTCATTGCCTCTGTCTTAAAGAAAATAAAGGTTTATTAATTTAACAAAAGGTAAATTATATCTGTATATTTAAAAAAAACTGTGTGTGAAGGAGAGAATGATGAAGTATATTCTTAGAAAAGGGAGTCTGAAAATGGGAAAGAGTGAGTTATAAAGTAGTAAAAAAAAAAAAAAAAGAGAATAGATAGCTTAGTACTGAATGACCCCAAAAAGTGTTATATATGTATGGCGAAAAGATATTTTCATTGAAAGAGTTGTGGAAAGTGGGAAATTATTCTTTACGATGTTCTTGATGCACATACTATACCATACCTTTTATTCAACAACTGTTTATAATCTTTTCAAAGATGTAAAGCTTTCCATTTGCTAAATCCCCTAAGACATGTTATTTTCCCAATCCTGTTTCTCTTCTATATTCCAGACCACCTGACATACAATATTAAATGGTCTTTAATCAAAAAGAAATCTACTCACTCTAGGTACAGTTTGTCACTGTATAGCACATAAGATCTAATGGTAACAAATGCTTTAATCTGCTGTCTTACTGCAGTCTTGTTCTAAGCATTAAGTTGTCACTAGACTAGTTTTAAAACCAGTTGCACAATCAAGTGCAGATCCCAAGTTCCCTCTGTCACCTGTGCAATCGAAGCAATTCCTCGATGCTTTTCCAGATAGCTTTTACACATCACTATGTTTTAGAAAGTTAAAAATATAAAACCAAACCAACAAATGAACAATTTTTGCAAGCTCTAGATATGTTGAATGTATTCTTTTATAAAATGAGACATTAAAAAGAAGCTTTAGATTGAGATTTATGGATAGCAGAAAGAAAAAATATAGTATTTAAATAATATATGTAAATATGCAGCATGAGATTGTACATTTTTTTTACTTTTTTAAAGTTGTGTTCTTAAAACATGGTGTAGGATTCACCTCTTAGCTCTTAATATGTTGTTAAATGCTCAATAAAACATATTTAGAGCCTGAATTAAAAAAAAAAAAAAAGCAGCGGTACCGGAAAGCTTAAAAAAATTATTACACAGAAAGTGCTTGGAATGAATTCCATTTGTAAAGTGGTTAAGTGTACAGTAGCTTGCAATTTGACAATGTCATCCAATGTATACTATTAGATTAATGACTGGTCTGCTCAGGTCATGCATAAATACTAAAGTATGGGATTATATTTGGTAGGTAAAAATGGTGAATACTTGTTAAGACAGAAGTTCATCTGTATATTACTGCTATATTTGCTGATACATAACTGTTACAATAAGTGATGTAATATATGTAGCATTAAATACAAAGAAGTCATACATAAAAGAATGTACAGGAAAATAGATTTTATTGAGTAAACTTACTACATTTCATTTTTACTGTAGCAATATATTTGTAGGAACAATATGTAAGGGCTTTAAATACAAGATGTCCATTTTGCAGGTATTGTGCTCCCCTTAATAAAAGTTCTAGTTGGTATCATTACTGCTGATTCTTAGAAATAAAATTTCAGATAAAGATTTTTCAGAGAGATGGGAAGGATGGTGGATATTTGCAAGCATCAATTTTAAAAAGTAATATAAGATGTTGAATGAATTTTAAAATAATGCTATATGAGCCTCCAGAGAAACAGCTACCAAGAGTCAAATTTCATAGGTGTTTTATAACCTCTTCCTCAACAATTCATAAAAGTTGACATTCTCTATCTACAAAAGGAAATAGTTAATGTTTTATTTAAAGAAGATTTTTTTTTAAAATGCTTCATTGTCTAACATTTAGTCCTGTCTAAACTTGATAAGTTATATGATTGGAGCTTATTATATAAGGGGATGTTTCATCTTCTTGGTATCATGTGTAGATACATGTATAGAAAAAAATAAACTATGGCTCTTTAACTTCTGTGTACTTGTTTATCTTGTTATTTTTGGCGTTAAACTGGTGTGTTCATTTAGGGCATTTTATCTTTCTAGCAATTCATAGCTACTTTTTGGTCTGCGTTTTGCACATTAGATGTGAATATTACTTAACTAGTCTGCTTTTTGCTATGCAATGACTGCATTATATCACCTCTTAGTTAGTCTATGCCAATAGTATTATACTGTATAAACTTGATTGCACAGTTTATCAAAGACAAGGTATTCTCTATGTAGCTTTTTTACAATGCTTTGCTAAACCATGTAATAATAGTAAGTCTTCCTTGAAAATAATGATACACTCTTATAGAGGACAGTTTCTGTTTACTCCTGGGATAATTTTAAAAAGATGACATTGAATGTTTATTGCACTTCAGTGCAGTGATGTGGCAATAAAACCTAAATCTAATAGAGGTTGTTTATGGCAGAAGCATGTATTGCTTTACAGAGTTTAGCAAAAGCTCTTTATTTTATGTCAGATTGTAATTCTATTATAATAATAAAGCTAAAAATGTTCAATAATGAAAGTGAATGTTTTACTTTGGTTTTCTTTAGTTACTGCCTTTTACAACACATTGCTTGATAAACTGCAATTCATTCCAAACCTTAATTTCTGTGGATTTGGTAATGAATGCAGTTTTAAAATATGTGACTTCCTGTCATGTTTTCCAGGGACAAATATAACAGCAAAGTTTCCAAAATCTGATTTGGCATTCAAAAAAAAGATAACACTGTCTGTACAATGTATGTCTAGGAAAGCAATTAGTTGAATCAGATGAACAACTGCTAAGGAGTAGTACCACAACAATGAATACAATATAGGATAAGAACAGAATAAAACATATTGTCTACCAGATGAAATGCCAGATAAACCAGAGACTGGGAGTAAATACGCATATATTTATGTTATAGGTTGCATTGTTTAAGTAAATGTACCCATCTAAGAAAGTGTGTTTGAAAAGAACCTCAGGCTCTATAAAATAATATTTCACTTATTTAGTGAGCTGTGGGGGTAGCATTCAAACAGACATATATATGTACATATATAGCTTGAAAATTTTAATTATTAACGCTTCATACTTTCCCACATAGAAAAATACAGAAAGGAAGTAATACCAGTGTATTCAGTCCTCAATTTTTCTTGGAAAATTTCCTGGAAAGCAAGGCTCATGCTTTCATGTAGGAGAAGACAACCAGTTGCAGACAGAGTTTTAAAAGATCCAAAGCAAGAAAGGCCAATGTAGGAGTACACACGTATAAAGCAATTCTGGTAGTGTTTGTATGTGTAAGTCCCGAAAAAGGATTCTTGAAAATGGAAGGAAAGATTGTCATGAACTCAGATTCTATTAAGCTCTTAGGCTTTGCTTTATGTTGAATGAGAATAATGCAGTATGAATGTCTGTTCCTTACCTCCTCCTCCTAACTCCATGGAGATGAATTCCTATGGAAACCCATACAGGGTATTGCAAAGAAAACAGCAAGTGCTGTTGAACACCTGTCTCCTGTGTTTACATGCCAGATGAAGAGCATACATAGGGATTCTCCTATTTCCCTTGTCTCTGCTCAGACATTTTTAGGTAGAATTTCACTCAAGTAAAATGAATGAAAACCTTGAGGCGCAACAGGATTTAACTCAAAGAAAAATAAATAGCACTATGCAGTTTCACAGAGGGGAGGAACAGCCTTGTCAGATGGCAGATTCAGTCACCAGACAGTCCAGCGTGACACCCTGACATGTTATTGTTCTATTCGCTCTGATCTTAAATCAGAAGGGGAAACTCCTCCAGTTTTCCTTCAATCATCCCTAAAAGCTACTGCAGGTCTTTCATAATGAGCAAGTACTTTTTTACACCAACAACTTTTTTAGTAATATTCTTTCTCTCTAACTGACTGCATGAGATATGAAAAATCTAATATCCTTCTTTCTATTTCCTTTCATTATTTTTTTTTACCAATGTGGTAAATCATAAAAGCTTATGAAACATCCAAATGGCTAGAAAATGGGGCACACGTGCTTCAGGAAGCAAATAACAAGAGAACTCCTTTCAGCCTGGGCTTTGTATCTGAATGACTGTCCAAATAAATTAGTGTGACTGGGGAGACTCAAACTTTTTCTTAGAGGCTCTAAAAACATCAGTCATACTTTAAAAGATTAAAAAAAGAAAACACCCTCAAGATCTCAGACGCTATAGCAGATCCACAGAAGAATTAAAAAATCCTCCTTCTGCTATGCATAAACATGACATAGCTTAAATAAAAATGTGTTTGCAGTCTTACCACATGAATTTTGCAAGTGAAGTGTATTACCAGCTTGTCAAGCTGTTACTGTCATGTTACATCTGATTACAAACTACGTCAAATACAACAAGAGAGGTAAAAGCCTTCAAACGACAAGTTTCTATAGACATGTTCACTCTAGCTGTAGGCCCATCCAAACAGTAGGATGACTTCACAGCTACCAATATACTTATTTGGTTCAAGTGCTTTAAGGCGTTTGAAGATGCTCTGAGTAGATTTTTCACTTGCAGCACAGCTGTTACATGCATTTTGCCCAAAGACTAGAGACATTTCCCCCTCAGAACCTTGACAGAGCAACCAACAAAGGGCAGCGCTTTTCTGAGGGCTCTGTCAAGGGAGGAAAGATCTATTTGTTGAACACGTCTTCTTTTCCAGTCAAGGACATTTGAATGCAAACAGAGATGATTAATTTCTTTCCAAATGTCCTCATAAATAAAATAATTAATCTAAAGTTATACAATCTAAGGATCTGAACCAGGCCTAAGAGGTTAAATTTGTTTAGTGGTTTCTAATGGCTGCCCAGGATACACCATCTTTGGTGTGTGATGGCTTCACTTGTACCACAGACTCATGGAATGCTTTGGATTGAAAGGGACTTCAAAGATCATCCATTTCCAAGTCCCCTACCATGGGCAGAGACACCTTCTACTGGATCAGGATGCTCAAAGCCTCACCCAGCCTGGCTTTGAACACCTCCAGAGATGGGGTAGCCACAAATTCTCTAGGCAACTTCTCTGTTCTTTTTAGGAACTTTTTAAAAATTTCTTTAGTGTCAGAAAACATTTTAGACAGGTTTTTTCCTTTGATTTTGTTTTTCTACAAAAGTTCATGAAATTCAACTTCAGTTGTCATCTTTTCCTGTCTGAGGGGCGATGGCAGGCATGAAGAGGCAATGGACACAGTTCTCAAAGGTAACTGTGCATATCAGAGGAAATAACACTGTGGAAGTCTTAGATCAAACATTAGTTTTAATATGGCAATGTGAAATATGTCTGTAACTACACAATATGCTCAGCTAAGCCTCATGGGCATGACAAAATAATATGCAGATTAATGTAAAACTTTATGGGCTTGATAGGATTTTATTTCTTCATTTATGTGAGACAGCTAAATCAAACTTTAAAGAAAACTGGTACATACAGCTATTTAGAAAAGAAAACCTACTGTCAATCATGCTGCCAATTTCTGCATATTTCTATCATCTTGCCTCACCAGCACTAGATTTATGTGGAACTGGAGCAAAATGGAGCCTTGGGTTGTTAGGGCCTTTAGCAGCTCACTTATGGCCACCCTACCTTTTCTGTGTGAAGGCAAATAAAATATAAATAAAGTAACTAGAGCATACATTCCATTTCAACAGTTTAAAAGAACACAGCATGCATTCTAAGTAATATATGTACAGATATAATGTTTAGCTGGCTGCAAAAGCACATCTGAGTGCATTTGTCTTATACCCGTACTTCCCCAAAAGACAGCCACATTACCAGAGAAAGTGACTCTTGCAGTTCCACACGATATTTCTAGGGCATCTGGCAGTAACAGGGTACTTGCCCAAAGAAGTTGTGGATGCCCAGTCCCTGGAGGTGTTCAAGACCAGGTTGGATGAGGCTTTAAGTAACTTGATCCAGTGGAAGGTGTCCCTGCCTAGGACAGGGGAACTGGAACTGGGTGATCCCTTCCAACCCAAAGCATTCTATGATTCTATAAATCTCAAGTTATGCTCATTGGTAAGTGACTCTAACCTAGGCCTTATTTCCAACAAAGGTCACAGGACTCAACGTCCACTTCCACTTAACAGTTATAGAAGAGGAGGATTTTTTTTTTTTTATCTGCAACTCACATGAAGTATAAATATTGAGAAAACTAATTTAAGAATACTGAGACAGAAGAGAAAGATTATTGTTGATAATATTAAAATCTGGTAAACCAGAGAGTTCACTTTTGGATATTTATCTTAACTTTAGTCCTGATGAGTAACCACTCATCATCCACTCCCCCAAACTCAGATAGCTCTGGCCTTCTCTTAATAAATAATAAAACAACAACAGCCCATTCAAGTGGATATGAGCAGAACTAAACAAATGCTTGATCCTTTTGAAAACCTCACCCAAAAATTCTAGCTGTGCATAGAATGACTTTTAAAAGAATACTTGTGATGCTAAAAAAAAAAAAAAAGCAAGAAAGATCATTAGATTTTGCAGCAACTTGTGGCATCAAAATTTTCTGAGTCTGGATTTTACTAAAGGATAAAGGAGAAAATCTTATTCTTGGAGACACATGAACAATGTCAGAAACACCTGAATAGCAAGACACAAGAATACAGGTTTCAAGTCTTTGAAAAAGAATTATACTCACACTGCTACAAAAGATTTTTCTTAATTATATAACAGAGCATGAAATTTATATTGAAAGTTGTCATAGATCTGCATGGAGCCATTGATCAGGCAAATTAGAGACGCAAATTAATTATTATCTTTTTGTATCAGACTTAAGTAATGACAGAAGAAATAACAGTCAGAAGTTCAACTAACTAAATTCTATGAAGTATTTCTATCACACTATAATAGAACTGACATAATTTATGTTTCAATAGAAATTATTTTCCTAAATATCACCCTTGGTTAATTGCAAAGTAGAAGATATAAAAACCCCAAGAATATTAATTTTGTTCCAGCCTTAGGTTCAAAGGGAACAAGCAATCTTCAAGAAAGAATTATGACCACGTACCTAAAGAAAAGCAATTTTCTCTTGCTACTGCAAGAAGTAACTGGAGAGAAGTCTATAAATAAACATGATACATTTATTTATAAATGTCTAGAGATAAGAAATGATAATAATTCTCTAGTGTAGCACAAGCTGACGTATTTATTGCTAAATATAGTACTTAACAACAAGAGTTGTAAGACAACAGGCTGTTTTACTACTGCCTCTTAATAGGAATTACATGAATAATGAGTCTCAGGAGGCACTTATTAGTGATAAAGGTAAATATTGGCTCTAAAACATGTCAGACAACCTATTATAGTTCTGTATTGCAAGTAAGCTATACAGATTATTAGCCGTTATTTTGTTTTATTATATCTAATCTTTAATAGCTGGGAACACATGCTTAAAAGATAAAAAGACTGATGATATCGGAAAGCATGGCCAGCGCAAATGGCAAATAATCGTCCATATCTCTTCACATCATAACCATGGCTGGATGGTGTGCACCACTAAAGTAAAGAAAATCAGCTTCAAGGTCAGTTCAGTGAGGGATCTTGAACAAAAACCAACACAGCAGAAACTGAATTGTAATGCATCACATGCCCAGTCACTCATCAAAAACATACCTAGCTGTTACTATTACTAGTTTCTGCATATTAATAGAGCAGAATTTGCCTGAGACTTCATCTCTGCTATTTGAGGCATTACACAGAATGGCAGCACTCTGCACAGTTAGTGCAAACACACTGTTCTCGTCAGTGTGCATGGAAAAAAAAAAAAAAAACAAAGGACACAGAGAAGCTTTGCTTATACATCAGAAGGAACTGAAGCAATATAGCTGCAAAGTCAGAGGCAAACCAGCTTAACACAGTCTAGTGGAGTTCAGGAAATAGTGAGCACATGCATCTGTATGATGGGATAGGAGGTAATGCCACAGCTGCCAGTACACAGCTCCCAGTCAGCCAGGACTTTGGTGGGAGCCAGTGACTGTGTCTGAGCAGCCTGGACAGTGTTCCCTTGCCCATGGCACTGCCAGGCTTCCCCTGACCCATCCCTGTCACGGCCCAAACGCAGCTCCCTGCAGGAGTGACTTGACACACAGCAGGATAGTGCCTGCCACAGGTTTCTCAGGAACATACTAAACTTCAGTGTGAGGAGCACTCTGTGTTCCCCTCAGAAGGGTCACTAAGGCATTATCAAACAACAAGGCCAAAAAGGGCAGCAAAAGGCTGTCCTTGACCACTCTTTGCTCCAGAGGACGACCAATTGTCCTCATGGAAATCAACATTTCCTATAACTGAAAAATTCTTATTAAATGCACATGGTGTTTATTTCCACAGTTAAACTTGTGTTACATCAAGTCCAAGAAACTGTTAACATTGGATGTTTGCTGTGATCACTTCTCTGTCCAGGAAATTTAACAGGCTTCTACAGGTGAAAAAAAGAGGGCAGACTGGACTGCAATCCACTGGTGCTAACTCATGATGCCTGGGACTTAGGAAGCTGCTCATCTAAAATTAACTTTCTGTCCACTTCTCTGTGGTCAAGAGAAAAATATTCACCACAGTCCCATTGTAGCTCAGAACAGACTATAATGCTTCGGTTATGGTTCAACTCTCTGAGGATCTGAATTACTAAGTCTTTTTCTGGGTGTTGCGGATAAGTGATTTTTTCTGTAATTGTATTGCTTGGTTGGTGAAATAATGATAACGATGCTGACGTACACTGAATTAATATTTCCCTCTTAAATCAAATGTAGTTTAAGAACAATGATTGCCTTGTGGTTCACCGAGTTTGAAGATATTGGACAAGAATTCACTCACTGTGCTCTCCCAGAATTCTTGTATGAGTTTTAGATTCTACTGAGAAAAAATGTCACATATCAGCTAGTTATCATTGCTATTAGCTATAAAAGTGACTACAATCTGTGATGATTGATTGGGACTTCCCAACAGTAACTGTTGTACAAAGAGATAAGAGGCAGATAATTAGAAAAAATGAGGAAAAGAGTGAAATCCCACACCAATGGTTGTCTATTGAGTCTCAGCAGAGAAACATGCTATTAATAGACAAAAGTCTAGCCCATACTAGACATTAAACACAACAATATTGTGAGGGAGTTTTAAAAGACAATTTTAAGTAAAACACTAATACATTTCACGGAAACTTCTTTCATCTCAGCATACTTCTAATAAAAGATAATCTGAGATTATTGAGATAAATAGTTTATGAAATTACTAGCAGAAGTTTAGAATATTTTTAAAACAACTTTGTTAGTATATAACTTGGGCTATGTGCTTATAGGACATACACATTCCCTGTCTTTCAAAGACTTTCTTCACAAAGAAGAAAGTTACTTAAGTTTGAATAACCTTTGTGGTGACTGATTCCCATCTGTAATATATTTCAAAGAATTTTCTTGGCTCTCTATATTTGTGAAGCTGTCACTTCTGATGTCCCAGAATCACCAGTCTAACTTACATTTCCTCTGCCCCTCATGCCACTGGTGGCCAGTATGGTGCAATAGGTCAAGGGCCATAGTTGTAAAGATACATCAACATGAAGAAAAAACAATTTTAGAGCCCCAAAGGCAGAACTGCTAACGCAGAACACCACTAAATACAACCAGTTGCCTTACAGTGCTTGAGTACTCCAAGGAGGACACCGAGGCTGCTGCTGCTCAGTAAATATGAAATAAGGCCTCTTGGCAAGTGAGAAAGGATAAGATTTTTTTTTTCAGTGTTCCTAATTACTTGCTTGAAGAGAAAATGGCAGACTATACACCTCTATAAAATACATGAAAAACATTTCTATGGTTATTGTTATAGAATGTTGACTATTTGACAAATTTGTACCAGGTCTGGGATTCTGCCAAGGACAGAATGTCCTTGGGGGAAAATAAGTATGTCTTAAATATACATATTTACAGCTGAAATTGTGGGAAATTGAGGGGAGTCTCAGAACCCTAAGGAAACTGTCCTAAATCTCTAATGAAATTAACAGAATCCTATTAAAACAAGTTTTTTTTATTGTAAATATATATTTTACACACACATATATGAATTTTCTCCCCAACTTCGAGTAGTGGTTTTCTGCTGTAGCTTCAGTCTTTATTTGTACTTTATTGTCTAGTCACCTTCTAACCCAAAAATATTTATGTAGAATCCATAATACATTATTTCCTGAGAAGTGTCAACAATGCCACAATTCCTCCTTACTTTGTAGAAATCAATAGGAAGTTTTGGGGTTAGTCCTCATGTCACAATTACTTTTTTCTTTCCCCCCCACAAAACTATGGAATGTATTAAGAAGCTCAGGTACAACACCCCAGCACTCAACGGTTGTACCATCTGCTACAAAACTATGAGATTTGATTTATTATACATAGTTTAAATTTATTAAGTTCTTTTTGTAGACTTTAGTAGTGAACCAGACCACACAATCTGAAAACTTCCCTGATTTGCTTCACTATAATTATTAGCATTTTGATAACAAAGCACAAGGTCCTCTAAACATAATTTATCGGCTATGGTGTTTATTCTTGCCTAGTACCTTTAAATATCTTCAGTACCTGCAAACAGCATGCTTAAGTGCAGCTGCTCAGTGCCACTGAGACAGCAACATGACCTCTTCTGTCACCAACGTACCTTCCAGCCTCATTTCATCTACCCAGCTGGGTACACCTCTTATTTGCTGTGAATACATTTGGCTGGGAGTAAGCTGTGAGCTTCAGCACAGCAGGGGTGATTCAGACTATATATTTGTGTCCTGAGCTGTAACCACAATTTTAAACAAGCCAAAGGGAGCACCCCATGAGTGATGTAGATCTCAATAACCCTAAAACTTTGTTCCAGTTTCCCATGGAGATAAATGGTAAGCTATTCAAATGTGCGAATGGCAATTATGTATCTAGCTAGGAAGTCTGATTCTAATTTGGTATTTCAACTTCAGATAGATGTAGAGCCCTTCATTCTGCTTTGCTACACTCATTCGCCATTTTATCCTCTTTCCTTCACAAAGTAACTGTATTATTATATGGACGTACTTCATTTGACTATCTTAAGTTTTTCTACAAATTTGTTTTTCAAGCTGTGTCTACCTAGACAGAGTTGTCACTT
Organism: Coccyzus lansbergi; assembly: GCA_033558105.1. Lineage (NCBI taxonomy): Eukaryota > Metazoa > Chordata > Aves > Cuculiformes > Coccyzidae > Coccyzus > Coccyzus lansbergi. Next base: position 2,384,957 of record JAUMJK010000760.1, on the reverse strand, counting down.
GAATTAGGAAAACTAATACAGCCCAATGTGATGACTGGGCACAGGATAGCCAAATATCTTACTCAGCTGTGGTTAACCACTGAAACGTGGATGCCTAAATGAATCCAGGTCTTGGACCATGTAAGCTGAAAGGCATTTTTTGATTTTTTTTTTTTTTTTCACTCTCTATATACCTTGTTAAAATAACATATCAAGGAAATACATTTGTGAAATATTAGGAGAACATTTGAGCTAGAGTTTCCTTTCAGATGCCCTCTCTTGCTAAAGCTTCACTTACCTGCTTTTGTTTCACTCTTGTTTTTACCAAGTCTTGTAAGGGCTGCATAGGCTCAGGACAAAAGTGAAATGACTGATTGTTTTACGCCACAAGGGACTGTGGGATTAAAAACCACAAAGAGCTTGTGGAAAAAATTGAGTGGCTGCAGGCAACCTACATCAGGATTAGAGAGCAATAGTCCTGGGACAGCAGTGCCCCAGAGCTGTGTCTTGTAACAACTGTATATGGCCTAAATGCCAAAAAAAATACCCATTTAGTCATCTCTGATCTAGTCAAAGGAGACAGTAAAACACAAAGAAGAAGATCCAAGTAGCTGCTGTCTTCCTGCTCAGTCTGAGTACCTTAGGCCAAACTAACACTGCCTTTGGATGTGAAGAATATTTTAAAAAATAGCTTTTAGAACAAAAGTGTTTTTACCAAACTGAATCTTTGGCACAAGTACTGCTAGTACTTCTCCCTCCATCATTTTTAATATAGTTTTCTTCAATGTGGTAAATCTTACCTGGACTCAAGAAATAAAACAGAAGGGAGAGGAAATTCATGGCTTTTGCTTGATTATACTGGGAAATTATTCCAGGTTTAACAGTTGATAATCACCCCATATTATTCCTTCTACAAGCATCCAGCAAAGGAAGCACTAACTTGCAAAGATAATAAATGGGGAGGGAGGTAAGGATGTTTCCAGTTCCACTCAGTGAGATAACTCAGAAAACCAATGTTTATTCATGTCTCATTTGAGATGTAGCAGTGCTAACATACCTCACTGCAAGATAAACAGTAATTTCATACGTCTCATTGACTGTGATTTACCATTCTTGGTGTTGTCCAAGATCTTAAAAAGGTAAACTACTTAATATTACAACAAAGCATAAGGTAACAGGTATTTCTGACTAAATTTTTAGACTGCTCTTTTTCCAGAGACTATGAAATGAATTTGACCCTAATGAGTGTTGAACTGGAGTTTATTTTTACTAGAAGATACTTAATAAAATGCTGCTATGAACGTCCAGCTTCTTAGACTCCAAGTCCTTATGAGACAATAATAAACAGTTTGAGAAACTTGAATTGGGAATATCCATGTATCGTCATTCTTCTGAACCAAATAGAATTGTACCACATGATATATAAGACTGTGAGCTATCAACATAAAAAAATGTTCTGTTAAGCACTGAAATATAAAATTTTACTGGTCATGCTCAAAAGATGATTTCTACAGATTTCAAAAGACACAAATGTACTTTATTTTAAGCAATATATTCCTGGTCTAAAAGGATTGTGATAAGAAATTCTAAGAACTTTATTTCAAAGTGAATGGAGAATATAAGTTGGTGTGAAAAGAAGTATAGAAGTCTAAATATGACTAAAATGCAAGGCTGATAAAATAGTAGTGTTATTAACGCAGTATATCAAGTGATTCACAGGAAATAAATGGCTGACTGAAAAAAAGAAGTCCTGCTCAGCTTCAATAAGTTAATAAAATGTATTATAAATATTAGGTGCATTCTGCTATATAAAACAAATTCTCAAATCTGCAGTCTGTCTTGTGTTTTATACTGAGTAATATAATAAGTGTATTATGTAAAATGGACAAAAAGATGAGTAGTGAGGCCTGCCAGGGATAAAAAAGCAGCACAGTATTGGATTTCAGAGATTTGGCTGGAGAAGAAAGTACTAAGAAGTGAAAAAAGCCCTCTGTGCAAGAAAAGGAAGATTCAGGGAGGCAGCAGCAGAAAAAGGGAACAAACTCCCATCCCCCAGTAACGATAGCTGAGGAAGCTCATGTACATTCCAGGACTTGACTAGTTAACCATATTTGTATGTCTTCATTTTTAATTCATATTGAGAAACCAAGACCTAAGTAGTGATTTCATCTAAGAAGTCAGGCCCCTCTCCAGCTACATCACAAAACTTTTGTTATTGTAGTAATTGAGCTAACATACACGTTATTCAAATTGGATTTAATTCCTGATTTATTTGAAGGAAAGACATCTGGAAAAAAGAAAAACATCCCTGCACCTTAATCAAGGTAATTGCCACTCTAATCTCCTACCTGACCAGAAGATCTAATGAGACAATGCAGTCCCAATGAGGAAAATCAGTTTGAACCATCCAACTTAAGATGTGCATTCAGAGTTGGAAATTGTGAGTTATAGATGCGGGCTTTTTGAACCTGAGCACTGAGCAGAAATTTGAATAATTTTATATAGTCTGCAGTTTGTGAGTATAATGGTGAGTCATGTGTGAAAAAATTGTATACTGGAATCATGCTGGGATACAAGTTTTAAGGTATTAACATTATCAGCTGTAGAGAAACAGAGGATTTCAGGGAGATTCAGTGGCCGTCTTCATAACTTGGGTGGCAGTTTTTAAGCAAAATAACTATATTCATAATCTTATGAGGCGATTAAAGACAAAGCCTCAATTAATGAGGATTGTTATAATATGATTTGAAGTGGATTACAGTATCATTTTACTTCCTGGGCTTAAACGATAGAAATAGCCGATGAGTGTAGATACAAGTGGGATTCTTTTATTTTATCAATAAAATGAAAACCTCCAAGCCAAAACTGGGAAGATAAAAAGAGAAAACCAAGTAAGAAAATTACTGACATGAGGTCCAGGCTTATGCTGCTGCATGTTGACCAGGGCAGGGATTTGGGAGCTACTGCTGAAAATTTACAAACTTCATTCTAATGCACTGCTGTCACGAAAGAGGAAAAGGAAAATCAGAATCATACCTCCAAAGAGACACAAGAGGAATACAAATAAGAAAAAGAATTAGTTGTGTTGTCTACTTTATTCTCACCTACAGCTCTAGGATGAAAATATTGTTCATCTCTGAAAGAGGAAATTAAGATAAGGAATGAGGTTACTCAGCAGTGACTGAATAGCAGAACTAAACACATCACATTACTTAATATTAATCAGAATTAATTTTTGAAATGTAGTAAATTACAAAATGAAAATATGTCTGATAGAAAAAGAAAGATAAAATGTATTGCAAGAAAAAGGAGATCTGGCAACAGGTCATACAACTAAACACAAAATGATATGTTAGCTGTTTCATTATGAAGCAGTAATTGAACAAGTTAACCAGACCAATTAATATTACACAGCAAATACAAATGAATTGGCCTACTGGGATATTTTCTGTAAAGGTAGAAATATTGTGTATTAGATAAGACACATTCCTAATCCAAAGTGAAGGAAATTAGTCTGCTTCATTGCCATATCCTGCTGACATGCAAAGTTCAAACCTCTAAGGGCTAATTCTCTTTTTCACTTCATACACTGCTGAGGATGACACAAGCAAATCAGTCTGGGAGCCATCACTGGATGTCGTCTTGCTCGATGACCACTTAATTCCAGTTACAAGAGATTTGTAAATGCTTATTTGGTCCATGTTGGGTGAAATTTGATTATTAGTTGGTACAACAGATAGTCCAGAGCCCGAGAAAACACCATGGCTTAGCTGAAGAAGGCACTGCACAAACATGAGGCTTCAGGAAACTACCATTAGCAAAGCAAGAGAGAAAGGCTGTCAAGAGGATTAGACACACAACTGATCAATATCAGAAAGAGAAGCAGATATCTGAGTCTTGCCCAGTGATTTCTCTATGTGATGCTGTATCTCTGTCATAGTCAGAAAAAAATTTTTCTTCTCTTACTGTCCCAAAGTTTTCTTCCTTGTCCTTTCAGACACTGGAAGATGGCTCAACAGCAGACAGGAAGCTTACTTTCCAGCTTTGCTTGAACAATCATCCAAATCTTTGAAAGGGATTGCATGTAGCCACTCTATAAAATTAAATTTCCCTCCCCTCTATAGACACTTTCCACTCTGAAATATAAAATAAGTCTCTCCTGAATCCTCATTATAATGAAAGTGCTATAGCCTGCTATGAACAGATTTAAGTGATCTTGGCCCACTTGTTGCATCACTCTACCAGATTATGATAGCCCCTTTGTGAAGGCAAGATTAACGGCCTGTAAAATTATGTTAACCCACAGCAGCTCCAGCATTTTCAGAGAACAAGACACCTTAAAGTAGTTGTTTCTATTCTTAACACTTATTCATAAAAGGAAAATCTGTGCTTCGAGGAGTTTCTTTTTCTGCTTTTCTTTCTCTAGATCTTATTTATCTTACAGCACCGGGACATTCCTAAATAAACCAGATACTGTCTAAATTTTCCTTTTGTTTTTTTCTTGTTTCCTGTTCTTTCCTGATTTTGACCTTAAGATATCAGAAGTCAAGGTTAGTTCTAAGGCATTTTCTTCAACATATAACAAACTTCACACAGCCATGCTCCAATTACCTTGTGATTGGCAGCTGTCAGACTGTTTCATAGTCAGGATTCTGTATAACCAATATTTGAAGAGACTAAAGAAAAAAGTCATAGAAGCCACAGAAAAACGAGTTTTGTGAGTAATCAGGCTCCTGTTGATTCATTGAGACTTTTCTGTTGTTGTATATGGTTCCTTATTCATTTCTAAGACAGGTCTATGAAGCAGCTGTCGGCTTCTCCATACTAGAAATATCTAGAGAAGTTTATAGATAAATTGCATCATCCAGGAATGAAAAATTAAATGAGCTCACCCAGAAGAATTACATACTTCAGAAGGAATTTGTGAAATTACTTAAAATATTGAACAAAGCATATGCAAAGAAACTCAAATATGTACAAGAAGTATAGTGCAATTTTACAAACAATAGAAAAGGTACTTAATACTGGAAATGAACTGGAATACTAGAAAGTTCTAAAATTAAGAGCATCTTACTCCATCAGACTTCTGAAAAAGTAATATTTTATTTGTTCATTCAAACAAAGTAGACTTTGCAGTAACTGCGACCTGTATTTCCTCCATGCTTCATACACTCTTCCTCCTTTTGTTATTTTTCATATCATAACCAGAGCCTGAACTACACTAAGCCAGGTTCTGTACAAACAGGCTGAAGAACATGTGGTGTTCCCGAGTTTTCAAGTCAAAGTTCAAAATACGTCAGCTATTTTCACTCAAAAAAAAGCACTGTACATTTAATGATAGGTGTAGCCAGAAAATCACTAAACACATTTTTACACCTTCTCCAATTCCCTGCCTGTGACAACTGCTTCACTAGGATATATGGTAGTGTTCAAATTGCTTTATGTTAGAAATTCTCAGCTCAGTCTTCATGGGAAACAAAATCTATAATGGAGTAACCATTACAGTTAACATCATCTCATTCTGGAGCAAGAATGATGGCCTTAACTACCACTTTTCTTGCTTAAAAATTATCTCCATATTAGCCGCTCTTTGTCACGTGTTCAAATGTGGAGAGAAAGAAAAAACCTAAGTAATCTGTAAGGTGACATCTAGACACAGTTCAGGAATGGCCTTGTTTTGCTGTGCCAATTTCACTGTGCTCCTAATTGTTGCATCAATAGCCATAATTAAAATGCCACCAAGAAATGAAAAATGCTCTTACTCAGCAACACAAATAAATCTGTTTATTCAACCAGGAGAAGGATTTTTGACATAAAAAACCCTCCTCAAACATATTTAATGAGCTCATTTTCTAGGGAGGATTAACCGATAGGATGTTTGGATGGAACTTAATTATTCTTAGTGAGATAAAGTAACAAATTAGGGTAGACTGTGTGGATTAGTAAATAAGCAATTTATTTTCCCATAATTAAGACCTAACTTGGAGCACCAAGTAAGATAGGTTGTGTTATCAAGAGATTATGCTACGCTACATTTTTCCCAGCATTCCTGAGTTTAGTTCAGTTTATAACACTGAAATTAAGGGCATTTAAGAAAGAAGAGAAGAAACAGAAGATGTGTGAGTAAAAGTATCCTGTAAATGTTCATGGTAAATATTTAAATGTGAAGCAGGTTTTCAATTCTGATTTCAGAAATGTTTGAGTGGAAGGGCCTAACTTTTTTCAGATTCATAAGAAGACAAAATTAGGCTTTCGATTCTGTTCCATTGTTTCAGGATAAAGATGTAAGTATAAACTAGCCATATTTACACAATTACAGAAACACAGCAAACAGATTGCTTAACTGTTCAATGACACTAGTAATACTTAAGTATCACTACGTGTGATCATTCAGTATCCCATCACAGGGCCAGAAGCCACAGAATCCGAGATTTTCTATTGTTTTCTTGTTGAGATTTTTAAGCTAGAACATTCATCAATTGTTTTAAAAATGCAACAAATTAGTGAAGGCTCTTGTTTTAGCTCAATCACTCAAACTCAGCTTGTTTTGAAGTTGCATGTCTATGACTGGAATACATAAAACATAGGGCCTTGGGACAAACCCCAAACCACATCAATGAAAATTGGGTGGGTTTCAGTCAGAAATAGACCTGTGGTTTAAAGTGGACTCCATAACATTATTATGGAACAGGCTGCCCAGGGAGGTGGTTGAATCACCTTCCCTGGAGGTGTTTATGGCATGAGTGGACAAGGTGCTAAGGGACATGGTTTAGTGTTTGATAGGAATGGTTGGACTCAATGGCTCCAGTGGGTCTCTTCCAACCTGATTATTCTATGATTCTATGATTAGGAGTTATACACCTGCAGCTATTGAGCAATGCTTCAGCCATACCTTGGTTCGTTTGGGACTTAAAGCAACAAGGAGAAGCATCAGCACCCAAAGCAGTTGTTGTTTTGCTCCTGAAAGAGATCCAGAGGGATCACACAGAGCAGGCATAGCTGTATCCAGTCAATAACAAGTTCATATCCTCCTAAAATGCTCTTCGTGCTACTGCATTAGCATTTACATTTGTAATCAAGCATTTAGCTGTCATTTCAGAAAACAACTACATAAAAAAAATGACTGATTATACAAATTAGAACTCTAAAAATTTGCATACACTCTCTAAATATATCACAAGTTTCACTCTGCCTATATGAGAAAGGTGAGGAAGGTCATAAAGCCCCCAGTGTTTCATACCATTAGAATTTGAGGAGTTGCAATACTGCCTCCCACCCTTTTTAATGCCAAATAATAACCACTGTGTATATACTGCAATATCCACTGGCTTTTGACATTCAGAAAGACTGCAAATTTAGCCTAAATTTTTTTTCTATAATGCTCAAGTTTTCATCTTCAGATTCTTTCCCTTCTGGTGTTTTTCTCAATAAAATGTATGTTGCTGACAATTAATCAACTAGCTAGATGTGATGATTAACCTACTGTGATACACAAATGATCAAAAAGAAGAAAAATGTTAGCCATAAACAGTACAAAACCAAAACGTGTATTGGACTTTCACCTTTTTCACTGAAGCCTGAAAACCTAAATGACTGCAATACTTAAATGTTTCTTGTCACTGATATTTTCATACCTTGTCTCTAATGCCTCCGAGTTTAATGTTCTTATTTTGGTCTCTATTAAGTGGATGCAGTGTCCTGAAACAATTACTCAAGTTACTGTTCTGTTTGATTCTTTCAGGAAAAGGCACAGAACTGGATGTCAGGCATGCCTGTATTAGGCAACCTAGTGGGCAATCAGTCAACAACTCAGCGGCAGAGAGGGCATCAAGTGATTGACTCCAACCTGTTTTCACACTTCTACTTCCCTTTCCACAGGTAAATATAAAATCAACTTTGTATGTCATTAGTTATTTAGCTTAAATTAATTAGCATGTTGTAGTCATACTTAGCTGCATCCAATTGCAACAATATTTTTCCTAAAAAAATTCTTATCCTTTTTGTGCAAGTTGAAATGACTTGTCTTACGCTGAGCTATGGCTCACCTACCACAAAATTTCATTTCAGCTACCGTTACTTTAACAGTTGTCTGCTGCTTCTTTGTCCTAAAGCTTCAATACCCTGTACTCTGTTAAATGCACCTACTCAAAAACCCTAGCATTTATACCCATACACTCTGCTTTGCTACTAAGGCTTTGCACTTGCCAACACCAATGACACGGAGGCACAGTACAACCTAGTCACCACAGGGAAGATCCACTATAGTACCACATTGTTTATTGGCTACAACGTTACCTTATCCAGTTCATAATCTGTCACAACCTTTAAGGCACCACTTCTCAGAGTGCCCCATTCTTCTAGAATATCATAGAATCATAGAAAGCAGAGCTCATGTGACTTCAGCCTATTTATATAACTGTTTATAAACCCACTATTCCTATTTTGCTTTTAAAATAATTTGTGCCATAGTTTTATCTGAGCCTGACTGACATACTAATAATGGGATTCAAATTGTGTGAAAGGTCCAAATGACCTAATTAAGCAGCAAATAGTGAGATTCTCATAATGACTTAAACATATTAATCCACAAGCCAAATTCCAGCCATTTGTTTAAGTACCAAAGCCTCGTGACATTTGCTGTGCAAATACATATATTGTCTGCCTTCCTCAAAAAAAGGTCTAGAATACTTAAACAACACCCGCATAATAGAAAAAACCTCCCATTTGTGCCGTTCAACAACTTTCAAAGAAGCTAAACTCAAGTCTCTATACCACCACTGCATATCAAATGACATGAGGACTGGTACAAGAGAGCTAAAAATGGCATGGCAACAATAATTAGTTTGGCTGTTTTCAGCATTGCATTTACAACTAATACTGTCCTTCAAAGTACCTACAACATACATAAGTATAGAAACACTTTTTTCTATTACCATTAAGGAAAAACCTTGGGAAACAAAACAAAGACTCTGCTGTGGGCAGAGAATGTCTCTGCTGCTCTTCACTCCTTGATGCAAAGGCTGGTATTGAAAAATGAAAACAGTAGCCTGGGGGCTGGGAACGTCATCTGTCTTCATTAACCACCATCTCCAGTGCTATGGACTCAGCGATACCTTGAGGGGAAACAAAGCACCACAGAAAAATCTCTCCCAAATAAATCACATTTAAAGAAAAAAGTCAAACACTCAAACAAATGGTAGCCAGCTTCTAATGTTAAAAAGAGAAATCCAGCCTTTACTTTAGATGTGTACCTCTCAAATCTTCTCAGCTTGCAATGGGAAATTATTGTTGTTTGGAAGGGAAAAGCAACCAGCAGCAACAACCTAATTTGCTACCATCCTACATTGTGTCACAAATCAATTTCTGAGGACAGGTGCGTAGTTTACTAATCTCATCCTGGACCAGTCAAAAGATACTGAAAATAACAGAGGTATGTGTAATAAAAGGATTTTAGAACTGTGCAGTTTGGTAGCTGCTTTCTGTTGATCTGTTCCTAGTGAACTTAAATGATGATGTTTCGTTAACAAATGATTGCTCTTAGAAATCCTTCATATTTAATTTGTAGGAAAGCCAAACAAATGAATGTTGCTAGCTGATTTCAGAGTGCAATGGGAACACAATAACCTTCAAGTCGGACTTCAAGTGAAACACAGGCAAACAAGCCTTACTCACTTGTTATATTTTTGCCTCAAGCTCATACGTCTAGAAACACAGATTCTTCTTCAGAATCTTCAGGTATTGATTTCCAATTTAAAGCAGCCCAGAAACTGTAAGATACAGACAAGCATCTTGTCTTCCCAAGTTAGGTTCTGTAGAGGTTAACTGTCTACTCTATTAAAATGCTACCTGTGATTTTCATCCCAGGTTTATGCAGCTACATTCTCCACATAAGGGAAAATGATTCTGGTCAATTAGTCTCCTAGTATTCAGATTCTTTTATACATATGTTGTATGTTTCTCCCACGAATATTTCCATCTACCTTTTATTTTCAGAAGTGATTCATAGCTTTCCTAACTCCTTTTAATTCTCTCATGAAAAAAAAGATCACTCAATTAAGCTTTTTAGTATAGGAAAAAAGACCTTCAAAACTTCTAATAAATTGTATTGAACAAGATTTAACAGTAGAATAAACAATAAAGACGTATTTCAGAGGAATTTTGCTGTGCATTTGTTTCTATAGAAAATAGATAGCACCATAGTTAATCTTTTTTTCTCTCATTTTGCTTGTTAAAAGCCCTTTTTTAGTTGACAAATCTTGGTAAAGTAACTATTTTTGTCAGCTCAATATTAGCTGTCTAACCCCATTTAGCTGCAAAACTAAGTGCCAAATGCTTCTGCCTACTCATGACACTGAATCTTTAAGGTTCCTTTAGATCAGTTCCCTGCTCTTTCAGCTTCCACCTTCAAGAGACTGTTCAGTTGCCTCACTTTGTGGATGTCATGGTAAAGATGAGAAAGGTGTCTGAGCTGAAGCTCCTCCATTTAGAAAGGGGTGTTGACATGTTGCTGATGATGAATAATTGTTATTCTTAAAATGTGTTCTCTGGCATCCTCCAGAAAGACGGCTTGTCTCTGGTAACAAACAGTTGTTGTCACATGGACTGAGAAAAGAGTGAGCTGTGCTGAGAAAAAAAGATGACTAATCCTTATTTTCCTTATTTTGTGGGTTTTAGCTGATGTGATAGTCACCTCCATATGACTGTGTCTCCGTGCTCTGCACAGAGACACCACCAGCTCCCACAGCCAGCATGTGGTGATAGTTGTCTGCAAGCTTAAACACTGCTTGTTGCAGAATTGTCCCTCAACATTTTGTACTCTAGTAACTGTCACCATCTTCAGATACTGCGTAAAGACATTATCCTCACTGTACTCCTGATTTGTCAGCTCAAAGTACTTGAAACACCGAACCCCAGCAGTTTGTTTTGCTGAATGCATTCTTGAACTCAGTTTTTTAAGATGAGACTGGCTTATCTCAACCTCCCTTAGCTTAATGAATCTCACAAAAATAGATAATTTGACAGGAAGTTTTTACTTTGTAAAAAAAGAAAAAAAAAAAATCAAACCCAACCTCCTCTATATTTTCTGACAATATAACAAACTGCCCAAGAACATATGGGCTTCTAAAATACTAGTCTTTTTGGATCACATTCCTCAAACCCTCCAGATTAAACCAGAAATCTTAGTGTGGCACTCTGGAAGTAGCTATTGCTATAGTTGCCAAAAACTCTTCTGCAACATACTTTCCTATATGTATGTCTGGTTCTTTTGAAAGCCTGTTGTTTCTAACACTAAGAAAGCTACTCTAAGAAGTAGTAAATTAATATAATTTGACTTTAGCTCCATTTATTTTACAAATAGAAGTAACTGCTAAACCATGTGTGAGCTGTTAATGAGAATCAGCATCAGAAACAGGTTTGCCCTGGCCACTGGCAGTGTAAAGAGCCGTTGGGAATGTCCACAAATGGGGTCAAGACACAACTGAGCAGGACTTCAAAATAATAACATTTCATTTTTTATTCTAAGTTTGGTCATACTTAACATAGAATTTTGCTTTGCAATTTGTAGTTTTTCTTCATGCACAGATATTTAAAATAACCCCTTCCCAATACCTAAAAAAATGATTAAGCAGAATTTTTTATGAACTAACCCTGAACTTGGTGTATGACAAGGAGTAGACTATAACTTGCATGACTTTGGCTGTATTTGTTCTTTGATCATAAATTCCTGCTGCATTTACAAAGAAGTGACAGCATCATGATCTCTGTTCCCAGCCAAGTTGTAAGATGGGTGCAGGATTTGCTTTATGTCAGCTAGCAACCTGGTGCTCATTTGAGCTCTCAAGACGTAGGAAAAAAGGCTCAGCAAGCAAAAAAGCTCACAGTGCACCATGGAAAGAACAGAGCAGACATGGGGTCTGTCTTTAGAGGGTTATAATTTCCCTGGTGATTCAGCAGGGGACAGAGCACTTCATTTAACCAAGAAAGTCACTGACTTAGCAGTCTGAAAGTGAGTCTGAAGAGATGTACTTAAAAGATATAATGGATGAGTGTGTGCAAAAAGGAACACTTTATAAGTATTATGAATCATTCTAAGTTCTCCATTTCCAGAAGTTTTATCCAGTACTCTCATAAAACTGAGCTTTGAAGCCCACACATCTTTTCGGTCATTCCAAGCTGCTCACTGCAAAAGATAACGTCCGAGTACTCCTCAGAGCTCTGCCCAAATCAAGTCTTCACACAGACAGTATCACTAAACACAGACATCTTACAGAATACAGCATTAATAATACTTTGTGCTGTGGGGCAATTGAGGTATATATGTCTGTAAATGTGAAGCAAGGCATGCTTATACAAGCACATTACAAACATTTAGAAAACAAATCAATCATAAAAACTAAGGCCAGGTAGTCTGATGTGCTACTTGTTTGACTAACACATAGTTAAAGAGTTCCAGCTTTAGTCTACGTAACTGGAAGCAAAGACTAGTGTGAGAATAGATGAATAGAAAACTACAGGATGTGGACAGGCCTCAGTAGATCAAGTAAAAGTGAGAATTCTGTGAATGGTGCCTCTACCTCTACTTACTGCTCTTTAAATGAAGTTGCCTTTTACACTACAGATGAAAACCATCAAAAAGCCCAAGACATTTGACTGGCTAACTCAAGCAAAGGTTCAGCAGTTTACCAGTACGTTTTCAGTTCTCTACTTCTGTTATGGACAGAAACAAAAATATTTAGCTGGCAGTTGTGTCAAAAATTCTGTCCTGTACACCTCACATTTAGATACCTAGGGTGAGGCAGGACTCCTTTATATGGGAGTGAGGCAAGATAACCAGTCATTTGCAAAAGTGACATAAGTAGAACAAAAAAGGCATGAAATAAAAGCAAAAATCAAGTCAGACCTGTTAAAAGAGTTGATGTAGATTAGGAGACTTTAAAAGACTTACTGCTTTTGTCTACCTAATGGAACAATTATTTTAAGTGTTTCTATAGTTATGAAACTTCCACTTTCATTAATTGAGCTTATGCTTTTTGAAGACTCAGCTAACATGATCTTTATTCATTGTCTACACCAAACTATTCCACTGCTCTTCACAAGTCAAACCTACATAATCTTACTCGTGTAGACATTTACACTAAATTATAGAGAAGTGTTTGGTAGAAATCACACAGAACAACATTTTTGGGATAAGGTTTTATCTAAGATAAAAAGAGTCAAAATTTTTGGTTTATTTCTACCACACTGAAAACTAAAAAAAGTAGCCAGGTTGCTTCAGGCCACCACATATAAAATGATACAGTGGTGACATTTAGACCTTAAATGATGTTTATTGTCATGGAGGAAGTGATTATACAGTAAATACCTTGTTTTGACACTGCTTGTGAGAATTGAAAGATTTTGCTTGTCTCAGCTTCTTTCCAATTGAATTCTATTCTTTAAAGAACAGAAAAGCCTAAAGCCAATCTCTCCTCCATCACAATACCAGTTGAGAAAAGACACTGTTACCTACAGGGTATGCTGGAAAGGTTAATATTTTACTTGCAGAATGTTAAGCGATATTGGAATAATCATCAACAGCCATGTTTTCTCCAGATTATGCTGTTCTAAATGCAAATTCTGAAGTGACATTTGCAGAAAATAGTTTTTCCTCAAACTATGTTGCAAGGTTCTACAAATCAGTTGTACAAGTGCTTTGAAATGAGACAAAGGGAAAACAAAGATAATAAAATCAAGAGAGCAGACTAGGAGAAGGATTTTTTCCCAAATGGAATAACACAAAAGAAACTGTCCTAATAAGAAAATATTAAAAGATAGCCCTTACTTTGCATGCTGCTCACTAGAAGATGCAGAAATTGGACAAACTGGCAAGTGAGAAGCACATGGTAATTAAGTATTGATGGAAGTTTGTAATTAATAAGTCCCTCTCTACATGATTAGCTTTGCAATGAAAATAAGTCATTTACCGCTTCATTCTAGAACTGGTTGAAGTGACCATTTCAGTACTAGAATTAGACAAGTTAATTGTAGCAAATATTAGTTTAATTCATTCTTTTAAATTAATTTAATAGATTATTTAATTGAACTTAAAGCTAAGCTATACAAATTTGCTCATTTAAAGTTATTTATTGAATGGTTTATATACCATAATTACACTGAATAAAAGGTAAATGTTTAAGTTCACCAGCTAGACACTGTGGACATATTGACTCTGTAAACAGAGCGACACAATTGTACCACAACTCTGTTGGAAGTGTCCTTCTCCTAAAATAACTAGAGAGGAAGTTTATGTGCCTTTTAAATTGAGATAATTAAAATTAAACAAATGAATTCTACTGCAAGTCACTCTCTCCATGAGAGGATATTGAAGAATGGAGAGCCTTTCCTCTTTGGGAGACCTAGCAACCTGAAAGGCCTAAATCTTGCTATGGATAAACATTAAGGAAACGGATATTAATTGTACCACAACCCTGTTGAAAGCTAGAAAAATTATACTTCATGACCATCCTTTACAGCATTCTTGACTCATATTGTGAGGAATGTTTTATCACTACTATTCAAAGACCTAAAACTGTGGTTGCTAAAAAGCCATATGCTAATGGAATGGTGTAATCTGCTTGGTCTGGATTTAGTCCTTCCTTCACCTTGTCCCATTTAATTTAAATAAATATTTAACCATTAGAGAGCCAAACAGATCCTCATGCTCTGCAATAGCTCAGCTAGCACCCTGGATTTCAAAGAAAAGCTAAAATAGAATCAGGCCTACTGTGTCTTAACCGAAAATTACCAGCTGTCTTCAAACTCTGATGTTAGCAGCATATGCCATTTTTATTTATCACAGCCACCCTTCTGGAAAATGCAAGAACCAAACATATGTATACATTTTGGCCAGGGAGCTAAAAGCACTCATGGAAAAACTTGAACTCTGCCACTTCATCCCTTCCTTCAGCCACTGTCTCGTGTTGATTTTACAGATGAATATTGTACTACTTTGCATTGTTGAGGCTGTAACTGGATGTGATTTTTTTTTTTTTTTTTTTTTAGGATTTGTTTAAAGTGTTACCAGCGATGAAGCGCAGACAGAAATATCCATTCCTGCCTTTTCCTTGCCCACCCTGTCAAGGAAAGCAGGAAAATTTTTTTCCCAGAAAGGGTCATTGGGCACTGTCAGAGGCTGCCCAGGGAGGTGATTGATTCACCTTCCCTGGAGGTGTTTGGGGGACGGGTGGACGAGGTGCTGGGGGACATAGGTTGGTGTTTGATGGGAATGGTTGGACTTGATGATCCGATGGGTCTCTTCCAACCTGGTGATTCTATGATTCTATAAACAAATTAAGTTTATGTTAAATCTGCTTTTCACCTTGCACAGCTCTCACAATGCAAATTAGCCAGTGATTACCTAAATATTGTAATACATGACAAGGTGGAGAATCTCAATATAAAGCCATACACTTTTGATAGCCTTCATCAGATTTGAACAGCTTCATGATGATGTCCACCTGTCAAAATAGCCCCTGAGATTATCACAGCTGGATGTGAAACAGCAGTCCCCAGGGAGCTCTTATTTACACCTGTGATTGAAGCTGCCAGCAGTAACATTGCAATAGAAAACTGCTTTTGCCATAACTGCCATCCCTTTCTTTGTCAAGGGTAGCTCAGCTTATTCAAATAGCCGCTAAAACTTTTTCTGTACAAAATACGAATGTCTTCAGTCATAGCTTCTAGAAATCACTTAACAATGATTCATTAGATTAAAATAACTATTTGTTTTAACCAGCTGCAACTCTTCAAATTTGTTTGAAGGTAACTTTGCTCTATATTAAAAAGAAAGAAAACAAAAGTAGAATAGAAGCCTAACAGTCTCTCCATATCAACCTGCTACAGGCTGCTGTACCCAGCCAGCCCATTCTTTTACTGGTGACAGCTCAAATTAAAACACATTCATCTGTTTGTTGAGAACATTTTGTCAGCTTAGATTAAGATTCTGTTTTGTCATCCTTACCCAGACCAATGAGTAGAGACATGCATTCAGCTGAAAAGGTGAAATAGGACTGGGATCTATAGGACTGGAATCTATAAGACTTTATTATAAGCCAAATACTGAATTTAACTCAGCCGTCTTTTCATTGCGTAAATGCTTACTGCATACAGATTTGACGTCGTAAAAAGAGCAGCTTTGTCTATAAGTCACTGCATGCTAATGCAGTCAGGAAAAGGATGCATTTGTGATCAGCTTAATATGAGACTCAGTCTCTCCACCAAGACACCCACTCAAAGGAAAATCATATCAGCTTTCGTACATACCTGAAGAGTATTAGAACACTTCTTTCCAAGCACCCAAATGCAGATTTCACACTGCAATCATTCGCAGAAAAAAAAATATTGTACTTTTCTCTGAAACATTCCAAATATTGATATTGCAAATAATATGTACCAAAGCCCTTCAGAAACCTGGTAAGACCATTTAAATCAGAAAAGAGAGTAACAAATGCAGGGGAACTCCCGTGTGTCCCCTTTCCAACTGTCTGGAAGGTTTTTTTAACTTCTTTTCTCTCTTTATGTTAGCTCCATTAGGAGGAGCTCTTGCAGTATTTGGCCTAGAAAGGATTCCAGCTTATCTAGTAGCATTCAAACTAACCATTAACCAGTAGAATGGGACAAAATCAGCTTTGAAAGTCAGGAGTGAATGAATTTCATTGAACACAACCTCAGCCATAAAGCTTTACCTACAAACACTAGTTTGACCAGTAAAAAGAAAAAAAAAACCAGCATAACGAATAGTACTACTAATGTTTGTGTTTCATGGCATATGCACATCTCCAGACCTTCTCACAACAAACAAGACTTAAAAAAACACCTTGTAGGTGTGCTGGAAGTGTAGGGAAATGCTACGTGATGAAACAAAGGCTGCCACTGATGAGCCATATGTTTTGTGTGACCACAGTGAAGAAGGATCTGAATGAAAAAGTCACAATACATCCTGGTACTGCAACAAACACCCAATGCTACCTCATAATTCCATTTCTGTTATGTTTGCTAACTCCATCGTATTCCTTGATGGCACTGAATTAGCAAAGTTCTTGGGAGAACAATACATAAGTTGTTCTGAGACATGGAAAGGAATTCATCCAACTCTTACTCAAGCACAGGAGAACACATGCAACAACTAATTTCTGCACACATTAACCATAGCACACAGGATCACTACATATTGGACATAATGAGACAGTCTTCAGTCCCAGACCAGATGATTTCAAGTACTACTGACAGCAGTTATGGATACTGTTACCCAGCATATCATATTCTGCTTATTGGACTGACAAAATCTGACACTTCATAGAATCTCCAGGTTGGAAGAGAACCACTGGATCATCGAGTCCAATCAGGCATGATGTAAGCACCTCCCTCCCCCTAACATTAACCTACTGAGCACCTTCTGCAAGCTGCTTCAGGTGCATAAATGTGTAAATGAAGTGACAATATATATATATTTTAAATACACATACTTTTAAACACTTTTTTTTTTAAAAAATTGAACACATTTCTTCATCATCTTCAAACTAAACAGCAAGTAACATTTACAGTAAAGGCATTCTAAAATCAAAGTCTACAATGCTGGAGATCTAATTTCAGTCAGGAATGCTCATATTTTGCCTGGGATATCTACAAATAAGCCAGCCAAACATTTTTTTTTTTAAATAAAACTAAATCTTTTTTAAAGGGTTTCAGTTACTAGGCTAGAAAGGATAAAACAATATTACATTCTAGCCTTCCTACAGAATTTGTTTACTCTCGTTTCACATCAACTTTCCAATGACAAACATGTTTTGTTGCCTAGTACATGCAAATAACAAGGTTAATTACTTTCAGATGCCCCATTAATTTTAAAAAACTCCAAATACCTTGACTAGATATAAATTATTCATGTAATTCCATAATCTGATAATCATTTCTTGCACGACAAGTTATAAAGAATGAGAATTGCCTAGGTGCTATATTTCTCCCTGACTCAGTACTATTCCCTTAAAAATCCAGGGTAATTTTACGCTTCTTAATATTTGAAAGCCACCATTTTCATTAATTAAATGTTTTGCAAAGGCAAGTCTATTGAGAGACTGCACCTTGTGAGACAAGTTAAAAGAACAGTCCAGTCATTTCCATAATCAGGGCTCTACTCTAATTAGATTTATATATACTGTATGTGGTACCATTGTCAAACATGAAGTACTGTGGAAGTGAAAAGTCCAAGCATAGAAGTATTAGAAAAATTATAATATTTTGATTCATCAAAGTCCACCAAAAAAAGATGACAGTCATACACGGCTGCTTCTTGACAATTAAAAGTGATAGACAGAAAATGATGAGGTATAGTATGGCAAGAACCTCTACAGAGCCTGAGAATAGAAGAGTTGAACAACGTGATGGAAACATTAGGACTATTCAATGACTGTCTCAATCAGCAAAGGTGAAGACAATTACAGATGACCTTCTAAGACTTACTTCGAATTAAGTTTACATAATCGTGCATCATTTGCCATAGGTTCCAAGTCTGAAGTGCTTGGAGAAAAAAGAACACTGGAACAATGTTGCTCTACAAGTTCATCAATAGACTCAGCATTTTAGGAAATGACTAATGTCCTTGTTAGCCATTTTGTGAAGTAAACTAAGCTTCTTCAGCCATGACATTTTTCTCTGCAATATATACCTCAGACCTGACTTGGTAAAATTTAAAAAAAATGAACATTTGACAAATAATTATGTCTCTACATGTGAAAACTTGAAAAATAACCCAAATGTGAAAATATGAGTTTAGACAGAGATGAAAGTTCTCCAAAGCCTGAAGAATTAATTGCACAAATAAGCTTACATCAACAAAACAACAGGAAGTTGACATTAGAAAGAAAGACATTGGTGTTTTGTATTCGAATCATGATATTTGTTGCTGAAAGATGTCCCCTTCAAAGACAATTAAAGCTATGTGAGAGATCACTTGTTTGTTCAAATATTTAGATTAGAGTCTGGTATCACAGTGCAGGATGTGATGACTAGTATCCTGGTTCTGACTGGCAGATTATGGAAAAGGTGGCTGCAAAGTGAAAAGAAAGACAAGAGTAGTTTGTATTTGGTGAAACAAGGAAGAAAAAGCAGGTTGATGAAGGTATAAAGTAATGAAAGAAGTTTGCGAGACAAATGACTTCTTACAGTGGTGTTCTGGATAAATCAATTAAGCTTTTTAGGCCAAAGAAAAAGTAGGTTACAGAAACCAGATGTGAGTGGAAGAGAGAAGTGTCTTACTGATTGTATTGATAAGAAAAGGCCCTCTTGCATACATTTGCATATATATTAAAGAGCTATAGTCTTTGAGAAAGGAAGTAGCAAAAGGAAAAATACATATAATTTTGCCTAAAGAAGAGATGGATTCATCTGTTAGGACAAGTCAGACAAACACGTCATGATTTTCCATTGAGCAGGTGGAATCATGTCACACAGTCATTTCAGAGGTGGGCTGGAATGTTTGTGCTTGCAAATAAGAACCTCCAGAAATATGACATGAAGATAGAAAAATAAAATAGCAAGTTTGTGGAAATATGAAAAAAGATGCTAAGAACATGAGTGACAGCAGAATAAAAGCCAAGAGAAGAGCATAGTGAAAAATAGCATGGTAGCTTTTTATTATGAGGAAACAGAAGTAAACGGTTGTCTCTATCACATTCCTTTGCTAATCCACTAGAGTGCTTACACTGATTCTAAGAGAGGTTGCTTCCTATGAGCTGGCTTTACTTTTTCATACTCTGTTCAATTATAATCATAGAATCATTAGCGTTGCCAGTACTCATTCACTGTTTTATAAAAGATCACCAATGATTTTAAGCTGGAGTTAAACCTGACCCAAATGACCTTAAATCCCACACCTGCACTGCCAAACACTTCCAGGAAATACTAATGCAGCTCAACACTTCTTTTAGAGCTGTTTCACATATTTGAATACAATGACATACGTTGCCTTCAAACATCCTAATTCAGAGTTTGCTGCTATGAAAAAACTAGACCATTAAATGTGACTTGGTGAGAAACCTACTCTCAATTAAGCTACAGTTGAAAGTGAGTGCAAAAATAAAAATGGGAGCAGAAAGGGTGTTGATTTAAGTGGAAGTTTCATCCATGGTGTTTACATCAAGGGTGACAGCAAAATTACTGGGTGATTTCAACATGTATACATTTGGATAGCTTCGGGGTACTCAGTATAACAGAAACAGTGCTTATGCTAGACAGTTTGTACACACGTATTAGAGTTCAAGCGATTCCTAAATCAACAGTAGACCTGTTTTTCACTGCATTTTGGGTTTTTTAAGTAGAGAAAAACAGATTTATGTTTCACCAGAGTCTGGAAAGGTTGACACAACATGAATTACTATTCTTATGATCAGATCACAATGAAAACCAAAGAAACCATGGTAAATCAATCACCTGTGAAACTCAGAAGTAAAATTTCCCTTAGTTTTTGCTAAATTGCACTGCTAAATCCTTCAAGTAATATCAAAAGTCTAATTTGCATTGGCTTGCATAATGTTTTTCCATTTCCAATTTCTTTTGGCCAATCTTTTCTCAAATCACCTGCCACAGAAATCTCCAAGGCCGCTTTTCTTAAACATTCTTTGATATACTATATTAATGCTGAAACTTGGCTTTTTTAGTTTAATATTTATAATTGTAAGACTAAAGAGAAAATTATTTAAAAATAATTACAGATAGAGCCATTATCCATTGTTAACCAACTGGATATTCCTGGCTGAGCAAAGGACTTCATACAAAAAAAATCATCCTGAACTTACATATTACAGAATCACAGAACAACCAGGTTGGAAGGGACCCATCGGATCTTCTAGTCCAACCATTCCTATCTAACACTAAACCAAGTCCCTCAATACCTCATCCACCCGTTCCTTAAACACCTCTAGGGAAGGTGACTCAACCACCTCCCTGGGAAGCCTATTCCAATGCCCAATGACCCTCTGCGTGAAAAACCTCCTGCTAATCTCCAGCCTAAATCTCCCCTGGTGGAGCTTGAGGCCATTCCCTCTCGTCCTGTCCCCTGTCACTTGGGAGAAGAGGCCAGCTCCCTCCTCTCCACAACCACCTTTCAGGTACTTGTAGAGAGTAATGAGGTCTTACCCTATTCCCTGGTTGAAAAAGACGGTCTAATCTCACCTCAAGTTTATGTGCACTGTTTTAAAACCATGCAGGTGTAGAGAGTGCAGATGTTAAGGGTTTGGCAGCAGAGGTGCCCTCTGAAGAGGGTCTGGGACTGCCCCATGCCGGACAGTGCCCACTCCCCCAAGTTCTGGGGGGCTTCCACAGAACCCTGTGGGACACTGTCAAGCAGGCACTAGAGCTCCAAAGGCTGCTCCAGTGGCCTCAGATGTATCAGGAAGTGGAGAGCAGTGTTTTAATTGTATTGTCTTTCTCACTACATAAGACTATTTTAATTATCAATAAATTAATTATGTGCAAGCTGAGTCTGCTTTGCCTGTGATAGTAAGAGGGAAGCAGTCTCTCTGGTTTTATTGTCACCTCTGTGCTGGCCAAGTCCAGCAAGTCAGACTTTCTACTGCTAGATGGCACATGGGGCTATGGGTAGACATCCTACCATGGCCACTAGATGTGCTGAAGAATTCAGTCATTGCATTGTTTTCACTTAGCTTTTTTTAAAATATGTCTTGAATGAGTGTAAACTACTGGCCACAGTGAGGAATGCTGTAGCTGTTACCTTAAGTTTAACAAACAATAAAGAGCTAGACTTTTTAGGAGTTCTAAATAATTCCACTTGCTTGCTATCTATCAAAGAAGCAAGTTTCATTTACCCCTCATGTCAAGAAAGAAAGAAACACTAAACATTCAGATATACTCCAACTGCCTCCATGTGAAGCCTGAGGATCAAGAGGAGTCATAGCAGAGAAAACTGAGGGACATTAGAGACACTTGAAAGAGTACCTGGGGAAATATTTCATGCCTCTTCAGTATATGAACAAAACCTTTCCCAGCTTTTATATCACATTAAGTTTCACCCTAAAAAAAATACATTAAATGTAAATGAAGATAACGAGCATAGAAATACCTCTGAAAACATCAATGATATTATATTTTTAAAACATGAGAATGCACTTGTGAATTATATTATTTAATCAGCATTTTTTCCTTTATTAGTAGCTTCAAGGAAGTAATTTTGCCATGATTTAACATTGATCATACAGTCTTACTTTTCAAAATGCCAAGAATTAACTACTTTCTGCATACTATCTCTATTTCTCAAAAACCCTCTTATGCCAGAAAGGATAGAGAGAAAGCAGTTATAAAACCTGTTTTTAAGAGCTACAGTCAAACTTCTCATGTGACATAAGCGATCATTGATTTCAGCCATCTGTATAAGGCTTTTCAACTAACACCTGAATTATAAAATCCATATGTTTTCTGATTGCATGCATTAACCGGCTCTTATACGTGCAAATTCACTACTATAATAATGACCAGATTTTCTGTTCAAGACACTAGTAACTGCTCAAAGAAAGTAGCCCTGAGTAGCCACAGGCCCATAGAAACATGTTACTTGCTCATGCTATGCTGTTTTCTCAAAATAACAGTTAAAAAACTACCAATACCATACACTGCAAACTAGCGTTAAAGAAACAGTAATTCTGATGCCAGTTTCTTGCAGCAATTTTTGAGAAGCTAGTGAAGATTAATACTTCACTTCATAAATAATCCTGCCCAGCTCAGAAGCAGCAGCTGCATTTTGTACGAAGGGAAATACAGTAGAACTGCATACAACTTAAACCATAATGACTTATAAGAAAAACACATCAACAGAAAAGAAACATCTTTTCATTGTAAACTCCTGTAGCTTTACCATTAGCAAATACAGAATAAAAACTGAAATTTGAACATTTGCTTCCTTTTAACAGTCTGTTGCCAAATTACCCAAAACTCCACATGAAATTTACAGCACTTACGCCTCTCTCTTCTCTTGACAACTAAACCCAGATGATAGCTGTTAACCAGTTGATTCTGCAAATGGAATTTTATAGGCTTTGTTGGTTTACCAAAGCATGAACACCTGAGCACACTCTCTCTTTCATTAAGGATATAGTCAACCAGCTGCAGACATGATCTCATCATTAGAGATGACTACTTAGAACACAGTCTCTGTGTTTCTCAGAGCTAATCTAAGAAGTTGTTAAACTTTCCACTTGTGAGGGAACATAAGGAACAATATGGGGACAGAGTTGATTTTGATATTAAGTGAATACCACCACAGATGCTTCTTTACTGTTCCTCCATTAGCACCAAATAAATAAATGACAACTGCTAATAGAGTAAAACCTAGGTACTTCTGAAGTGAATTAAGGCATAGTTTCCTGGGGGATGTTGTACAGGCAAATCCTGATATAACTAAGAGCAAATATTCAAACATTCCTCGGGATGGAATCTTTAATAAAGGTGAGAAGCAAATTGAAAGTGGAAGACTAAAAAAATTCTTTTCAACAGCGCTGATCCAGCACTGCATTTTATTACAAGCCTTTCAATGTACTCAGATGCAGATGACACTCCATTCAAAGAAGAAAGTTATGCCCAACATATTTGTGCCCAGAATTAGGTCTCTTTCTTTCACATGACTAGCATAGCAATAACTAAACAATTAATTTGTCCCATATTGCTCATGTCTGAAACTGGCCATGACTTGAAATCGTAGACTTTAAAGAATATATTTTCTAGACAAAATTTTTACTCCCTGTAGTAATTAATCATTTATTCCTCCTTGAAGTTCTTTACTACTACACATTATTTCTTAAATCAAATCCTCAACCATGAAAATGCACTTTTTAAATTATTCTCAGCCTTATTGAACTTTTTCCTACCTTTGGACAATTCCCACGTTAAGAGGCAGATAAAAGTATTTTTATCCCCAAGTATTTTGATTAATTTCAGTCCATAGTTTCATCCAAATACCCTAGAGGTGCACTTGTGTATGTTGTCTTACAGATTTGTACTATTTAGTTCTTAATACTTGCAACTTTTAGTTTATAGATTATAAGAATTATCTGAAAAAAAAAGAAAAATTCCAAAGCACCAGTAGTCACTTGGAAATTCAATTCATCGGGAAGTAACCTTTAATATCTAACAGTAATCCCCCCAAAGCAAGCCAAACATCAGTTTAAGAGGTAAAGACAAATGGATTAAAATTCAAAGAATCATTTCATTCCAGGCATCAGTTTATTCTACCACAAACAAGTTTTGCCAAAGGAATGAATGAATTAGGCAGAAATCAAAATAATCTTCTGAATGTCTATTATTTAATAGTGTGGAATGTTCCTTCATCAAGGTCACCTAACTGTTGTATATCGTTGCTGAAGGGGAACACTAATTAAAATCACTGATGATGAATACTGCATCTTTAGATGTTAATAAATGAAACTAAATGCTTGTTAGATTTTCCAGAAGTCAATCACGGTTTTAAATTAAATATCACACAAAATAACCTAGACGGGTACACAGTGCTTCACTAAGGCCAGTACTAGAATACAAATTCAACAGAATGGTAGATTAAGACATCATTTTGAACAGAAATTTTTTACTTATTTTTCTCTCTTTGTTTGAATAACTATTTTATTATTTTTATCTTTTATGTGATAGATTCATCAGCTTTATCAATGTTTCCCATTAATCATCTACCTAATGAATGGTATGACCCTGTTAGCCTTGGGCACAATATCATGTGGGTGGTGATATTGCTATGGAATACTATCCAGTTTCCATTTATGCCCCTTGACTTCAGAAAAAATTAATTTTAGAGCCAGCACATTTTTTTCCTCATATCTCTTTTAATTAACTTCTAGGTTGCAGGATTCTGGTTGCTGGCATTTTATTCTGAGATATGAGACATGCAATGGAATTAATCTAATCCAACTATTCTGCTTTTCATTCAGTACTCCATTGTGATAAACACAGGATTTAGTTTTCTCGAGCAGGTTTCTTACACTTACTGCCATATGTGCAAGTCCAACAACAGTACCGGTGCACAACAACTACACTGAACTAAGCAACGTGCTCTAACATAAATAAAAACCCTAGATCTGAATATTACAATGATTTAGAGGTTATACCTGTTCCTTCTAATAATATGTAGCATCTTTTTCTCATGTTTAAACTCCAGAGGAAAAGGCCAGTAGTCAGGTTATTGTTTCATGCCTTGAGGAGCCTGGTTTCAATTACACTCTCTGGTTTTGTATTCCTGGTGACTGAAAGCAAGACAATAGACCCAAAAATCTAGTTTTAATCTATTGTCTAGTTCCTACTGATTCCAGCAGATGAATAGACTGTTAGATAGTATTTTTGTGGATAGGGAGCTAAGCTTAAAAATGTCCTGGTTTTCCTGTGATAGACAGTACCCTCTGTCTCTGCACATAAAATTTATTAGAGTCTCAGAGCCTCAGTAGATGTTGCAGGCAGTTACTTTCCCACTTTTTGGGTTTTTTTTTTCCATGTTATATTAGTAGCTGGGATCTGAAGTAAAATCTTAATCCCAAATTCAAAGTAGCACAAGAGCATAATTAAAGACAAATTCTGCCTCAACAGGGAGATATTATGCTCTGGAATACTTTTACTAAGATTTAAGAATTTCAGGTGCCTCAACTTCTTAGATTTCTTAAGTTACTTTCAGCGCATTTCTTTGTTCATTGTGTTTATTATGCCTGTTTGTTGCCTCCATCTTTCACGTGGTCACATGGAGCACAGTTTGGGATACTGTCTTTGCAAAGAAGCATGTTTTCCTTATAGAAATGCAAACTTTTGATATTGTCAATGTCTGCTGAATTATATGTTACTGAATTTTGTGCTAGCCCAGTCCAGCTCAACTCTTTCCCTTACTCTCATCTTAAGGACTCAGAACTGGAAAGTGACTGAATTCAATGCCATCTACCAGAAGCTCAAGCTACCCCCATGACTTTTGCCCAGGGACAGGTCAAAGCAACAGGGACATGTCAAATCTCTGCATTTATTCTGAAGAATAAATCTTTCTGAAGAAAGATAGTAAGACAGAAAGATCTCAGATTGTACCTGAACAGAAATTTGATAGAAGTGACTGAATGTGATTTTCAATTAATTATGTAAACCCTCAGATAATTCATTGACCATCTGGCACTTGGAAACGCAATAATTCATGAAAATACTTTGGTGAAGGTGTGGATTGAAATATTACATTCTCTCTCTCTTTATCTTTTAACTGACTCATAAAGCTGAACAGCTTACAAATTCCGTCACAACAAAAGTAATAATGACTCCTATCCTCTTTTCCTTCTTAAATTCATTTTTTTAATAGTGCTTTTCAGCAATCCACAGTGACATGTTGTAGGTGGGCTAGTAGCTCAGAATAACTCTTACATATCTTCTGATTTCATGAAGCATCAAAAATAGAAGTCTGTAGGAGGGAAAACCCTTTGCTGATACACTATTTGCAGGTCATGCTGTATATGCCCCTATATAACTGCTAGATGACAGCGCTAAAATTAGAGATAAAATATAGGAAAAAAAAAATCTGCATAAGAGGTTTTACAGTCTCAGCTTTCCAGAATATCATGTGCTTGGCAGTTGGTACCAAGAATACAGCAGATAATTTTAAACATATTCTAAAACTGAATTTGAGCTACAAAAAGAACAATCAAGTAACATACTGTTGTAGACATTTGAACAATAACGCTATGCTCCTAGTCAGCAAAACAGAATTTTTAATGTGTATATTTTTCTACTTTTAAAAATAAATGATGTAGTTAGATATTTACTAGTGAGCCCTAAAGACATAGTCTTAACAGAGCACTTAGAATTGATAGAAATTTTCTTTGATGGATACGACAGCACTTCTGATTTTGGAAATTCCTTCTATCATTCTTGGAGTTTTCCAAAAGCTTGCACTGAAATACATTATTAAAATAAAATCCCCTTTAAGGAAAAAAGTAACAAAGGTTGAATAACAGAAAACCAAACATATTTTATTTGAAATGTATGAATTTGAAATGTACGTATTTGCAATGCACTGCTAGCCCTTTGCTTGCCCATTTGACAGTCTGCCTACCTCCCCTAACAGGGAAACATTTCACTCATGACCTTTCAAATTAATAAATATAATCTATCACTGTCATTAGTATAGCCTTTTATTTACAGGAAGTAAAATTCAACACTTGTACATCAAAGGAAAACAAATCAATGCAGGCTTCATAAACTGAGTCACTGCCACTACTTACACATACTTATCACTGATAGGGTTAAGATCATGTATTTTGTGTTCAATGAAAAAAACTAGTCATATAATGATTTATTAAAGATATCATAATATCAAATACTTCTTATATTTTCTTAGGTCTTCAATCATATTGAACGAGAACAGTAACAAGACAGACTTTTCTTACATTTAATGGCACCTAGATATAGTGTGAATAACATCAGAATGGGAGGCCTGATTGAAAAGAATAACACTTCCATTTGCTCACTTGAGGCTTGTGGAATAAATTGATAGAAATGAAATAGCACCTAATATCACAATGATGGTTGACAACTCCACAAGAAACCAACAGTATCAACTGTATCAGCATATTCACTTTCCTTATCCTCCCCTTTTACTAGCAAAAATAATTATTCACATTTATTATCAAGATGCCTCTGGGAGAAAAATAATCCCTCACTATGAAATAAAAACATGAGGAAAGATGTACCAAAAATGATGTAAACACTTAAGAAGCAGGTAAAGGAGGAGTGTAAACTCCAGCCCAATTTTCCTACACCTGCAATAGATGCACTAAGTACAGAAATTCTGTCTTTATGTATTGATTTGTATTCTTAATATAAAACAGAAAATTACAAGCTCATTGTGAAGAACAGCTCATTAATCATCAAGATTACTGTGTCACTTAATAATGCTACCAAACTGACAGCGGAAATGATGATTTGATTATAAGTGGCAAACATGCATACAGTAGCTCATGTCATGATGTCATCATTATATTAAGAGGATCCAGCTTGGTTTTGATCTAAAAAGTGAGTCACTGTGATCCTGTGCTCAAGGGGAAAATCAAAATGGTTGACTAAGATTTCTCTAGCACTATGAAACCTAATCTGATTTAAATTCTTATTAGTTAATTTGCCTGTACTATAGTGGTGCACACAGTCGAGAACAGAACTGGATCAGGTAGTTCATGTGCACATGAAGAACTTTGAAAAAAACCCCAAACTTTCCACAAGCTTCAGAGAAAAAAAACCCCTTTGGCTGAGTCTAGGCAGTGACTTGTGTACTTTTAACTGTTCATTTCCTGAGGTCTTTCTCCCTATTGTGCTTCTGATGCAACATAAATCCCCTCCAAATTAATTCTGTGCTTGATTTTATCAGGTTGGCTATTTTTCTTAGATTCTTGCATGGTCTTTAAGCAACAGAATATTTACAGTGAGATTTAGAAAGAAATTAAGAATTTATTGTGGTAATATAATCCAGTCAGGCTAGGAAAGTTATTGAATGCTCTTAAATTGAATTTACCAGCAGTCCTCTGTCAGTGAGCAGGCAAATAGGCCAATGAAACGTCTACAAGAAAGGTTACAGAAACTGTGAGAGATGTCTAAAAACTGCTTGAAAATCTGAAAAATCCTGCGAGTGCTGTGTTAAAAGCCTGTGAATAGTAGAGGTTCAGCTGAAGTGAGGATCTGACTGCAGTATGGTCTTCTGATCTGAGTACAGCACAGCTCTATTTTATAAAGTGCTTAATTTTAGACTTAATATGTCTATTAAACGAAACAAGGATTACATTTGTATGAATCCTGTGTTTTGTCTGAATGATGCTCTCATCAATGTTTGCCTGTGCTTTTAAACAAATATTGTCGCATAAAATGGAAAAAAGTCCAGAGGAAATAATTCTTTACCTTTTTTTCCTGTTGTAGAGAAAGCTTCTAAAATGAGAGAGACAGTTTCTCCAGGCAGCTAAATCTGTTAATGATGAGCTCTATTCACAGCACTCTTTAAATTCAAGTTATCTTAAGAAATTACATAATTAGATTATCCATTATCTATTTGAAAGTACTTCTGTGAGGTTATGCAATAAGAACATGTTATTAAACATGATTACAAACCCCAAATACAAAAGAGCATAAATAAATCACTTATGCATTCACTCACATCGCACAGACTTACATGACCCATCATAGCTGCTCACAGAAGAACTTAGATTCCTGTAAGATTTTGATTAGCATATTGTAAATGACATATTCTTTGAACGGCAAAGATGTCAAAAGATAAAGGAAAATAGCTGTTTACAATGTAAGGAAGTATTACTTTGTTCAAAGGTGTGAATATAATGAAATTATCTTGTTTGCTAAATGAAAAGGTGGATATGAACCACCAATGTGTGCTCACAGCCCAGAAGGACAACTGCATCCTGGGCTGCATCAAAATAGGTGTGGCCAGGTCGAGGGCACCGATTCTGTCCTTATATTGTACTTTGGTGAGAGCCCCTCCTGGAGCTCTCAGGACAAGAAGGACACGGATCTGTTAGACCAAGTCCAGAGGAAGCCACGAAGATTGCAGGGCTGGAACATCTCCCCTGTGAAGAAAGGCTGAGAGAGCCGGGCTTGTTCAGCCTGGAGAAGAGAAGGCTCTGGGGACACGTTATTTTGTCTTTAAGGACTTAAGGACCCATTACTTCAGTACTTAAGAATGCCTATAAGAATGATGGAGACAAAATCTTTAGCAGGGCCTGTTATGACAGGACAAGGAGTAATGTTTTTAAAATAAAAGAGGGTAGATTTAGACTAGATATAAGGAAGATTTTTTTTACAATGAGGCTGGTAAAACACTGGAACAGGTTTCCCAGAGAGGTATAGGTGCCTCGTCTCTGGAAACATTCAAGGTCAGGCTGGATGGAGCTCTCAGCAACCTAATCTGGTTGAAGATGTCCCTGCTTATTCTAGGGATGTTGGACTGGATGACTTTCAATGGTCCCTTCAAAACCAAACTACTCTGTTTCTATGATTTTCCCTGTGAAATAGGCACGGTCATAAAAAGGTTTATGACTGTATTCTGAACAGCCGCTCAAGTCTTATCTAATCAGAAAGATGTATTATAGACAAACTAAATAGCTCAGTGAAATGTGCTTAATACTTGTACTAAAAATTGCTTTAGACAGGAATAGAGAGATAGCAGGTCTTAAATAAATAACTAAGAAAAGTTTCTTAGCTAATAAATTAGTGAAGAACATCTGACTTGAATACTCAATTTTACCATCTAAAATTGTAACTCATGTTGTGTTTTGGGCCTTAATGGGCTTACTAAAATGCACAGTCTTTGGTAGGTAAATGCATATTTTAGAAATGTTTCATTTTGCATTTTTTTTCATCCTCTGTTATTTTTATTTTCTCTGTGTTTGTTCAGACTCAGAAAAGAATTCAAGGGCCTGAAGGGAACTTTCTTTCTAGGTGTAGGCACTAACATTTTTATGTATTACTCTTGTCAGCAGTTGTTCAGTTTCTGTGTGACCTTGATGGGCCCAGCTGGTAACAGCAAGAGATTTCCAATGGTACTGAATCTGCTTTTACCCTCTGCACCTGTTTTGACTCTGCTGATTAGTTTTGTTACCGGTCTAAATCTACATTGCTGACCTCCAAAGTGCATATCCTAACCAGTTGCCTAAAAGCAAAATACGTCAAAACACTTCAGTGTTTTAGATTGCAACTTTGTCAGGCATGATACAATCATTAATCACTATCCCAGACCATTTTCAGAATCACTGCATCTCTGGTCCTAGTCTTTACATTTTAAACATGATCTGCATTCTTTAATCTCATGGGTGTACCTGTGTTTTAATATGACGCCAGCAACACTTTAGCAATCAACTGAGGATCTGTCTAGTTTCCATTTTATACAACAACAGAAAAAAATCCTTTCTTTCTAGTCTCAGCTACTATGTTGAATAAACTTCCACTGTGCAGAATGTGCAAGTGAGTTTATTCTGTCTTTCTTTTCATGCAATAAAATAAGAAGTGCTGCCTGAATTTGACTGGAAGTTTCTTGGCGATGTTACAAAATTTTGGGTAGTAACCGAGCTTCTAAATAAAGAGTTAGATATTGGAGAAATCAAGCATGAAGTATGGTAGACAGCTCCAAGCCAGAAACTAGAGGCATTCCACTTTCCTTTGGAAATACAGTGTAGCAGAGTGTCTCTGACAAATATTACTGTGAATTTAATTTGCCAAAATGTTGTGCAGATCTGATCTGTAAAATAATAAATATTTTCTTCCAAATAAATATGCAAGTCTTAAAGGAACACAAGGATCAAGTACTTATAACTATTGCAGGCATACTTACAATTCTAGTTTAACAAATTAACCTGTTTCCTGTTGAAATTGGTACTGTTTAGTAGTGTGTTTTTCAGTTTTCATATCCATAGAAGGCAGAAAGAATAGCGACCACTTATTAAGGCTATCTATTTACTTCATTACTGTAAATGAGCTCAGACAAGAGAGTAACAACAGAACATTTCTACTATTAAAAAGACTGCCATTTACCTTTTTTGTTCCCCTCCTACCACTTTATGTAATACAATTTCTAAAAATGCTAACTTAAGCCATCTGTTCACATTCCTATTTCCAGCACAGTTTTTTTTTTTTTCTTCTGTTTCATTCCCTCAGTTTAATTCATTTTAGTAGCACTGGAGTTCATTATGTGACATTTTGCTACAGGGAATATCTATGTTTATTTCCATACAATTTAATAGATGCAGCCAAACAATGAATATGTAAATTCTGGAAACAGCAAGACATTTGAAAAAGTGAGCTGTGGAAAAAAAGAAAACTGTCTACTTATAAATACAGAACTGACATATTAGAGAGCAGCTGTAGTGAACGTTATGACGCAGAACAAATATTATAACTAGCCTCTAGACACTACAAAGGAATATATGAGACACTGCCCAGATCAACAAATAGAAAAAGAAAATATGATTTAATTACACTAAAAAATTAATAGGGACAAAGCTGGAACTCTGTGAAGTTTATTGTTTATTCACTACCAAAAGAAAAACAGAAATGACAAGAAATATTTTCATATATGGATGGCATTTCAGGAAAAAAAAGAGAGAGTTTTCTATTTTGATTTCTATTTTGGTGAGAAGTGTAAGAATAAGTAGCAAAAGACCTGGCCTAAGCTTGGTTGGCGTTACCTTTGGGAACCAGATGCCAAGCAATTCCCAGCAAATTTCTATCCATACTTTGAAGTGATGTTAAAGAAGCAGGGTTGGGAATGTGATCTGACTGAACACATCTGAAAATTCAGTTAAACCATCCATATATAAAATGGAAGGAAGCAACTAAGCAAACATGTTGTTATGTACTCTGGGTCTTTGTGCAGTCATATTTCTGTTTAAAAGAGCCCAATTAATTTGTTTTCCCAGGATTTCCTTTCACAGATGCTACAAAGATATTTTCCCTCCTCTTTCTTTCTGCAGGACTGTGATTGAAATGTCCATTAGGGAGGATTATTTTGAGGAACAGTCTCTCCATCTGTTGTCTCTTTTAAACAGTGTTAAGTAGTACTTTTTCCTCCCTGAAAAAAACCATCCATATATTCCATTACCACTGCAACAGTAGCCTGGAATGAACATCTCAGAAATGCAACTGAGTGGAAACAGTCTCAAAGAACAATGTTTGTTTAAGTGAAAGTAGGAATGGTTTTACACTCAGATAGAAAATTACACTCATAAAAAAAAAGACTGTGTCTATTAATGTACTCTAACCTGCAGTTTAAATCCCTTCATACCTCAAGAGTGCACTCTGCCTGCAAGAAATGCCACTTTTTCTTCTCTCCTCTGGTGAAGCCTTTGTGGAGAAGAGTGGGGGCTGGCAGCACAAGGGCACAGCAGTGCTCTCTCTCACCCTTCAGGGAGAAGGCGTCCAAGAAGCGCTGGGTAGTTGCTTGTTTCCCTGCCCAGATACTTAAAAGCCCCACTTTGAGCTGTAGCGTGAGCTTACTTATTTCAAGAGTAGAGTGAAAGAAATTTCAAGTATAAAAGCTATTTCAGAGCCGGTAGGATCATCACCTCTAAAACAAGCTCAAATTTCTTAATTTTTTATTTCACGTATCTCCACCGAAATCCATTGAATTTCAGTTTTCAGTCTATATTTGTAAGCTTTGCCACACCTGCCTATGTTCCTAGACTCTGTTCCATAAATTCTGATGAATAATACGCAAATAAATAAATATTTTACTGGTGGATATACAAACATGCTATCTCCAAGGCAAAAAAAATTCTTCTATTGTTCCTCAGTACTGCTCTGAAATTATATAAAACTTATTTAAGAAGCACCTCTGAAAGAAAAGCACCATTTTGTTGAAAATAATTTCTTTTTGAATTCTAGTTTAAATAATGAGTCAGGTATCTACTGCTAAACATCCAGATGTGAAAGACAGAAGATGGAAGAGCGGAGACCATTTGTTTCTTGGCTTGTTCTTTGGGAATAGTCTGAAAAATTAAATCAGTATTTGCTGAGTGAAAAAGATGAAAATTTTAAGGAAAATAAGTCTTGGTTTATAGCATCTGATCTATTCTAAAGAAAAAGGAGTGTGTGACTTTTAATCAATAATTAAAAAGTGCTTGAAAACCTCATTCTAATGGTTTATTGAGATATCAATTCACCACTGATTCACCACTCTGTGAGAAGCTTCATTTTTAAGTGGATAAATCTTTAGAATCTCCCATTTTAATTTCTGTCTTGTTCTCTGTATCTGACAGTGACAATAGCTATGGGGATATTCAAACTGTGGCTGCATTGTAGTAGTTGGTTTAATTCCATTATTTTTGTTTATCTTTTACTAATATATACATTAATATTTATTATACTCATTGTTTGAGATATCAGTGAGTTTATGTTTTGGGACATTCTTGAGAACTTTAAACCATAGAGAAGCACTGAAACAAAAATCCATTAACACAGGTAAAAGCTAGGAGCTAGTCTGCAAATGAGATCATCACACAATCTACATTTCAGTAGAGAAAGGATGATTCAGATCTCATTTTTTTTTGTTATTATATGGTTCATATCACTTAGAGGTGCAAAAGAGGACACTGTAAGAGAATGACTACTCTTTAATGTTTACAAAACACACACAAAAGAGGTAAGCAGACAAACAAAGGAGAAAGAGGAATAAAAGCCTTACAGGTCTCTTGCAGTCCCAGTAATTTCAAGTGATTTTCAATGCAGTTGCAGTTCTGAGTATGCCATAAGTAGTACAAAACCAAATAACATGAAAAGTAATAAGGTACAGGTTTTTCTTAGGAGTATTTTCCTGAAAGTCATTGCTTAGCAGCAGGCTTTCATGTCAGAAAACTGAACTTAAGAGACAGAGATGAAAAAAGGCTATAAACTTTATATAACTTCTTTGGAAATCACTTTCTCCCGCTTTCATCTTCTTTTGATCTTGTAAGAAATATTCTGAATTTCCCATTATTTTTTGTCCATTTGCTTTTCAATTCATGTAACTCATATACCTGATTTCTCTATACCTTAAATAATATGCATGGTATTCCTCACTAATTTTCTTCTCGTCTAAATAATGAAAAATACATGCCTTTGTTTTTGCTGCATCAAATGTTTTCATCGCTCCTTAACCTTTTAAAAGAATGAATATCCATCAGTTCTTACAGATAAAAAGATATGTAGGAGACTGACTCTTTTGTGTTTAAAAGCTTAATGGAACAATTAAAAAATTGTTCCATTAAAAACAATTTTCCATTAAAAACAATTCCATTAAAAACAATTGTTCCATTAAAAACAACATTAAAAAATGGAGGAAGTTTTTCAGAAAGGGTCATTGGGCATTGGAATAGGCTGCCCAGGGAGGGGGTTGATTCCCCTTCCCTGGAGGTGTTTAAGGGACGGGTGGATGAGGTGCTGAGGGACATGGGTTAGTGTTTGATAGGAATGGTTGGACTACATGATCCAATGGGTCTCTTCCAACTTGGTTGTTCTATGATTCTATGATTCTATGAATTCTCTGTGTAATTTCAGGCCATTAAGTTCTACATAGAACTCACCTATCAGTCATAGAAAGCAACATGAAAGTAACCTTATATACACATAAATAATATTTATTTATTTATATATGTACTTGACCTCAGTAAACTGTTCCAGTGCTCTGGGATTTGTACCACAAGAAATTGTTCCAAGTTATCTAATAAATATACCTCATCCTACAAAACAGAAATACCAGCTATTCCTTTCCTCATTCCACAAGTACCTATTTGAAAATTTGGCACAATTACTCTCAGGTTAAACTGCATCTACCCTTTTTTTTGTTGTTATTTGAGACTTTTGGTCATTCTTTCTCAATGCTCAGAAATTTATCCTGTTGTTTAAGATCCATTTAGATTTTTTTAATGTCTATTACCTACCAAGCACAGCCACCTCCTGCTTCTGACTTAGCATTGTTACTGAATATAGTAAAGATGTTATTCATGCTGCCATCCAAATCATTAATTTATAGATGTAGTTATAGGAAATTCAGAATAAATACCTGATGAATCCTACTCAGTACACACCTGTACTTTAAAAGCAAACCATCGAAAATAACTGAAACCAAATTCCTAGAAGCGGATCATAAATCCCTACTTTGCTCATGAGAATATCATACACAATATCAGAAGTCTGGGCTCAAAATTTGCCCTTCCTGTCTGCTAGTATCTGTAGGCTTTTATCAGGTATCATTTCCAATGTGTATTTGCATCCACTGCATGAAATGTGATGCTGAAAGTTTGTTTATAGAGATCAAAAGAGCTCAGTCTGAACAGAAAACCTATTCATACTATGACACGACTTCTTCAGCACTATGTAAATGCATAAACATGAACAAAACCCAAATCAGCATTGGAACTCAAATTTAGAATAAACAAAAGATGTTGAATGCTATATTGGTAACTATTTTTACTGTCATGTATTCTTACTCTTGCTTAATTAACGTAACACTTTAGTACTGATTTTTTTTCTAGTATTTCTTCTTAGAAGGAGAGAATGAACTGCTTCCTTTCTACAGGAAAAGACATTCTTCATGGCCTATTACATTTGTTATTGTTTTGGAGGCAAATATCAAACCCCATTTCTAATGATTATACAGAATGGACATCACATTCTCTTGGCAAGACTGACTGTAAAGATTTCCACAGCATCAGCTGCACAGACCTCAGTCCTTGGGTCTGTTTGTGACATAGACTTGCCTGCTCCACTCAACTTGCACAAAAAACAGGACAATACTCAAATGTGTTCTTAAACAAACAAACAGCAGGAAGTGTTTCCTCACATGTACTTTGGGAAGAGATACTGCTTTGCTGACAGAAATAGACTTTGAATACAGCAGTGGCAGGAAACAGTGACGCGGCAAAATAGAATTTAAGCTTATGCAAACTATTTAAAGGAAACACCGAACCTGGCATGGAAATACAGAGCTTTTTTGTTCCGTGTTAGTGAGCACTAAGTAAAATGTCAAACCTACATTGTACGTCAAAGCAGATTTTCTATACAGAAGGCATGACAACCACAGAAAAAGTCAATGAGCCTAGATCTGCTAGAAAGAGTGGCAAGTTCTGAGTGTCTGCTATAAAACGGATGTTGGAGATCAGTGTCTTGAAACACTCACTGATTAACAAAATCAGGTTATGACAGCTAAATCTCACCTTTTTATTTTTAGATCTCTATTTCCTGGAAAGAAAATAAGAAATAGCAAAAATATACTGAGAAAATAGTTGTGAAAACTGACATTCTGAAGTTGAACTGTTTTCTGTTAAGTAGTATCCTTCTCTTCTTTTAATGAAAAAAAAAAGGCTGCACCTTCTTGTGCAAAGAAAGAACTGGACTTGGATAACCATTAGGTTTAGACAGCAGTTGAACATGCTCTTAATTGTCATCAAAGTTTTTAAGATGTGAACTTGGCTTTATTCTAAGTATGAATTTCAAGCTGCTTCCTGTGGCCTCCTGTCAGGAATTTGCAGACATTACTCTTCTGAAAAATATACATATTTGTGGAAAATCTGATAAAATACTTCTTTCTGAAAAAAAGTAATCACTCTTAAGGTAGCCCAGGTCTTTTTCTTGCGCAGAAACCACGTATCTGGTGGTGATGTTGTTCGTGTTCCCTTGTAGGTTTAGGAAAACTAATAAATGAATGAAGTAAGAAAATGAATTGAGTAAGAAAAGCAATGCTGCAGATGTGCACTGTTTAAATGAATAACTTCAGCAGCCTGAAGAGTGCTGGTTTTTTTGTAAGAGTAAATAAGATAAATTCTTAAATTTTTAATTTTCCAAAAGCATAAAAAAAAAATCACACTTCATTAAGAAAGTTGAAAAATCAAGCTGAGCAACTAAAGAAAAAATACAAGAGACTACTCCTCACTTTATCGCTCACCTATACCTTAATCTAAAATAGAGTGACAGTGAATGCTTTCAATATAATGGCAAATTGGCCATTAGCAGTAGGAAATAATTGAGTGTTGATAGTTCTCTTTTATATACACAGTGCTCCAGCACATTAGCAAATCATTTACGGAACAAAATAATCCTGCCTATCATGAGTATACAACAGATGAAAGTATATTTGCAAGGACATTGTAGATACATATATAATCAAGTACCAGAACATACTAATTGAAAAGTACCCTTTCAAAATTATTTCCTGAAATTTCTAATATGTCTTTCCTTTGGTATTCAGTGCTGCTTCTGTACACATTGTTTTTCTTCCCCTCTCGTCACTAAATAAATGACAGAAATAGACACAAGTTTCCTTATGCCTTGCAGGTACTGAAAGATATCGTTCAAAACAACTATGCAAATCTGTTGAATGACTGCTGATCACAACCACTCTTGAAACAACTGAACTCACCTCAAAAAATAGGCATATTATGTAAACTTGGTTCTTTCCTTCCTCCATCTGCCATCATCCCAGAAGTGACAACAGCACTGCCTGTCTGCTGCCTCTCACTCCATGCTCTCAGGAGCGAGAGGAAGACAACTTTGCCATTCTCCTTCACTCTTCAGTTTGGTATTTGACTTTCAAGAGGCAGAGACTACCTTCCTGGGATAATTTCAAAAGTTATTGGTCTTAAACCTAGAGATTTAGCACAAGGTATGGGGAAAAACCTGTGGACCGAACAGAGTTTTGACATAAGCTCTTTCCTGTTAAAGTCTAATATATATGAATATATATCGATATGTGGCTACTGAAAATTATGCCTTTTTGAAAGTCTTGTGGAGCAGAGATTTCCCTCAGGCATTAGTAGAACTGTTCAGAAAACAACCTCAGAACGTATCTCAGCATGGTGGTTTGTGCACATAAGAGTTTAGTGTAATGGAACAGGGTCCTGCAGGTTACAGGATAAGAAAGCTTTCTCAATCCAGTGGCAGGGAGATGGGGAAAGCAGTTCACTGAGACAGTTTTACATTAAAAGAATTTTAGATGTTTACAGCACAAAATAGCATTTCTTACGTCTGTTGCTGGCAGGAGCTTGTAAATCTAAGTACAGTGAGAGAGCTCTTAGCCAAAAGCATGTTTTCTTTACTGTTTTAGCACAAGATCAAAGCATATAAACAAACACAGTATTTTGGGTTTGTGTTCTGGTTGTATTCAGGCTACCAGCACTTTTCCTTCTAAGTCAAATACTCAGAAAGTGCTTGCCTGGAATAGAAGCCTGATGAAACAATTTAAATAAAAATGTTCATTAAAAAATATTCCTTTTGCATAAAATCTTGAAATACCATGGCATACATATTTTAAGAAAGAACTCCCATTTTTTTATTGCTGAGCTCCAATATAATTCTTTAAGAAATAATTTCCCAAGCAACACAAGATTTTGGATTTTTAAAAAATGCAGTATCTTGAGTCTTCTGAGAAACTGGCTTCAGCTTTTGGCTTTCTTGAAAGAACTATTATTTTTGCCTTTTTAGTCTTCTTTTATTCTGAAAGCTCAAGTGGATCATCTTAATTCTAAGAAGAAGCACTGAAAAAATGGTTATATGTGCTTTTCCAGTTATATAATAAGATCCATCTAGAGCCTTTACCAACCTAGAATTATTGAGTCATAGAGTAGTTTGGGTTGGAAGGGACCTTAAAGATCATCCAGTTCCAACCCCCCTGCCATGGACAGAGACACCTCCCACTAGATCAGGCTGCCCAAGGCCACATCCAACCTGGCTGGGATAATCTTGGAAGAAACCAAAATGTTATCAAAGTAATTGCTACTACTATAAAACCTATACTTATACATACCTTTAAACAAGATATTTTTGAAAATACATAAAGTCAAGTAGTTCAAAGGATTTTTTTTTTTTAGAACTAGGATATTTTATTTTTGGATAAAGGTATTTCGAAACACTTAATATAGTCTTCTAAGCACCAAAACATGACTTGATATGTAATTAACAGCCTCCTAAATCATCACTAGACAATAACGCTATCTAGATGTTTCCTTCTTTTGCCTTTAAGAAACCAACCTTGACACGACCCATAAAAAATAGTTACCCAAATCATGTCACTGGAGAGGGAGTGAAATTAGCATTCTATTTTTGTGTTTTATCTAAAGCAACACAAGGAATTACAGACTGAAACAGAAAGAACTTCCAGATATGAATGTATGATAAAAGAAACAAAAAAGTAATCTTTTTTGTGCACAAATTGGCTAAACTGTGCTAACATTGACAGTGTCCTCTTTTTTTTTTTACTTTAACTTTTA
This sequence comes from Coccyzus lansbergi, assembly GCA_033558105.1. Lineage (NCBI taxonomy): Eukaryota > Metazoa > Chordata > Aves > Cuculiformes > Coccyzidae > Coccyzus > Coccyzus lansbergi. The sequence continues at coordinate 2,345,184 of JAUMJK010000760.1, read as the reverse complement.
TAATACTTAGGTTTTGCTTTTGTTTTTCCATTCATATCCTTTGCCTTTGTAATGCACAATGTTATATTTGTTACAGAAGGGAAAATAATTTTAGAGTAAGGGTCATATTTTCTTTGGGCTTAAAGATACAGACATCTAGGGAAATTGATAGGATCTGAGAACCTCCTGGTAAACAGACAAGCTGTCTGTCAAAGTGTACTAAGATACTCTTTTGAATATTATTCTAGTCTGATATAAAATGTATGGTTTTGGAACAATCTCTCTGTGTTTAATTAGTCTTCATAAGACATTTTTTCCATAAAAAAAACTTTAATTTTTTTTCATTTGTTGTTAAGATGCCACATTTGTGCTCAGGGCTAAGTTACTATGTGGGATGGGTTTTATCACACAAAAGGTGTCAGGAAAACATTTCACACTAGGCAGAATCCTGATGTAAATGTGGACCTTTGGGATAATTTATTATGATGGAATTCTAAAACATCACTGTCTGATCCAAGCTTGTAGGCACAAAAAGCAGAGCCCTGTGCTTCAAAGACGTGTTCAAATAGAAAACAACCTATTTGAGTTTTGTTGTCTGTAGTGGTTACATCTGCAAAAGATAAACAATTTTTTTCCCCTGCAAATATTATCATCCTAACCAGAGATTATAACATTGAAATGCATCAAGCATATAGCCTGGTTCAGCTTTCTCTTCCTTCAAGGTTGCAATGAACCACAAGGACAATTTCGCATTTGAAATTATTTGTAGCCAAAATTGCTATTGCTTGATTATTGGAGGATAGGTCAAGTATTTTGGTATCTAAATGATGTTAGCTCTGGTATCTAGGAGCACTGAAAAACCTGACTTGGATTTTGTGTGCTCCACTGACTATATTTGAGGCTGAATGCTCCAGCTCTTGGTTGGTGCCTAAATGTCAATTGCACATACCTGAAAATAAAAGGAAATGAAAAGTTTCTGAAATGAAAAGTTGATCATAAAATGATGATGTCATTTTTAACATGCAAAACAATCTACACAATCTTCAGTGTATGCTTGTCAACCAAAGCACATCGATATCCGATTAACAACATGAATATAAGATGCAGCTAATAGAAAACCCACAACAATATTACCAACATACTGCAAGTCTGTACATCTTAATGAACTCTATGCGGTCAAGAATTAGTGTAGCAGTCCCTAACTCCATCTGACATGTTCTCTATGTCACGAGAAGCCTGGAAAGAACTCCTAAGCTATAACACCAGCAGGTTTTTCTTCTGTTGCAGACCTTTTGCCTCTCTCAACAAGAACGATGACCTGAACTTCTGGAGTGAAACTCCATAACAATTTTGTCCAGGAAGTATTTTCAGATGAGAAGAGTGTGAAACATTTTGCTATGGGACAAATTTCAGTAAATAAAATGCAATGTAAAGCCCGTGTTCCCTACATTATAGCAGACACAGTTGCTATAACTAAGACAATAAACATTTGCACAGTTCAGGTTCTTAGCTATGAACAATGTTGATTTCCTCATCAAGATATACAGAGTATGGTCAATCTTCAACAGAATGTTTTGATGACTGATGAGAGCGTTTAGAGCAATAAAATCACAGAAGTTTCGTGTTCACAGGTAACAAAGTGAACCATGAGCAAACATTGATATTTGAATATGTATACATACATACAGATATATACACTGAGAGACAGAAAGATACAGGAAGAGCATTTGTAATGTTTTATAGCTTTTTATCTTGGAAGTGGCTACACTCCACAACTTGGTGAAGTGATTTAAATAATAAGAACACTGACCTGAAATATTAAGAACCAGGTTCATAACTTGTCAATTTGTTTGGAAATAATGATAAAAAGACAGTGACAGTTTTAGATATGGGCTCAAACTACCACACAACTGTCCAGAGGCAACATTAATTTCATTCAGCTAATAATATTGATCCACCACTTATCATCATACTTAAATATACTGTGTTTGGAAAAGAAAAAAAATTAGCTTGATAGCTGAAGACTGGATCTAAGGTTTCTGAGAATCTGGGACAGCAACTACTGCAACTATCTATTTTTGATGCATACATTTCATTCTGCATTTGGACATTGGATATTACCAGATTGGCCTGGGTACTGGCAGGTTTGAGCAGGAGCCAAGCATCAAACTTGGTTCAGACTACGCTTAGTCCAGAGGGAAGTTTTGATACTTTTATTCTATTAGGTGCATTTAATTTTCTCTCAATTTAAGTGTTCATTAGAAGGATTATTTCTCTATTTCTCCCTTGGGTTTTAGAAGCATTATTAAGTCACATCTCTCAGTTCCTGATGATAATGCTTGCACATCAATCTCCCAGTTTATAAACGGTGTTGGGGAGTCTTGATACTGTCTATATTCACTTTGGGTTTAGGGAGAAAAAATTGAAGAGATAAAAAAATCTATTATTGTAAATTATGGTATAAGTACCTGTTTTAGACGGAAGTGCTCTTACTTTGGGAAATCATGAGATTCTCTGAATTTTTTAGTTCACTAGTGTCTCCTAAATTGCATTTTTGGACAATGAGACTTTGGATTCTCGTTTCAAAATCTGTCAAGGTCCAGCTTTTATAGCTATCTAGTGTTTCCCCTCCAGCCAGGAAACACTTCCTGTGTCTGTGGAGCTTATTAGGGGGAGGGAGATAAAAACCTTGCATATTCTCCCTAATCCTATCACAGAATAAATCACCTCATTCATACGGACTCCACCAATGCTGGTTTCCCCATTTCCTGGGTTACTTAGCAACAACCATCCCTCCCTTTTCCACACCCCCATCCATCCCTTCATTTTTTATTTCCTTTTGCAATCACGATTTCCAGGCTGTTTAGAAAAATGAAGATGCTCAGCAGCATAGGGCAAGCTTTTCTTTCCAACCTCCCTTTTTATGCCTGCCAAATCCTTCTCGCCTCTAAAATGAAAATCCAGGCTGCTTGCATATGTGTAATCAAAGGTTAAAAAGCACCCCGGCTGACACCACGCATGTGTTAATCTGTGCTGCAGCAGAGTGCATCATTTCCACTTTGACCTCAGAGTTAATCTGCATTCAGGCAGAAGCTCCATTGCTTTATTCTTTGTTGTGTTTTGTTTTGTTTTGGTTTTTTTTTGTTTTTTATTTTATCTTTCCTCTCGGTTACTCTTTCTATTGTTTTATTGCATTTTGTTGCATGTATGTGAGAGGCTCTGTATATGTGTGCATGTCTATGTGTTTCCTTTTTCCTTGATTGTTTTTATTCTGTAAGCGTCTATGGTTTTGCTTTTTTTTTTTTTTTTTTTTTTTTCTCTTTTCTCCCAATTTTATTATTCCCCTAGATTTGGAAGCTGCTGCCTGCTGCCTGAGCTGACGTTTTCTGATTATATCTGCAAAGGGCTTGTGCAGATCTAATTTCTGTCCCTCTGCATATTAATTCCCGCAGCTGGGCGCAATGTATCATCCCACTGACAGGACCTCATAGGGAGGGGGGGAGAACCACTACCAAAAAAATTTAAAGAAGGGGACGGATCCATCTGCAAGCAAGAGGAAAGGGGAAAAAAAACCTAAGGGGGTGGGGGGGAGAAAAAGAGATGATTCCTTCAAATCCAACAAGCCTGGGGAGCACTGCATTCTTGAATCCTGCATTTTCTCTCAAAATGATGGTGTGGGCACTTCTGTTCCTCTCTCTCATCCAGTGGTAAGATGTGCTTTCTGATTCTGCTTGGGGGGTGGGGGGAGGGAGGGCTGGGGGTGAAGAATCTGTTTGCAAATTTGCAGAGCCGCGTTGAGAATGCTTGAAGGTTTGGATAGTGGCATTGCGTTCATCTATCTGCCAGCAGCTGAGATTTTACAATGTTTTATTTCTCATACAATCGTTGTCGCTCTGAAATGGACAGAGAGGGTAAGCAGCGGGTGTGTGTGATGGTGGTACACACTGGGCGTTACATGGAATTGGACGGCATATTAATGAAGCCTTTTATCTCTGAATTATTGTTTACCATAGTGCAGTGGAGTTACAATACAGCTGTGCTTTGTGGACAGAATATCAGGGCATTGGTGCTTGTGTTCACCTAAGCAGCCACATCATGGCTGTGCCTGGGCTGTGTGCTGGGATGCGCTGTGTGCTTGTTCCCTCGGGAAGGAACCAGCGCAGGGATGTAGGACCAAGGACAGGGATGCAGATCTCAGAGCATCCTCTGAGACGGGCAGAGATGGACTGCCGGCATCTCCCAGACACTGGAATGCTTTAATGCTGATGAAACAAGCCATAGAATGTAGCACCGTTCCTGATCCTGCGGGATGAATGTTTACAGTGGCATTTACCTCCCCACACCAACACACGCACTGTCTGAAGGCAGCCTACGCGTGCTGCCTGTGGGTATTGTGTCCTCAAACGGGAAGAAGTGAAAATCTTAACAGCAGAGGAGTTCCTGTGTGGCTAAATGGAAAGTGGAGGGCAGCGTGAGGATTGCTGTAGTGCCAAGCATTACTTTGTGATCAGACATTCTTGCAAAAACGTGTGGACTGTGCATTTAACAGGTTAGGAGAGAAAGCAGCACTGCATTGTAAAGCACCTGGCCTTTCAAGTGGTAATGGGCTTCTCATGCTGCACAAGCTGGGTTGCTGTTGATATACTAGAGAAGTTAATGCCCACTCTGTCTTCTGCTATTAATGTTGTATTTATATGAGCTCCTCATTCAGATTTGGCCTTTTTCTTCTCCCCTCCTTTTACCTGGATGCTGCTGTACTAAAATATGGTTCTCTCCATTTGCTTATTTGTTTGCTTGCTTATGAAAAAAACAGACTTTGTAGCCACAGTGGTGAGATTTTAGTTCTAAGTAAATTAAAAGGCCAAAATTATCAGCCAGGGAAATTAAAAGTTGCTGGGGTTTAGAGTAACTTTCATCACAGACACAAAAAGGGCTTTGTGAAGAATTCCTGTAAAAAGAAACTTAAAATGGTCAAAAATTGAATAGAAAGTGGAAAAAACTTGATGAGCCTACCACAGAGGATACTTTGTTAGGTGCAAAGTATATCTGATTAATTCCAAATCACTCATGATTACTCTGTGAGTACAGCAATGGGAAATAAGCTTTTAAGGATTTCATGAGCACAAAGTCCCAAATTATTTTGACATAAAACTTCCACTAAAATAAACCCAGTTATTTATTTTATACACTTCCTTCTTTTCACTCATCTTTCAGAATAATATAGCATGAGAGGAATTCTGCCAAAATTATTTCATAAGCTTTAAAAGAAACCCTTCATGATGCAAATTAAAGTTTAAGCTCAATAAAAGTTTTGGCTTTCTGTTCACAGCTATCTAATAGTCAAGATGGTTTCCTCTGACCTCTTCCTGACCTCCTAATTTCAAAGAATAACTAAAAGGCAGAGAAGCAATATTAAAAAGCTACAAGTAAAGATGAACATTTTCTTTAGTGCTTTATGAAAAAAAGCATGCAAATCAGCATGCAAATATAATTTTAATTCTAATATCCAGAACACTTTTCTCCTGTTGTGGAAGAATCCTTACTATAAGTTTTGGAAATTCATGGGCCAAGACAGTTACAAAAGTTGAACTCAGATACCATTTATATGTAACAAGGACGAACATTATTCTTTGTTAAAAACTCATCAAACACTTCAGAAGAAGGTTAATATTATGTGTTGCTTGTCTTGGACACTGAAATTCTTAAAGTCCAATGGATATGCCCTCCATGTTATGCATGTGAATAAATGTGTTGACATCAGAATACACACAAAAGTTTAAGTATTTCTAGAGTCTGATGAAAGTCATTAAACACACAAGAATCAATTACTAATATTGTGCCAAAGGTTTTCCCTTGTTGAAACAAAACATTACTCTATAGAGAAATTAATTGTTGCACAATTGTTGATATTTAAAAGATTAGAGAAAGAAGAGGAGAGTCAAAGGCATCGTTCAGGCGTTAATGGAAGTAGCTAAAATTCTGGCATTGACTGCAGCAAATCGTGATATGAATGAATTCAGAACAAATGTCATATTACAGGACTTTACCCATATAATTATTTTATGTATTAGTTTTATTACATGTATGGAGCACATTCTTACAATTGTGCACACTGAAGTTTTAGGGACTGATTTCTTCCAATTAATTTCTTGACTTTCATAACTGTACTGCAAACTTCTTGCATAAATTTTCCCCATCGACTTGTTACTGGGACCAGTCCATCATATTGACTGAAGCTGTGTTTCAGTGAAAATAAGTCAACCCAACTTAATTTTTTGGAAATGGTGTATCAAACCTCTGGCTTTAGAAATACTTCAAAATGTAAATAAAATATTTTAAGCTTTGCTCACCTCAGTATTGGGTTTAATTGGAACTAATTATTTGATTACACTTACTGAACATATAATAGGTAATTAGCACATTGTGTGTCATAGAGCTCACTCACCAGCAAAGTTTCAAAAACAGATTTAAAGCTACACTTTGCATACTATTTACATACAGTTTGTAGTAGTTATTTTTGCATAGCTCTTTGATTTAACAAATTGTTGGCAAAATCACATAAACATAGCGCAAAGTAATGGGCAGATATAAAATGCTGGGCAGGAATTAGCTTACTTTTTTCACTAGTTAGTGACCAAGTAGTGTCAAGGCAATGTTTCTATGCTGCAGATAGATAGCTGAAACTGAAAACTGTCAAGACTGATCAGAAAAAAGAATAAATAAATCAGTCATTTCAGCACCAAAATAGTTTGGTGCATATGTGAATATACATATTTTTACCAGTAAGTTTCTGAACTTAAGAGTAGATAAAATTGGTTTGTTCTTGCTAAATACTAGCTGTGTAAGCTGTATTCTTGCTCTGTGAGACAAGTGATAGAATAGTAACGATTAAAAGAGGTATGAATGTTCCTGAGCTGAACAATCATTGAAAATTACTGTAAAGGTTGTTAAGATCAGTTTGGTATTAAACCTACATCTGTAGTTATTCAAGCATTAGCTTCCAATAGTGCAGGACCTGCACTCTACTTGAACAATTCAGGGGTAGCAAGAAGGGTACCATTGGAATATTTCATAGCCACACTGCATTCCTGACTGCCATCAGCTGTAATGCTGGTGTATAAACCTTGAACAACTATTACTGCAATACAAACACTACTGCATCCACTGAGCCACAGCAGACTTCCAACAATTGAATAAAACTTTTACTAACTCATTATTAATAACTTGATGGGGCAAAGATTACAGATACTGTTTCCCTGCTTGCCAGTACATAATGACCTGGACATGTGGTTTAAGCCCTTTAACTACCTTCTACTTCAATAGAAATTTACTTAAAAATTAGTTTACTTTTCAAGGGATGTTTAAATTGGATATTATAAAAAATTTTCTTTATCAAAAGAGCAGTGAAGCATTGAACAGCTGCCCAGGGAAGTGGTAGAGTCACCTTCCCTGTAGGTGTTAAAAAAATAAGCAGATGTAGCACTTTGTAACATGGTTTAGTAGACCACCATGATGGTGTTGGGTTTATGTTTAGACTTGATGATCTTAGAGATCTCTTCCTACCTTAATGGTTCTATGAGTCTATGACTGTAAGACCTAGCCCCAGTCCTTGGGCCAAAATTCATGTATTCCAAAATACTCTAATGAATATGCAAAGTGCTGTTGCAAGTCTTTCAGAAAGTCTGAATCCTTGAAAAACTGAAAAATAAAACTTGATAATAAAAGAATATAGACTAACTACTATAAAAACAGCTTACGAAATGAATCTACTCTTTTAATGTAGTCTTTCTCATATGATTCATGCTATGTCTTTTTGTGGCCATTCAGATAATGCTTTTGAGTCTTGAGTTTAAATTGTTCTTAATTAATGTAGATCTGGAAAAAATATTATGTTGATTTGGATTGTGCATAGTTTTCTTATGCTACATTTGCTCTGTAGCCACATGTCAAAACCTTCTATAACAGTTACACAAAAGTTTAGAAAGGAAGAAGAGCCTGATAGGAGTGAACAGATGATGGGAAAACAAGCAAACATCTGGTCAAAGGAAACTTATTCCAGATCCCAGTCCCAATACAATTAAATTCATACTTAAGTACTGACCATCACTTTCTCCAAGAAAGAACTGAATTGTGAATTGAAAGCATGAATTATCCAAGTATTAGATAAAGTGAGCAACAACAGATGCACGTGCTTATGGGAAGGCTGATGTTTTTTCATATTCTCTCTCTTATGCCTGCTTAGAGTATATCTGTACTGATTGGTACAGTTCCTCAAAGAGTTACATTCAAATAAGCTCCAAAGCAGTTTTAAGGTCAATACCTCTGACTGGCACTGTCCTGACATGTGGAGATGCACTAACTCAGCTGAAGTGAGTTTGAGATCGTGTAGCCTTTCTCTTGTTGTGCTCAGCCACTCCAGCTATAGAAGTTCTGTAAGATCCTAGATACAAAGACTCTACTAGGGTGAATGGGATTTTTGTTTTTTAAACATTCAGCAGCATAACTAGCTTGTACTGCGATTCTCTGCTTCACTGGAACAGTTTGAATTGTGGCTTTACAAACTATTGTACCTGCAGCCCTACTCACAATCCTGTGCAAATAAAGAAGTAGATTATTTGAGAATGGCAGTGAAGAATATACTAGCTGGGAGCTTCTTTATTATGAATTCAAGGTTATTAAATATACACATAAAAAATGATTGACAAAGGGATGACAGATCCGAAGGGTTTGGGTTTTTTCTTTAATGTTTCTTAGCCTATATAGTGTTGTAATTTTTTATAAACATTTACTGTAATATAAATTCCCTTTAATACAGATAGTAAGGTTTGATTGTGCATTTTTGCAGTTATGTCTACTAAGAAATCAACAACCTGACCTATACCTAATGTTGAAAATCTCAGCAATTTTAGGGATCTCCTCACATGCCAGGCTTAGTTTTACCCTGACTGTAATTTGTGACCCACAGAAGGCAGTTTGTTGCTGATGGAAAGCGAGGACCTATGCAGAAGAAATTCTTACAGGTAGTTATGTGTTCATAATTAAGAACTAGGAAATAACTGAAAGTTAAATTATAACTCAGTAAGAATCTTCAAGAAGTGTTTTTTACACTTACAATTCTTCTACTTTTTGCAGAAAGTTCTCAGCCTACATTCCAGCTAAGTTATTTTCAATACCTCTGAACATTTTTTTTCTTCCTTTTTTCTTTTTTATTCTTTATAGATGATCAGCTTAGACTTCACACTGCAGTTCAACCCACAGACTGTAGTGTAAGCTCATCTTAAATGGCACATAGGTCTTGTCCTGGTCCTCTAGACATAGAGGAGTTTCTCCATTCAAGAACACAGATTGTTTTCTGTGAATGGAAGTTCTGAGCAAGAACTAGGGGGACTTGGTGGCAGTAAAAGAGGGAGAGAAGTATATTTCTTTCTTTTTAGAAAAGATATGGCAACTGATGAGAGAAAGAGATGTCCAGATAGCTTCACTGGAAGTAAAGGTATGCTTCTGAGCTTGAAGGTGGACATTGTTTACATACAAAATACATTCATTGTATGATGAGTAGAAAGACGGCAGAAAGCACTAGAAAAGGACCATAAATTGCAGGAAAAAAAAGTTCATCATCATACTCAGGTAACTATAATTATTATTAGGTAAAGAAAAGCCTATTTCATAGAATGAGACTAAGTAGAAACTTGTTGAGCACTAATGAAATTCAGAACTACTATTACCCCTATTGAATATATCCAAAGCATAAAAAATAGGGTGAAGAGGTCCTTAGCTGAAGGAATTATGAGAAGTGAACAGCATAAACTGTCCATTGTAAATGCACCTATTTTTCAGACTTTAGATTCAATATGATGGGTGATTTCTGATAAATTAAAACTTAACATTCATTGCATGCTTTCCATTGCTACTGAGTTGTGGCACAAATTGCCATGAGGCTAACAAAAAGCATATAATGAGAGTCTGAATTCACCTACTGTGTATACCTATAGCACTATATCACCTTTACAAGCATTTTATTGAGATGAGCTCCTGGCTTAGAAGAGCTCCGGTAGAGGTAGTAAGAGCTTTGCTGTTTGAATTGGGTCCAATTTTCTACTTGTGATGTCCAGAAGTTACACCAACTTGTTTGATTCTTCCAATTAAGAAGAAACTCAGCTTTACACTAAGCCAGAAGGTGGATAAAATAGCATTTAAATTTAATCTTTCAAAACAAGAAAATAATATTACTTGCTTTGAAACTTGTCATAAGAAGTGGTTAGAAATTCAATTATATCAGAATGTGTAACCATCTCCCTCAATGTGAGAAATTTACAAAAAAGAGTGGGAAGAGGCAGATAGTGGGTACATGCTATCACAAGTCCCAGCACCTGCCAACTGGCTGAGAGAAAGTGAGGTACAAGTGAGGCGAAGGTGGTAGGTTGAAGAAAGCTATTGAGAGAACAGTGAGAATTACATCTAGTGTGATTCTAGGGTATTTGTATAGTTGTGACAGGAAATTGAAATGCGAGTCATGTCAGACTGAATATTGGATAATCAGTCTGACACACAATGATATCCTCTTATTTATATAAGCGGGTAATATTTTTAACACAACTACTGTCAAAAAAAAGGAGGTTTTAATGCTGCTGTAAACCACCAGTGACTGCATGAGCAGAAGAGATATGTAACAAACACCTTCTCATGTAAATGACTACCTCAGCTGCATAATGCCTTTCATGTGATGTCCTAAGCAATGTGGAAAAAGTGAACTACAGAAGCATTACTTGTTTTCTCTTATATAAAGGGCATAGAGTACCTAATGAAATTATCATTGGCTGCCTGAAAACTTATCAAATGGCTTTCTTTCTAATCATTGAGGTAATGCAGAGCCCAAAGATTTATCCGGATTCAAAAAGAGGTAAAATACTTTGAAGTTCATTAAACTTGGTGGTAACATTTCATTATAGGAAATCTCTAACTACACATTACTGGAAATGGAGAAATTTTCCTATGAATACATCATCATATTCTTGCCCAATCTTTTGCTTTTAGCTTCTGCTATTGACATCTGCTAGATGGAAAATACATGGCACAAAATATAGCTGGTGTGACCCAGAGTAAAGTGATAGCAGGCACTAGAACTTCAGCAAATGATACAATGCAACAAACCATTATCATTAAGGAAGAAAATCACTAATATGGAAATCAGATTTTTTTTATCTACAGTATCAGTTCTATTTTTTAGATTTAGTGGAAGGACATTTTCACACATATTTGGTAAAGAGCAACACAATGCGTAGGCCGAGCTGTGAAATCTGGCCATTGTATATGAAACTAAAGATTACTGTTACAAGATAGAACTTTCATCTGTTCACAGATAGCCAGCAAATCATTAAAGAAACAGGATTTTCACAAAACCTAAATGAACGCATACACATTATTACCAGAAAGAAAATCAATGTATGGGGAAAAAGAAACCAAACTATTTAAAGATTTGAAAGATAATAATGGAATGAATGGAACAGGAAGAAGATATCTAATTTTTACGCTTGCTTTAGTTCTTACCAAATGATGCAGGTATTCATGTATAAAATTGTATTTTTTACTGAATGTCATATTGGACTTTGGTATGAACTCTGGAGGTGAAAGGCTAGGATTTTTCTAAGCTATTATCATCTTAAGTTTTTTGAATATCTGTGTTCTACAAAATACCTCTGGTTCTATACGTTAATAAGAAATGTATCTTAAAGAGGATCTCATGCATACTCAAAACCATCTTCTGAAATAATTCCCTGGAAAACAGTGGGTGATGCGACAAAAATGAATGTTTTCCTTCAACAGTGATTCAATGTTATATTGTGTAACACAAATAGCATGTTCTGGTCATATGAAGCTTTCGTTAATCTGTAGTAAAATATCTTTAGATCTAAACAGAAATCCGCCTGCTGTGACAGATTGAGGATTATCTACTAAACTGAATTCCACTTTCATTTGATCCCCTTGGATTACTTTTCAAGAGAGAGAAAAAGAGATATGTGAAGGAAGAACGAGAAAGTGAACCATTAAGAACAAATAATATTAATGAGATAATGCTAGAAAACCTTACTAAACTAATCAATGTATTATTCAATATATTATTAAGTTATAATGCACTCCTGGGAACTGCTAATCGATGCATGCATTTGATAAAGCTGGAGACGTGTCAGCAAACAAGAAGGAATTATGCTCATGGCAGTCAGAGGAAGAGATCAGTCATATCTTGGCCATTTTTGTGTGTACCCCGTAAAAGGACAGTATAGGATGTACTTTGCTTTTCCTCTGCAAAGACTGATGAAATCACAAAAGACTCCACATTGCGGTTTGACACTTCAAGGCTTCAGTCAGGTGTACGGCAGATACTGATGCAGGCAAGCGAGAATAGTTCATCAAGGAGTCTGTGAATATCTTTCCCCTTCTGCTGTCCCAAACAACGCCTCTGGTTTCTACCTTTATAAGCTTAAGGGTCAGGCTTCCAGAAGTCAGGCATTCAAACTGCCTCTGTGTGCAGAAAAGTAACCACCTGACCCCCACCCCAAAGCAACAATATTATTCTATAGGCAGATCATTAGCTCATGCTTATGTGTGGTAGTGGCCCAGCCCGAATCTTCAGAATGATTGTGAAACCATTGCCCAAACAGATACCACACCAAAGGCAAACAAGCACACAAATGTCAGTGAATGAAGAATGCCACCAAAGAATTGATATATAATTAAAATTACAATCAGTCTGGGCTTCTACAGATGATCACTGATAGCTTTTAGAGTTACTTAAAAAAAGATGAAGGACTTGAACCACGTACCCAGAAGGGCTGTATGGTTACTGTGAATAGGAGGCAGAATTGAAGGAGATAAGCAAATGAATTATGAAAGTTGGAATTACACAATGTTTTTAACATAGTGACAACAAGCCTGCTATTACTTCAAAGAGAAACACACTGCAAGGATTCACAATGATGAACTGTTTGTCTTTGGGGCAAGGACAATTAATATGACATTAATAATGTCTGTTTTCATTTTACTTCCATGGTTTCTAAAGGAAATGCTAAAAAACCTCACTAAGCTGCTTTAAAGACTTAAAGCATGCACTTAAAATGTCTTAAAACCTTAATAAAGCTATAATGCAGCACATGAGATTAAAGTCGCCACAAAACTTTAGGACCAAATCCTTAACTTTCAAGTCCAGTGTAACTAATGAGGCTCTGAACAACATATCTAAAAGGCAATGATAAGCAGCATGAAAATATTCTTCTCTGCCACTGGTTATTTTGATACAGATCCACAACTCTGCTTCTTCTGTTTCACCCATAAGAAGACAGTGCTTCTTTCCTCTCACAACATGCCACCACTACCTCTAGAGAGAGTTCCATTTCTTAGAAATTAAATTAAGCAACTCATATTATTTGCTATTAATATCCAACCACTTTCAACCACTTTTGCACCCTCTTAATACACCTTAACCACTTAACATCCGATCACTTTTACTCTGGGTATACTTCTAAGTAAGGATTATTTCTACAATGAGCTCCAGAATTTACTACTGAGTTATCTAGGGATTATATGTGTGAAAACAAACCCTATATAGATTTCATTTTAGAAGGAAATATGATTAATTTTAGCCTTACAGATGGATTTTAGTATATATTATTTTAAGCTTTGAAATAAAATTAATCTTTGGCCACGATCCAAGATTTTTAGCTTACACAGTACCTTTGAAAAAGTTCTGAGTATGTGAAGGCTCTTGCAGTGTATTAGAGAAGGAGATTGTTTGCAACATTATTTGCACCATTTGTTAAGGAATTAAAAAAACAAACCAAAGAGGAAATATACTATATCTGCAAAATTAATTCTTCTGTTGTGCTCCCCAAAGCACTCCCTCTTTTAAACTCTCTACAGCAGACAAGCTGCAGAGGTGATTAAATTCAGTGCAGTATATATTCAGACTGAAAAGTGAGAAACATATTTATCTGCAATTTCTACATGCATATTCAATGTTCTGAGCTCTTAAATAAAACAGTAATGAAAGGATTTAATTAAAAAAAAAGAAAGAAATGTAATGCTCAAGTTACTTTCAGTCATAAATAGTACATTTTTTAAATAGGACTTCTCATTTTAGTTTACCTGCACGAATCCCAAACAGCAAGTTAAGAATGTATTTCTTTAATTGAGACATTACACCTTGGGAAACTGCCTGGGGTAGCTAAACCGGGGTTCAATTCTACAGGGTTTTAAGCATTCAAGCCTTCATCCAGGAAAGCACTCTTGCTTGTGTTTAAATGTTTGCCAACATTGTTTTCTGCACCAGGATCAGAATACTGAACAGTTGGTGTATGAAAAACTTAATCCTGGAAAATCCGACAGATATGAGCTAAAAATGCCAACATTGTCAGCAAGTGTATTCCAGCTAAGTCCTCTCTTCTAAATTATTTCACTGTTAATGTCTTCTGAAAAACTGTAAGACTTATAACCTGCTCTTTATTTAACCAATTATTTTGAGGTATATTTGCCAAATTCCTCAGGGATTCAGGAGGATAGATATCACGTGGAAGTTTTGCTTCAGTGGCTTTCAGTGGAATTTCTTCTCATCAATACTCTGCCAGCTACTCTGTGTAAATCTCCAGCTCATAAAAAGCTGCTGGAGCTGCAGCAAGGGGAACGGTAGATGAATTTATCCATGTGGGAGACGTACTATGATTAGTAAAATATCTTTAGCCTTCCATACCTTCTGCCTATATTCCATTAAATTCAGTGCTTTGCCTTCTTCCCAAGTTTTCAGATCTCCATCCTTACCTGATGGTCCCACCCAGCATCTGTTTGAGTCATGAAAAGGTTCTTGCTGCTTTTTAAAAGTTCCTGATTATGCAGTTTGGATAAGATCCACAAAGGACCAACAAAAATCTCTGAAGTATCATAGTGCCTTCTTTGTACCCACAGAAATGGGGTCTGAAAACATCTACACCTTGAAAGTTAGCTTATTCTTAGTTGCCATGATGCTTTGTGCAGCTACCTAAATATCTTCATGGATCACATGTAGGTGGTGCTCACTTCTCTTAAACAGAGGCCCCACAGCTGGGAAAGGACTAGTTGAAGATGACCTAGTAGTGTCAGATAGCAGCAGCTGCCTCTCACTACTCAGTCATGTATCAATTCACCTGTAAAGATGCTGCTGTCATGCCACACTGGATGCTCCACAGAGCTCTGAGAAAGGCCTAAGAAAACCCACTAGAAATATGGACAGAGTGGTCAGAATATATGGATATATTGGTTTACATCTGAAATTGTCTCTGCAGCACACTTAGCCACAGTATAGAGCTGTAGTGGAGATCAGGAGAAAAAAAAATCTTCTTATATAATCTTTCCAACTAAAGGAACCATTTTCATCTCTGTGCATCTGTCTGTATTTTGTATCATCCTCTGTAGTATCTTCTGCACTCTCTGTTATTCCATTCCCAAACACATTTTGAAACTCTGTGTACGTGAGTCTACATCTCCTCGAACCTAATGTGGTTTCTCCCCTCCAGGAATTTCAGAAATAAATTGGTAATAGTTCTACCTTATAAACATGGTTCCCAATGCAGTTTTTCAAAATAATGGGTTTGGACTACATTTATGGCTACAGCTACTGCTAATTCTGACCCTTGTAAACAGTTCCACACATAAATCAAACTGTACCTTCTGTTTGTGCTCAGTTATTGGTCTGAATCTTGCCCTTTCTTGAGTTATGAGGCACCCATCTTTCTCTATCCATGAATAACATCTATTTATAAAATTATTTTCTAGTAGCTTTCTCTTTAGAAGTTTATTTCCTGATCATTACTTCTCTGATCATTATCAGAACAATGACAATTTATAAAATAAAACTCTACTATATTGATTAGTGATAGTCAAAAAAAGTATGACAAATTATTTCCGGAGGAAAAGAAAAGTCTGGTAGATATATGTTTGTATGTGTGTGAAGTAGAAATTGCTCCTATTTTCCTGGTGTTTTGACTAGCCTTAATAGTCACATTTAAATAGAGGGGATGGGAAGATAGGCTTTACAGCGATCATTATGCCTAGCCCACTCAAATGTCAAAAATTTCAAAGCTAGGTAGAATTTGCATGTTATTTGCCTTACACTTTACATACTGGAGACTGTTAGAAAGGCCAAAAATAGAGAAATAAGACACTGACTGAACCCATACACAGTTTCTTCTCATTAAAATAAAGTTGCAGAGCCACCGTATTATTTATTAGTTAGCACCATTAAAACTATTTCCCTTTTTTCAGTAAAAGATTTTGACATTTTAGCATAAAAAGCTGAAGATATTTAACAGCGAGGTTTTCTTCCTGTGGAGCAGATATCCAAAGCATGTGTTTTATACCTTTTTCTGTACCCCAATATTTCTTTTTGGAATTGTGTTCCAAAACATTTGTCATAGTGGGGCATAAATATGAAAGGAAGATGCAGAAGCTTTGCGTCGATATTTACCTTGGAAGGAACATTTGGCAGTTGTAGCATGTGGCCCTGCAATACAGCATCACCATTCCTAAGGCCATAATCTTTGCACTGAGCTTGCAAGGCCTCAGGACAGAGGCTTCTCAGGCCTCCTGGGTCTGAACTTCTCTTGACCTGCCCACAGCTTTGTTTTACTTGATTTAGCTGCCACAGCAATTCCTCCAATTGACCAGGCATCTAGGGCTAATTTATTTGACTTTCTGTATGATACAATCATAGTTCTATATAGACAGGAGTAACAAGCAGTGACGCAATGAAGAATGGGTTGTTTATGTAGTTACCCAGTGCAGAGAAATAGAAGCCTAGTGCAAGAGTAGAGGACCTGAGAAGTGGACACAGAATGCAGCATAGAGGGATACAGGCATGGGGTGACACTGCCATTGAGTAGCCCTGCCTGGGTGCACACTACATCAGAGGTGTTAACAGTCCTTATCCAGAGGCTAGGATGATAATATTGTCCATAGAATTAAGGAGATCCTGACATAAAGCCATCCCGATAATATAAGTCACCAAGGAAAGTCCATCAGAATTCCCCAAAAACACCAATACACAGACCATTTCACCAAAATAAATAAATTCCATAGGGGGAATTGAGGCATACTTCTTGACAATTTTGCTACTCAGCTGACATGGAGACGTTAGCTTGTCACTTACATTTCTAACGTATCACACATCTACCCCGATATCAGAACTAAATCCCACAGCCACCCCCACACAGTCTGTTTTATGAGCATGAATGCAAACAGAGTCTTGCATGATATAAGTTGGACCATGTGGGAACACACGGGTTACTATTGGTTACCATGCATTAAAAATGAAGTTAAACCAGAAGCATTGTTTAAGAAACCCCAACAAAAACCAGTTTATTTTCACCATTTGCTTACACTCATTTTGTGAATGAGTTAGATTCACGATGAGTTAATTAAAGACGTGTATCAAAGCAACTATTTTCTCTTCATTCAGCTCTTTCTTCAAAACACATTTCTATGTAATAAACATTTTAGTATTGACACTTACATGGTTCAAAAGAAGCAAGAATTCAGAATATGTTCAGAACACATTTATACTGATTTAAAATTTATTTTTGACTAGTTCCCTAATCATTTAGGGTTTATCCGACCTGCTTGGTTTATCAAAGTGGATATAATGTTGCTGATAAGTGTGATGAAATTGTGATTTCCAGCAATGCAATGTCATTTCTTAAGTCATGGCTAGTTCTTGATTCTTCTTTCATAATGAGATGTCTTACCACTATGCCTGTTCTTCACTAGATTCAACTAATAAGGCACCTTCATATGCCTATTGACGTTGTAAAAACATTCTACACTTGCACGCAGAGATGATATAACTTGGCTTGTCATAGCAAGTAGGTCACTAGTTCTTTAAGTGGGGTAAGCATTCAAAGTTCCCAACTCCCAACCCAGCTGTGAATATCACACTATAATGTTTTGCTCAGTACTAACAAGAATGAAAACGTTTCCTGACAGATTTAATTCCAATGAGAATTTATATTCTGTTTAACTTGATTTTAAAGCTCACATCTGTAGATGAAAAAAAGGTATTCCAAATCCAAAAAATGCTCAGGGTTACTCAATAAGCAAAACTGCTGATGTTCCTAACACCTCATGTACTTGTTTTTAAACACTGACAAATAGTGATAAGAGGATGAGTACATTATGAATGATTGATTCCAGAAGTGACTTCCTTCTGGGAGAAATTACCATGCTGACAAAATATAGGAAAATATTGTGCAAGTACTCTGAGAAGCCATGGATATGAGTATCTCACAGGATATTACATAACAAGAAACTTTATTCTTCCATTTTTCAAATTTAATTGAGCAATCTGATTGGGGGTTTTGGGATAATGTTGTTTAAATAGATGGCTGGAGGGCATCCATGTTTTCCTAGTCTCACACACTGAGAACAGAATTAAGCTTTTTGCTCCTCTTGTTAATTTATAGTGAAATTTTAGAGCAATCTTTTCTAAAAGCAATGTACCTTATTGGGAAGAGAAATTACATATAATAGTAACAGATGACAATTACATGCAGTAAAACACAGCCAGAGAAAATGAAGAGACCTGGTACTAAAACAGACCTAGTCATATTACATTACAGTAATGGCCATTAACTTAACTCCTCTTGAGCTTTCCCAGCTATAGCAGAAATCTGCAGGAACCGAATAATAGCAACAGGCAAAAATCATGCTTCAAGTGCCTTACATCTCACGTGCAAAGATGCAGAGAATAGTTTTAAAATAAATGAAAAAAGGAGAAGAAATAGGGATGGGACGGGAGAGAAGTAGAGAGGAAAGTAAACCAAAAAGTAAACCTTCTAAGGTTCATGTAATTCCAAGGTTAACTTTTTACAATTAGATATAGCTAGATAATTTCAAACAAAGTAGATCAACTCAAGCTAATGAAGAAGAACATCTGAACCTATTTCTCCCTTTTCTGTTTGTTTCTATCCAGTGTTTCTCCTTGCCACTAAGATGAGTAGCCATAACTGTAGTAAAAAGAGTCAATCTACATGAACAGATTATATATCCTTTGGTAAAAAAAAATGTAAGAAAACATATTCATACAAAACTCCAGCTAAAAAAAAAAAAAGAAATAATAATCTTAAGCTATGGAGTCCTATCTGAATCATCTGATCACATCTTTGACTCCTCCAGAGTTCTCATAAGTATAAATGCTGTATTCCAAGCTCAGGCTGTTCAAAATGAATGATGTGTACTTGTTTCTATAATTATCTCTCTTGATCCTTACTGGCTACACAAGTTTGTTTCATCCTTCTACATTTTGATGTCCTCCCTGGGGGTAACACTTATTTCCTCTCCCTGCCTAGAAGTTTTATATTGTGGTACAACTCAGTTTTGGTCAATTATACTGCTCTGCTCTGACAGATCTGAGGATGAAAGTCCTTTATTGATTTATTCAACCAATGTGCCCCAACTCTGTGCCAGAGAAATTGATTCTTGCCTGCTACACTTCATTTTTTTGTTCTTTGCCAGGACTGGTCCCTGTTTCTGGTAATTCTGGTGACAACTCGCCAAGAGCCCATTTTGTTGCTACTAGAATTATTTTAAAAGGGACAATAATCCTTATGCTCACTCACAACTCAGGCCCAGCCAGTTGAGCAATATAAAAATTGTGCTGTAATTTTTCAGTACAGCAAATCAGAAAACACATTAAAAACTACAAACCAGAAGTTTTATTGATAGTGCTTTCAATAAATGCACTCAAAGAGCTTTTCTGAAAAGAATTTTCACAAACATACAGGAAGGAAACAGAACTTAAACAAAGCTAAATTTTTCGTTTTCACCACTTCTTTGTAAACACTGCTGTAGCCACGTTCTGCTAAATCTGCAAATGTCAAAAATAGATGCTTTAATTGTAACTACAAAGGGCTAAAACTTATGATAAGATAAGGTGCAGTAACTAATGTGAGTGCAAATTTTGGGGAAGATATAGAATGACAGCAAGATAAACGAGACTGCTATGATTTTATAGCAATTAATACAAAAACATCATTGCCATATAATATTTCTGTGAAGAAGTCTAAGAATTGGACTGTTTTACACAAAATAGCTGACAAGTACCAGTGAGGATGCGGTAAGCTGCTCAATGGTTAGAAAGGGTCCTGTAAAATCTGCAACATGACACTTAAGTGCTCTGTTGCCAGGTATCATCTCATTCAATGGAAAACAATGTGAATGTTCGCAGAAACGTGCCTAGCCTTTAAATCTCAATGTAGGAATAGTTTTCAGAAATAACTGTTTGATTGCTGGCAGTCTAGGGCCCTCATGTACTGTAAAGATGACTGAAAAGCCATCTGCTGGGAGTACTCATCTCTGCTACTCTAGTGATTTCTGGGTCTTGAATACCCATTTTGAGACTTGTGTGCTCAGTCCCTACTTAAGATGAGTGCTTCAGCTGTCACAATTTATTTATCAGAATTGCAGTATTATTTTAATAATTATTTTCTTGTAAACGTCATATCTCTGTGACTAAGGAATGACAAAAAACCTCAGCTTTGTTTTGGTTTTAAGCAGCAATTATTTCATGACAGGTTTTTAAATACTTCACGTGGTTTCAATAGTTCATGGAATGATGGCTGTAGCAGCTGCCTAGGAGACTGTCTGTCTTCTATAAATGACCTACCTAAAAATCCAACCTACCCAAACCATTACATAGAATTCTTGTAAACTTCTTTAGCCTCCCTTGCTACATGATTATGCCAAGTGGCCAAAATACAGCTAGGAGTCCTAGTGACCAAATCTGAAACAAGCTTTTCTGGAAACTTGGTTTAGTGTTAGATAGGAATGGTTGGACTAGAAGATCCGATGGGTCCCTTCCAACCTGGTTGTTCTGTGATTCTGTGAAACACTGAGAAACCAGTACTTCAGGCTCTACTGGAACACAGCTTCATCCAGGAACCAGAATTGCAGCCTTACCAGCACCAGAGCACTGGATGGAGGGAGCAGGACAACAAGGCATTTTCACTATGGTTACTTAGTTCAAATATCTCAACAAAGTCTCCATTTCCTTTTATGGGACTTCTGATAACTGACTACATCTCCTCTTTTCCTCTCTAAGCCAAGCATTATTCTCATTTTCCATCTCTTTTGTGGGAATTGACCTAGAACATGGTTAATCTTCACATTACATGATTTAACACCCTGGGAAAAGTGAAGGCTGTATTGTGATGAATGTTTAGTAGCAAAAGAGAAATTAGGTACCATTTCTATAGTAAAGACAAGAGCCTGGTCCTGGGCACAGCCTTAGGATTTAAACAATATAAACAGACAGAACAGAAACATGAAGACCTCTCCATGTTCAGAAAATTCAACATACAGCTTTGCAAAAACATTTTCTATTTGAATTGAGAAAGCTTTACTTAAAATACGATTGGCAGTCAACAAGAGAGAGAATATGGAGATTCCCACAGACACTCTAATCTCCTACAAACATGCTATTCTTTACATGCTCATATGTGGCATCTCCATACAGCTCTGTATCCAGAGTGGAAACCTGGAATATGTCCTTCCCTCACAGTGAACGTTGTATCATCATGAATAATGCATGACCTGTAGATTAGGGTAATGTTTTATGCACAACAAAGAATGAATTTAGCTTAACTATTCAATAAATTAAATGGTGCTGTTAGGTAAAATAGCAAGCCTTGTTTCAGTCCCTCACTGAGAGGTAGAAAACATTGGTGCTTTAAGTGGAAGTCTTAACCATATGCGTAAGTAGATTATTAAATCTTTGCTGTAGGCTCTGTAGCTTCTATAGTTTACTTGATATAAAAGATGAAATGGGTCAGATTTTTTTGACAAATAAACTTAATTAGAGTTAAACTTTTAGTTGTTGGCTATGCAGTACTGTTACAGGTCTTTTTCTTTAGGCATTCTGTGGCTACTCTGATTCTGCTTGTCAACAGCAATGCAATAGCAGGGAGATTCTCGCAGGGATAATGACTCTTGTGTGATGTTTCTTAATAGAACATTTGGAAATAGTTAAAACTAATTTGCTATGTTTAGAAAAGTTAAATGGCAGAGCCAGAACAGGTACAAACTGGCAGATTTTATTTAAAGTCACTGAAATTAGAGAGACATTGATCAGCTAAATATGTGACCTCACATCTGACAGACTGGGCAGTCATGGCAGGTGTTTGAGTCAGAGAATATTAATTCCCTTCTACTACTTGTAATAAGTTGTGAAAATCATATTAGGAAATATTTACCTTATTTCAAAGGGATATGTTTGAGAGTTATTGCTCACTAATGAAATAAAATACGCCCAATCTGTTCCTCAGTTTAGACTGAAAAATTATTGCTGATGTCTGTGATTTTAAATAATGTATAGTGTATCTTTCCCAACATACGGTAGTGTCTCTCCAAGAAATGCTACATAACATTCTTCTGGAAGTTACATTAGAATGTCTCTGACCTAGAGATGTCATGGAAAAGCAGAGATTATCAAATGTTATGAAGCAGAGTTTATGTTAGCAAATAAATACAGTAGTTTTGAAATAGATAACCCACCCTTTAGTTTGATTTTTGAACCAAAGAATTTAAGCCAAAGCTCTTGAAAGGATAATAATGTAAGAGAACTAAATAGCATTGATATAATTATTTGTTAAATTTTACTAAAGTTATTACTCTTTTTATGTATGTAGTTACCAATCTTACTTTCATGGAAATGAAAGCAAAAAAAAAAAAAAAGGAAAAGAAATCACAGTGAATCTGTTAAAAAGAGGAATGGATTCCCAAACTGCAGTGTGGACTCCCATGGTTTTGCACTGCTAAGAGAATAGCATACCAGCACATTAATGAAATCTTTAACCAATAGGTTTGGCTGTGTCTTCTGAACAAGGCTCAGAAACAAAGACGGAAAAAAAATATTTTCTTAATAAATCAGTGATTTCTCAGCAGAGATATCCCCTGGGACTGATTGAACTAATCTAGTTCAACATATTTCCAGTATTGAAATAATGCCTTTACTGCCAAGAGTTCTGTAAAAGAGACTATGCCAGTGACACAAAGCACCTTTTCATTAGTTCTTTATTGCTTGTCAGTGAACACACTTCTCCCTGCAGTAGGTACCTCTGCCCGCTTGCCTCATGAATGATTAAATATTGTCCAGATGATATTGCAAACATTGTCTGGATGATGTGCACTAGCAAAGACTTAAAGAATCCAAATATTTTGTTTCCATAACCTTAGCTTATGCTAGGGTTGCATCCCCCCATTGAACACTCAAAAGAGATATATCAGTGTTATAAACCAGGTAACAACTTCTTCAATGCAGAACTAGGATTACTATGTACATTTTACAGTGTGGAAGGTAATAAACATAAGTCAAAACCCTTTTTAGTCTCTGCCATAGTAAAAAAGCACTGGCACCAGTTCAGAAATCTTTGCACGTTTTGTCAAATAATATTAAAAATATGACTTATTGTTGTGCTGTTACCCCCTTAAACGTTAAAAGCTTTTTAGCATGTAGCAATTTCTGCCCTCTGTCTGCTTTGTGAAGATTTATTTGAAGCAATTTGACACACGCAGAGTCCCCCTGAATGTTAGGCATGCTAATGATTATACACATGCACACATATGTGCAAGTAATTAAAATCTGAGCTACCTCAGGCAGGCTTAGCCGGTGAACTGAGCAGGGATTGGACCAGATGACCTGCAAAAACACTTTCTAACTTTAATTACGCTACAAGTTGAAGCCTCAAGTTTCATTTCTGACACTCTTCAACCATCTGTTTTCCAAACAGCAAACTGATGTATGTAGAGTGGTCTTGCAGACACCTCACAATGGCATTAATGTCAGAAATGAGACTATCTCAAAGAGTAAGATTTTGTGTGAGTGTCGGAAAAAATAACTTTCAAGAAATTATTCTGTAATCTGCAAACAGGTAAATATGTGTTTCTTTGAATACCTATAGTAGAAGATTTGAAAACTTCTAGCAGTCATAAAAATGAAAAGAGATTTCAGTATGCATTTGGGTGTAATCTGGGTTTTATTGAGTTTCTACTAGGCATTAGAAGCATTTGCAATATTTAGGCTATATAATCAGAAGGGCTGATCTGAAAATCTTGAACAGATGAAAAAGGCTTTGTCATTATAAGTTTCATTAGTATTAATGGTATTGCACAACTAGAGCTCTGCTTATCTGAATAGAGCTGCATCACTTGGCTAGCATGCAGGTTTACACAGACAGACATTTAGACAATTGGATACCCATGCTAGCTTATGATCCACTTGAAATTCAGGCAAAAGCTGGATTTCAGTGGTTTTTTTCCCCCAGTTATATTGATTGTGCTCCCTCTCCTCTATTTCACACTATTCTCATAAAGCATCTGCTGGGTTTTTTTGAGATTTGGAGTGTCAAAATGGCTTGAAATGGCAGATGAGCGAACAATTAAGGACATCATTCCTACAATTACCAACAGGAAATGGAAGTTTCAGTTACTGCAGGCTGCTGTTCAGTAAGGTTATTCTAGAATTGAGACAAGTTCTAGACAAATGGATTCTTTCATCTACTACTCTTGCACTGTCCAGTAGACAGTAGATGAGATTCCACTCCCTATTTGTTTGGCTTTACAAGGTTTCTCATCACATTAATATTCAGAAATACATTGCCTTTGTGAAAGAATGTATTTTATTACCTTTCCTTTTCCGCTCAGGAGACCCATTCTTTTAAGGAAATGAATGTTTAATTATAAAATTTTTATTTTAGTAAAATATTTAGTTATAAAATAGGAGTATGACTTTTTATACAAAAAGCTAGGTTTTTTCATCTACTTTGCATGGACTGAAAACACATAATCTAGTGCCGTCTGTTTGCAAAGACTTTATTTAGAAGGATTTCCTCTCCTCCTGGAGAGAAAACCTTGCTTCAGTTTTGTTCCTTTGAACTACAATTAGATTTTGGAACTCCAGACGGATGAATAAACACATTTCCCCCACCAATTCGATCACCCTGGCCTGTTTATCAGCACCAGCAAAATAGCACGTAGCTCACTACCAACTAAATCTTCACTTTGATTGCCAATAAAACACTTCATGTTCAGTCCTATGTAGCCAGAGAAAGGAAGTTGGGTGGCCTATTCTTAATCTGGGAAGCCGAAGCTCCCAGACACATATCACTGGGGCAAGGTGGGTTAGGTGATGCCCAGAGGCTGGAGTCAGTAGTATATGCAATGAAGGCATAGATTAACCTAGCTTCACTAACAGCTTCCAAGCTTAATTAAACGCAATAAAAGACTGGCTCTGTCATGCATGTTATGCATTCCTAGTGGCTACAGCCCTTTATGCAGTTCAAGCCGCTTCAAATACCAGTGTACCTTCAGCACCTCCTGGAAAGCAGAGTCTTATACAGAGAGGCTTAGATGTGCTGTAGTTCTTTCATGTTAGGCTGTACCCATGGGGAAGAAAGAAGCTAAAGCCTCTTTTGTAGCCGAGTGGGTTTTGTGCAGTTGAGTTACAGCTCCCAAGAGCCAAACATAGGAAAGCCTTCAGGACATAATTCCAGATAGGTATAAGCAGGACAGGGCTGTAGAGAGGAGTGTGCAAGAGCTCAGGGGAGCAAAAATCTGTGTTAACAGAATGGTACACTCGGACTCTGGGACTAGTCATCCCTTCACAGTTGCCTCCACGACCATGGTCAGCTGTGCTTGCTTTCAGCCTTGTGTTCTAAGCAAGAGTTCCAGCCCCCATGACAATCAGCTTCACTTGCCCTTTCTCACTTCTGAAAGGCTCTGGCTAAAAAAACCAAAATAATTAAATTTTCGACTTTTGACCCATTCGTATCCAGACTCCACCCACTGGCTTATGATATTTGTAGCATCATTAAGATTTTTCGTAGCCAGCAGCATGCAAACTTTGCCACAGAAGCAGGTCAGGAAACAAGGACACTTGCATATTATGCAAAAAACTTACAGTTGCCTAGCACCCTTCAGCTGATTACCAGTGACATTCTGAAATGAAAATATCTGATGATGTCATATTCTAAAGTAGTTTCACTGAACTGGAGGCAAAGATTTTTATAAAACAAAACACACATTATGGCTGGTCTACACCTTTCTGATTCCTAACTTGCCCTGTACTAAGCAGGTTGAATTATACTGGATATGCTGTCATATAGCTCAGTAGCAGAAAAAACAAAGGTAGATGGATTTTTTTTATGCTCTCTGTGCTCTGGTTAGCAAAAGTGAAAATGAAAACTATCGGCAAAAGTTTATGTTGAACTTTCCAAAAGCACAACAAGCTCAGGTTCACCAGAGTGGAGAACAGCTGTGTGACAGTTTGTTTGAATGAATCTAATTATTGGCCTTGTCAGTAATGTGTTGCATCAAGTCGTTCTCTCAGAGAGAAGTAATGCAACAGCACTGTGTACATACTGAGTGATATTTTGGTGGAGAGTTGCATAAGCTAAGCGACAATTAGAATTGTTTCATAACCTGAGCGAGTGAGACAAAAAATAGTCATGTCAAAGGTGTTGAGCACTCATGAACAGGCAGAACACAATCTCAACTGCACAAAAAGGAAATGTTGCTGAAGTGGGCTGTAACCTCAAGTGTTGTGTGACATCTCTACCAGGACTCTCCATTTATGAAGCAGGGAATTTTTCAATATTTTGTACAGTACTATTGAAACTTGAATTTTGCGTGTATTGTCTCCAAAGAGGCTATCTACAAATTCCTAGTTTTCAAGGCTTTCCATTTCTTCATTTCTATTTCTTTAACAGCTCTACCCAGAAGGGAGATGATGATTATGAAGATTACACTTCAAATAAGACTTGGGTCTTGACTCCCAAAGTCCATGAGAGTGATGTCACTCTTATTTTAAATGGCTTGCTGGAAGGATACGATAACAAGTTGAGACCTGACATAGGAGGTATGTTGGTTTTCTTTTAAGACCATTTGTGATTAAGCAGTGAAGAGAAAGAATTTTCATAGCATTGCGTGTTACATAGGAAGCAGAATCCAATCAAAGTCATTATGAAAACAAAATCCAGTGTAATAAAACATCAGTGACATAAAGAGTAGTCATACGTTTGGAAGCTGACATAAATAAGACACCTAAATCTATCTTGAGACATCTAATAATACTGCTTTGATTTGCTGAATCAGGCTGCTTGTAACAATGCACCTGTGTAGGAAGTTCAGAACTTAATTCTTGTGAAATGAAAAAGCAAGTTTTTATCTTCTTTGTATATCTAAGTGAGGGTCTTAGAGAATCATAACTAATATATTGGAAAGGAAGTTCAAAATGAGGATAAAAAAGCCTGAGCCTTGCATCAGGTGATCAACACAGGCAGCTTTAAATAAGAGCAGGTCTGCACTGGCTGATGTGACATGGTCCCTCACTTGCACAGCAGGGCAAGAAGTGACTAGGGAAAGAGCCACAGATGCTCACAAAAGGCTAGAAATCTAGTAAGGTCAACTTCACTACGTTTACCCCACAGCTGATATAAGTATCAAGATTGGAATCGACTCATAATGGAAGTCTTAATCGGCTGAATCATCTTTTACAAAAATCTTTCACTCCACTGATTAATGAGGGATCTCAGAGAGATAAACATCCCCAAGTTGCTGCAAGTGAGCCTGAGAAGGCCCCATGTGTGCTCGGAACAGGCAGGCAGCACCTCTGTAGAAGAGGATTCAGCAGTAATAAGATTATAGAAAAACGCAGAGAATTCATGGATGAAGCAGGCAGAGGAAAGCAGAAAGCAGCAAGGTTAATGAGGGAAGCTGTTTCTAACAAGTGCATAGAGGCTTATAAACTAAGGAATTTTTCACAGTGAAGGATAACATGAGTATTTAACCTTCAATGTATGTAATAGCATAAATTAGTGAAGGAATTTGTCTTAGTCTCCCCATCCAAGACTTCAGAGAATAGAAAGGATCTAAGCATTCATAAAAGCATCTGGGAAAAAATAATCATGTTTTAGTTAAGTTGCATAAAAATAACAAGCTTCAACAGAGTAATTTCAAAATAAATTAATCTAAAAACTGTTTTTACTTCCTGTTTTAGAGTTTTGAGTGTTATTTTTACTTTGGGCTTATAAAACTGCCATCTCTGCCAGCAACAGCAGTCACGTTGCATTTGGCATTATAATGTAAAACAAGGGATGCAAAGCATCATAAGAAGAATAAGTTTGCTTTTGTTGATAGGGTTTTGTCAGATGTGTTGCTGTGACCTGACTCAAAATATACACACTCCGTCAGATATGACACTCTAAGGTAATGACAGTGCTCTCAATATTTGTTCTCATAGTATAAGCTTATTTGTTCCAACAGAACAAACAATATAAGAATTTGTCTCAGAGTGTCTCCAACTAATTTCAAACAGAAGACATTGCTGCAAATTTATATTTATTGTATATGCACATTTAAATGTGAGGCGTCCATAGCCATTCAAGAGAGATACCATAATAATCTGTTGCTTATGTTTGATTTTCATGTAGCTGATTTTGACCTTCACTCACATTACTGATCGTTGTTTCTCTTACAGTTAAACCAACAATAATTCACACTGACATGTATGTAAATAGCATTGGGCCTGTGAATGCTATCAATATGGTAGGTAAATGATTGCCAATTTTCCTATAATGTTCACTTTGTTCCTATAATGTTCACTTTGCTACAAAACCTCCATCATTTTTGACATTACAAAGCTTCCATTAGTTTTAATATTGTTCTACACCTGTGCTATTTTAAAAATCTGAATTATTATTGTGAATGTGAGGTCTGTATGAAATGTGAGGACTTCACAAGACAGGAAAACTGAGTTCTATGCTGAAAAGACAATAACAACAGTTTTAACATGTCCTCACACTTTTGTGTGTCCTACTTTCAATCGCATTGTGACAGTTTAACTCCTGTAAAAGTGAACTTCCAAATTGCTACAAGATAAGGAAAACCATTCACCTATTACCACCTTTCCACCAAGCCTAGATTCCCTCTGCTCTTTTATCTCCAAAGACCCTGAAGAAAAATTTAATTATATCTTTGTACTGGTGAAAGTAGTCCAGCCTTAACACAATGTCTGCTTCATTCTTTTAGTTTTCATGTGTAGAAAGAAATTTCAGATTGCTATTTTCCATTCTGTAATTTCCTTTGCAGCTTCTGGTGCCAGGGAATGTGAGTCCTCACTATTTGTGATGTTAACAGAGGCAATTAAGGCAGCCAAGTTAGCTCTTTTTTTTCCCCTGTCCTAAATCCAAAGGAATTAATAATTGTTCTTTGACCTGATCAGGTGTGGGTTCAGGTGTGGGGACACAGAATTAGAAAAGTACATGTATGACTCTTTTTCAATTTAATTTCACTTGGCAGTGGGAAAATAACACAATGAACGCCTTTTAAATGATAATATTTGGCAAACCACACCTTCAAACACTGACAAAGAATTGTTTTTATCAGTTCTAATACCATCTTCTGTAGTTCACTTTTTTTTAATGTGAAATTAGGAAAGCAGATCTGGAGTTATGTGAAATGCTGAGTGCTATGTTTTCATCAGTATTTCTGATTAACACAACAGGAATATACAATTGATATATTTTTCGCCCAAACGTGGTATGACAGACGTCTGAAGTTCAACAGCACTATAAAAGTGCTCAGATTAAACAGCAACATGGTTGGGAAGATCTGGATACCAGATACATTTTTCCGAAATTCCAAGAAAGCTGATGCTCATTGGATAACAACTCCTAATAGGATGCTCAGAATCTGGAATGACGGCAGAGTGTTGTACACATTGAGGTACTTATACCCGGTTTTTAATTTCAGTTTCTCTAGGGAAAGTCAAAGAGAGGTCCTGTGAATTCATGTTATTGATATTAACCCATTTACTTATGCATACAACCCTGGAAAGGAGAAATATTTACAAGATACTACATGCATGCAATTTGTTTTATACTGGCAGAGTGGAGTTTTATTTCTTCCTATAGATTGTACTACCTTGCTCCGCAATAGTCACTTTCCTATACTAAAATGAATACAAGCATTATTATAGTAATAAATCTTCATTTTCAGGTATGTTTTATTATTTGTCATTGGTTTGATCTATACTGCCTTTTACCTTTTTGTTTGGTTAAACTGATGAATTTAAAAAATCCATGAATTAAGTGGGTGGTATAAAAGGAGGTACTATATTCATCAAATGCACCTTATTCTTAATTGATTTCAATTTAGCTAGTTGAAGCTCTACTCTGCAAAAGCATTTCATTCCTCAAATATCTCATGCAAATAATGATTATAATTTCAGAGCTGATCATTTAAGATTTAATCAAAACCTACAAGTGTGCCCAACTCCACTAAAATTTTCAAGAATTTGAACTTTATATGCTTGTCTCCAGATTTCTCAGTCATACGTATAGTTTTTCTTTTGAGACGATTTGCCTTTAAAAACTATTTTTAATGAGTTAGTTATGCATATGCCTACAGTGAAGTGTAACATATGCAATATGTAACAACTCAAATATCATATTTCCAATGACAACACTTCCTCAAAATGAAAATCCTAAGTACATTTTTTACATATATAGTTCTATGTAAGATGTAGATAAAGACAGCATTTGTTCAAGAGATTTTATAATTAAAAAAGAGAGTACAGAGTCAAAGATGCTAGACATCAGACCATCTGAGTTTTAGACTGCATTTTTCTCCAAGTGTGTTTTCTGTTCTTGTTCTATTGGGTTCCAAAAATAAAGTTTTGAAGAAAAGTGTACTTATAATTTTAAGGAATAGATTTGAAGGTTTGGTTAAGATAACCTTTTGATGTTTCAACTGTCTGAATTACAAAAAGGAGTTTTATTCCATAGCTATTTTACATTCATTATACATTGCATCACCAGAAAAGATAAGAGAACGATTGGAATTGAAATTCAGAGCAAACCAAAGTTAGTCTGATAAAGAATATACTAGGTCCACTTTTGAAATGTTAAATTTGGAATTGACTTCACTACTGTTTGTTTGGTCATTTTTTTTTTATTTCACTACCTTTGCCTACAAACCCCTCAGCTGAATTAGAAAGACAGGTATCTAATGGAAATTTGATACAGTTATCTGTTAATAACATATATTTAGCTGTTCTGGTGAGTCAGAGTGAGTGTCAGTAAGGATTCAGCCTGGACTGATTCAGAAGTGAAATATGAAAGTATGAGATCCTGTCCTGAACAGAAGAGAGATCCGGAGGAAAGGGCTGATTTTCTCAGTCTCCTCATCCCAGGCGCAAGCACAGTACATCCTGACCCGCAGGAAATCAGGCAGAGTTAGCAGGCACAGTGTGCAGGGGTCAGTACCAAGCTATTGACAATACCCAAATGTGAAAAGAAAATGTACAAGAGATGGAAGCAGGGAGAGGTGACCCAAGAGGAATAAAGTGATGAACACTCAGGGTTAGGTTTAGAAAAGTCAAAGTTCATCTGGAATCAATTCTGACCAGGGACACAAGAAGTGTTTCTACACATATACCCTCAGCAAAAGGGAGACTAAGGAAAATGTGGGTGTGTGGTTTAATGGGCAAGGGGATCTTGTCACAAAGCAAGCAATGAACATGTAGCCCACAAAACTCTATGCTTGGAAATGTTCAAGCCTGGATTGTGCTTTGTGCTGGGGAATGACTTTGTTCAATTCCACAATAGAAAACAAATAAAAACACACAGTAAATCTGAGCCTATCCTAAATTCAAACAGTGTTAAATACATTCACCGGAAAGAAAGGCCATATCAAAGACAACTCAGCTGGGGTTTTTTTGATCCATACTATGAGGATGACGGAAAAGAGAAAAAAAATGCACTAGTATTACCACACAGATTCAGCCCTCTTATTTTGTCATATTCCTCCCTTAGTTTGCAAGGAAATTAGATTTGTTCCTAAGTCTGTAATGCAGAAAAAATTACTTCTGCCTTCGTTAGCTTGCACGCCTCTGCATACGACAGTGTAAGACTTGGGGAGTCATTTGCGCACAGCACCTAGATGTAGGAGCAGGAGCCTCAGCCTGCTTCTCCATTAGCTATGAAGTAGTCTATACAGCTTTCTTGGATGCAGATGTCTAACTCTGGACTCCCATCCATCATTTCCGAAATAGAATTTTTGTCCCATAAAATACCTTTCCCTAGCACATTATGGAATACTGTGACACAGAGGTCTGTCACTGCTCATGAGATGACCTGTATATCTACTTATAGTTTTGCCTGTCATGAGTAATGCTGGCACTTCAAATGCATAGGAACAGAACTTTAATACCTGATTCTATTATACAGTCCAGAAAGTAGATGATCAGGGCCTATGTAAACAAAAAAAGAAACACTGCTTTTCAGTAACCATGATGTCATCCTTAATCTGGAATATCCAAATTAATACATACGCATCAATAGTTTGTTCTTACTTAATATATATATTTTCTTGTTTCATAGTCAGGTTTCATATGAGTAAGATTTTTTTTCTGCTTGCTGTGATGTAGCTTTATGGACACACTACTCAAGTGAATTCTATATATCCTGATCCATTTCTCCTCAGGTTGACAATTGATGCTGAGTGTCAGCTACAGTTACACAACTTCCCAATGGATGTCCATTCCTGCCCCCTGGAATTTTCAAGCTGTAAGTAACGTGCTTAGAAATATCCCTTTCGGACCCTCAGTGAACCGCTTCCTATGTATTTATATTTACATAATTAGAGTCAGTGAGGATTATGTTCTTAATTAGACATAGTTCAATGGTTTTGGTTTCACCTTATTTCAAGTATGTGAACCACACATGTCCACAAATACTTTTTGAGGAATGCTATTCAAAAATTTTACAATTTCTGTAACCTACGTGATGAATTTTTGCTTATGCCTTAGCATAACTTTAGAAATATTTACTTTCAGCATTGATGTGTCATTTCCTGATACTTTCTCTCTGCTCATAAGTATCTTAACTATTAACTGGAGTAAAATTTGACATTTTGCAGTCAGGGCAACATGTGAATCCTTGGTCCAGCTGCAGACTTTTGGGCCATAGTTAAAGGACAGGCAAAATTTCATTGTATTGGTGCAAAAAAGTGGAAAACTCATTTTCGAAGTATGTCAAGTGGTATTTTAATTTATAGTAAACAAAATACGACATTAAGTAAAGGCATAACTAAATAACTTGAGAAAAGCTTATCTATCATTTACTTGCAATATGCTTCTTTAGTTTTTTCTGGAAATAAGAAATAGTATTTTTACTCCCTAAAGCAGACTAAACCCCTAACAATAACCATGAAACAAAGCATTCTATATTTTCCATTGCAATAAGATGGCTACCCAAGAGAAGAGATCATTTACCAGTGGAAGCGCAGCTCAGTGGAAGTCGGGGACACCAGGTCCTGGAGGCTTTACCAGTTCTCCTTTACAGGATTAAGAAATACAACTGAGGTGGTGAAGACTACTTCAGGTAAGAGAAAGGGTCTCTTTACCTTCAGATTCATTCAAGACTTTATCAGGCTCGACATAAGTTAAAAAATCTTCACTGAAAGGGTCATAAGGCACTGGAATGAGCTGCCCAGGGAGGTGGTTGACTCGCCTTCCTTGGAGGTGTTTAAGGTGCAGGTGGATGATGTACTGAGGGGCTTGGTTTAGAGACTGGTGGGAATGGTTGGACTCAATGATCTAGCAGGTCTCTTCCAGCCTGGTGATTCTGTATAATGTCTTTTAAGTACCAATGGAACCATCCATATTTTAGTATTTCTGAAGGAGAACTCACAGAAAGCAAAATAAGTTGTCGTCTACTGTCCATTCTTTTCCTACAAGAAATACCTAGAGTAGCCAGGGTGGGTGTGGGTACGTACTATTCTGCTTTAGTGTAGAGAACAGCACAAATTAGCCATGAAACGATAATCTGATATGACTCTGAACACTTTACAATCCCCTTTTAACTTCCTTAAGTAGACGGCAGAAATGAAATTGGAAGTCCCAACCTACAGCAGCTTCAAATTTATTTTGTCCCTAAAAGGAGGGCACATCCAACTCCCATGAAAGAGAACACCCTTACAAATCAGAGACTTAGATGATTTTCTGGTATATTTCTAGCTGCTTGGAAAAAAGTAGTGCAATTTAAAATCATAAATGAGGAAGTACTCAGTGTTTCATAAAAAGAGCAATGTTAAGCTTACTAACTAAGCAGGAAAATACATTCTTTTAGACATATATATTGTTTTATTTCTCAGTGGAAAGAAAATCAGTGAATATGAGGAAAGATGTAAAGAGTAATTGCATATTAATATTCTTGTGTGGGCATGATATCCTTTGTCTTTGATTTCTTACTATAAAGAACAACTGTAAAATGAAAGCAGTTTTTCTTTTTAGGTTACTTTTGATTTTTACTTTATTTTTCTGGCAAATATATCGATTTAAATTCAGACAACTGTGTTAATTCTGCCTTCAAAAAATATCGCAATTCATTTTATTTCTAAAAGGTCAATATTACTGGCTTATTCAAAAGGAGAGTGAGATACACTAGAGTTGAGAGTAGCCTGCTGTGCCTTACACTGGAGTGCAAACAAAAAGGCTAAGAACTAATTCAAGTTCCAGCTCCTGAATCACTGCACATTAAGCACCAACAACATGTTTAGTCTTACGAGCAGGGCAAAAAATGGAATGAAGCCTCCCAGCTGTAGCCATATTTGCTTTATGGCACCTTCTGCCAGTTAATTGAGGAAGATATTTAGTCTGCTATTCAAGAAAGCATTTGACCTTTCCTATTTTCCCAGGAAAATAAAAATGAAGGTGCACAAAAGGACAAAGGAGCAGTGTGTGTGTGAGCCATGGCTGCTAATAACCGTCATTACACACGATGTGGTGGGAAAAACTATGAAAAGCAACACATTTCACCTCAGACTGCTCCTGCAACAGCCAAAGCACAAAAAGCAGCAGTGAACCTAAGCATGGTCTAAGGCTTCATCCTGCCCAGGTCGAAATGGAACTTTTTTTCAACCTTAATTCAAGTTTCTTTTACTGGTTATTTTTTCCTTTCCTTTTCTGCTTGCGCCATTCTCTTATAAACTGTTCTTTTGAACAGAGATAGAAAGTAATAAAATCTTAACATGCCACTGATTCACCATCTTGCACTGGTGAACTGAAAGTGCATGCCCATGTTCTGTTAAAGGGAAGAAAGTGAATATTGGAAAACAAGCAGTAGAACATAGAAAGCTAAAAGTTACTTTCCTATGCAAAGAAAATCTTATCTTTTTTCAGGGGATAGCCAGTCAAACTTGTATTACTCATCTGCAGTGTCATAATGTTGCATCAGTAGCATTTGATATGACGACACACACTAGTCCTTTTAATGTGATTTAAAAATAATTAGCAGCTGGCATGCACTTTAAAGTGCAGCACAGAGTCACTCTAGTCATTGCTCAGTTCCTAAGAAATGCTAGTGAAAGCTACTCAGTCTGCTTAGCTGCTTTCAAAGACCTGCTGAGGATAAAAACTTGGAAAAATGTCCTGGGTACATATTTCTTCTGCTGTAGTGATTTTATGTTTGATTTTCCTTGCTCCTCACATTTTTATGACCACAGATATACAATGAAGTTTGATCTGTGTGTGATCTAGGTACAGCATTTAAATAATTATAAGATAGGAAAAAACCCCACCAAACTGGGATTGTCATGAATTTGGTCTATGTCCTACAAATATTTTGCTAAAGAGCCTAGAATGTTCATTTTTTACCTAAGCACTTTATTAGCATGCTGGGAACTACCTTAAGTCCAATATTCCTCAGCCAGACCCATGTTCTACCTATAATTATTCTCTTACTGGCACACATTTTCAACAGTTTTTACAAAAGAAAAATTATATCACACCATAAGCAGCAGTAATAAAAAGAAAACCAAAAATGTTTGCTCTAGCACAGGATTTACTTTTCCCTTCTCTGTATTCTCATTCAGTATTAAACAATACATTGCATTCAAATGAACATCAGTTCTTATTTTGCTTTAAAAACTGTTCTGTATCTAACTTCTGACCTTTCGCATTCAGTGTGGATTCAAAATAAGAAACAAATTAGGTGAGAAAACAGCACAGTAAGTCCAACACTTGTGAATCATATCAGCAAATAATGTCCTTCACTTTTTGAACGTCAAAATAAAAATATCAAATTATAGAGCTTAGCTGGAATCACATTATAGAACAAAAGGTGTTTATTGGTTAGGAGGGACTTCAAGGCAGGTTTTCTAGACAACCCTCAACTCCGATTTGACTAGCAACAATGGTAAGCTTTAATTTTTCTGATTGTTACTGCAATAATACTGACAGAGAAGTATAAGACTTGCACAATACAATGCTTAAGTGGATGACACTGATCAGTGAATTTGTTTCAAGTTGAGAACAGGAAAATTTTACTACTATAAATATCCTTGTTATCTGTCCAGAAAGAGAGCACCAGGGAATATTTTTACTTATAAATTATTTATGATTTTTTCCATTTAAACTCTCCCTTATTTTAACTCACATGAACCACTGTTTAACATGACTGTACCCATTATTTGAAAGAAAATACAGGAGCAGTTATTTAACTTTTGTATACTGTCATTGTAAGAAGGGTTACAGATAATTCTGTGAATCACAGAACCATAGAATCAGTAGGTCGGAAGAGACCCACCGGATCATTGAGTCCAACCATTCCTATCAAACACTAAACCATGCCCCTCAGCAGCTTGTCCACCCATCCTTTAAACACCTCCAGGGAAGGTGAATCAATCACCTCCCTGGGTAGTCAGTGCCCAATGACCCTTTCTGTGAAAATTTTTTTCCTAATCTCCAGACTGGCGGAACTTGAGGCCATTTCCTCTTGTCCCTGTCACTTGGGAGAAGAGCCCAGCTCCCTTCCTCTCCACAACCTCCTCTCAGGTAGTTATAGAGAGCAATGAGGTCTACCCTCAGCCTCCTCTTCTCCAGGCTAAACACCCCCAGCTCTCTCAGATGTTCCTCATAAGGCCTGTTCTCCAGCCTCTTCACCAGCTTCCTTGCTCTTCTCTGGACTCGCTCCAGAGCCTCAACATGGTTCTTGTGGTGAGGGGCCCAGAACTGAACACAGGATTCAAGGAGTGGCCTCACCAGTGCTGAGTACAGCAGGAGTTGTCAGCTGCTGCAAGACACCTTGGAAAGGGCTTGACATTATGCAGTGAGAACTGCCAAGCAGCAGCAACAGAGCTAGGACTGAGGACCGAAAGAACACCATTCACCACTTTGTCATTAACGCAAAAAAACATCCAGAACCAAAAGATTCCTCACCTCTGCTATCTCTGTCACTGTGGCAGGCTAGATCTTTGTGGTTTAATGGGAAGGCAAACCCCCTACTATTCCTGATTAATCAACATGTTTAAAATTCTTACAGATTAAAAGAATCTGACTTTTTTGTTCAGGTTTGTACCTGTAGGCATTCAAATTCACTTGTTTCTAACCAATCATATAAAGAGTTGAAAGGGTCTTTCATGATTACGTTTTATCTTTCGTGAGGACTTAAAGACTTTCTTAAAATTCCAGTGACACTAATTCAGCCCTTTTATACTCTCAGTTTTTCTTAGACTTAATGTCAAGTATGTCAACCCCAGCAAAGTGAAATCATACCTGTCCCTGAAAAGGGTTGTTGGGGTCTGAAACCTCTTTCAACACACCCCAGGATAATGTCCCAGTTGAACAAACACTCTTGAGGTTCAAGTTTATTTTTCTGAGTTTGCCTTCTTGAAGGTTTGCCATTATCTGAAAGCACAGCTTGCTACTGTTTAAACTGAGCTTTAGAAAGGTCAGGTAAGGATAAAAAGGATTAATATACAAGTAACGAGAGAATAATGGATGATGTGGAATCTTGAAAGCATTTCCACTGAACCTAAGGCAGGGTAATTGCAATAGCACAGATGTTGTGGTTATAACAGAACAGTGGCTTCAAGAATTTTTTTTATTTAATAGCAAAAAAAGAATTAAATATTTTAGGAAATTTAATTTATTTTAAAATAAAGAGAAAATTTAACTTTGAATGTTGTTAATTTATCATAAAATCACCAAATTAACAGAGAGATTCTAGGTTTTAAATGCTTTCCTGCAATTAACCGAATATACAGATTTCAATGAAAATATACAAATAGGGGAATGAGAGGTATCATAAGAACTTATGACTTTGAGACACAAAGTATGTCAACATCCTAACTCCCTTTCTCAATTCCTGTTTAGCAATAAAGTCATCAAACCCCATCTACTGATTGACTTTCACAAGAGAAAAATCACTGTAATTCCACTCTTTGCAAATGGAGCTAGACTTAATTGTAATGAACTGTGGTTAGAAATCTTTGGTTTGAAAGGATGAGAAACAATGGCTTAGATATTAAAGAACAATATATATTCACAATTATTTTAGCATTAAAATAAATCTCAAAATTAAGCATTTTTAGATGAGCATTCTTCATGGTGAATATGTTTAAATTATAGAATTAAATACATGTTTTATTGTGCTGTTCAAATACGTAAACTTCAAGTAACCCAGTGATAAGCTGGAACATTCCTGAGCATTTCAGCCTTTTGGCTGCAGAAACACAGTGTGATCACTGTAATCTGTAAACTGATCAGCATGGTACTGAACGGCAATTTCCTCACTGATATTTCACTTCTAGACCTTTGTTGCATTCAAAAAATATGCTTGTAGTACAATGATTTTAAGATAATTAATTTCAATTTTTTTTCCCTTGGTCTCAACTTTACTCATCATCTTCCTGCTCTTTCAGTGGAGAAAACCAAAATGGTTAAGGATGTTTGGAGGTGATGACAGCTTAATGTTCCAGATGTGTATAATGTAGGGATAGGTCATTTGAAATAACTTTTGATTTGCTTGAGGGCCATATATGCCCTAAATAATAAATATATACCTCTAAGGTTGTTTTTACAAAGTTAAATCCCTTCAGTTTAGAAGTGCAATTTCTAGCTTCTTAATCTCATGTCATTACATAGCACTTTTAGCAACCTACTTCTCTCAGATGCTGTTTTGTTGGGGGAAGTTGTCAGTGTTTGAATAGACATAATTGAAAGGCAGAGTGGAAGACATAGAAGTCTGCGTAACAGGAGAATATGAGTCAAGCAGCATTGATATGAGCAGATACTACTCAAATCCAGACAAACATCCCATGTGAAAAGCAAATGAAACTAATTTAACACCATTAAGTTTAAACAGATCTTCCTAGTGAGTTTTGATGTGAATTTTCTTGTATCAAATAAAATAGGAGAAACAAAACAAAAATAGGCTAAGGTGTTAGATGAAAATGTGTACAATACATAGAAAAATCTAAAGCTGTCTGCAGTGCCTTGTGATTATAAAATGTTCTTTTTACAATTTTAGATACACATTATCTACAATTCCATAAAAACCTTCAATAATGCTGACAAACATTCTTGCAGAGGAATACAGTAGCATAACGTTAAGCATTGCAGTAATGTTCAAATATTTGTCATCATTTTATGTTTCACAAACATTAACTGCCTCATTTTCATCGTCAAAAGAAACTTTAACTGTAAATAGTATGTGTTTTAATATCGCATTCTTAAACAAGGCATGATTGTCCTGATTTTGATGTACATTATAGAAGCTATAAATATACCACTTATCTCAGAAAAATGATGCAGTCTATTAAGTAAGTTCTTTGATAGTCTCAGGAAGGCTGCATAATTAAGGCTAAAGAGCTGCAGGATAAAATTTATGTAATAATACTTTCTTGTACCTTGCCCTACATAAGAGAATTTTAAAATATTTTTAAAGATTTAATGCACAAAGTGCCACAACACCCTTTGTGAGTCTTAAAACTAATGAGTAGAAATGATCATGAAACTATGCAGCAAATTGGTATTTGTTCTTCCTTGCACATAGTTGTAAGAATTGATAAAATTCTCAAAAAATGTTACTACTGCAAATAGGGTGTTCTTCTGGATTGTAGCTCAATCTCTTCTCTTTTAATTTTGAGAATATGAGTTTGAAGAGAAAGTCATCATACTATGTAGGTAATGATCAGGGTACCAGGTTGCTCCTGTTCTGTGAGCACGTAGGCTAAAAAAACCCAAACAATCCTCTTCCCTTACACACATTCAAAAAGCCTACTATGAGTTCACACTCTGTCCATTCAAATTATGTATAGCAATAACTATGTGGCATCACTCAATATCCTTTCTCTAGTATACAAAATATATCACTGGTAGTGATTACCTAAGATTATTGTCTTCTGTTATCTAGTAACCTTTACCTAAAAGCAAACCAAATTTGAATACGTCCAAACATCCTTGTAGTTTGCCAGAATTTCTTTTCTTATATCACAGTAGCAAACCATTCATCTGGAACAGAGCTGTTAGGTTGCTCCAGCTGCAAAATCACAAAGCGAAACAACCACCTCTGTTATATCTTAACTGTATATCTTAACTTTTGTTGTACAAGTGCAATAGCAGCAAACAGGGCGATTCATAACATCATACTGTCAGTCTGGCTATGTTTGCTCTAGCGCTAAGGACTTGAGCTAGAAAATAAGAGCTCTTGAATAACTCTCACTATTTGTTGTTATCTCTGTTGACAAGAAAAGCAAAGAATTTAATTCATAGGAGTATGAATTACTAATGCATAGTCCAAATATTAAAAATCCTCTGTGAGTCAGAGGAGAAAAGTGAAAGAGATGAACACTTTGAACACTGGAATATGAAAACAGTACATTTCTCTGGTTCATTTTATGCACCAAGAGCAAATCTCTCCAGTGTCATAGAGAGGAAAGGTGCCACAATATCATCTCACAGAGGCTATGGCAACTTGTGTCAGAACATAGCCCCACCTGCGGTGACAGGATGATAAAAGGGCTTTGTAACGACCAAGACTGTTGATGCTGAATGTCCTACTAGCCAGCTGATCTAGGATAACCCAGCTGGCATGTCATGAGAGGCGACAGTGCCTATTCTGTGCAAGAGAGTGAATCATCTTACACCTTACATCTTACCACAGCCCAGGTTATGTCCCAAAACAACTCCATACAAAAGCAACCACATGCAAACATTCCTCTGCTGCGTTTGTCAGCTTTGGTGACCACCTTTCTTTCACTAGGTAGCTTTACAATTCACCATACCACCTAAATGTAATTCTGGGCTGATAAGTCCAAGAAGCTAGGAGGAAAAAAAAAGCACCCTACCTGTTACCTCTTTCTTTCTGGGTCATTTCATTCCTAGTGCCACATCCTTAAAAGTCCAAAATGGATTTTTATTTCCTGGTGTGATAAGAGATTTTCTCTAGAGACAATTAAATAAGAAAAATGTATAGTTCTGTGAGCGTAAGGTCTGATTTCTTTTAGATCTGCATCCCATGGCAGAATTCTTTCCTGTCTAATGAACATGTAAATGCCAATTTAAGCTTTTTCAGCAGCTGAAGCATTCCTCACAGGTGTTCTCCAAGTCATTCACCTGGAATCTAACAGGAATCAAATCCATGCATTTAACCTTTATTGAGAGGAAGTGTGTATGGAGTACCTGATGTTGTGGAAAATAGCAGGGTACCACTATATGATGGTCCCTCAAATCCCTCTACCTGTCCTTTTGACAAATTCTTTCTTAATAGTTATTTTGAAAATTCTGCCTTAATACTTATAATTGAAAAATATTTTCAGAAATATAGAGAAAGAGGCTTGAGATGAGATAACCTTGAATGCCTACAGGGAAAAAAGAAATAAAGCAAAATGCTTCTCTAAGTTTTAACAGTACCATTTTTGAGGCTTATAAAAAGGCTATTCAGTATTTGTTTTATTTTTCATTATATTTCACAAGCCACTGTAATTCCAAACCCCAGATGCTCTATGAGCCAAGATATTCCAATGACGACATTAGGAACTAAACTGAAATCAGGGAACAACTGAAACAATCTGAGAAGTATCCAACCTAATATTTGTAGCTTGAAGAATTTTGTATGAGGTTTCTCTAGAAGACCTGAGAACAAAAATTCTACATAGAAATGTTCTTAAAGTAATATTTGACTCTATCACCTCTGAAAATGAGGAAGCCCAAGTAAAAGTTGTTCATATAGAGAGCCTACACTAAATGAGGGAGCTTTATTCCACCTGTATTAGCTAAAATCAGAGAAAAACATATGATAATAGTTAACAGGCACTACCAATGCACAGAACTTAAAATACAATATAAAAATAAATCTAAAGGGAAAATTAGCCGTTCACAAAAGGGCAATGAGGAATATTTTTGATATGATGAAGCTGTAATTCTGTAATTCACTTGTAGAATGCAAGCTTATAGGATAAAATCTCTTTTTTTTTCTACATATAATTTCTTTGATAGTGTAATTTTCATCCAAGATCTGGGTTGCTAGCTTATAGTAACACAACTAAGCAATAAACAAATTTGTGCATATTGAGAGCTGTTTGGAGAACTTTGTTTACACCCGTGTACATATTTTCAGTCATTCACTTTGCTTAAAATGGTGTTCACATAGGGTTGTCAGGATCAAGAAACATGGAGGAAATTATGCATGTATTTTTCAGAAACTACCATCAGTCTTCTTTCAAACTTATTGTACTTATGCAAATAATAAAATGTCTAAAATTCATCTGGCTGGGAACTGTCAGGATGCAAATTGAGAACACTGCTGTCATTCGCATGGAAAAACCTGAAAGTTATGACAAAACCCCAAACCTCCAACTTCTCCTTTCCACTCTACTAAAGTATTTCAAATATTCTCTTGGCTCTGGCTACTCTCCCTCTCCCACCTGCCGTATGTGCATATGAAAGGCAAAGTGTTTGCTAGGGACTGGGGCCAGCAAAGCTGAACCAGAACTGAAGCCTGCTGCTGGGCACAGAGCAGTGGAGGAGGAGTGTTGCATCTGCCTAGTGGGAATGTTGGTTTCTTGATGAAAACTGGTTGGAACTTCCATACCCACATGTCTCCCAGGAGACTCACAGCCCTCTTCAAAGCAAAGGTTGTTTTGTTGGGTGTCTTGTAATTTTACTGATTTGTCTCTTGGCTTTTGAGTGTCCTTGACTATTATGGCATCTGAGGTAACATCAGTACGGACTGCCTCGTAAAGACTCTATAACATACTACACCTACAAGATATAAATGACCAGTGCTTCATTTTTGCATCCAATCTATCATCTCAATCCTTTGCTGGTGCCTAGCACCAGCTGCAGCCTTATCTCTCTGTTGAGTCACAAACACGAGCAAAACTTCTGAAAAACGAGTAAGAGACCTTACAGAGATCTGGCTTCCAATGACTTCATATTACATCACCAAGGTACAGGGTACACTTCAAGCTGTGTGGAAAAGCTCAAGCCACAGTTCACTCACCACAGTCCTGTGGGACTGCAAATGTCTCCTCCTCTGCATGCCACAAAGTGGTTTGGGTCCAGAATTAATAGTTCATTTTTAAAAGCTTTCCAGGACATATTTTCAAATGTTAAAAAAAGGAAAGTCTTTAAAAATGTAAGCTATGGGATTTACAGTGTTATAACCTCATTTTTAAGAAAAGATTAAGAGGTTGCACTTCCAGGTCCGAAAACATACAATGTGATGGTATTCACTGTGCAACACGGAATGGAGATTCCCAGGGGAATCTGCTTTGTTGCAGCTGTAAATGTTATCCTGAATACATTTATTTGAGAAACAAATAGTTCTTCATAGGTCTCCTCTCAGAAAGAGCAAGCCAGTTAAATACCTC
The DNA here is from genome assembly GCA_033558105.1 of Coccyzus lansbergi. Classification (NCBI taxonomy): domain Eukaryota; kingdom Metazoa; phylum Chordata; class Aves; order Cuculiformes; family Coccyzidae; genus Coccyzus; species Coccyzus lansbergi. Next base: position 2,301,480 of record JAUMJK010000760.1, on the reverse strand, counting down.
ATAGGATTTGTACTAGAGTGATTACATACACCTAGAAGCTTTACCTTTATTCCTGTGAAGCTGGTAACTGGAACTTCAAGATGATATCTGTCATCTTTAAAGAGTCTTTTTTTTTTTACATCCTAAGCTTGATCTGTTTGACTTCAAATGGCAATACTGGTTATAAATTATTCATGATTCATAGCTGTTTCTTCAGAGACATGATCTTCAAACTAAGCACCCTCTTCATCTCTGACCTTCCCTTCAGGCCTGTTGTACGCAGACCCATGGCCTGTCTCACTCTTGCTCTTGGTATTAAGTATCATTTTAGAACATGATTTCATTGTTTCTAATTTTTCACAGTTTCTGTCTGTCTTTCGCTATCTTCTTCTTAAACTCTACATTTATTTACCATTTTAACCATAACTTAAGATTCTTTTTCTTCAATATCTGTATTTCTTCTTGCTTTCTGATTTAAAAAATCATCTTCCCCCTTTATAATAGCTAAAGGAGATTCTGGATTTGACAGTTACTTTTTCTTTCCTCCAACGAATTTACTTTCTACCTTATGTCAATAATATCCTGCTAGAAAGCTCAAGAGGTTAAAAAGACACCCAAACACATTTGCCATCTACTTTCTTAGCATATAAATAACTGTTGTATTAGAGCTAGTTTTTTTCCAGTTCATTTCTTCACCAATCACACCTTAGACTATTTCACAACACCTACTTTTGCTAGCGGATGTTTCTGCTGTTATATGCTAGCTGTGCTTGTGAACAAGATTAATTTGCACATTGCTGAAGATTTGCACCTGGCTTCTGCAAAACAAAATGCTTAAAAAACAGAAACAATTTGGAATTTGCACGCAGTGCAGGCGTTATCCTCAGGCAAACCAATAGCTGGAGAGCAATGTTACTGTTTACTTCTCAAACATTAATCCAAAATAGCCTTTTCTAGAGGAACATCTCAAATTGGAAAACAAATACGTCTGTGATATTTTTATTTCAAATTGTTCTAACTGGTTATAAAACCCCACCAATATGACTCTAAATATTTTATTTGTAATAATCATAGATGTGAACTCTAGAGCACCTTTTTTCCAGGTAATCTGGCAATTTCTTACAGCAATATAATTGATTTATCTACTTAAGAATATGAACCAAATGTCTCTGAATATTTCTCAGTGCAAAAATACAGTTTTTAGAGGTAAACAGCTTGCCTAGATGTTATAGTATTAAAGTATGTTTCAAAAACATTTTAGATGTTTGCAAAATGTTAACTAAAAAACCCAACATATAAGGATTCAGATTCTTCTCTGAAAATATATTCTGAGCTTTTATGTGTAAGATGTATGATATTTTAAAAGCTTTTTAAAAAACATGTATGTATGTAATATTTTATTAAGCTCAGTTTGTGATAAACTAACTCTAAAGCTCTAAATGGTAGCAGTCAGCAGCTTTCTTGAGGCAGACGCGTACCTTCTTAAACGATGTGCTTTAATGTGAGTGCCCAGTTCTGATACAGCCATTTACATATACAGCAGGAGAATAATACAGCTCATGTGGGAGAGAATGTATTTGAGTGAGACGGCATGTACTATTCAGAAAGTCAGCAGGCAACAGTTATGTCTTTACTGAGATAGAGAAGGCTGTTCTTCCCATGCCTTGAAAAGACCATACAAAATATTGAAAAATATTTTCATCTTTTGAGCGATGTGCACCTCTGTAATAGGCAAACAAAACATCTTTCTTCAGGATTCCTATATTTCATATTACAAAACTGATTTGAGTTGCATTCATTCTCTTAGGTCTAAAGTTGCTCTTCCAACTACTCCAAATTGTCTTTACTCTCGTATGGAGAAATTTTACAAGTCAAAATTCTGGTTAAGATCTATGAAAAAAAGCTTAAATATATGTATGCAAATCTGTAAATAGGCATCATAAAATGAATGTGCTCCAAAATGAGCAGACTCTGAGCATGGACTGACCATGAGAAGCTTCCTTCTGCTTAGTACTCTAAAAAAAAGCCAGTGCTGCTGTCAGGTATATGTTTCTAGGGATCATTCTACCGGTGTCCGCATCTCAAAAAGTGTAATCTTTCCATTTATAAACAGTTACATGGCAATAGATGTAAGAATTAAAAATAAAAAATTACTCAGTCCATCCATGAGGAGCCCTGATGCTGGAAGCCCTGTCAGCAGCCACAACTGAATGAAGGTTCAGAAGGGGATCAACCAGAATGAGCAGAAAGAGCGAAGTGCTCACTTTCCTAGTATACGTATGGGCCACATTTTCTACACACAGATAGTGAGATCACTGTGGTAATTGTTATTACAATTTTTTTAAAATAAATCAGTAGATACTAGATCTTCACAAATAGTTACTAAGAACATATTCTTCTCCAGACCTCCTTTCTCCTTACGTATGATAAATATACATGGATACATTCAAGGCTCATTCAAAAACAGGAACTCCTCCTGATGTAACCAGTTTGCATCTTCATCTGCTAATGCAGATGAATACTGAAATATGCCCAGGAATTCCTACACAAGTACTAGTAAATCTTAAACAAGAAGTTACCACTAGAACCCAGATTATGAAGGTGTGTGAACATCCTCTCTTCCTACCTGCATATCTGAGTCATTGCGCTCAAAGTTATCTTTTGTTACTGAGCTGCCCTAGCTCTCTGAAGCCTGTAACATTTGGTAGCTGATCACACTGAGCTCTGAAGAAAGTTAGGTTTGATCTGTATTACTTGTGCTGCCTAATGTTTTGCCTTCCAGGATCTCATACCCGGGTGACTCTTGGTCTTTTCTTGGTTACTTAGCTTGGTTTCCCGGGGGTTTGAAACTAAATATTCACTGATGGAATCTTCTAAAATATTTAAAGGAAGCCAAAAATAAATGGAATTGAAGTAAAAAGAAAAAAAATAGTGCTGCAAGTCAAGAAATAAAGCATGTTGTACTCCTCCCAGCATCCCTCAGGCTTTTTGTTTATGGTACTGTCTTTCCAGTAATCTCCCTGTGCATTCAGTGGAAGTGAGATGCTGGTGTTTGAGTGGTACTTTCTCATATAAATATTTCTTCTGCTGGGGGTCAGACAGAATGAATCTGTGAAATCTGTGGCTACCCTGCAGAACATTGCCTCCATGCAGTCATGCCCTTTCTGCTCTGGAGAGGAAGTGGAAGAAAACATCAAGTCTTACTGCAGCCTCAGGTTATGTAATACTGTGTCCAGCTCTGAAAATAGCTGGAAACATCAAGATCAAAGATTAAATGTACTGTATCCTCAAATTCCTCTTCTCTCAGAATGAAAGGCTTTCAGAGGAATTCCAGAATGACCTTTGCCATGCCAGACAATTCATAAAGATGTAGAAGCAAATCTGAGAAGTGGTGATTTATGAGCTGCCTTAGTCCTGCACAGTCATTTCAGAAACCAGGACATGCACAAAGCTCATTAAACAGTACTAATTTCAAGGGAGTTTTCTAACATGTCTGCAGGACATCCAAAAGAGTTGAGGACACAGGATGCCTGACTGTTTCAGGCACAATAACATTTCCAACAGAACAGCACCTCAGCTGCTTGTGTTGCCTGGAAATTCTGGCTCTCACTTTCTCACCTTACTTGAGATTTATGTCTTCCTCACATTTTCTAAACTCTCTGTTCCTATTTTCTATCACATTAAGTCAAACAGTGTATTTAGAAATCAAGCTGCCCCTAACTATTCTGTGATGAGATGTTGAGCTTTCATGCTGGATTGATGCTTTCTAGACAGGAGGAGAGTGGGAAAGAGAGCAGAAGGTTCCATAATTTGCAGATTATCTACACAATGGAGCATAACAGTTCACTCACAGCAGTTGCAACCTACTACACCATGCTGGTGCCACATCTGAACACTAATCCTGCACACTAAAAATCCTCCTGTGTTTGCTAATGCCAGCGCTGTAGCTTAGCTGCCTTCAGTTGTTTGTAATTGTGTTCTAAACTAGGAAAGGTTCGGTAATACTCATTTTCCCCTTGAACTTCTAAAATACACAGATGGATCCTCAGGAAAAAAAAGCACCTATTTTTACTGTGAGTCCCTCAATACATTTCCCCATACTGAAAGTTTTCAGCAAGCAAAAATTCTCAGGGTAAATCTTGCCTCTGTGAATTCAAAAGGAAGGTGGGAATAACAGTAATAGATTTTAATTACTGTCTAGTGTCATTACATTCTTTCCTCCTATAATTAGAAAATAATGAGAAGTAGAATACATTCTGTCAAATGAACTGAGAAAACAGCATTTCAAGTGGAATGAGTGGCCAAGGACCAAACAAAATCCAGAACTGCCTGGCAAAAAGTCACATCATACATAAAGAAATTTCGTTTGCTTGGATGGTTGTAATGATTCATCTCATTTTGCAGGAGTTTCATCAGCTGGCATTGTCATTTCACACAAACAAACAAATTCCAGTTCTCTCTTCCCTGCTCTGACAGGAAATCGAGGTGTTTGATGTCTGACAGTCACACACAGACATACATATTACTCTTTAAGAAGAGGGGGAAAAAAAGAGAAAATCTCCTATCCACTGCCCTCTGCCCTGCTGTGCAATGTAGTTAGAATTTATCCTTTGGAATGTAAATTGAAAACCAGGCTTGCGGCTATCTGAATCCCAGAGATAATCTTATATATATGGACTTCAGTGCAATCTTTGACAAAGTCTTAATATTGTTTTACCTCATTACATAATCAAGCTACAATAATGGTTTAGAAATGGATATTTAGAACTGGGGTGAAGTCACTTTGCACTATATCAGCAATGACTGTATCTGCCCCATTCAATAGGCAATGCCCAGGCAGACCAAGTGCCATCAGTCAGGCAGGCAGTGGCACCACTTCCAAGTGCTCCCAGTCTGTTGCAAGCAAATATCTACAATGCCGTGGCAGATAATCTTTCCTTCTTTGCCCTAAAGGCTAAACATTCACTGTATTTTATTTCACATCATGACTTCCCTTTGCCACAACAGTAGCATTTTGCTGCTAAAATTCAGAGGGAAAGAGATTGTCAAACATTTTTGAAAAGGAAGAGACTTAATTATTTTGTGAAACTGTCTGCCCTTATGCAGTCTAAAAATGAGTAAGTGAAAGAACAAATAACTGTGAAGGACAGAAGCAATGAAAAGGGTATCTGGCAAAGGATGACATCACAGAATCATAGAATGGTTTAGATTGGAAGGAACCTTAAAGATAATCTAGATAATGAGAAGGTCTCATGATCAGATATCTGAGGGACACTTTTCTTTCTGATCTTGCCTTTTCCCCACAGTTTTCATTTCTGGCTGTACACACCAATAAATACATACGTATTAGGTCATGATCAGCACTGTGATCGATCATGTGTCCTGTCATTATGACAATTCACTCATGTGCCCAATGATCAAATACTTCAGCCAAAGTTATTTTCCTGGGACATATGTAAAAACACATTGCACCTCAGAAGTTAATACCACCTCTTCAAGTAATAAATGATGAGTTTTAGAGGCACTGTTTCATCAGTGCTGCAGCAGACTTAAGAACTTTCTGATTTGTTGGAAGAAGGAAAAACCCCTCAAAAATAGGTCACTTTAGGCTTTATACTGAAGAATAATTTGAATAAGTTAAATCTGAATCCTCACAGAAAATTGTGTACTTAGAAAGAATATTAGATTTTCCTCATATCACCATAACAGTGCAAGACATCTCACTGAACCGCATTTTCAGGCTGACTCAGTATCCTCACCAAGTAAATGCCAGCTCAATTCCAAATATAGACCCCATCAAGGCAAGAAAAGAGATGGGGAGAAAATCCAAAAGAAGATGCATCAAGACAAACACACCAACCTTAAACTATTCACATGATTTTTCATCCTAGATTAGAGCTGCACTGTACAATGTAGTCCACAGTTTGACACTAGCCTGATTCGGGAGAGAGGAGTCTTCCCTTTTCCTGCCTTTCCTGGGGGTAGTAATCTGCACCCAGCCACTGCTGAGCAGTGCACACCCCGGAGCTGTAGCATCACCTGTTTTGACAGGAAAGAGAAAAGACTTTGTCCATATTTCACCACTCCTTTTTTTTCTCTTTTTTTTTAAAAGAAATAACTATTTCTCCACTTGTAGCAGTTTTTGAGTAACCCTGCTGCCCTCCAGTGTGCCAGAAGTGGAAGAAGGGCACACAGTGCGAAGGAAATTACTTTTTTCCCAGGCAATACTTCACAAGCTTACTGACTGGTAAACATTTATTATTACAGAACATCTGTGTAAAAATGGGACCAAGCCCCACTCCTTTTTAAAGAAGGATGCATTTGAATTCTCTTGCTTCTATTTTCTATTATTTTTATTGTCAGTATTGGTGCGGTAGGTTGGGATTATAAGAGCTAAAGAGAATTAAAATTCATTTGGATTCAGTAGGATTTGGGGAAATAGCTCCAGAAATTTAAGGCACTGAAGTAAAACAAAGCAAGATGCAATAATGCCAGCTCTGGTGAAATAACATGTTTTTCCCGTGTTCTAGAAATCTGAATAGTACAGACTTAGCCAATGAACCCTTTGGGTCCAGCATCATCTTGTTTTACGTGTGGATACATCATGAAACAACTGGTCAATGATCACAGCCTTTCAGTTCTGTTAAAATATTTTAGACATTTTTAAGAACTATTCTTCCCCAAATTCATTGTGAAAGTTGTTGGGTTTCTTTCTTAAATACTATTAATTCAGAGCAATAGTTTAACAAGACTACTGACAACAATGAACTTAGGAGAAAGTTCCTACATTAGTGAAGATATTTAAAGCAATCTTGTTAGTATTTCAATGTTATTTTCATGTACCACGACTAAAACCAATAAAACATATCTTTTCCATTAAAATACTATTTACCTGTTCATTTTTTAACCAAACAGTAGTGCTGGCTGTGACCTCTCCCCAGCAGAAAGGGAGATTGTTGGCCATGTTAACAGTAAAAGAGAGAGAGAACAAGGATGTATCTATCAGTTATTTATGAGGAAAAGCAGATAAATTCTGCTGCCACCGTTGTTCTTCATTAACAATTTATGCAGTTTATACTCATTACTTGTAGCACAAAGGTGATGTTACTTTGGTAATATTTATGTCATACCAAAGTCAGTTTAGTCCTTACAAGTGTTCCTCTATTAACAGAGCCATACAAGTCAGTGATGCCATTTGATTGTTTGCGTAAACTCTCAATAGGGAGAATAATTAGGAATTTTTAAGATTCCGTTTTCTGCTGGCAGACTTGCAATCATTTCTCATATCTATTTTGAGGTGACAGTGCCCTCCTGTGGCATCATTTCTTTTATTTGCTTTTTTTCTTATATATATTTCATCTGAAAAGATGAACTAGATATGATTTCCCATATATAAACAAGTAATTCATATATGTACTTGCTTGTGTAATTTCATTTTGAGAAAAGGTTCTATTTCTGTCTATGTTTTCACATGGTTGGCTACACAAATCTTTTAAAAGCTCTTGCTCTTTTCTGTATCAATTCTGTGTAAAAATAGGAAAGAAAAAAACACTGGAAATCCAGCTGGTGCATATCTGGGTCTGTATGAACCACATGGCTGCTATTAGCCACGATAACAAAATTGTGCCTATTAGTTATCATATAAACAATATCCTAGATTAATCCTTGTTGTTAGTCATCTGATCAGTCCTGAAAGAACAAATGATGGCCTGAAATTTTGAGCGTTGGCTCATTCATACTCTTCTCCTGGTATTTTTTTCCCCTCAGAGGTTTCACAAATCCATCTAGTAGAGGAAAATCTCTATATAACAGAGGTTTAAATTATCACACATAGATATAATAAAGATAGGTATAATTTTTCAGCCACTTACTGATTCATCATCAATATTCTCCTATATAATTTATTTTTTGCACAGATTTTTTTTACAGTTTTAGGCACAAAAAGCACTAAATTATATACATCATCATTACTAAAACATATATTGATTTTTTCACTACTAAACACCAGTAGTAATATTTAAGACAACCAAAACATCAAGGAAAATCCTGTTCAGCCCTGGTATAGAACACATCCAGTTCCCAGTGTAGAAAATCTCCATTCTTCCAGAGGAGACAATGCTCCCTGATGCATTGAGTCAGTATGACATGAGGAGCTTATAAGCTCCATACTTTCAGCGCACAGCGAAATTCTGGAGATTTTAGATAGCAGACTGAATAATGGAGCAACTAAAGTCTGAGAAGAAGAGAGCCACTTCTACCATCCATCTGCTTTTGTTGTGCCCTTCAGAGCACTGCATAGCTTTGTAAGGAAGAGCGATAGCACAGGGCTAGTCAGAACAAAATCTTCTTGTAAGAAAATAATTCTTATGTCTATGGACACATCTTTGCACACATTGGTTGCTTTCCAAAACTTTTAAATCGGCCAGGAAAGAGTTTCACAGAAATGGCAACATTTAAAAGGGTCAACCCTTCAGCTAATGGAATTTCCCTGTTCAAAACTCCATATATTTAACAGAAATGAAACAGTGAATTTTCTCCACTGCAAAACTATCTATGAAGAAGAACTGAAATGACAACTACAAATAAATTGACCAGGCAGACAACATATGATTTTAGAAGTTCTTCTGCAGTTCTTTTAATAATTTAAACCTAGCTGGGTTTTAAACTACAGAAATCAGACCCTTATTAATAGTAAGAGTGAGACAATCTCTGTTAAAAGTGTTGTTATCTGAAGTATAATCAGGACACCGATTTCCTGTAATGTTAGAAAGCTGTTCTTTTCTCTAGCATTTGAGCTACTCTCCAAATCACTTCCGAGTACAAATTACAGGCTTATTTCCCCACTACCTCACACTTTGCACAGTCACTTAAACATGCATAAAGAGAATACTAATGGGTATAATTTCCCATTCACTTTGCACAGGTATAAATGATTCCACAAGCAGGAAGCAATGAAGGAGCACACCTACTGTGCTGATTAAATCAGTTAAGTGCACGTGCATCCCCCTGGCTATGCTTTGGGGCACAACTGATTCCTTCTATTGAACCTTTGGGACTTCGGTCAGAACTTATGCACAGATGGTTCCTCAAATCAGGAATTCACTTTCCTTACTGTCTAAGAGAGCCTAAATCCTGCTATTCAGATCATATCACACAAGTGTATGGAAACAGCACCTTTCCAATTTCCAAAGTTTGCATAGCCTGCCTTGAGTCTCTATAAATTAGGACGGCACAGGACAGTTCAAAATAAAACATTTCTAAGGTCCAGAACTGGCTATTGATGGTGAACGTCTCTCTTTCAAAATAGCTCCTACTCCAGAAGAGACTTAAGGCCCTTGCACTTTTCCTGTGTGCAGCAGGGTTTATTGCCACTAGGAAAAATCTTCAGCTTCCCATTCAGAGTAGCCATATGAAGATGCTCTGGCTCAAGTCAGAACCCTGCCCTATGTCTCATAATATTCCAAAAGTAATTGGCAAGAATATATTTTTAGTAGAAAACATGACTATTTATACGTGACAATAAACATGACCTGGATAACATTTCCCTGAGGGAGCATATTCTGGTTTAAATACATGTCACTGAAGAAACTGATTAAGTGCTCATTATATCTTCAGAGAAAGAAGACTAAGTCTGCTGTGTCAGATTCTGTCTATGTACATAGGTGAATACAGAGGAATAGGAAAAATACATATATTCATGCAATATGTATATAAAGACAGAGAAAGATGAAGTCTAGATGTATTAATAATTTATTATGCTCTTCAATACAGTAAGGGTTTTTCAGGGAAATTTTGTATTTTTTTAATAATTAGAGATTAGCTTGGTATTATAATCTAGGCATATGTAACAGTAACATACATGTTACAACTGTTCAGCAGGACTGTAAGGTCTCTAGTGGAAAGCTGAATAATCCATAATCTTCTAATTAGGGTGCTAAATGTTGTTTTACAAAGATACTACCAAGGCGCATTATCATTCATTTCTAAAAAATTCCAAAAGTATATGAGACCTCCAGAGAGTGAACTGGCAGCCTGTGGAGCATTCTTGCTGCAGTAGACAACAGAGGATAAACAAGATCTAGAGCTCAGGGGAAGAGAATGAAGTAATAATGAAAAGATAATCAATTTGTCAAGTGATGGCTAATGAAGGACACTGTGCTAAGGATCAGGCCTGGCCATTTTTTACTGAAATAATGTCTTAGTTTGACAGCTTCATGCAAGTATCACAGCAGGAGTGAAAAATCACCTCAGGCACAGAGATAATCTGAAAATAACAGAGAGTATTTAAGACGGTCCCAGCTGAAGAACAGAGAAGTCCATGAATAAAGTGGATAAAAAACCGGGACTGGGGCAGATTCCAAAGATTCCATCATGAAAGGTGTGATTAAGCAAAGTAATCACCCCTGAATGATTCTTCAGACTGGTCAAATCCACACTGCCTGACAAGCTGTGGCTGACACTGAAGTTCTCACATTCTCTGTTTCAGTGTCTCCATAGCAGAAAACTTAAAGCCCATATATAGGTTAGCCCATATTTCCTTGAACTTTCAGTTCTGCAAGGCGTGAAAAATAAGGTCTGCCAGAATAATTCCATGGACTACCTGTAAATATCGTCAGCTGATACAGTGTTCCTTATGGACGTCTTTGTAAAATGTTCTGGATGTTCTTATGCATGTATCTATTAGTAAAGGAAGTCTTTGCATAAAGGAAGGTGCAATAAGATTTGTGAAAGTTGAACAAAATCCAGAAAAATTACAATTTTTAATTTTTTGAAATGTGTATGCAGACGCATGGTATTTCTAAACATCACTGGTTAGGTAGCCCAGGTATCAAAAAACCCAAACAAACCAGCCTCAAAAAACCCAAAAGGCAGACAGAATTGCATTGAATAAGATATAAAACACTGCCACCTGGACTGTCTCCAGTTTGTGTAGCAAATGTGCTGTGACAGGACACTGCTCTTGCTCTATGGAAATGGATTGTCCTCTGAGGTGCATCTTTGAGATGATAGAATCAAAATAATGTTTCCTGGTTGCTGAATGAATGCAGGCCTTTACAAGCTATGTACATTCTAAAAGCTTTAGATTTCATTTTTAACAAAGAATTCTTATCTTAAAATAATGCATAAAATAATACAAAAATATCTGTGTAGTAGCTCACTATACAAAAAACCCTCCTTGCATTAAGGCAAAAATCCAAACAAGTCTCTGTGGAGACCAAATGATCAAATCGAAGCTTTCTAGGAAAGCCACAATAAAACATTGTATGTGGAAATGATCTATAAATGGAAGGACTGAGGTTTCTTGTGTATTTGTATGTTACTCACACCACCATCTGGCTTGGTTTACATGCACTGTTACTGAACAAGGTCTTTGCCTTGTTCTAGACCACCTGGATTTATCTGTTTTCTCAGCAGCAGTGCGAAGTTTTGGATTTGACTATAAGAAAATGCTGGTTTGCATACTAGATCCGGATATTTTCTATTCTTTTATTTTTTTTCTTACAAGGCAAGAGTACTAGAATGACCAAAACAGTTGGGCAAAAAGAGCTATTCAAGTACAGGACAAAAAAAGTATGGAGAAAGTAGCTACCTTGGACTGAAATATCTGTTCAGCTACCTTGGACTGAAATATCTGTTCAGCTACCTTGAACTGAAATATCTGTTCAGCTACTTCCAAAGTGTCTAGCAGTTGCAGCTTCAGAAAAAGAAGCAATAACAAAAAGAAAACATTTTATCTTTAAATTTCAATTCTGTACTAACCATCTCACCTATGCTCATTTTTATATTTCATCGCTTTCCTCTGGTAATTTTTTGTCTCACTAAAGTAATGTAGTAAACATATATAATACAATCGTATCTGTGATTTAAGTGGATAACCGAATTGTCGATATTAAAACTGGTTGTTCATATTCAGTCATATCTTCTTGTAATCCACATATATAATTTGTTTTTTTAAGTTTTTGGTATAGTTATTACATAGTATAATTAAATTAAAACCAGTTAATCCCTGGAATACGGACATTGAAATTGGAAAAAAATAATATAATGAAGAAACACCAGCTGAAAAATGATCTCTGAAGTTTCTTCTGCGACCAGAATCAAAGAGATTGTTCTGAGGAAAATTAATATTTTAATTATGCCTGAAAAAAACAGAACTTGATGTTAACTAAAGGCACTGATCTATGCAAAATACACATTAACTACAGAGCCTCTTTGATAATGTTGGAAAACTATCTTACTTTAAATTTGCAAATCCTATTCAATTTCAGTTTGAGACTTCTCTAGACTGCATTTCACCGAATTGCAATGAAGTTACTTATAGCCTGGGGTTCTGTAGTTCTTTTGCAATCAGGATTTCCCAAGAGGGCTGTAATCTGAAGATGAGAACTACCTTTTTTTAGTTTAGAAAGAATACATCAAAACCTTAAGTTTTGCTCGATTCCTGAATCCAGATGGAATTTACTTAATAGTTAGAGAGAGGAAAAAGGCTGGACAAAGAATCACAAACCCATTGAATGGAATGATGTTTTACACACACGAGAGTACTGTACAGCCTGGTTTTTTGGGGCACTTGGAAGATGTGGGTTCAAATCCTTTTAAAGGAAATAATACAACAGAAGAATTGTGGGCAAGTAAAAAATTAATTATTGACACAGTGTAGCCCCAAAGAACAGTTGAGAACATAAATAATTTAGAAAGTACATTTGAAAGCATACAATATTTGAGAGCAGAGCTGAGAGCACGCTCACAGGGACAGCATGGTGACGGGAGGTTTGCTGGACCATCACTAGTCAGTTGCTGAAAAAGGACTACGTCAGGCGTTTGCAAGGTAGCAGGAATGACTTGGCCAGAAAGAAGGCTGCTGTACTAGGCAAGGGAGGTTTCCCCTGAAATCCTAAAATACAAATTACTTAAGTGAACCTGCAAGACTCTATACTTGCACCTTGTGGAAAATCTTGAGCTATTCCAGTCCTAAAGAAAAGGTATGAAAGAAGTTGTCATCAGCATATCTGTTGAATCAGTTTAACATAGAAACCTCACATGGGGAATAGGAACCCCCTAGCTATTTTACAGAATTTTTTTGTTGGGTTTTTAACATATTATTCTATCTCAGTATACTTTTATTTTCCAGGAGACTATGTAGTCATGTCTGTTTACTTTAACCTGAGCAGGAGAATGGGTTATTTCACTATTCAGACCTACATTCCCTGCACACTCATTGTTGTGCTGTCCTGGGTCTCTTTCTGGATTAATAAGGATGCAGTTCCAGCCAGAACATCTCTGGGTGAGTTGTTTTTCCTTCCTGCCTTTATTCAAGCATTATGATGTTTAATTGACAAATCTGTGGGTCACCAGTTTGTAGATATAAGAGAAGAGAGAATTTCACAGGTGCTCTCCTCGTTCTAGTCATCTCCAAGGAATAACACAGCCTAAACCATATTTACATCTCTTCATTTTACAGTGTGAGATCCTAACTCTGACTACTGCAGATGGCCTTCAATAAAAACATTTGCACCTTTGCTGCTGAGAGCAATATCTTTTATAAATATCAAGAGGGTGGGGAACTTTGCTGGAGTAGAGGAAGAGGTGGGCTAGTTTGATTTGCTCTATTTCCATGTTATGGTGTGTAGACCTATAAATGAAATAAATAGCAAGAAGGAATCAATCTTTTCACCTGTCTCAGTGCCACAGAAGTAAAAAGAGGAGAATGTAGTATGCTGATTTCTACTGTAGAGACCAACTATCAACTGCAACATTTTTGGCCACAAAATCTACTGAATTTGGTGGCATCTAAAAATCTATACATGCAAATGTGTGTAGTTAATCAGAATTAGCAATTTCTACACATTTAGCAACTGTTCCACAAATAAATGAAGAGACAAAATGAACCCTGCTAGTGCAAAGCAGTTGAAGAATAAGCAAAGTAGAAACGTTTGACTTGAGGAAGTAAAACATATTTTCTGCTTCTGCATTAAATCCACACAAGTGAAAATCTTTTTGATCTTTTCCTTCTACATTTTTATTTTTTTAACAGAACTAGAGCATAGAGTCCTGGAGTGCAAAATAAGGGACAGCATTTTCATTCCAGAACTCCTTGGAAAAAACCATGAGACTAGAGGACCAGTGTCTCTCATGACAGAAAGTTTTAAGCATTTTATTGCTTTTTTTTTTCTATTCTCTCTAAAACGAGGCTATAAAATGTCTTTTAAATTAATAAAGAAATGCAGTTATTATTTTAAAATTTTACTTGGTTATATAAAACAGACCAGTTCCTCTGCTGAGGATTAGTCTATTTGTACCACCAAGGAGGTAAAATCAGTGGCATGAAATTTGCCATATAGGAGGTGCTGGATTTTAACTGTGCTGATGCATTTTTAATGTTCTTCACATTATAGTGCAGGGAATACTGTTATGAAAGGAGAAGGGATGGTGAGGCATGTCTTGCTACTTCTCAGTTATAGACTATAGTCACTTATGAAGACTAGAAGACAGCTCTAAGAGAGAGAAATCTGACCTCACAATGTTCAAATTATAAGAATCCACGAAAGACACTCCCTTCCAGCTTTATGTGCAAAACAAAAGAGCAGCAGATAATTTACGTGGGGACAGCATGTTCTGCGTATAACTAGGATGCACTTAGGCAAGAAAAAGGAAATTATTTTATTTCTCTATGCAGCACACATACAAATATATGCATAGTTTGTCTGGAAGTTCCTGCTGGATTACCCTGTTTCTTAACAACTTTCATTAATTTCTACCTCATAATGATTGCAAGTGTGTGTATTTCTCACACAGGCATCACTACCCCAAAACTGAAAATTAACAAAAATGTTATCCCAACAGCACAAAAAGCTTCAGGCTGGTCTTGAGGTTACTTTGAAGAAGGTACAAAAGTGATTATTTTTTTTTCTCCACCATTATTTTCTCACTCTGACACAAGTTTTCTTTTCTCTAGTAACAAAACCCTAAAAATAAACTTCACAATTAAAAGTAAATAGAAGTGTAGAAGGAACCTGTAAAACAAAACTACTAAATTAAATTTCTTGGATCAGAATCCAAAGCATTCTGATCTAACTAAAGCATTGTGCAGAGCAGCACTTGAAGTAACCATGGGAAAATGTTTCATTGCCTGTGTTAATCTTTGAAGCTCTTATTGAATTTCACTGCTGGGATGTGCGGTTTAATGCCTTTTCTATGTATTTGAACTCCAGGAATACTTCAAAACCAGTCAAAGACAGACAACTGGCAAAACCAGTTTGCTACCTGAACTAATACTTCTGCTGTTTTCTGTCCACAAGGTATCACAACTGTCCTGACTATGACCACCCTAAGTACAATTGCTCGAAAATCTCTACCTAAAGTCTCCTACGTGACAGCAATGGATCTCTTTGTGTCAGTCTGCTTTATTTTTGTTTTCTCCGCATTGGTGGAATATGGAACTTTGCACTACTTTGTAAGCAACAGAAAGCCAAGCAAGGATAAAGACAAAAAGAAGAAAAATCCAGTATGTATCATTTGACCAGCAAGGTCTAAAATTCAATTAGGTATTCCGACAGAGCATTTAAACCCCTCTTTGTGCTTGTACTTTCTTTTCAGAATTTGCTATTACATATATTCTTTTCCTTTGTATTAATAGGAATGCAGGCATTCATCTTGAGAATGAGAAGCTCATACATTGTTTTTATCTGGATGCCAGAGAAACTAATATCTTAGACTAAGGATCCCTTTAACTAAAGTCTTCTGCAAATCACAAGTATCACCAAAACCATTATCTATGTTCTAGACAGTGCTTTTGCTGTGACCTTTATGGAAGAACTCTCTTAGCTTTAGCCACATTCTCTGCCATTAAATTATGCCTGTATTATTGACCAGGCTCTTTTTCTTATTATCAGGACTATAGTTAAACTGTTACATTCAACCTGTGGAGTTTGTTTTTTCTAATTTCCCCTTAACCTCTTTCCTTTTCATTGTTTCCTTATCTTCTTTTTCTTGTATTTCTTACATCTTTTATCTACTTCTCTCCCTCAGAAAGTGATTAGACTACCAGTTTACAATGTTATTTATGAATGCATGTTACACTTTATATAAATATAGAAATAAAACAGCCACAGTAAAAAAATCCTGGAAATACCACCAGCAGAGGTTTGGGCAGATAGGAATAAAGTTTACTGCTATTCAGTCCAGGACAAATTTCTCTTTGCTTTTTACAACTGAGCTAAAAAATATGTTGTCTGTGAAAAGAATTAGTATGAAATCCTAGAGGAAGAAGTAGCCTAACAGTCTACAAAAAAAACCCCAAATATGCCTGTGAAAAATGTGAAGAACAAGTGTTTTACATTAATACAGAGTATTTTCAAACCCATTTCAAACATCTAGGAAGAAATGAAGTTCCTTGGATTTGCCTTGCTAAAGTCTTCAAGGACTTTTGAAGATATGGTCTTTTAGTTACACAAAGTAAAACAAAAATAATGTAGGAAAAATGACAATTAAAGAGTTTTTTATTACACACTACTACTATAATTTCAACTTTAAAACTGTTGATAAGTAGAGTCAAAAAACCTCCAAAACCCAAACATGTACTGAGTAGTGGGTAAACAGCCAGTAAAACATCTATAAGCACATAGAGGAAGAATTCTTACCTAAATTTAGGTGTGATAAAGTTGGATTTGATCATAGACTGCTCTTCATCAAAATAAAGAGGCACTTACAGAGGCTGGTGCATCCTGGCCTTCCTTGGCTGTAATAAAAGGCTGTCTGTGTGCATTTATGTCTTTCACAGTTGGTTAAAGGAGCAAAGATTAACTACTTCAAATTGAATTGTCTCACTTAAAGTTGTCTCTATAATGGCAGATGACTTGTTCTTTACATTACTTATCCGTAAGCATTTGGGGACAAACAGAACTGTAAATGATTGCCTGGATCCTGATCCCAGAGTCTAAAATACCTAGAGGTAGAGTGTTCAGGAACCAGTCTGCAGGTAAAAAGATTATTTTGGAGTTTGATATGTCTTTGGCCAAAATTTAGTTACAAGAGAGTAACAAGTCAAGAATGTGGGGGGGTTATATTACAGATACTTGTTTAAATTGCTATTATCCCAACCTTTCTACAAATTTAGTTCTTTTTGAAGTACTCTGTTTTAGAAACGTATTTTTAATTTACATTATTTTTGTCTCTTTCTTTCTTTCCTTTCTTTCTTTAATTTAAAACAAAAACCCTCTGATTCTCTTTTCTGTCTACAAAATGAAAGCTTCTTCGGATGTTTTCCTTCAAGGTATAATGTCTTTTGGAATGGAAATTCACTGCATGCGACTGCTGAATTTAACTATTAGAGCTTATATGAGAGTGGTGTTTTGTTGGGTTTTTTAATGAGACATCTAAACATTCTACTCAAGGTAACTTACTAATTAAGTAGAATGGTTATATATTTCTAAACAATTTGTAGAGTTGATTCAGCAGCCCAAATATTGATTCTCTATGGTTCTGAACTTACCTAAGTTCAAGAGTGACCAGCATTATTGGATCACATAAATTAAGGGAGTTTAATGTTAAAGCATTTCTGCTTCTCGCTTTCTTAATTTGCCATGGGATCCAATACCATCAGCTACACCAGAAACCCACAGCACACCCTTTTAGAACTCAGCTCTGACCCCACTTTTTAAACCTTTGTGATTATCTCCAAATTGTAAAATCAAATCTATTCTGATGTTGACCTGAACAAAATTCAGTGTCATAAGAATCATAAGACAACCAGGTTGGAAAAGACCCACCGGATCACCAAGTCCAACCACTCCCACCAAACACCAAACCACGTCCCTCAGCACCTCATCCACCCGCCCCCCAAACACCTCCAGGGAAGGTGATTCAACCCGCTCCCTGGGCTCCCTGGACAATTGATTGTCACCATCAATTACACAAATGCTGCTCCTTATGCAAAATATCAGAGTTTTGAAAGGGTTTAAGGTGCACAAATATATTTTTTTAAAGCTGTCACTGGATCAACACACTCTTAGCAAATTAGCAGATATATCTAGCTATGTTCCACATCTAAACCTTATCTTCATTAAGAAATGCAGAGATTTTGTCAGAATAAAACAGGGGAATAAAGAAGCCACACAAAACTGAAGTCCACTTTTAGAGTGGAATGATTATTTTAGCCTAATAACTATCAGCAGGAAATTTCAATGCCTGTTATCCTAGTGTTCACCATGTGCTCAAATGTGTCTTAAAAGCTTAATTTGCTCAATTGATTCCAAATATGTATGCATATTTATAGACACAACTGCTATATAAAATCTAGAATAAGTTGAACCTTCTAGCCCGTGAACATTCATAGAGAATGAACTCCACATATACAAACTATTGGAGAGTCTTACAGAGATTCTCCTAATCTTATTTAAAAGACCCAGTTCTTGCCTTTTTTCCTGTGTGCTCCTGTCTGAAAATGAAGCAGCCATATATTCAAATCCTGCATTTCCAATTGATTGTTTCAGTTGCTTCCATGTGCAATACACAAGCTGCCTTCAGGTATCAAGCAGCAATGTAAAATATAAACCAAAAAGAAAATTCAAAATACCATCAATTCAATTCTTGACTGTTTTCTTCAACCTCTAATGTTCACTTAGTTGGCTTTAAAGCTAACTGTCCACAGCTGTTAAACTGATATTGATTTGTGCTGCTTTCCCATAAAGTTCAAGTGTATGATGCAACTAATTTTAACAAGTTAAATTTAGGTTATGTCAGCATTAGAATTCCTCAGCAATTTCCCATGTGCCCCACGCAGAACCATCATTCACATGTTGACCATTAGTCTCTATCCCCCTACTGGTCTGGTGTTAATAACAGATTCTCTCCCTCCTGCCATATTTTTTTGTTTTTTATCACTCCACCTTAGGCACCTACAATTGACATCCGGCCCCGATCAGCTACTATTCAAATGAACAATGCTACACACCTCCAAGAAAGGGATGAAGAATACGGGTATGAGTGTCTTGATGGCAAGGACTGTGCCAGTTTTTTTTGCTGCTTTGAGGATTGTCGAACGGGAGCATGGAGGCATGGAAGAATACACATCCGCATTGCCAAAATGGACTCCTATGCCCGCATCTTTTTCCCAACTGCCTTCTGTTTGTTTAACCTGGTGTATTGGGTATCATACCTTTACCTTTAAAAGCAAAAGGAAATCAGTGATACGAGCCTTACTCACTGAATTTCTTAGAGAGATGGTTTCCTAAGTTCACTTGAAGTATTTACGATGCGCTTTTTAGTGGTCTGAATTCTTTAGTGCCATAATCTGGTAAATATCAATCACATCTTTTGTCTAAAAGGTTATTGTGAATGAAATGCCCATTCAATATGCCAAAACTATTTGAAGTAAAAATCATGTAAACAGGTAATATACAGCTATACCTGATGGAATAGAGAGAAACAGAGGAGATGGGGCAAGGGGAGTACGACACTATCCCTTGGTAATTGGCAGTGCTATTTCAAACAGGAGCGAGGGAGGAGAATCCCCAGGTAAAGAGCGGTACAGTTTGTTAACACTGGTTATAATTATGCTATAGCTTAATTCTCTATGAGCTTTTCTTTTTGGAAGAGTCATCTCTCACTTTGAACAGGTATTATTAAGCTAAGAAAGTAACTTCTACTCCCACCAAGATAAAAATAGACCTTTCCCTATGCCATCCCTTTAAGAGCACATGTACAATGCTGTAAATATTTCAATACCTTGTAGTACATAAAATGTAGTGCATGCATCCTTTGGGGGCCAAAATAAATGAAACAAAATTATCATAAAGTTTTGTCTTTTATTTTGTGTCTCTGGATGTGCTATCGTAATTGAAATGTTGACAATTTTTTTTTTCCTTGAAAAATTACCCCTTTCCCTCATGCATGGAAGATCCAAGCAGACAGCACTTTCACGTAAGACATTAGAAAAGCCTTAAGGATTCTAATAAATTACATGTAGACAAATCTGTATGGCCAATATAATAGCTCATAAAGTATACTCTATGTGTCTGCTGCAGTTGTAGCCTTCATTTTCCATTGATAACATTGCTATCTTTCAACCGTATTTCCAGTAATTATACATGGCAAGATCAGCTTCCAAATTTACTCCATGTGCTTCTATTGTTCTTTCCCATGTTGAGCTCTACTTATCTCCTTACACAAGTGTGTGGTATTTTTTATCTTTTAATCTGGTCCAGAAAATAGTTTTTATTCTAGACGTTATTTTTACATGACAGCTTCAACTTCTTTTTGAGACATTAGATTTGTATTACATATACTCATGTGACTCTCTGCCCATTCACATCCTTGATTAGCAATAGTTGTTGTCAGCGCTGCTTTTCACTCAATGAATACCTTTAGTAGAACAGACCTTTACCATGGCTAGCACACAGTTTATGGATAGCCTTGAAAATAAAAGGGAAAAAGGATGTCTTGGCTAATAAATCACATGTATGCAGTTTATGTGTATGTAAAACCGTCAGCCCATCTGGGTGAATCTTGAAACCCATTTATTCACTGGTTTTCAGAACCTGTGTGATGCTCAATTATGCAACCTTAAGCACATGTAAATATGACTGACCTTTTTTTAATTGTCAAAGATAAAGAAAGTCACCTCCAGGAAAATGGGCTTGCAGACTGAAAAGTGATATATATATATATATAGCTTATCATTACAGAATTATTAATAGTTAAAATGGAGGAAAAGGAAAGTTTTCCAATGTTTGTATAGTTTTGGAAATAAAAATGTATAAAAAAGGAACAACTCTTGATCATCAATTGCTCCTTGTCCAATGTACCGGAAAACATTTTAATAAAGGAATTGCACACACCTGTGGACTTTTTCAATAAAACTGCTGCACTCAATTTCAGTTTTCTTTCGATTAGTTTGTTAAAAGCATGCTTGAAGGACTAGACTGCTTGGCCAGTTTGATTCATCAGCTGCCTAAATATAAGTGATTATATTCCTCATAATGCTCTGCATTGTCTCATTTTTTAGTCAGATGCCTCATAAACATAACATTCAAGGATGGCGACTAAATCTTTAAAACCACTTTGAAGATTATCTTATTCTTAAAAGGAACAAAAAAATTGCTGAATTGGAAGTATCCTAATGAAGAGAGATAACCTTTCTTTATCTACTTAGAGGATAGAATGTCTCCACTCCCTGAGCGTCAATCATCTTTCACATAGAAATGCATTTCAGCTGGTGCAGACAGATCACTGGTTTCTTTTTCCCTCTGCCGTCAGTAGTTTAACAGCTCTCTATTAGTACCAGTAGCTGATGATACACATTAAAGGTTTTTACCTTGATCTTCTCCCAACTACCAAACAGGCCTTATACAAATCATGATGAATCTCAGCTCAAATCAGCCCTTTAATTCCCTTACTTCAAGTGCATTCCGGCTAACGTATTTTGATTGTTTTTTGGTCAAAGTCTTTGAAATTAAGGATTTAGTGACACTAAGTAATTCACAGCCTTTACTATTTTCAGCCATCAGATTACACTGTGCCTAAAGAAAGCCTGTGACACTGAAGAATCAGTTTCAATAATGAGGAATAAATCACCAGATCCCTCATTTGTGCGAGTTGGCTGCCTTCTTCCAGAAAGGGAGGAGTTTAGTCAAAGATCGATATACTCCCATCTCAATAACACAAGTGCTGCAAAACTGAAAAGCTTGCCACACCTTCAATTAAGGAGATGAGTGAACTTTTCTGACCATCTATCGCTACACAGATAAAGGAATAAGCCCTTAATCAGTCATCACCCAACACCTTGGCTCCTGCCTCCCTTCTGTAGGCTATTTGTCATTTCCTCCTGGGGAAATGGATGAGATTTAGAAGGAGATTTAATAGAGAAATATGTAACTCCCAGTAAGAAAATGTCACCAAAGCACAATCTAGTGCTAACTAAACAGGAAATATAGTCTCTGAATAGAGCAGAGAATCAAAAGATGACCTTTGCATTGTAAAGCCAGACAGCCACCACAGCAAACAAAATAGCAAGTAAAACAGTATTTAGGGACAATAAGGGTTGTTATTAAGAAGAAAACAACTCAGAAACTTACCTATATATGCATCCAAGTATACATATTCTATAAAACAGTAACATAGACATTATACATACTACCTCTCCCTGTTGCATTCTATGGAAGAAACACACTTCCGATATAACAGATTTGCTTAAATTTTTTCAAATTCATCACATTGCAGATAGCTATTCTTGCTCTGTGATATATTTGAGAATGTTCAGTTGGTCATTAAGGGTTTTGTCAAGTATATATTAGTGCCACAATTATTTACTTGCTATTTATAATCCAGGAGGATGTAGATGTCCTGATTGAGACAAGGCACTGTTGTCCCAAGGATTATATTATATTTTTATATATAAAAACATATATTTTAAATATATATATAATATATATTTTATATATATAAAGAACACCCTCAAAGCATTCATAAATCTTTATGTATTTACAACATTAACAAACAGCCATTTGTAAACAAAAAGCAAAGTATTCAGAGAGATAATGTAACTCAACAGTAGTTCTGCTATTTTCAGTAGTAGGCAACTATAAAAGACTATATTTTAACCAGTTACATGGATGAAGAATCAGATTTTGGTGATGGTATAACGGAAAGTTAATGTTATTTGGAAATTAATGTTTAGGTTCTAGGTAAGGACTTAGTGAAAAATAAAGCTGTTCATGGGCTTCTGCCACTGCAAGTATAAAACCTGTTGTTTTAAGCTAAAGAATCCAATGCAGAATCCAATAGTAAGTATGAACACAAGAAGAAAAGTAAAATTATAAAGGAGATATCTAAACAAACCTTAATTAAATCCCATGGGGAAACTTGACATTTCAAAATGTAAGTATTGTCTTTCAAACAAAATTCCTGTTGCTTTGCAAAGAGAATTTAATTAAATCTTCCAAAAAACTTCATGGGCAAATCAATTTATTATACCCATGGGAGATCTATCATTCTATTTATATAACTTGAAAGTCAATGAAGAGTCCCCCCTTCTTTAGGAGAATACCGTAGATAAAAAATTTAGACTTCCTACTTATACATTACTGTGTTTTTCTGTTGAAAGCCAAGATTTACAATGAGAAACAGATTGCTGAATATGTAAAAGAAAGTTCATGACCTTTGAAAGATCTTGAATAACAGACATGAACTAAAAGCTTTGCTTACAAGTCAGCAAATCCATTTGAATAATTCACTCTGGAATGCTGAATTAGTTCCAAAAAAAAAAAATTATTTTTTTTTCCTTCCTTCTAGGAAAAAAAAAATAAAGCATGGTATTATAAGAATGGATAAGATTTTCTCAGTTGGACTCACAGAAAAACCATATTGATTATCAAAATGACACACGGGAAAACAAGAAATGAGAGACGATTAATAAAGCTTTAATTCAATCAGTATGAACAACATTAGAAATATTGATTTGCCAAACAGAAACATGCTTTTTGATACTGGCGTACTGAAACATGTATCTGATGAGGTTTAATCAACCATCATTCTTTGTAGAATTTTCAGGTATATGCTATCAGCCTAACGATAGCTGCAGTCATTTTACTGTGAGAAGCCAAACGTTACTGCACCCACAGGAAGAAAAAACAAAACACAAAGCAAAGCCAAACACTCTCCCCTAAAAAATCTCCAAACCAAGACTTTTCATTTCATCCTCAAAAGGAACCACAAACACATAGAGACACCTATCTTGCTAATATTTATACAAGATGTCTACAAAAATAATACAATGAGTTGTATATTGTTGGAAAGTGAGACAGACCTTCTAGAGAGGATTTAGCACAGCTGGATATTTTGCTCTACTAAAGAAGGGGAAAAAAAACCCATGTAAATTTGCCATGTCTTTACTGTTAACAAAAAAATAAATTCTACATATTTGTATTGATGAAGCATATGTACATTCATAAATTTTCAGAATTCATTTCAGTATTTCCCTTAAGACTAGAAGTGAAAGACTAGAGTGACAATGTCAGTAATTCTATAATCTCACATATCTATTCAGATTACACAAATTTCTCTGCTTCTGCTTATATCAATGCTCTTTAATCTGCTGCCACAGTAAGATTTCTTGTAGAAAAAGGAATTTTCCTTTTACTCTTTCTAATTCCTTTGCCCTCACTGAACATTCATTTGAATTTGGTAGCTCTCCTGCTGATCTAGCAGCTCTGGATCTTTCTTTCATCTATCATACCTCTGTCCCGTAAATCGCCATCCTCACAGCTTCACCCAAATTTGTGATTCCATTTCAACTCTGAAAAAAATATTTTAATTTGAAAAGTATCGTTTTAAATAAACTGCAGATGAAGTTATAACATTAAAGAGACTTGATACTAGGAAGCAAAAAAAAGAGACGACCTGTTGCTAACTTTATTTTACTTGGTTTCAGGAGGGCCGATGCCAGCTCTGGTTAAGGGCCAGTCTCTCCACACTGAATTGTCACAGCCCATATTCATACAGTCTGCAAAATCTCACCATCTGTGGTGAGCATAAATCTCACCAGAGGTACCACTCCCATAGAGCAGCACTCCTGTTAGAGTCAGGCACCCAAGGATGCTGTCCATGGATGCTGGCTGCAGATGCTCAAGTTGCCCAAATATTTCTGCAGAGTAGACAACAGCCATATGGAAACAGCTGTCATGTATCCCCATAAACCCCACATAGCACTTCTAAGCATTTTTTGGCTGCCCTGCCTAGTTCCAGTAGCTTTATCAGATACTTAGGAGTCTTCAGCAGTTCTTTCACAGCATGCATCAGATGAACATACCCTGGACGGCCCTTGGGAGAATCTCAGTGTCAGGGAATGACAGCAACAGACTACACAGGGATGAGGGAATGTAGTTAACTAAATGCTTGAATTATACCAAAATGTTTGTTCTTCAGCTCAAACACTTGGGATACAGAAGAAATATCAAGTCCAAAGAATTAAAACACTCAACAGAATGAAACTGCAAGAGCAGCTTAAGAGATGATGTAGTTATAAAAGTGGTTTCCTCCCTTTATTTCTACAGATGATTTTGCAAAAATACCACACAAAATAAAAAGAAAAAAGACAGAGAAGAAAAGAGAAAAAATACTAACTCTGTATTAAAACAAAATATAGAATACACCAAGCACATGTCTAATTTTAATTTTTCAGAATAATTAATTTATTTTAAAATTTCCTGTAGGAACATCTTAAGTTAGACTTTGTTACAAAGGTAAGTGAGCAACAGGGAGTGTGACTGTTTATTTGTTCTGCTCCTCTGTAGGTCCCAAGGAGCATTTGCACAGCCAGGTCCAAGCCACCAAAACAGAAGATTTCCCTGAGAAATTGCTACTTGGGGAAACTTATTAGCTCCAATCATAAATTTGTCCTGCTACTGTGCAGTAGAAAGTAAAACTGTGGCAAAGAGACCACCTTGCAAACTCCTATTATACATGGAGATACTTGTTTCAAACTCCTCTGTGTGATCTGCCATAGCTGATCTGAACTTTCTCTATTTGAAGAGTCATCTTGTTCTACTACATCAGTTTATGTTTTTATAAAATAGCATTTTTAGGCACTGGAAGCCTTCATGTCCTTTGGAGTATTCACTTTAAAGAAAAGGTAGGACAATTCTGCCTTCCAGCTGTCGCTGACCTCTTGCTTATCACTTGTATGCAAAAAACCAAACCCAAGTCCCAAATACATCCAAGTAGGATCAAATAGTACTCTCAAGAAATTTGTGAGATCTCTTAATTGAAATCATATCTTTCTTCCAAAAGACCCTAAAAAGCTGCCCATGAAGGAATTTACATCACAGAAAAATTATTCTCATTAAGTATCCTTCAGCTCATGTAAGCAGTTGTGTGTTCCACTAGGATACCCATGCACTTTCCATGTACATTTGAGATAATTGTAAAAAGTCTTCTGAGGATTTTGCCAGAAAACTGCTAAGAATTAAGTTATTTCTCCTTCCACCTTCCCTCCCGCTCTCTCTAGCACCTTGGCACAAAAGTAGCCAGCCCTTAGTATGCTTGAATTCACATGTGGTGCAAGCAAAGGAAGAGAACAATTTGAGAAGACGCTCCTTTTCAAAGATGCCTCTATTTTACTCTGTCTTTTGGAGGAATAAATGAATGGAACCAAAAATTGCAAATTTAAAACTTTAAATTACTCCTGTAGTCAACTTTTCTAGGTAAAGAAAGAGAAAAAATATTGGCAGCCTAGTACCTGTTCTTTATTTGCCTTATTAAAAAACTTAGAAAATTAAAAAGCTAATAATTCAGAAAACTAAATCTTGGTAGACTAAGAGCATAATGATTAATCCTATGAGAAGTGCACTAGATCCCTACATCATTTTGAGTGCTAGTGCAATTAAATAATTCTACCTTGTCTGAATAATTCGTCACAGTTCCAATAAATGGTTTGACATTCTTGTACCTAGAAAATGTGTTTGATTAACATTTTTAAACAGAAAGAGAAAGTATCAGTTTTTCAATTTCAGTAACAAAAATCTTATTAACTTTTAAAGCTCTGTTTAATTCACAGGTAGCAGGCAAGATACTAATCAAAATGCTAATCAAAATCAGTCATGCTATACTAGAACAGAATGCACTTTGTTGTAAACAGCAACAGCCAGTTTCTAAAGATGTTTAGCAATTATTATCAGTTATAGGGAATTATATGCTTTTCAAAGAGTTAAAATACAAAACAGTTCCTTTAACTTATTTTGAAAAAAAGAAATTAATAGGAAATGAAACCAAGAAAAAAGCAGGGCATTTTCTCTCTGAAAACACCAGAAAATAATGGAACCCATAAATTTAAAAACTCACTAGCTACAGTTTTAAGAGTTAACACACTTGAAAAAGTTTTTATTTTCCAATAATTTGAGATATAGTACTAATCAAATATCAGAACCATTGGACAGTTATGTCACAGATATCAATGAATACATCCCCACCTGACAGTAAGTTAGTATCTATATCTAGCTTTGTAGATCTATACTTTTATTTAGTTTTATCTTGTTCAGAGACACCAGTCCTCCCCTAAGGCTTTCCTTAAACATGTTTCCTTAAAAAAATTAATCTAATTTTACCCGTTCGTTAGTATGCTTTGACAACCAAAACCTATGGAGAGAGGCTAGAACACTAAAAATCCCTTATAACTTGGAGAGTTACTACTTATGCACCTACGTGAACTTCAGATTTCCTATTTTCACACTTTTTCCAGAGTTTTTATAGAGCAAGTACTGAATTTTCATTGTCACATGTTGGAAAACTGAGGGGGAAAAAAAGGCTTTTAAACTGCTAAAGGGTCTGTTCACTTTCTGCTACACACTCATTTATGTAATTTGTCTAAGATCTCTATCTATATGAATTTAGAGGCACCAAAGAAATTCCTGCTGAGTTCTACCACACAAGCAAACAAGTGCAGAAGAATGTTGTAACCTCTGTTAGCTAAAATGACTCCCAAACTACAGAATCATCCATTCTGACTTGCTGCATACTGTTAGGGATTTTGCTGACTGCACCCAAAGCTCAGAGATGCATGGATGGCAACAGAGATACATACATTAGCATAAGGAAAGAAATGTAGGAGACAATTACAAGGTTCTTTATAAATTAATGAGTATTTTTTCCTCATCTCAGATTTCTGGACAGGTACACACACAATTAAAAAAAATTCAGTTTGGTGATACATTCTCTCTGCCACATTTCCTTATACAAAACTTAAACATTAAGGTGCACAGAAAGGCAAGAATATCCATTAGTGTGGGTCTCACATCCTTGAAGTGTTCGCTGTACCACTGAACATTAAAACCACCATCTGGGTGTGCTATCTTAAGTAATTTTTGGTTTTATGATACTGCTTTGACTGCAGTCAGTATTGAAAACAAAGTGTTTGGTTTATGATCGATGATCCAGTGAGTCTCTTCCAACCTGGTGATTCTATGATGCCGCCTCAAGACAGCAGCAACCTTACTTACCTCAAAGTGTGTTTTGGGTAAGGGTTTTCTTTGCAGATCAGAGATAACACTGCATCATTCCTTCTCTTTAGAATCAAAACCCCCCTTTACCTCATGTTAACAAAGCCTTTAGCAACGTATAACCTATCGAGTCTGTCTTACATTCAGCTTATTCCTTACTCTTATAAAAATAATGATCTTAATTTTTAACTGCTAGCAGGCAAGTACAATCTCAAGTCAGAACACAACCACGTGCAGTGAAAATCCTAGAGTTTAGTCTCTATGACCTCATAATGATTTCCTAATCATTAACTAATATTGTCATATAAAATTAAGACTTTTCTGTTTCAAGAAACAACAGCTAAAAGCAGAATCCTCCTTTGAGCAATAACGCACAGCTAATAACGTGAAATGTGCCTTGAATTAACTTGTACAGGCAATCTTCTAAAAAATTCCTGTTGCTACCATAGAAACCAAGGATGTGTACTCTACAGCTGATCTGGAAATTTTTATTCACATCCCTTGAGTTTCCTCATTTTAAGACCGATGTGCATATTTGGAAGCAATGAACAGAAAATGCATTTCCGAAAGCTTTTTTTTGAAGAAGACTGAAAACATGATATAAATATAAACTCATTGGTCAAAAGGAGGACGATTCAGTTCCTACACCTTCTAGGACAAAATGACAACAGAATCTGAGAGGCTGAGCAATTCTGAACACCTGCTTAGGACTTTCTCTTATGTTCCTATATAAAGTCCATGATCTGCAAGCAAAAAGGGGATCCATTACTCCTACCAAGAACTTTCCTGATGGTAACCCTCTTGGAGGAAGTGATAAATGCAATGGCCATGTGTTCCAATCCCTTCTTGTTTCTTTTTTTCCACTGTTTTTGTCGATTCTTTTCTTCCAGGGTATATTTTACATGCTGGATGAAATCAAAAGTCAGCTTGAAACACAGCTCTCCTCTCCTACAGATAAACTATAAGCAACTGATACCAGACATTTGTCAGGAGTCATTTAAGGTTGTTTAATGGGTAATTAAAAGCCAACTTGTCAGCTTCATAATTTGTAAAAAAAAAAAAAAATTGCAGTTTCATGTGCTGAACCATCACAAATTCACTTTCTTACTGGTACACAGAACACACAGAATCACAGAACACCCAGGTTGGAAGGGACCCATCGGATCTTCTAGTCAGTCTACAGCAGTCTACCTGGCTGACACTAAGTCTAGAAGACTGAATACCCTGTAAGTAGCCACGTTGCTTCCTGATGCACAAAAGTTAGGCTGAAATAAAACAAGCCATGTTGCTCTTAGCTGAAAAGCATCCTGGTTTCACGATGAGTTGAACAGTATGAAAGTCAGATGAGGTATAAAGCCACGAAAACTAAATGTGAACAACGTCAAACTAAATTGACATTATGTCAGATACCAAGATTAAAAAAAATAGCTTCCAATAGGAATATTTTAAATCGTTGATATGCATTTCAAGTTCTACTGAAGTTTCCCTTGAAATATCCATTGCTGTGTGCGTGAAAAGATCATCCAAAAGATGAACAGTTGTTTTTATATATATTTTATATATAGTATTTTGTTTTTTCAGAGTTAGCAACGCACTGAAATATAAGCATACACCCATTCTCCTCACATTACTTGAAATAAGTTTGCTTACTATTTGTACTATGCAGTTTTCATATTGCTCACAGATGCACTGTTAGCTTCATTTAATTCCTCTGAAAATTACTGACTGATTTCCAACTTTGGCATCAGTTCAGGTGAGTGTATGGACAAGTACACCTCACAGGCTCTTAGCCTGCCTTTCCAAAGAAATTAGGCATGTGCACAACTGCAGACCTGAACTGGAGCTATCACACAGCATTTATCAGCCCTAAATTTCAGATTATAGCAAAGTTAACTGTTCTGGTGCATAATTTTTGAGATTACAATATCTAGATAGGCAGAAAAATGCTATCGTTACAGAGAAGAGGAAAAGAAAGAAAAGATAGCTACATTGACACCCATACATAGTTCATATCAAAAGATGTAAACTGAACTAGAATCCTTTGAGACCAATTCTGTGCCTTAATCACAAATCTGTCCTTTCTATGCTGCAAAATGAAAAATCTCTCCACCTGCCTGTCAGCCAGTGACAGCATTAAAAGAGGATTAAAGATGAAAATTCTTACAGAGGTTTTTAAACTGCAGATCTTACAGGTTCTTTGCTTTCTTTCTCATGAAGATTTTATATTTGTTCTCACTTTGTATTTCAGTTTCTCTAATCTAGAAATGAAAGTCACTGAGACTGAGATGTATATTTTGCTCTTTATGCATTGAAAACAGCAAAGAAAGCTGTCAGCGAAGATCAAACTGTGAAAATCAACGAAGTGCTTAGAGAGAGCAAAGAAAAGGTGTGAAGAAGACTCCTGCAAAAGAAGTAGAAATAATTAAAAAGAGCAAAA
The DNA here is from genome assembly GCA_033558105.1 of Coccyzus lansbergi. Classification (NCBI taxonomy): domain Eukaryota; kingdom Metazoa; phylum Chordata; class Aves; order Cuculiformes; family Coccyzidae; genus Coccyzus; species Coccyzus lansbergi. Next base: position 2,271,075 of record JAUMJK010000760.1, on the reverse strand, counting down.
AGAGTATGCAACCAGGCAAGCAAATCAGGCTATTATGCAAACATGGAAGATTTCAGTTTAATTAAAAACTATGTGAAAATTCTTGTTATCCCACACATAGGAGCAGTTAATATTTTCTACAAATGCTCCTGAATAAATGAGTAGTTTCTGACGGATTCTGCAGCTCTTGTAATTTTCCCTATGAATACTTATAGAGTAAAGAATACCACATTGTGAGCCCTAAATTTACTCACAATTATATCAACTAGGCAGTGCAAGTCCACTTCTCTTTCCTTCATAACCTGAAGTCATACAGGTGTCTAATAAATTTTGTGGGAAATAAACATTTTAAAAACAAACAAACCTCTACTGTGGGTAAAAGTGTGCTAGAGCACCCAGCGTCTGAATTATCTTAAAGGAAATGTGATATAGACCTTGTACGACAATTAGTGCACTTAACAAACGTGGGGAACTCCCACATGCACTAAGCCATAACAGCAGTCTGTCACAGTGCATGGAAATCCCAGAGTTCTCACTTCCACCACAAGTTATTCCCTTTCCAGACCTGCTGTTGTATAATTCAACCTCGCATGTACAGAACGGTCAGAATACAATCATGCTAAGTCTCTTTGATAGCACAAAACAGATCAGGTTATGTCATATGTTCACCAGCCAAAGTCCCTGATCTGTTTCTATTCAAAATCATTGTGAAGTTCAGACGATGCTGTGGAACATCAGCAGTTGTGTACTGTGGTCATGCAGTATAACAACTGAGCTGTCTCAAGCCAACACTTTCTATCTATGGTAATTTCAACTGCTTGGTTTCAAAGTTGTATGTCTTATTGGTTGTTTCTCCACTTTCCACTATAGGTGCTAAAACCCCTAGGGGTGTCTAGAGACACCGAGACTATCTGTTTTGATACTTCCGTGTCCTATGGTTGTATTTTCTTAACATACCATAGTTGTTGCCTGAGGTTGCATGGAATTTCTTCCTGTTTCTTCACTGGGACTTGGGAAAGATGTTACACTAAGGCATCCATCTGTTTGGGGTAACAACCTCTGACATCTGAGAGGAAACATCATCTTACCAGGAAAGTCTCACACATGATTTCATTTTACAGAAATATGAAGTATCATTTTAACAGCAGCAGTTCCAAAGACCCCAAGCTCTTACTGGGGAGTTGTTTTCCTCCTTTCTCTCTCTTCATACTTCTGCAACTCCCTGAAGCTCTGACATCAGTTTTTATCGTTGCAGACATTTGTTTTCAGTCTTCTCTTGAACAAAAAGTCAGCAGATCAGAACCATCACTCCTCTGTACTGTAATTTAATAGTGCTAAATATAGAACAGTCTGACTCCAAAAGTCTCTGGTTGTCGTATCCTGAGCTGCAGTCCCTGCACACAGAGCACTACGATGTCCTAATTTTATCATGGGCTAATTTGAACCAAACTATAATAAAAGACGTTTTAACCATATTCTCTCCTTAATTCCTACCATAGACAAAGTATTTTGCTGACGCAAGTCATGCCTCTTTAGTATCTCTGCTGGCCCAAAATTTCTTCACACATAGACTTTCACTAGAAAACGAATATAATAGGTCTAGTTGAACTGCAGAGTCTGGCTCTTCTGAAAAATAACGAAGATGCATGGTAAGTGCTGCTGCAGGCAAGTTGGCTTTATTCGGATTGCAGTGAGACTAAATCAGCATTATCACTAGAAAAAGTAGGACTCCAAAGCATAAGATATTTAATTAACCTTTCATTCCAAAGGACTGATCGTCCACATCAGGGTTCACATAAGTTGATCCTACGGAAATTGGCACTGCTACCATCTGCTCTGTGGATGAAAAACAAACTCTACAGCCCTCACCTTTTGGGGGCAAATAGGTCAGCTGCATATAGAAAAGTGGCTTTCAGAAAGCTTTACGCTCTGGCTGTAGTCCAGGAATATGGCCCTTTATAATTAATTGTGTACGAATCCATTAAAGAGGAACTGAAAATCACAAGTTACTGGGCTGCTGGTGATCTAGAAAGGGCAGGAGAGTATTGACAGGTCTGCTGGTGCCTTGCCTGGAACTGACATTACAAAACGGACCCTAAGTAGAAAGACAAGTCATTGCAGTGTTATTTACAGACAAAGTTGAAATTCTCTTTCAGGAAGAAAGCCTAAGAAGACTATGTTCAATCTAGCTGATTTTCTCTTATTTTTTTCATAGCTTCTGAGCCCCACAGCTTCTACTTACTGCTTTCAGATTACAAATTCAGGTCACTAACAGTGACCAGAAGAAATTTTGGGCTGAGTGCCCAGTTACAGTTAAGCATCAAAAATTATTGCTGATACAGGATGGAAGAAATGAACCTGCTGAAGAAATTATCACAAATAAGCACTGACAAAAAAAAAAACCCAAAAGATTTCTGGAATGTTGCCTAAAATAATTTTATAATGGAATGGACATGAATGAAAAACTATCGGAGGAAAGTGATTTGAGGGGGAAAGAAAAGAAGCAACGAGACTACCTAAAGGAAAATAAAGTCTTAAAATCCCAGAAGACTGGGTTTGAAACTTAACTGGTAAACTAAAATGTCCCTTACAAATAAGCATAAACACACTAAAATTATACACTTGCGACAAAAGAAGGGCTTGTAGATCTAAATGAAAGCTCAGCAAAATACACAGAATTAATAAAGACATTTTCTTCTTTACTTCTCCATAGTCAGAACTACTGCAAATAACAGAGGGTCAGTTTTCTAACTGGTTTTTTTTTTTCCCAACTTCTCTTTTTATCCATTTTCTCACAGATAGCACAAACAAATGAAAGAGATTTAAACCCAAGTCCTATAAAGTATATATATTTTTATGCTTAATCTTGAGGAGGGAGGCAGAGGCATATTTACATATCTCCCTCATTGCATTAGTACTGTTTCAAGCATCACTTCTTCTGATTTCACAGACAAAAATACTGTGGCATAACCAAGACATGATACTAAAACTGACTCCTTGAGCAACACTCTGATGATTTTACTGGACCAGAGTTTGCTGTTTATGGACCTCTTCGTATTGGTTTCCTTGTCCACTTACATCTGCTCTGTTTTTGAATTCTCCTAAGAAAACAACAAACAAGAAAAAGACCAACTCCAAGCCCTTATCCTTTATTATTTTCCCTGACACATGAAAAGATGTTATTCTCTTGAAGGTGACAAACTATAGAAGCCAGTCTAATTCTCAAAAGGTATTTTCAAAGAGATTCATTAAACCCAGAAATAAATAGAGGGAAAGTGGCATCTATGTAGGAGGAATGGCTGACAAAAAAATATCAATCCTGAAACCCCTCTAAGAGAAAGCATTCAGTAAAGCACTAAATGACTTCTAGAAAAGGGTATACATTCTCAAATATTATTTGTTTTGGATGTTATCCGTTAGGCTTTCATTCCCTTCTGTGTTTGCCAGATTCTTGTTCCTCTGTGTGCTCAGACCTATTTTTCAAACTCCTTGTCAGGGATTTAGTTCCTTTGATGTGCTTGGCTTGTTTTCAGTCCAGACAAGTCCACAGAAAGGCATTTTCCCAAGCTGTTACACTTCATTATTCATAAAAGATAGCTTTTTGCTAGCCCACACATACATCTTCCCACATAGAACCAAGATGACCATAGCTGCTACGGTTTATGGGTAGACAGATGTTTCTGCCAACTTCAGAGCAGTTTAGTATTGCACTAAAATTCTCTTACTGGCAAACAGACAGATCAGGAAGAAAGTCTTAGCATCTTTTCTCCCATTGGCTCATAAATATCACTCTCCATTTGGGAGATAGAGGGTCTTTGGGAGTACTAATTGTCTTTCATAAAACCATCTACACTTCATAAAATATATAACCTGTTCAACAGCAGGCATCTGAAAACTTCACGTGTTTGAACAAATACATGTTTTTATAACTCTTTCTGCAAAGTTATCCTTTGATTTAGATTACTTCTGCTGACAGATACCCAACCTCTTTTAAAGTTTATCAGAAATATGCCTCCTTTGAGACACAGAGGAAGCATTACATTATTTTGATAAAGAATATGGTAAAGCAAAGTAGGAATGTGCCCCACCGTCTTCCCTCTCATTTGAGCTAATCAGAACAATGACAACAAAATCAACATGAAAGTCAACTTAAAAAACCAAGCTATGTACTTCTAAGAAGTTATCTAAAGACTGGAAGTGATGGAGAATCGAAAGACTACACTTCAAATCTCCACTATTTTCATCTTAAAAAAAAAAATCTCGAAATCTGAAACTCTGCTTCCATTTTTTAAGCCCATAACTCCATGTGACTTTGGAGAATTTGTCATCTTAATCTTTAAATTGAAAAACATCCCTACTTTTTCACTTAGTTAATTTCAATTGTAGGGGTGTAGTTTTGGAGGTTCGATTTTCTCTGTGTCCAAGATCTTTGCTAGATCTCTGCATTTGCTCTGTGCCTTCTCTGACAGAGAGTAGCTAAGTGAGGGTATGATCCTCCAGCTGACAGACTGACAGCTACCTATAATAAAGGCTGCCCAGGCAAAGAAAAGAGCAACTCTTTCCCTATCCCTGATCACAGCTCAAATTCCAAATCAGTTCTCAGAGCTTCAAACAAACAAACAAACAAACAAAAGGTATAGTTGAAGTAGTAGAAAGAGGAGAAGAAAAAAAAACCAAACAAGCCACCTACCAAAACCAACTGAACAAGCACCACAAAACCACAAACATGTTGCTTTCCTAACTAACAAGAGCAAATGAGTGTTTTCTGCTTGTCTCCTTTCTTCTTGAGGAAAATGACCTGATCACTGGCAGCAGTTTGGCTGCTAACAACGGCAAGAAAACATTGCTAGAAACCACCCCAACCTAATGTGGACTTTGAAGATTCATTGCAAATTTTAACTTGATGTTTGCTGATTTCCTACTGAACAAACACAGTTAGCCAACAGGTAGCTTGTAAATTCTTAATCATTTTCTTGAGAGATACTATGAACTATAAGCACAGTTAGCGGCTTTTTTCCTCTTTTCATCCTCAAATTACCTGTAATTTCCTTTATGAATTGAAATGTTTGGTCCTATCCCTCAGCAAACAGTTCTGAGTCCATGAATCTCATTTGGAGTAGTTGTCACAAATGTTTCAAATTCAAAACATGTATGAGGTGTTAATAAAGTAAGTAATATAATGTCATCTTTTAAATTTCTGATTAGGTCCTTCATATAAATAACCAATTCTGCTTAAAGTGAGAGTGTTCTCTTTGCTACAAATTGCATTTCAATTGCAAATGCATTTCTGTGGACTTTTGGCTTAGCATTTTAATCTAATGAGGATATTTTTAGTAAATTTCCTATCTTGAACAGTAGAGAAAAGTTAACAGAAAAAGAAACAGTAGGCAAGCATTAAAAACATGAGAAAGCATTCATGGCTTTGTTTCTCTTTCAAGGTAATGTCCCAGTTATTCTTATTCAGGAACTCAAGTTTGTTTCTTAATACTGAGTTAGCTTACTGGGAGGGCTAGGATGGCTCACTTCGAGGTATGAATTGCCCTGAGTCTCCTTGCAGGAACTCCAGTTACATGTTGAGGTAGAGTTCTGGGTCTCCTCTGTTAACATAAAGTAACAATGGAACAGAGAGTATCGTGGTAAATTCCTAATTACAAGTATCTGCTCAGTCACTTCCTTCAGTACTTATTCATTTCTGGCACTGATGACTCCTGTCCCCAATTTAGATAAAACTAATTCTGAAGAGTAATTATTTTGCCTTTGGAAAATGCCATGCGTCAGGCAGTTTCCAGGGAGAACGCTGTTAAATTACAGAAGTTGAGCCGGGACTTTAGTTTTCAATAACACAGCATAAATATTTCTAGCGAGTAGCAGCTAATATTAGTTTAAATGCCATCTGGTGCACCTTCACTTTAGCTTTGGTTATGAGAAAGCACATCAACATATTTAGCAAGTCAAATCAAACTGAGTCCCCAGCCACCCTGTCACAATATAAACTCCTATCCCATTACATCAGAGATTAAGGTTGCCTAAGGAGGCTTTCCTGCCTTGATTCTCCTGTTAAGTGTGAACAGTACCAATAGTATTAGTGAGATGCTGAGTTTGGCAGTGCAGAGCAGCATTGGATAGCTTGTACTACTGAAAGAGCATTAGGCTTAGAATAAAAGTATAAATGTAATTTCAATCCACTGCTTCATATCCTTTATCTGTCGTTCTCTTAGTACAATGATAATGCATGTCTTCCTTTCCACACCCTGCTCCATTACCTTTAGTACAATGACAATTTTTTGAGTCCGAGCTTTTTCAGAATTTTATAATCTCTGAATTTTTGTCAATGCAGTATAATGGGAAAGGATACCTCTGTGCCCTTCTCTTGGGACTGGTATCATGAAAAGATAAATCAAGCTTATTTAAATGCAATAAAATAAAATAAAGCATTTGTAATATCTATCACGGCACTGGAATAAACCCAGGTAGATTCTGTCATTGGTAGTTCATTCAGCTGAGGTACTAAGAAAAAAATGTATGAAAAAGAAAATAAAAGGAAGTGCTTTGCACTCGTGTAGCTTTTCCAGTTAAGACTTTTTTTTTTTTTTTAGTGGAGGTAGTAACATCAGTACATTCCCTAATCGCAGACAGAATTGCATTATTATAACACATCATATATTTATTCCCCTTGCTCTTGTTTCTCATAGCTGCTGTTTTCTATGCTTATGCTGTAGTGGTGCAACAGCTTCCCACTAAAAATCACTGACTTTTATGTGTTTCCTTGCCAATAGGTACCCGTGGACCTGATCTCTGCTAGCTGGTAGAAGCAGCATGGCATTACCTCTAAATCATATAATTATGTTGTACACGTTATTGACTCCAATCTTTGATATCTCCTTTGGATATGATTAAAGGCAAGGTTTGGGGGGATTTTTTGTAGGTTTTTTTCCCTCTCTCAGTCAGAAACCTTCTTCCACTCAAACCCCAGCTGTATAGCAGCCCATAGCATTCTTACTGCACATCATTATGCAGTTCTTCACTTGTTCTGCTTTTATTCCTTAAACTCCGTAATTTATGAATCATCTCAAGTTTTGAAAATGAGGAAAAAATTAGTTTCCCTGTACTTCATAATATTCTCCAGTCCTGTGCTATGAAAATACTACACCTGGTCTGCCACTGATACCCATTATGAAAAAAACAGAGCCAATCTATTTGTTCACCACTAAATATTTACGACAACAGCAAGTCAGTTAAGTTTCCAAACCTCTTCGTGCTTAGGAGTTTCTTAGTAGAGTAGCATTAGCATAAACATTATAAAATTATAAAATTAACAGTCAAGAAATATTTTATAATGACATTAAACTTTTGTGGCATGTCTAACTATTACCATCTCTATGAAATGCATGTTCTGTGGAACTGTTTTGCAGTTAAATAGATGCGTGCTTGTATTAAAAAACTTTCAGGAAAACTGCCCTAAACAGTGTCTACAGGATCCAAATTACAATAAACCTTTACCTACAAGTTATAGAATGCAAAAATTTTTGCTAGAAAAGTATTTTTCTGTAACTCATTCTGATATTTCTCTTGGGTCAGATCACACCATAAGCATACTTAAGCATTTTCACATAGTGTTACCTATTTAATAAAAATTAGTATAGTAAACTTATCACAGATTAGCGCTTCTTACAAGTAAGTAGATTTTGTCCAAAATTACTTAATCTTCTACATTCACTTCACACTAAGACTCCTTGCACTTTCTTTGTGTATGTATTTATTTCTGAGCTGCCTTGCAATGATCTAGCTTGTGTGACCCAATAAGCCATTATCCCATTGCTCAAAATCCCATATTTTTCCTGTGTCTTTTGGGGGAAATAACATTAGGAGAAGAGTTATTGTATTTTATTTTTATTATTGTAGTCTATAATGCTTTATGCTTGCTCTGTACCATAATTTCTAGCTCTGCTTTGCCAAACATTGGGAAGATTATTTACTAAATACTGGGGAAAAAAGGAATAGTTTTTGCAAAGTACATATGAATTTATGATTATTGCTACTTTAACAGTTAGTAGAGGTTGAGTTCTGCCGATAGAAACATTATTCTTTTCCATTTCCCCTCCCCCTCAATTTCATTACTGAACTGTAGTGTTGGCCCACATGACAAATGATGGTTTTCCTCATAGCTGTAGTTCAGTCTGTTCCATAATCAGACCAGGAACTCAGACTGTAATAGTGAGTAGAAGCAAATTCTTCTTATTACTAACTAGGGACAGACGAACAAGCTTTCTGCCACACAAAGTAATAATGCATTGAAAAACAGGTTGTTAATATTCAAACACCTGAAATCTTTTACTTTTTATGAATCACAATCCTTAAATATAGCATCTTGTTGAATCCCCATGGTGCCATTCTTTCATAAAATATGTAAGAAATTACACAAGAAAAAGCTGTGTGAATAAAGAGATAACTACCCTATGTTGGGCAGGAGCCAATGTTTATTTTTAATAAAAACTGATTGCTAAAGCTGATACATTGCTCCATTGTTCCAATATTCATTATTCTCTAGATTTCTGTACAGTTTTCACTTCAGTAAACTAAAGAAGTTTACAGAGAGTTGTTTGGATTGTGTTTTCAGGTGTCTATGTAAAGTGCAGTGGGATCCCCTGGAAGTCTACGCAGATCTCACTCCCAAAAGCTGCAGCACAGCTTGCATTGTCAGGCTACAAGTGTCACCATAACTCCCTTAATAGTTGCTAGCAAAATTCAATGCAATGGCACTTATTTTCTACTCAGGATCCTCAAAAAGACCTGCACAATGTAGCTACCTCCATAATTGTCATCGTTTAACTCTGACTGGCAGCCAAGCCTCACAAAGCCACTTGCTTACTGCCCTGCAGCAGGTTGGGGAGAGGAAACTGGAAGGGTAAAACTGACAAAATCATAGGTTGAGTTAAAGACAGTTTAATAGTTAAAGCAGAAAGAGGATTGGCTTCTGATTGGCAGGCAGGTGTTTGGCCCTCTCCAGGAAAGCAGGACTTTATTACTTATAGCAGTTACTTGGGAAGACAAACATCACTACCCAAAATGTTCCCTACTTTCTCCCTCCTCCTCCCAGGTTTTATTGCCAAGTGCGATGTCATATGGTACAGTCCTCGGTCAGCTAAAGTCAGCTGTCCTGACTGTGATTCCTCCCAACTTCTTGTGCACTCCCAACCTATTTGCTGGTACAGGCTTAGAGAAGCAGAAAAGGGCCTCAACTCTGTGCAAGCACTGTTCAACAATAACTGCAGCATCCCTGCGTTACCAACACTGCTTTCACTGCAAATCCAGAACATCACCTCATACTGGCTACTGTGAAGGGAACTGACGCTATCTCAGCCAAAGCAAATACAATAATTCATGCTATTTCTGATCCTTGGGAGGCAGTGCTGCCAGAACATAATGTCAGCTGATAAGAAAGCAATTCAGTAGGAGAAGCAATGGAGAATATCCGACAATTCCTTAGCTATTTTCTGAGAGTCTGTAACAAAGACATTGTGATATGCATATCCATATAATATCTGGACATGCTAGATTAATTTTATGGGGTTACAAAATGTCTCATGCTTTTTTCAGTGATGCTTTGAGTTAGAATATTTAGGTGGTCCTTGCTTACAGAAACAGACATTTGCATGTCTTTTTAGAAGGCGTATGATATGTAAATTTGCATTCATAGAATCATAGAATCACCAGGTTGGAAGAGACCCACCGGATCATCGAGTCCAACCATTCCTTTCAAAATTCCTATGTGCCACAGTCTGGAGGTACATCAGTTCAGATAATCAGTTCACGTACATCAGTTACAGATAATTGATTTGACATTGTTTTTTTTTCTAACTAAATTGTTTGGGGCAACTGAACCAGATGCCACAGTAGCCTGGGAGAAACCTGGTTGCCAACAAGGGTACCAATCACAAACACATTATAAAGGCATCCAGGTGTCAAGCCAGTGCATCTTGACCCTCCTATTCTTAATGCTGTCTCTAAATAAGGAAGTTCTGGAATCTATGCTCTTTGATACTGATCTTGTAATAGTTTTACACCTTTGTTAATTACATTAGAATAACCTGGGGGGGTAATTACAATCTGTGAGAACATCCATACAATTCTATTTATAATCCATCTGCTAGTCAGAGCAACCCAGATAAGCACAATAAATTCCAAATTAGAGAAAAACTATTACAAAGTTTGCTGACCTTCACAGTCATAAATCCTATTTGGTCAGGACCATGCCTGTTTTGTAATATATCTGTCACATGAAAATTGCTGCAGTTTGAGGCTGTTTATATCCCAGCCCATTATTTCTGTGAATAATTTTTAGAATTTTACTCTAGAAAAATATAAGATAATCTTATTTTATAAATAGAATAGTTTCTCCTTGTGAGAGTGAGGATATGTCTACACAAGTATATATACAACACTTATAATTAACTCCCTAACAGAACTGCTATTACCATTAGGTAACACTTACCTTTTCTTCCTCTTCTGCTTTAGAAGGGGGTTTATTTTATTTCTGACATTGCAAGCTTTAAGGCTTGTGGGTTTGGGTTTTTTTTAATTATTATTCTGTGAGCAAATAAAAGCTTCAATCACTTCTCTAGCACCTCGTGTTAAGACAAATTAAAAAATGTTTAAGTTACATTTTCTAGTCTAGTTTATATAGATAGAATCGTAGAATCATTAAGATTGGGAAAAGCCTCTAAATTCATCAAGTCCAATCATGAACACACCACAGTCATGTTTGTTAAATCATGTCCCAAAGTGCCACGTATACACATCTTTTGTTACAACTTAGTTAAATTTAAAGGTTTTTACAATCAAACAAAAATAATTAAAACCATTCCCTTATGAAAATAGAATTAAAATGGAATTATCTTGGTTGAGGTGGATAAATCTGTCTGGAGCTACTTCATATTAGCACACAAGAAAACTTATTTTAACTTACTTTCTTTATAAGTCTTACTCTAAATCTGGGGGCCAGTGCTACAGTCAGCACATTTTGACTTGATTGCAGAGCCAAGTTCTCATTTTCTCAGTAATGGGACTGAACTTTGTCACTATAAAAATCTCTTGGGCGCTTACAGTTTTTTGCCTGCTTAAAGGAGCATTTCTTGTACTATACTTGCGTGCTAGATGATTACCAAGGAGGAACTGGTTTGCAAAAATGTTGAAGCCCTTCTGACCACCATATTAAAAGAAATTTATTTGTTTAAAACTGTTAGATACTTCAGAATATTTTAATGCACACTTTTTCCCCCCTCATCTACCTGTACGTAGCCCAATTATCTATAAAGCATGTACAGACAAGGCTGCAAACTTCCAGCTGTGAGAAGTGCACAGGAGAACTCAAATAACTTGCTCACAGATTGTGGCATTCATAACAGCAGAGTACAGCTCTCACTGGTGCATTTTCTCATCTATAGACATAAGACATAATTTACATTTTTAAATGTACTTGCTGTTATCAATATTGTGCCACAGTATTTGACTATTTAGGTGAGTCATTCCAACCTGCACTCCAACTTATTTGCAAGGCAGAGTTCACCTTATTCTCTGTCTAAAAAAAAAAAAAAAAAAAAAAAAAAAACCATACCACAAACAGACAGGAAACATCAAGAGATGAAAAAGGCAATTATTCATATATTCAGCATTGACAGGTAAATATGAACACACCTGGTACGGGTACACCTGAAGCATTGCACATCAGGAGCTGGTGAGTAACTATTTTGCAGTCATCACTTCATAAAATACCTGAGAAATACTTGCAAACAGACACTAAAATCAAACTGAGATTGTAACTTCTGGACATCTTCAGAAGATAAAGTCCAGTTAGTTTTCAGAAAACAAATTATAATAATCAAAACCTTAACTGTAAACCCACTCTCCTGCCTAGGCTAAAGTTTAAACTGTTTTGTTGGCTCTTCAAAGAGCCTGCAGTGATAACAAGATATGGCTGTATAGTTAAGCTAATCTGTCTGCATCTGAAATTTTGAATTTATCTGTAAGAAAGCACTGGCAAGGGAGTTGAAAGAGTTAGATTTAAATTTGTTAAGTTGAGGGAAATTGCCACAGAGTATCAGAGCGTTTCTTTGTCAAAAACACCTGCCGGGTCCTACACAGAAGAGAAAGTATTCAGAAGGCCTTAGGTCACTTTTCTAACAGTTGCACAAGAAACAGTACAAAAAGGTCATAAACTGCGAATAAAGTGAGGCTGTTAACATCCTGAATTAAATAGGCAGTTGAAAAGGTCAAGGTTAGACAGAAAGGAGAGCAACAAATACATAATGAATGTTTGCCTCTTAGGAAAATAGGTTATTGCTTAGAAAGAGTAGCCATCCCTCCTCTATTGCTCTATGTATTTTCAAAGGCACAATAGAGGAATGAAGTCAGTACTGATTTATGGCTGCTTCAGTACATCTCAAGAGTACAAACAGAGCTGCCTGTGATTCAACTTTGCTATCCAAACTACAGTATTTCTGAAGTGAAAAATGCAGAGCATAGATATTTGCCAAAGGAATATGCTGGAATACTATAGCAAGGAAAGCATTCTGGACAGTTGTGAAAAGCAAGACAGATTTCAAATACAAGAATATACCATTCACTACTCAGTAATATCTTGTTGTGCAATGTGCACTAAGTAACAGACCAGCAAGTAAATGTACCTAAATTTTAAATTTACCTGTTTTAAAGAATTTTCATGGCAGTATTTTTTTTTCAACACTGCAAGATGTTTTCAAACATATTTTGATTGAAGTAGTATTACTTAGTACAGGGAATTTCAAAGTAGAATGAATCCCAGACTAGCAGCTGCTGATATGTGCTATCAGATTGCCACTTAAACACTCATCAGAATGTAACCGCTTTCAGGAGCTGATTTTTTGCAGTGAATAACAGCTTTTTATAGACACAGAGCTATATTTGCCAGCTTAGGAGGCAGGAACCAGCAGGGGGTAAACACAGCAACAGTAATAGCAGTGGTAATAAAATAAATATTGGAAGAAGTGCCAGTCATTCCCTTAGAACAATTTAAGACCTGCATAGGGATTGTCCGAAAAAGTTACAATACTTGATGTGGACACAGCTGCCTTCTCAAAGGCAACACAGGTAACCACACTTTAACCAAACACATCTCTTGACAGAATGATTCTGTAGTGCAGCGGTCTGGCCTGATGCTTTACTCTATGACTTTGTCTTTGTGTGTGTTGTTTTAATGCCTGTGTACGAAGCCTTGTGTTTTGCTTTCAGAAAGGAACAAAATTTTTACCTGCAGCTGAACTTTGCAAGGTAGTGTTTCAGTGAAGCACTAATCTCTCACAACCCATTATTCATTTCTACACTATAACTCTTTTCCTCAACAACTTTCTACAAACTGAGGACATGCTCAGTGTATCGATTGCTGGGCTCAAAACCTACTGAAAAGGGCACCAACACAGATCACATTAGACTTCTTTGTAACTGATAGCTGAAGATAAGAAAGGTTGTGGGGTTTTCTGTTGGCCTAAAATTAAAGAAAAATAACTGGCAATCATCTTTCTTGAAAAAGTCAATGTGTAATACATTGTGCATATCCATAAAGAGTTTTGCACTATTACCTTTTCTTGCAGATGCTGTACCTGGTTTTGAACAGGCACAAGATGATTCACACATTTCTGCCTTCTCATACTTGTGGAACATAAGAAAGAAGCCAGTTCTCCCTGCCTTCCTAATGCTATGTGCTAGATGCTGAAATACACAATACCTGTCTAACCTCACCTGGATACCTTTACATCTCCTTTATAAGCACATTCATCATGTTGTTTTCTTAATATATACACATACATATTAAATTCATTTACTCTGTGGGAAAAGAATTTTAAGCTAAAATATAGAAAAAACCACTCATGACGAAGCCAGAAAATTAATATGGGAACCATCAATAAACCAAATAGCTGTAACAGGCAGGATGTTCTTGTGTAAGAAACATTAAATGAGCACATACACTGAAGCTCTGTATGACAGTTGTGTTGTCTACACCATCACACTTATTTTTCTTGCAGAGTTCAAAGGAATAATAATGCCACTTAATGCTGATGGTAAATACTCAAATTCGACAGATACTTGTCAAACCAGATTATGCATTGAATTTTTTATATATTGAATTATTAAAGAATGCCTGCATTATTCTCTCCTATCTTACCTCCCGCAAGCTTAAAATGTTCTTTAAGGTATACTTGTGTTTCAAAAAGTCTTTTTCAGTTCTTCCCAGGGCTCCACGCAGCTGAGGGGTTTTGATCACAGTGTGCACAGAGACAGTTGAAGAAACAGGGCCTAGATTCAGACTGGTTACAAGTAGGCAGTGACAGAACTACAGAAGACACATGCACGTGAGGCTGTGGCCTCTGCTACTCCAATCCTGCTGGTAATACCAGATCAAGAGGTTTCAGCAGTGCCGTGCTCCTGCCGCTGCTGTTAGGAGAATCAAAGAACATGCCCATTGCTCTGGATGCTGAACAGGCAGCTGTTGAGAGAAGCTCCAGCTCTGAGTCTGGCTCTGTCCTGCACCACCAGCGACACTGGTACATGGGCAGGAGCCGAACATGAGCTCTTTGGGCAGTTAAGCTGCTGGAAAAGTCAGGTTCACCCTGCACAGACAAAGCCTGTATTGGAAAGCTATCATCCCCTCCGGCAGACTGACACTTTCAATGGTCACTGCCTCCACCTGACTCTTTCTCTTTCTAAGACCTTGTGCTATAACCTGAGCTAAAGGTACATATTTTGAGAGGTCAGAGAATCTGATTTGCAAAAGACTGTGGAGTCTACTTGCAGTATTAAAGATGAAAGGGTCATGTGATTGTATTTTGGATGTTGACTGAAATCTGTAGGAGCCATCGTTTCGAGTAAATAAGAAAACACAAAGTCATTCTCCAGCCTTAGGATAATATGACTTAATTTAACAATATCTTGTTTTAGTTTTTCTGTTAGAATTAGGCCGCCATTCTTCCCTCGATGATAATAGAAGACCTACATTTTTCCTAAATTCATAGTAGCTGCTGAGAGATTTTATAAGGAAGTTAAATAGTCCATTTTTTTCCCAGTTATTTTCAGTAAATTCCTGCTGTTCTAACATTAAATAAAATTTGATATTAATTAATTCTGTCTCTAGGTGGCCAATTGCATTTGGTATTACATTAAAAAAGTCACAAGCAAGCATGTCTCTCTAACCCCTCACCATCATCTCTAATCAACATGTAAGTAATTGTTTCATTATAAAGCAACTGTTGACTACCACAGCACAAATTCTCAGGCTGCTGAAGTCACTATAGCTTTGACTTTATTCCAAATATTCAAACATATAGATTGCCCCCAAACACCACTTTTCATTCCCTCAGAAAAGTAGAAAACTGATAGTCGGGTAACTCTTCTGGAAGACTGAACACAGGATTTTGGAAGGCTCCTCAGTTGCACACTGTAACACTGAAACAGAACAGCTGAAGAGCTTGCAGTGTAGCTGTCTCTTGGCAGTAATCATTTATTCCAGCTGAATGCTAACAGCAATCATTTACACTAACTGAATGCTAACAATCCTTTCTTGAGACAGTGCCATTATCCTTCTACCTATTGCCTGCAGCAAAGTCAATACAGTGCTTCTAATAATAATAATAGATCCATCTTTTTTTAAAAATTAAATGCTGCGAGCTAGTTTAAAGTTGTATGTTTTGAGAGGTCAGGGAATTTATCATGTGAAGGGCTATGTCCTCACATTCACACAATTCTGTTCTTCAAGACTCTGAGCCTGAGTCAGTTACCCTGAATTTAGCTCAGTGTCCTGTGCCAGTGACAAAACCCATTTTTTCTCGGCATTACTACTTTTTCTACATCTGACCATTCCATTGCCTCTTGCCGCATACTCTAGTTACTGTAGGAAACTCTACTCTCAAGGACAGCACTGCTATAAACTACACCAATCTCTACAGTTTGGTTGGGTTGGAACAAAGACCATAGAGCTTAGACACATGCCAACTATCCCCCAATGTGGGAGCTTGTTTTGGATCCTCCATTTAAAAAAAACCAAACTTCTTTAGATATAAATTTTCTTCAGTGAATTTCCAGCTTTTAAGCAGTAAGTTCACCAGAATAAACACCTGAACTCCTTGTGACTGTATCCATCTCACAGAGCATGTTCTTATCTTAAATGATGTACTTCATTGCTCATTTTTAATCTTTCTGTTAATTGAGGAAATACAGATATTATTGAAATATCTATTAGCCATCATGAGTACCAAGGAAGAATAACATTCAAGCTGCACTGTAGAAAGAGTCAAACAGATCAACAAAGAAATCCTTTCATATGAGTAAAGTAGGAGTTAGATAACTGGTGAAGAACAGCTTACCCAAATTCCACTATAAGTCACAGGTGTTGTAGTTCGGGTGTAATCCTGGTGCAATATGAGTGACCCCTAAATGATCAGCTTATTTAACAGGTGGAACAGGAGTTTTCTGTCTGAAAACAAACCATTGTGCTTTGTTCCACTCCGTCCAAAGCTTTAACACACTTAGATTGTATTTGCCATACAAATAATAATCTATTTCTGTTATTGCCATCCATAAATCTAATTACATTCTGTATTACGTGAGAAATAAATGCATTTGTTCTTATGCTTTTCAAACATACACTATGTTCCACACTGGGGTGGTGAATAGTTCATTGCCTAGTTAAGCATCCATGAACACTGGTATTTGTCAGCATTCCAGGCAGTCAGGCACACCCGATTCAGGGCTGTTTAGAAAAGATTTGGAATAACATTAAGTAAATAAATGCAGCACTTCATAAAACATTAATGAATGTCATAAGCAATAGAAAACATTATCCCACAGAACAAAACAATGGGTTTAAAATGCCCACAGAGAGAGATGCAATACCAGTTTCATTTGCAAACTAAATATGCTTTGGAGATCTATCTTACAATGGTCGATAATGTAAGAGGTTTGACACACAGCCAAGTTGGAACAACCTTTTTTAAAGTTCCATCTGACTGTGAGCCAGATATGGAATAGCTTGCTTCGTGGATGGATGCTTACTTGCAGGGGTTTTCCCTATAAGTATGAGTTACTGGTCAATAACAGGAATAAGAGATTAATAGCTATGGCTTAAGGTAAATAGACTTAATGGCATATTCTCTTTAGAGGAAAAAAAATAGCATTTTCTCAACCTGTGAGGAAAGAGATCGGCCTAGCTAAAAAAAAAAAAAAAAGAGGGAAATAATACAAGAAATTTAGATGGTGCAGTGTTATAATATGTTTTTCAATGTTAGCATCCAAACAATGATGGGTAAGACTGTGGCAACAGCTTAACAGAAGCAGAATGACAATGAACTTAGACATGTTTTAAAGGTGTTAACCAGGATTTGTGTTCCAGCTCTACTGCAAAAGTTCTCAGAGTCTCGAGACACTCATCTCCCCGTGCCCTGCTGTAGAGAAACAGGCAAGTGTTCTTCCCTACCCACAAGTTCAATGAAAAAGCAATACATTATTTGGCCCGTTTCCTTCTTTTTGATTCATAAACTCTCTGGTAATACACACCTAATATGTTAGAAAATCAAGGGAATGATTTCACAAGAGCCTTTGGTCTCCATTTCCCTCAGACTATTATCATTCAGGGGGTGACAAACAAAAAAAAAAAAAAAAACACACACAGCTGCCACTTCTATTTCATGACAAGTTTCTCACTGTTCCTCATTACCTAACTGTTAATAGATATACCCTGTTACAAATTACTACAAGAACACTAACTACCTTACATTGGCTACAGTGTCTGCATCTGAAAGGGAGTTCGGTATTTCTGTGTGAAGACCATAAGATTTTGACATGAGGAGCTTGTTCTCTGGGATTGTTTTCAGGCTGGAGAAAGGAACCTTACACAACTTATTTGAAACAATGAGGGGGAAAGTATCTTTGCTTCTAAACACAGGTATCGTCTTCCGTTCTGTTTTATCTTTACAAGCAGATGTTTGGGAAAGCTGAAAAATAGATGGTTTCAACTATAGTCAAAATATGGTATGAGAGCCACTAGAAGCAGGGCACTTCTCAGGAGCAGGTGGTGGTATTCCTCTGTGTCTAACAGCATTACCATCAGAAAGTATTCTGTGCCATAGCTGTGTAGTACCTTTACGAACCCAGGCAACCTCCTCTCTGCTTCTTATTATAAATTGTTAAAAACCATGAGTCATTTCCTCATCAATATTCATTTGTCAAGCACAGTGTCCTATTTACTTCATTGTCTCTGGTAACTAAGGATATAAATGGTCAATAGGTGAGAAAGAGGTGTGGTGAGTTGATAAACTAGGACCTGTCCTGTTCATGTGTATAAAACCAAGCTGACAGGCTACCTTTCGAACATGCTTCTTTTTTTAGGTCCTTATGTTTATTTACCATGAGGCTAGCTCAGCACACATTGAAATTAATAACCATGACTTTGTCAAGGTCACTAGGATTCAGACTATGGCTAAACACTCGATTCCTTGTCATTGCTTTCTGTATTAAAACCAGAATTTAAATAGAGGCTCATCATTTCAGACACCTGAGTCATGACCAATTTCATTTCACTCAAGGGTGGATCATCCACCTTTCCTGTTGCTAGCACTGACTCATTCTGTCATCCATATTCTTTTGCCTTAAAAAAACATTAACTGAATGTGAACATTATTTAAGTAGAGGTTTTTAAACTACGAAAACACACTCATAAAGGTACATACCATTTTTTTGCTGGTTTTTTTTTTTCTTGAATTTATTGTACTTGTTCTTACACTTGAAATTTAAGCCCCTTAGTATGCAAAGATTTATCCTTCCCCCAGCTCATTTCCTCAGTAGGACCTAACTTACCAGATAACACTGGCCACTAACACAATAAAGGTTTTGCGAAACAAGGATGAAGTTTGGTCCAGTGTTTCATGGATATCAGATTTACTGCAAGCACTTGCAGTACCCTGTCCTCTACTGTCTTAACAAAGTCCCAGGGGTCTAAGAAATTTGCATCAGTGTTCGTAAATTTGGTTTTCACTCTTAGTCAATTCACCCTTACTGAAATATTTGTATTTTAGGTTTTAAAGTGTTTACCACTACAAGTACTGTTTTCTCAATACAAGTACTAAGGATTCAGTATGAATACTGTTCAATGAAAGCAGTTCTGGGTTGGATTTGTCTGATTTGTTACCCAGTAGAGATCTAGGCAATACAGATCCCTTCAAATCAGCTAGGGGATCTTGCAGCACGAATTACTTTTACAGCCAGTGCAAGGTTATACCTTCTCATTTTGTTCAGCTTCTGGAATCTCAGGCAAACATGTCCTTAGTGTCATCTAATTTCTGGTTCTGTGAACATTGATATTAATGGGAGAAGTCACATATTTCAGTGTTACAGTGTATTGTGACTTTGTGTGGGGTAACTGTGTGTTATGTGGGGTTTTTCATTTGTTTGTTTTTTTGTTTGGGGTTTGTTTTTTTTATTTCTTTATTTAAATAAAATTTGATGAAAGAAAACCAAAAGAAAAAAAAAACCATATAGAGTGATAAAACATTACCCAGTAAAGTACATAACCTGTATGAGCAGGAGGGGGGTAATATTTTAACAGTAGAGACAGAGAACAGTTTCTTCAATGTTGGAGAAGAGAGCTCAGCAATCATGTTGATTTTAATGCAAAACTCACACAGAATCTGTTGTACCATAAAGAACTATTCTATAAAAGGCTTCCGTAAGTTTGTGGGTTTTGCGGTTTGTTTTTTTTTAATTGCAAACAGAATGTAAAGATGATTATTTACCTTATATTCTGTACAAAGTAGAATGCTGTGATTTTTATTTTTTTGTCCCCCACAGAAGAAACAGATGCATGGAAATACATTAATACAAATGAATCTTTGGAATGTCTCAGTAGGTTCTGCAGCACTCCCCTGGCAATAATATTTTCTTCTTTCATCCACATATTTTAGTTTATGAAATGTATTTTGGGTCAAAACTTTTTACAGAGGTTTTTTGACTAGAATCTTTATTTCTATGCATTTCCTCAATCATCTACTTCCCACCTTATTTCAGATAAATTAGCTCAGCATTTCTCTGTGACTACTCCACAATCTCCTTCCAGTTTCTTACCTCAGAAGCAGAGAGGTATCAATAAACAGTGGTGTCCCACTGCTGAAGTTTAGCCTCCCAGTCTATGATTCACTGCTTCTGAAAAGCTTTCCTTCTTGCTCGTTTATTGTTTGATCACTTCTGCATGGGGTATGCACATAATTACCAGCAAAGTCACAGAGACAGAGGGAAAATTGCCTAAATGTTATTCAGGCAGTAGAAACTTAAACTGTGGAACCCATAGCAATGTAATAAGTTACTGCTGGAGCACAGTGAAAAGGGCAGAATCCTTGAGGACAAAGACACAAAAAAGAAGAAAGTGTACTGTTACTTGTAAAAGGAATTAAATACACAGCCCCAAAAAATAAATACACGTCAAAGTTAGTGGCCTGAACTATTTGTTGCATGTTCTTGAAACAGTTAAGGCTAGAAGGCATATGCTAATAGCACAGAGAATCACACACTAAGGCCAGAAAGCATCACTCCTATCAAAGAGTGTTAACTGCTTAGACTTCTAACTACACAGTCCTGTAAGCACTGACACAAAAAAAAAAAGAAAAAAAAAAAAATCTGTTTTTCAACAGTTTTTATCTTGTGACTTACTAGTTTTTTTTGGTTTTTTTTCAAAAACTATTTCAATGCTGTAGTGGTAGCGCATTCTTGATTGCACAAAGGGTCCACACCTTGTGAAAATCCCGATCATGGAAGGTTTGATCACTGTTCATATCAAGGTTTATAAGTGCATATTTCTTAGAGTTCATTGTTTTACCTAGTAAAGGTAAATTCTTTAATTAATTCTTTAAGACCTCTTATACTGAGATTAAATTAGCTGGTTGCTTCATAATACCTTACATACGGATAATATGGATATACATGATATAAAGTATTACAAGCATTCCTAGACCACGAGCAGCTGCAAAACTCCTACAGACTCTCAGGGCTGCCCTCACTGCAGTCATTTTCTCCTAGAAACAACCACTAAATTTATCACCCTTTTAATACACAACTTCCTTGCCTGTAAACTAGCTGACTAGCTTCACTTTCCATCAAGCTAGCACCTAAAGTTTAAGTTTGGATCTTAGTGCATGTCTTAAGCTATTTCTCTAGCCATATAGTGGATATTTTTTCTAGAATTATTTTTATGCACCTTCTGAAACAAATCATCTTGAATCTCTTATTACGAAAGCTCTAAATTTTTTTTAAACAAACACTATTAAAAATGTATAGATCTATAATTTATGAACTGCAACTACAATTTATGATACAACTCCTCAAGTAGAAGTTGTAAAAGTCACTGAACATGCTCATTTTCTCCAACTCATATTCCCAAGTATAGTAAGTTCTCCTAGTGACAATTGCCATCACTCCACTTCTGCCTACACTGATAGGAAAAGGAAGTACCAGAAATCAAGTGTCTTAACTTAAAAGTTACCCCACCCTTTGTATATTCATATTTATGAGTGAAATCTGTCATTTTTCTGAAAGGTGTTAGAATTGCTTCTCGTCCTGCCATGTATATCACAACATGACAGATTCACGAGAAGAATTTTCAATAACTATCAAGAGATTGTATTTTCATTGCTTCTTTTACAGTTCAAGTATACTTTTTGTTACCTAAAACAAATGCATAAAAAATATGGACTTGCAAACACGGGGACCGCTATTTAAATATTTGGCTCAATCTTTTCAAGTTGATCAATAGATGATTCAATAAAACCCAAAGATATGTCACTAATGGAGCTAGAGTTCATTCTAAAGAAATCATTTTAGGGCCATTTAATTCAAAAAAGGCAGTTAGAGGAATTGCTCACTATCACCTTTGGTATTTAAAATTATTCCACTTCTACATCCAAGTGATTTATAGCTTTTGTTAATGAAGAGGAATAGAGTCCACACATCTAGGTACCAGTAAGCTTTTCCTTCTTCCTCTTTTACTACTGTTTCTTAATGAGGGTTTCCTTACTTACGTAATCAACAATTTTTGTAAAAACATTGTCAAGGTACTAACATTAACAAACATACTTTAATATTTTTCTTCTTACTATGTTTTTGTTTGCCCCATAAAAACAATGGCAGCATGTATACAGTCTGATACATTCTACATAAAGACTACCGAAAGTTTCTGTTGATAATTAAATAGAATGTTAAAGCTTCCTAATTAAGCTTAGCCTTCCCAGGCTCCAATAGAAGCAATTTTCATGATTTAATAACTGAATGAAAACTATTTTAGCACACACTGTCAGGAAAATTTTGCATACATAAATGGTGACATTTTAAAAGGACAAGCTTGAATAAGCAAATATGGTTTACCTGCACCATTTTTTTTCCCTGGTAAACAATTTTTGTCTTTATTACAAAACCTGCCAGTTCTTATTGGGGTGACCTGCTCTTTGCATTAGATTTTAGTTTCTTGAGATACCTTTTGAGTGTTCTTTAATCCACTATATGATTTATTTACATCTTAGCAAGAATTTTTGCACTGCAGTTTGCTCTACCTTAAGACTCTACCTTGTATTTATTAGTTTGATTGTTTCTGGGAAGTCCACAATTAGTGCAATGTACTCTATAGGTTTGCGAGGGACTGAATTTTATTTGGTACTCTGTCCTTCCTCTGACTGTTCAATTTGCTTTTCAATCCTTATTTTTTTACCCCTCACAGAGAGCTTCTCTGTAAGCTTCTTGGCAGTTTTCATGCTTTTACTCCTGCTCCCGTGACCTCTACTGGCACTGGCCTTGTATTGCATCACACATTTAACTTACTGACTCAACAGATGCTGTATGGGACAACGCAAACACTTACATAGTAGTCTTCTGTTATTAAATTTATGTTGAAGGCTTCCCATACCACGCAACTCTTTTAGTCGAATTTTCTTTCCTGAGGTGGCAAACCCGATTGCTCCCCTCTGTTTTGTGATGATTCTATATTCATAAGGCATTTTAACCACATAGGCACTTCAATACCTATCATCCTTACTCTATTTACACAGATGTAATGCAAAATCCTAACTTTGGTCTTTGAGCAGGTTTCTGGCAAAGCAGCATTTCTGTTCTGATCTCTCTTTGCACTGCTCAGACTTGCCAAGCAAACTCTAATGCTTCACATGCAATGAAAACCCACAGCATTGCTAGAATAGGAAGCAAGTAATCCTTGATAGCGTTTCATCAGTGGCAAACCAAACCAGTGATAAGTTAGTCTCCAACAAACTCCTTTATACAACAAAAGGCAGGACAGACACTGCTTGTCTTTGAAGAAAAAGCAAAAAAAATTAGAGAGTAGGTTCTAAGACTTGCCACAAAGTCACTTGAATCAAGAAAAGGAAACATTTTGCCTGTGTGATTCCTGTTTTTAGGGAATTATGTTCCTTTAAATTGTCTATAAACCAGACCAATTATCTATTTACTCAGTCTTAAATATCACTACTTAAGCAATAAGTTTTTTTCAGGCTAAACAACAAAGAAAGGAACTGAGGACGTACAGAGAGGTAGATGGCAAATACAGAAGAAAAACGAATGCCTAGGTTAGGGTCAAGAGTGCTTGCTTATCTAACAAGAAAACACTAGAAGTCACACAAATGGAATTAACCCAACAGTAGCCACAGAAAGAATCTAAACATTTAAGAACATAAGCATTCAGAAAACTACATGAAAATAAATAAAATTTGTTATTTTTGGATTGTGGCATAGATTAGCCTTTTTTTCTTTCTGAAATTGCAACTGTAAAATTTTCCACTCTGTTCTATCACGTACACACACACACACATCTGCTGTGTGTCTGCTAACATATGCTGTTTCTCTAATTAATTGCTAGCTATCAGCCAGGCTCCTACTGCTCATATCAAATGTGAGTACCCTCCAGAATGTTTCACAATAACAATCATTTCACAGATTCACTGCACTAGCAACTGTATGGTCAGAGAGCATTTCTCCATGAAAGAAATGTATCGACTATGTCATTTAAAATCTGGGTCCATTTGAGTACTGCATGTTCACTGTTATAGAACAGGAGAACATCAGAACACATGCATGTTAATAAATACCTTTAAACAAAAAAGAAGCAGTAGTGCAGCAATCTGGTTTCTCCGATGAAAACAGAAATAAGGCCATGGCTGGGACAAACCAAGCACAATAATCTTTTAGGACAGCTTTTTAAAAGGGATATGGCTTAGTGCTTGTGGTCCTTCTTCTCCCCCTTAGTAAATAAGCTACTAAAATACCCATATTTTATCACTAGACATAAAAGTTATTTCTGCATAAGTTTTTGATTCTTGCACAATGTCAAGCGGCTCTTCTAGTTCTCCACGTCAAGTAGATGCAGTTACTCTCTTCGGCTGTCAGTCACCTACTACTTCTAGGTTCATATTAATGAGCAGTGGTTCCAGATTTACTTACCAAGTGACATGGCTTGGAACTCATGCAATAAAGCACAAATATATCCCAATCAAACATAATATTAGTGTACCCAAGGAAGCATGGTCCCCTCTGCACCTTCTCAACAATGTATTTCTCAAATCAAGACACAGATATAACAGTAACAGCCTGAAACAGTAATGTGGGGAAGAAGCAGTTGTAGACCCCATTCACTGAAATGAAAAGTTAAACCTCTGCTTCTTAATGCGGGTTTTGAAGAACACCTTGTATTTGGTTCTTGCTTATGCGTTTAGGTGTTCACAGCACTTGAAGGCAATTTAATTTCTTTTGAAATGACCTTATAGTCAGAACTGTGTCTGCACCAGTAGCCCAGTAAAGGGTCTATGCAAACGCCCAGGGATCTGCATGCAGCCAGCTATCTCATTATACTGATATTTGTTTCAACAGGAGACAACAAGTAAAGCTACAGCTTCACCAAGATTCAGTTTAACTTGGTATAAAAATTGTTAAAGCTCTGTCTAATGAATAGAAGGATCTGTTCAAAACTTGAGCAGGCAGCGCAGGATTAATCTTCCTATATATAAACATTTCAGACAATTGACAATCTAGCCACTAACTAAAAGAAACAGCAAAGAAAAAATATTGCCTTGATAAAAGCACTCAGAAGTTAAGAAATACATAGTACTAAAGTCTGTCAAGCCATTAGTCTAATACTATAGATTGGTATGAAACAAAAAAACCCCATTCAAACTATTTGAAAGGAAAATGGAGACAGTTGATGAGAGAGAAGAAAAAGAACTTGACAAAAAAAGAAAGGACAATGAACAGTAGGACATTATGACCACAGTACTGACACATTATGCAACTGCAGAATCCTCAGATGCTAACACTGGCATTTGGTCAAGTAAATAGAGTTTGGAGCCCAGAACTGCATAAAACTTGCCAGTCATAAGGTCCTAACAGAAGGACTTTTCAAAAGTGAGAATGAAGCCCAAGATTAAGCCTCCAGCATGGAAGGACTTTTGTCCCTAGGAATATACCATACTTTTCAAGATAAAAATCATTCAGTTCTACTGGCTGTTCCTCAAACTCTCACTGAGATGTTCATAGGATAAATTTTAACTATAAAAAGGAGTTTACACAATTTTTAATATAAAATATTTTCCATTGTGCAAAACAGTCTGTGTCTGTATCTGATTATGACAAATTCTAGTTAAATATAAACTTCACCTACTTGTAGTGACAGGTTTTATCAATGGGAACATTAACATGACTTTAACTGTAGCATCAAGGTTATAATTATGAATATTTTATGACTAAACAGTTTTCAGAGGTATAATAAGATAACCAAAACTATTATTTAAAGCAAAGCAATGAATTACTGACAAGTAGAACTACCCTGAGAATTGGAATATAGTTGCTTAATACAACTAATAAGTCACAATGGCCTCAAAGAAGCTTTGAGATTTGTGTTGTTTTCCTTTATGATGTAAATCCTTTGGCAGCTAAGTAACAGAACACTCAGATAAGATGTGTGACAGAGAAAACTGTCACTTCACTAAAGGGCTTAAGAACCGAATGAAGGTGCTGCTTAGACGTTTGAAGGTGAGCATGCTCTTTTTCAAAGATCCCATTTACTTTGAGCCCAACTGCACCATAGACAAGAAGCTAAGGAGGCCGAAGTAAAAAAGGGAAACACCAGTCTGAACTGAGGCCACTCCACTGAAGTTAGCACAAGTGGTTATGTAAAGAGTGCACAACAATGCCCACAGTCAGAAGAGCAAGTTCAGGCAAAACAGCCAGTACCAAGGAATTGCAGTTCTTTCCAAACCTCCCGGTTAAGGCTGGGGTTTGCAAAGAAAGCCTTGGGGTCATACAGTTCAATGCAAAATCCCATCTTACATTTATCCTTGAACTCATTGGCTTTCAAATTTTGACACCAACACCCTGAAGAGTCTGGCTCTTTGATCTGAGTTTGAGGATTAACACACCCATCTTACTTGAATCTGCAAGTTGTTCAATACATACTAGGATCTATTAATACCACAGGACTAAATGTGAATTCAACCATACAGTTTTAGAAAGAAATTTCTCAAACGCTGTTTAGGAAGCCTATTTCCTAGGGCTCCAGAGCAGCCGTGTCTGAAAAAACCCTTTGATTTTCAAGACCTTTGCTCCTGTTTTCTAGCTCCACCTATTGACATCCCATGAAAAGATTCTACCCAAAATTCTTCCTAGCCCTCGACAAACAAGTCTGATACCTTTTAGGGTACAGTATCTGTAGCTGATCTGAAGCAGATGAGACAATATAAAAATCAAAATATGTTGGTACTCTGTTTCTATTACTGCCTTGTTAGCTCTTGATAATTGTGTTAATACAGGAACAATTGATAAAAGGCACACAAAAACAACAGACATTCGAGTACACCGCTTTATCCTCAGAGGGAACTACAACAGAAAAACGTGTTTTGTTTGATTTTTTTTTTTTTTTAAAATCCCAACTTATTCATGTACTTAATTTGAAAGATATCCAGGTCCATTGCTAATGAGGGAAAATTGTCTAAAGTTTTTTTAATTCTACTGAAAGATGGATGACATATTAAAGAGAAATGGTCATAAATGTATTTTCTTAACTTCTATATTATTACTGAGTCGCATTTTTAAAAATGTAAACTGACCTGTTCTGATTAGCTGACAGTCACTTGCAAGGAAAACAAGATCATCAATAATTCTGCAGCTAAATGGGTTAATGTGGGAGAAATGCAATACCAGTTGACTTTGTAGCAGCAGAAGCACACTTTCCGATTTTGTCTTATAGAAGGATTTCATTCTTGCCTAAAACCTAAATGTTCCAAAAAAAAAAAAAAAGCCTCTTTCTATTTAAAGTAACTTGTTTTAGTGGAGGCAGTGAGAGTGAAGTAAAGAAAGCCATATTACTCCCCTTGTTGAATATAAAGGTTAAACTACAGTAATAAACTCTGGCTGAAGTTGCCTTTGGGTCAAGAGGTTAATGAACAGAGAAGTGGACAGTCAGTTCCCTCTTCCCATAACAATGACACGAATCGGCACAAGTAAAAGAAGCTCACTGGGACAACATCCTGAAAAAGATAATCCTGCTAACAGTACAACAAAGCACTGAATTGTGAGGTGCAAATACAGACCAGAAAATATTAAACACTAACACAGCCATCTGCCTAGTTATGGTTCGTAGCTTGACTGAGGATTTGGTTTGGTTTGTTTTATCCTGAAATTTACTTAGTTTCCAGCAGGACAGCATTATCCTGCAAGGATTTTGCAAGGAATTGTCCTTGCAAAATCTTCACTCTCATGCCCCCATTGAACAAGGTATATTTGCTTTTTTGGTTCTAATTTGCCAAATAAACCCTCAACACTGAGCACCTTTTTCTGACTAAAAAAAATAACAAGATTTATATGCAGCTTTCCAATAAATTACAACTTACAGACAGAGGGAAGTGAAAGACAGGGATAAATCATATTTTGTTATAAGCTTTATTACTTACTTATTTACAGAATTAGAATGCAAACAAGCACATAAACAAAATAAAACCTCTGTAAAACGGAAGAATATAGATCTCCTTACAACACCATGGCAAGACACACAAATATACACAGAGCACAGCTCTCATAAGACACTATGGTTTTCGTTCAAGGGTTTTGTGTCAACAATGACTTAGTTTATAAAAACTAAAATAACATTATCCAGCATTTCAGCTTAGTCAATAAAACATTGAAATAGCAAGGATTTTGCTCAGACTGCAAGAGTGTCTAGTAATTGTTGATCATTATTCTCCCCACTGCCATTTGCATGCATCAGCTACTTCCCAGTTTTCTTCTACTCGATTTCACTTAAAGCTCAGAAGCAGATGTACTTCAGCAGATCTAACACAGACTTTCATGAGGATTTTTGCAGGTCTTCAGGATCTAACATGAAGGTGTTCTGTATTTCTATTTATACAAGATGCTACCTTAGTATCACAGATTTTAGTAATTCTTAGCATACTTACATAAGCAAATCAACAAGCATAAGGGCAGCATTTTTATATTGCTCAAATAAAATGTGCTTTGGCGTTTTTCTTAGTTAGGAAACTTCATAATATCTGGCCCTTAGAAAAATCTGCTTTTGTTCTGGAATGTGCACTTTCTTATTCTGGCATTAAACTATCTTGGTCTTTGGTTTTCAGAAGTTTCCAGCTTGGTATGGATTTCTTTCCCTGCTTGATTTGGTACTCGAGTCTGCCATTTCTGAAGGCCTAACTTCTACCTATTTTTCAGGCAGCACTGAGACCATAGTCGTAGTTATTCTGGGTATTTCTATGTAAAGTACACAGTTCTGAGGTTTACAAAAAACATCCTTACTGTCCATGTGACCAAAAGTCAAAGACAATTCATAATTAACAAAGAGCCATACTTCTAAATACAGTATTTTTCTTCATGTTACTTCCCATCTATTCCCTATTAACATACTTTCAGAACATTGGCATAATATTAGCAAAAAAATGGCAAGTGCAAATGTTTTAATTGTATGTCAACCAAGTGCTGCAATGCACTTGCTGTGGCAGTCAGAGTTTTTTGTAATACATTCCCAGAAATCCACTGAAAGTCACCAAGTAGAGGGGCTCCAGATCTGAAAGCTCAATACTCACAAGCTCATCAATACCTTCTGCAAGCAGTGAATGAATCCTCCACTGGATTTGCTGCAGTTGAACACAGCTTTCATAGAAACGAAAGCTGGAGTGAAATATGATATCGAACATCTTTGTGCCTTGTTCTTTTCTAGCAGTCATATCATCTTACTCTTACACATCCAATTTCAAGAGGCAGATCCAATTTTTAGTTTTTACCTGACATTTTACACACACTGAAGGGACACTGAATATTATACACCATTAAGAGGTGGGACAAGAACTCAGATGACCAAAGCAGCACCACAAAATATTAGATTAAAAAAAAAAAAAAAAAAGTGTGAATGCAGCAGAAGAGAATTCAGAAAACACAGAAAGTTGAAAGTAATATGAAAGACAGAAAGAAAAACAAATTAAGACATTTAATTGTTCTTCATTGCTGAAGACAGAAAACCCTGGGAAGCACACAGTGCTAAAGCCATACTGCCTGGTAACAGTACTAGGCAACTTGATTCATACTTTAATACAAGAAAAAGTAAGTTACTGTGAATGTGTTTCAAACAGCCTCTCGGTTTCATTTGTTTTTCAGGTTCCTGCCTTTCTACTGATCTCAGGCATTGGGGTAGTAATCAGATCCAGTTAAAAAAAAAATATATATATATTAGAGGGCAATAAAACTTGCTTCAAAGCATAATTGCCAAGTACAGTTCAGTAAGGAGATTTTCTCCACCTTTAAATAGTTGTAGCTTCTGGATTTAAACATATTGGGGTATCTGTTCCATGCCCACATCAAAAAAAAAAAAAAAAAAAAAAAAAAAAAAAAAACCAAACCCATTTATTTTACTAGTCTACTGTGCAGATTGCATTTTGTTCCACTTCATTGAACCTCCTGGGAAAGTGCAATAGCACAGCTCACGAACAGTGCATATTTGTGAACATTGCAGAACCAAGCAGAGGCTGTAAGTACCCAAGAGCAGCTGAGACTGTTGGCAGAAGAGAATATGATCAAATATACACATGGGGAGAACTAAAAGCAAAAAGGCATTGCCAGAAGTATAAGGCACTCTTGAAAGATTTGTAATCTGAAATGAACCCTGCTTCAAAACTACGTTCGGCAAATCTAGATAAATCATTAAATAAGGGAGGGAAGAATAGAGATCATAACAAGTGTCATCCATTATACTATTTTACATAAATCAGATGGTTAAATATAGAACAATTTGAACTTTAAGGTTAAAAAGAAATGTATTAATGAACATAAAATGTCTGACTTTTTTTTGTAAGAAGAAGATTCCATTTTCTTAGTTTGAAAGGACTCCATTTTGCAACAATATTTAGCAAAAAAGTTGCATTTTTTTCTCTTTGTGTTATTATTTCGATAGCTAGAAAGACAAGTAAGGATATACCCTATTTGTTTGAAAAATAAGCAGCCAACAAATACGTGATGTGTTCATGTTATCTAATGATGTAGGAATGACTTGACTTCAATTCACAGCTTGATTTAGGGTATTAAAACTTCATTGGTCTCTTCTAACAGTAGATAAGCAATATCTGCTCTATGACTCAAAGCTACCCTGCAGAAATTAGTGCATTTCAATTCATATGTGTTGGTTCTATTCCTTAAAGCTGAGTTTAACTACACGTACATGTTCTCCTCGTTCTCACTGTCTTGCCTCGTAAAAAGAAAGAGTTAAAAATAAATCAACTATTACCAAAAAGAATTAGACCAAGCAGCTTAGAAGTGGGGGCTGCAATACATATGGTAATATAGGGAGGGAAAAAAAACACCAAAAAAAGAAGAGTGGTTAACACTGCCACAAGATGGTCTCACATGAGCCTAAACTGAATTTATCCAATTCATCACCTGACAATAACACCAGAACAGTATAAAAAGGAGTGAGCATAACTGAATATGTTTAGGTTTGAGTTTTTGTTGTTATTGTTTGGTTCCTGTGTATTTTAGATGAGAAATTTTACATTTTTACCGGCAAAGTGCTACAAACTTAGATCATAATATACAAATAGCTGTAACTACTCTCTACAAAATCCATCTCCACAAAAGAATTTGTGACAGAAGAGAGGATATTAGCATTGCATACAAAAATTATTGCAGCCTTTCAGAACTAGGTCACTTCTAAATGAACCGTGTATGATACTCCAAGCCAGCACATTTTTTGGAATTTAAACTGCTGTCATCTTATCTCTATAAGTATAAATTAGGGAAGACAAGCTGGCAGAGGGTGAGAACTTAATCATATTTTTTAGCTACTGTCAATTGCCAATGAAAACTTATAGCTGAAATCAAACTTTTAAAAGTTAAGCTTACAGCTTCTGTGTTACTGGAGTGACCTGAATATGCCATCATGATCTTTCCTCATCCCAGGAGGTCAATAAATGTTACGCAAAAACAAGGAAGGTGACTTTCCCCCCAGCCCCACAGTAGTTCCCCATAATTAACTTCAGTGGGTCCAGTGATACCAAAGGTTTGAACTAAAGTTTCAGAGGTTCCGTCCCAGTAGCAGCAGGGATCAAGAGGCTTTGGCTAGTAATTCAGCCTGAAGACTAGAGCAGAGGCAACAGAAAACATGGCTCTGAATAAATGCTGTCAAGTTTTAAGGGACTTTTAGCAAACTACAGAAAGACTTTCAATATACAGAGAGTGGTACTTGGAATTATGCATTGCCACGGCTATGCTTCTGGTTCCAGTAGTTTCATCATTATATGCAATTCATGCAGTTCTATTATTGGGGTCAAGTTTGAGGAGACCCAAACACAGCATGTACAATGTTTGATTAACATTTTATATGAAGTAACTCTGAGAGGGTAAAAAAAGACATGTTTGCAGAGACAAGAGCAAAATCATGGGAGAAGATGGCTCTCAGAACTATTTAGAATCAGCTGAAAGCAAAGATTACACAGGTATCTTCTGTGCTTGTATGCTTAGGTATAAAGCTTTAGAAAGATTCACCAGAAGCACTTATCACTGCCCAAGTAGTGTTTTTCCCCCCCAGAAGAGAATTTAATTACTAGGTGTTCCTCAGTCATGTAAGCAGGTAAGGGAGATAACATGATCTGGTTGTCTACTCCCTACTTTCTCACATTCACAATCTAGGCAAAATATCCCACCAGCATCCTTATACTTCTTGACATCAGTAGCCATGATTTTGCCTTCCCAAAAAATGCAGATGTTTCTATTTTGTTCTTCCCCTTACCAATATCACATTAGGTCAATCATTTACTCTTCCCTGGGTATGAGATAGATAGATAGACAGACAGACACAGGTATCTTGTATTTTCTCTTGAAGTATCATTTTTCCTCAGTAACTATAAAAAAATGGACTCAAAGTTTGTACATAAACACAGATCCACTGTCTATCAAAAAGGAAGAGGAAAGTTCTTACTGTGCTCCCTTTTCCACCATGTCACATACTCTGTGTGCCAAAGCCTGCAATAAAACCCTTTAAAAGCAGTGTTTTGGCATAGACCAGAATGCCAAGAATTTTAAGTGTTTGGGGAACCTGTTACATAAACTAATATCAAGTTTGGTTTTAATTCACCTCAAGTCACATATCATAAGATAATAGCAACCCAAACCACCCACAAACTCAAGATCAAGGTCTGACAGAACCAGAGCAAAGCAATAAAAATAATCATTTTTTCCAGGTGACAGCCAGCCAAATCTTATTTATTCATATGGTCTTGGCATCTGCTAGATTTATGAGCATCAGGGTTGTCTGAGCACAAAGAGATCCTAGTAGAACTAGAAAGAAAAGTGCCAGAGTTGCTTTCCCAAGGTTATTACAGCTAGTACTCAACTAACAGTCTTCACAAAATGAGTGTTTCTGTCTGACCAGCTGATACATAAAGACCAAACCAACCTATTGTTGAACAACAGCTGAAACAAAATACTTCCATTAAAAAACAAAAGGTTTAAGAATGTGAAAAACAGTTATTTGCACAGGACAGCTAACTTGGTCACTATTTTCTCAAATGTTTTTACTAGTCTCTTATTTTACTGGCATTCAGCTAGGAGGGAGAAACCATAAATTAATGAAGGAATAAATTCCATAATGGTCTTTATACCTAAACTATTCAAAAACAAAAGTAATTTTTTCACTGAAAGAAAAAAAAACCCAAACCTTTAGCGACCACTGAGCTCTACAATGATAGCTAGAAATAATAATTTGGATTCAAGATTTACCTGGATTAGGTTCTGTCCTTGCAGGATATAAAAGACCACAAGGACTGTGAATGAGATGGAAAAAGTCTTAATTACATATCAGTAAGGCAGCAAAATCTTTAGAAAAATTGGTTTTGTTTGTTTTTAAAAAGCTATTGCTCATGACTGATGGGTACAGTGTTTCAGAATCAGCATCACACGAGTGTGATGCCTAACGCTGGATTGAGTCCAAAATTAAGCCTTAGAAAAGGCAAAAGGCCACATTATGGACGTGCATATTCACTTTTAAGGCAACTTAATCACTTCCCATATCTGTTTGGAGCATATACAGGAAATGATGTGGTGTTCGGCCTCAAGAGCATTGAACCTTTCAGGTGTTTTCAAAGAAAGCTTTGAGTAGATTTAAATCTCAAGAGCAGGGCTCAGACTTCTCAGCAGTACAGTGCAGAGCGAAGCCTACCTGGGAGAATGTGCTTCTCTGGAGAGCAAGATTTGATCTTTCTGCTGATGTCAAAAGGGCAACTGATTGCTGCTTCAGGAATGGTTGTTTTTCTCTGTGGAAATTATCCTACCAGTAACTGTTTAACTATATAATTGTCATGAAAAATGCTGATATGATTTCAAAAAGTACCCAGTTTCCCTTTCAACTACAGTCTATTATAACATGTCATACTTGAAGATATCCAAAACATTTGCGCGTTTTCCTTAAAACAGTGAATAAGTTCCGTACCTTGCAGTTCCACAGGAGCATGCACCATGATGAAGTTTGGAAAAAGTGCAGTCTTTCATTGGCATAACAGGTCTGAAGGGATCACTTGAGTCACGTTTAAAGGACAACTTAATACGCAGATAAGATTTACTTAGCATTATTAAAATATCTAGAGCACACAGTTTGTGCCACAATTAACTCAGGAGGGACAATTTGCAGTTACTTTGGCAGGAAACTGCTGACGAAGACTTGAGTTAAAGGAGTTAAAGCCAAAATCTGGAGACTAGAAAAATGTAGAATCAAGAGCTAAGAAGCAGCATCACAAAGCTACTGATTAACTTTTCTAAAACATTATTGTATTACTGGGTAAAATGGAAAAATACAAAAATGAAAAAAATAATCCAGTAGGCATTGGCTTTATTTTGCTGAAATTTTCAATGACTTTTCTCTGAGACAAGAGATATCTATGTGAAAAATTCAAATATTACAAATGCCTGCAATAATAATCCTGCTTTGATAAACAGTGCACCACACAATAGAGAAAACTCAGCCTACGTTTCAGAAACACTTCAACAAAAATTCAGGGAAGCAACTACTTTGAGAAAGTTTATATGAGAATCTAGCATTTTTTAGAACTAAGCAGTCACTTCGCTGTTCTTCTAAACAAAAGTCTTGATCTACGTGTGTACATAAAACCACACACACCCAATTACCTTGTTTCTTATCCATAAGTATTATGTACATTAATTTTATACTTCTTTCAAGCACTAAAAGTAGTTTCCAGTTTAACTGTTGTGTTATTCTAATGAAAGGAATGCCTTTGGTCCTGTCATTAGTGACCTTTAGCAGCTATCGGATGGTAATGACTTCTGCCTGCTTGCCTTGGCTAAATTCACTTTCAGTCCTGTGACACAAAGGCAGAACTGCAAAATGCTTCATTATGCCACATAACATGTGCAATTTTTTTAAGCTGTGCAAAATAAAACTGAATTTGAAATGGAATTTGCCAAGAGAAATGACAAGAACTTAAAAGTCAACAGACAGCAGAAAAGGGCACTTGGATTTTGGTGTTGGGAAGGAATATGACCTTTGAATTTATTCATATTTGAAAACTCTTTCCTTTTTATTTTAATGGCATAAATGTAAAAATATTCTAAGAAAAGTTACAGCAGTACTTTCTCAAAATTGCATTACTGTTTGCAAAATTTCATTCTGGTTTGGTTTATGTTCCCATTCTGTACGAAGTAGAAATCTGAAGATGAATTTGCAAAACCCCTCTAAGAACTGAGGGGCAAACCCCATAGGTCCAATCACAGCAACCACCTCACTTCAATTATTTCCTGCACATTGCGTGATTTGCCTAATGAAGTCACATTTCTCCATATCAGAGACCATACAAGACACAGAATTTCTTTCCTAAAACCCTTCAGGATGTTTTGAAAAACATCTGTGGTTTTTTTTGTTAGATCCTTTCTAAGATTCTAGAAAGTTTAAGAACTTGCTCAAACAGGTGCATAAAGACTTTGGGTCTCTCCTATTATAGGGACCAAAACATAACCATTAGAGAACACAAGTAATAGTCTACCTATTATAGTGCTGCTTTATTCCCTACTTCTTGTAAAATGCTGCACAATGAAAGCAAGAAGCAGGACACTCAAGGTATCCAGCTGAGTTGTTTTTACCTTGTAAACAGCTTCACATGCTCATTGTGGACCACAGATCCTTGTTCCAGAGGAAATAAGTGTTAACCATTTCTAAAAATTCTTTTATTTAAGTTTCACTTAAAATATATTTCCCACAGACTGTATAGAATACGTTAAGATTAGCTAAGTATGATAAAGTATTTTTCCTACTTTCTTTGAGAACTAAGTCAAAATACTTTTCTTTTGGGGGTGGGAAGAGAAATATTTTTAAAGTTTTTTCTAATTATTTTTGTTTAATTTATAGATTCTACAGTTACTTACTGCAGTAGCAAATAGAATTTGTTTCATAGCAGAACAAACAAAACCACTGTGCAGCATATGATCCCACAAAAACTCAGATGAAAAACGATCTACTAAATGCATTAAAAATACCCATTATGTTAATTAGAGTTAGCCTTGTCTGTATTTTTTTTCTATTATGGGGCACCTATTTTGGAGTTTGCTATACTGAATGTTCATTTTGTTCCATCAGAGCAATTTTATTCTTCACAGCTGGTAGGATAAGAGTTGCCATAAAGCTAATAATGACAGATGACATCCTTTAAAGATAAATTACTTTAGGTTACAACAATAGTTGTTATATCTTCTAAATGGAAATTAACTTTCTGATTATTAAAAGAATTTAACCTTTATAACCTCCTAGATATCACACCATGATTTGTAGAAAAGACATGGGACTGGTCAGAGGTAATGGGCATTCATAAGCAGAGTATGAGTAAAACCATAAAAGGTGTAATGAAAGAGGTTAATATTTAGCAGTGGGTTTATGGCCTAGGTAATGACTCCTGGTGTAATAAATGCAGTATATCAGCACAGTCCTTTGAGATCATACAGCTGGACCCTCTTCTACCTTCAAAACATACCTTTCTATCGTACACACAAAGAAAAGAAAATGTTACATTGTTTGGCTGCTGTCATGTTCTTTCTAGGTCCAAAATACTTAGATTTCAAGTAACGAATTCTCAATAGTGATCCTAACCAAAATAACAGATTTTTAACTATCTTGGGAACTCTCTGGAAGAATGCACAAAAGAAGAGTAATATTGTCCTGTTAGCAAACTGGAACACAAGTAATACATTGACAGTAATTCTTCATAATTGTTTATATTAAAACTGTGACCAGTTTGTTCCGTTTAGCCACACTGGATCATCCATCCTTTTTCCACCAAATCTAACTATGTCTCATTTGCCAGCTAAACATACATTTTTCCAGGCTCCAAAACCAGTCATGCAAAGCAGAAGACAGAATGTATCAGTATTCAGTGTGGACAATTTTCTAGTCCAAGAGTCATGCTGGCTTAGTCCCTTCCGATTTTAGCTATTAACAAAGTGTTTTGTTGCATGAAATTCAATTCCTTAAAAACACCAGATTTCCCAGTGAAAGGAAGGTATTGAAGACATGGCTCAGATTTAAGATATTTTGTCTTCCTTAGTCAACAACAATCAAATTGGTCGGTTTCAAAACCTTTACTTTCTTCTGTGTTATTTTAACTGCTGTTGATAGTGGAAAAAAGCATATGTTCATTTTGCTGTCTTTGTAACTTCCAATCAAATATGCCTACATTTACAATCATTAATTATTCTTTACAATAACCATATGACTAAATGACATTTTTTCATTACTTGTTGTACATATAATGAAGGGGAATCAGCCCTTTATCTCTAGTGAGAAAACTAACAAAATAATAATGCAACAGTAATTCCTTACCCCTGCCATATCCCCAGTCCCAACGAGTAATGCAACTCTGGCACACTCAAATTAGCAAGTGCATTAATATGACTAGAACCTGTGAATATTGTGATATGACCTGTATGCATCATGCTTAATTACATCTTGTGATAATAAAACAATTTTAAAGGATCTGTTCTAAATTGCATATGTACGTAAACTGCCATAGACACAGACATGATACAGATGGTATCCAAGTCAAGCTTTCCAGGTAAAGGTGTATTTTCATTGTTTGTTTATAGTTTAATCAGATCTTAAGCCATGTCCTCTTGCCTTGGTGCAGAATTACAACATGATTCATATCCAAACTTAACAGGCAGGCGACAAATTCAGGGTGCACCACTGAATTAGTTGTAATCAGTAGGGACATAAGAGCAAGTTTGTACTAAACAGAAACACAGTTAAGGAAAAGGAACATAAAAGGGACTATTTAATCTCAAGTTATTGAGATATTTATTTCGGAAATAAGCCAAAGGATGGGACTCTAGAAATAAATGGATCTCAGCCTAGAAGAGCCATGTGAAATATCTTTATAGTCAGCTTAAATTAACAATCAGCTAATGGAATAGAACTGAGGAAATATCTTAAACAAAAGCTACAAGCTGCCATAAAGCAGTAAGTATTCATTTATTCCTTTGTGTCACAGTCTTTAAATGCATCTACTTTAGTAAATTTTCACTGGAGTAAAATAAATTTATTTTTGCTTTTACTTTAAAGGCTGCTTCGACTTAAATGTTATTCATAGCAGTTAAACCATTGTCATTCTGTCCTCTAGAGAGTGATCCTAAACACAGATATCAGCTCATCTTCACAGGATACCAAACATCAGCCACAAAACTGACAATCTTGTGAAACTGGACAGTCCCACCTTGACTCTTTTAGGAATTGTTAACACAGGTTTGGAATACATATCGCTCCATGGGCAGGTTATTTTTGTTCTGTAGCAAGACATTAGCAAGTTGTTCCTGAATCTCTAGAGACCACTCAGAGTTTTCCCAATTTCTCTGAATTCTTCCATTGTGATATTATTCTATCCCCTCATTCTACACTACTACCAGCATTACACTAAATACAAATTGTACTTAACAACATACAGATACACAGCTTTCCAAACTGTCTTACCAGCAGCCTATAGGAGTCTCCTTCCTGTTGCAGACAGAGGCAAAACTAAGAATGTGTTTCCACATCCATCCCAATGGTCAGACAAGTTCCTGTCTAAAATCAGAACTATAACTTCCGTCGATGAATTTTTAAAGCCTATTAATACATCATTAGTATTTTAGACTGAATTGTGTTTCAAATTTATTTTGTTCCCATGGATTTCAGTTTGTTTCATAATTCTATCCAGTTAGGCTATTTTCCAAGCAAGGGAGTGTTTCATATTCCATATTAAAATCCCCAGTAAATCTGAACTGTGGCTTTTCATGCAGCTTCTCTAAGCCCTTTAACTTAATTGGATGGCTTGAAATACCCTTTGCTTAACTTTTGCACCGCACTAGTCACATTTTCATTTCTCATTGTAGTCACCTTAAATACAGAAGAGCAAAATATAAATGAGAATTATTTGTATTCAGTTGGCTTCAACAAAATTTCTGTGCTTGTTCCATGTGAGTTGTTCCCTAATCTCCAAACTGTACACAGAATAAATAGCAGGTAGTGATGTGCCTTATGCATGTAATGAAATACATGGAGACTGAAATGCCTTTGGGAAGCCAAGAATCAAAGTTACACAAAGCCACTCTAGAAGAAAAGTATTCAATAGGAATAACAGGCATTTATAGTTATAAAGGATATTACAATCATTTAATCTAAACTCAATAGGCCATAAGAATTTCCCAAAGCAATTTTTACGTTAACTAGAAGGACTTAACAGTTGAAAACCTCATTCCAATATATCCGTCAACGAAGAATCTACTACAATGATTCACAAATTCTACTTTTGGCAAGCTTCACGTACTGTTAAAAACAGACCTCTTTCTAATCCGAGTTTTGTAGGATTGAGTTGGGAGAGACCTCAGGTTTCTAGTCCCACCACCTGCTCAAAGCAGAGGCAGCTGTGAGGTCAGACCAGGTTGCTTAGGGCCTTAACCAGTCTAGTCTTACAAGGATGGAGAGTGCAAAAGCTCTCCAGGCAACCTGTTCTGATGACTGCTCTCATGAGGAAAAAGTATCTCCTTATAACTAAAACTTGAACTTTGCTTCCTTTCCCCAAATGGCCAAAATGGGTGAGGTGCAAAATCTATCCATAAACAAAGGGATTTACACGAAACAAGTCAGATTCTAGAGCTGTTCACCAGCGCTCTACATTTCAAAGGCCAACAATAATATTCAGATCACAGAATCACAGAACAACCAGGTTGGAAGGATCTTCTAGTCCAACCATTCCTATCTAACACTAAACCAAGTCCCTCAAGACCTCATCCACCCACGCCTTAAACACCTCCAGGGAAGGTGACTCAGTCACCTCCCTGGGCAGCCTATTCCAATGCCCAATGACCCTCTGTGTGAAAAACTTCCTCCTAATCTCTAGCCTAAATCTCCCCTGGCAGAGCTTGAGGCCATTCCCTCTTGTCCTGTACCCTGTCACTTGGGAGAAGAGCCCAGCTCCCTCTTCTCTACAACCTCCTTTCAGGTACTTGTAGAGAGTAATGAGGTCTCCTCTCAGCCTCCTCTTCTCCAGGCTAAACAACCCCAGCTCTCTCAGCCGCTCCTCATAGGCTCTGTTCTCCAGCCCCTTCACCAGCCTTGTTGCTCTTCTCTGGACTTGCTCCAGAGCCTCAACATCCTTCTTGTGGTGAGGGGGTACCTAATCTCACCAGTCAATGTAGGTAGGTTTCAAAGTGCTTACTGTTTTGCAAATCTAAATCCATTTAGTTTTTTATCCCACTTAAAAATCCATTAAGGTTTTTATGTGTCATTCTCGAAGACCACGTATTAATCTGACATTTTGGTTTGTTACCCGACTTAAAAATTACATTTTCCTACAATTCCATAAGCACTTTAGTTGCTTAAGTGCTCATTAAGTGGGGCAAAGAATCATTTGTATGCATTTGGCCAAAACGTACTTACTAATGATTTCTCCAATAGGCTCAATTATTGATATAAGGAAGTGGTTGCAGAGTCAACTAAACTGTTTGGCCACTAATTGTAAACCATCAAGAAGGAAATTAACATGTGTTCCAGGCACAAAGCCCATATTTCATGAAGCTCAGCACTCTTCCAAGTCTCTGTTTCTTTTTGTTCCCTTACTTAAATTTGCTTTGATTTTTCCAGAGGTCTCTGTGCATCATGCTTGGTCAACAACCTTTTAACAACAAGATTATGGAGAAAAACATTGAAGAGGAGAAATATACGAACAAAAAGCACAACTATGAATAATTGGTTATAATACTTCAGATAAAACATCTGGATCAATCTTCACTCTATTTTTAGTATGCAGCATTTAAAAAAAATGACAGTTCAGATGAAGTGAGACTATGGTTCAGCTGGAAAAAAAAGAACAAAATCAAAAGTTCTGAATAATTTAAAAATTTTTAAATTCAGTTTATATGAAATGAACATTGAAAGGTCCAAATCCGAGATTTACATATTTCATCCATTCCCAATTAAAAAAACCCCGCAAGTTCTCTATACACTTAAAATTTTTGCGACTTGAAGCTAAATGCCTAGGATCTACACTGATTTTCAGCCAAAGATCATACCAGAATGAAAAAACAATATTAGGTTACAGTTTCTTTGACATTATTTACTATAAGCTTGATATTCTTACCCTAGTATAACTAATAAATCCTCTCATTTGAGTATAATCTGCACAAGAAATCCTGCAGTCAAAACCAGTGAAGGTTTCACCACAATCCAATTAGTGCAGAAAAATTGATTATCCGTGTTCCCAGTTGTAGCCCTGATCATAGTTCTTTTAAATAAATTTAAAGCCCCACATATTTTACATACCAGCATGAATATATAACTATTTCTTACTACAGACTACTGCTATTGGAAAGAAATGACAACAATTAAGGCCGATTGTTTTTCCAGACTGCAGCTCATGCAAGGCACCTGTAAATGAGGAAGCCCTTCACAAGGCTATTAAAATAACCTTTTTCCATTGCTTTCTCTTATCCCACCAAGAGAGACAGCCTAAGAAAAAGCTGATCATTTAAGAACAGCTGACCTTACCAGCCTTACTAGAATTTTATGCTGGAGATTAAACAATCAATGTAAGCCAGAATACTGAGATATAATAGCACAACTATTGCTGAGTCACAGGATAATAATACGATTAAGCAGGGTGGATTTCTTTGCCAATGGCAGAGGGGAAAAATGTCTGTTTTCTAATATGCATAGATGAGAAAACCTGCAGAAGAGATAATCCTTTCTACAGTCTTAGTGTGAAAGTCGACTTTGACCCCTAGTTTATATTCCTGAGGGCTGGATAAACTGAAGAGTTTTGATATGTTCTTCACCAAAAAGAGAGGTAGAAAGCAAGCTGGCATTTGAGTTTGCCGTTAAGGATTTCTCTTCTGCTCTGCACACCTCTCACACGCACTGCAGCCAAGACCCAGCAGGACTGGATTGTGGGGCTGATACGCATGTTAATAAAACAGCACGGGTTGACAGCAATTATCTTGGTCAAGCAGCCTGCATTTCACAGGGTTTGAAGGGGCGAGGGTAGTACCAGGGGAATAACAAAATAACAAGGTGACTACATTTGATATGCTGCCATGTGACAGAAACCTGATGTCTGCATTTGTAAATCACTCGTACACTGTGCTACCTTAAAGCAAGAGCTTAAGAGAGTTACATCTAGAGTGCTCAATAATCATTTTTAATAGTGGTGAAGAAGTTTGGTACGACAGTTGGGCAACATGGCGAGTTAATTTTCCTGGAGCCTGTTATGAATATGAATCCTAATACATACAGAGGTGCAGCACAACTGGATAACAATGCATGTAGTGGGGACAAATAGATCACGGGTTTGAAATGAAACGCAGAGACAAAAGGATTGGACCATTGAGGTGAAAAATGATTTGCATTACGAACAATCGAATGACTGGAATGTGAGCATCCGTGTATCCCACTAGAGGAGTTCCATGACTGTCTGGCTTCAATCCATGACTGAAGTAGACTCCTTACTGCTGAAGTTAGAAAAGTTTGTAATAGGTTCTGTACCATTGGGACAAAGAAACTGATACAGTTTCATTCTTTTGCTTCTTCTTTACCTCACTTTTTTTTTTTTTTTTTTTTTTTTTAAATGCAGCACGGATCTCCATTTAAACTAGAGTATTCATCAAGTAAGATTGATGGATGACATCCACCCATCACCTCCCCCAGATTCTTAGATGTGTGGGGACTTTACTAGCCACAACACCACAGAGAAACTATAAAAGTTAATTTTTAAGATCATAATTTTAATTTCAATCTTTGCAAAATAATGAATGTTTGGAAGATCCCTAACACAGACAAGTCTCTTCTGGTGCTAGCAGGCACTCAGCAGTCCTTTACACAAGATTTACCTAACTGAGCCAAAGCACAGTGAGGCGTGTTGTTTCTGGTACATCCCACTGCCACCTACTCACTGTTCCAGTGCAGGGTGACCAAGTGTCTGCAAATCTTTTGTTGGACTAGTTCAGTTTCAAAATCAGCAAATGCCAGTCAGCCCATGCACTACGTGGCTTCTAAGTACCCCCTCACAGTCAGCTGCTAGTCCTGGAAATGTTTGTAAAACAACATCCTTGCATCCAATGCTGGGAAAGTGCTGTTTCTAGCTACAGCTCTTGTTACATCTGGCCCCTGCTCTGGCTCTCAAGGAGCGTGTTGAACCAAGAAGTCATAATCCTGGTAGCACTGCTGCCGTTCCACATGGACACAGCATCAGCCAGTATTAAAATCACTAAAATCTAACTTTCACCATAGTAATATTAAACGAATCCTGGTTCTTGCACGTTATTCTCAGCATGGCCCCAGCCCGGCAGCCCATCTTCAGCCGCACAGGCTCATCCTCTGCTGTCCACATCACACTGGGTTGAGTGAGCAACCCACATGTTGCTCCCCACACTGCACCTTGGGTACTTTTCTGCTTAGCAAACACCCAGTGTATCTGACATGCTATGAACATGTTTGGAGCCACAGGTGTCAAGGCCTTGAGTCACCAGTACAGCCTGCTGCCTCCTGGCTATTACTGCCTGAAGCCTCTTCAGGGACCTCTTCCACTTCCTTGGGGAAATGCTGTTTGCAGCTGTTTTTTACACTCCCATGCCCTGCTGGGGCCAGTGGCCCTCAAACAACCCTCAAACCCAAGCCTGCCTCTCTGCCAGGCTCCAGGGTGCATGATCCCTGAGCCTTTTCTGCCTGGATCCAACATCAGGATCTGCTAAGAAACACGCCAGTTTAAATCTTTCAAAATTTCCAGCCTCCCCTGCCTCAGCCTCCTCAGCTGTACAGCTGGGAGCTCTCCCCTCCACTTTCTTGTATCTTGCAGAAAAACAAAAATAGATTAAAATTAAATGTCAACACCGCTCTAGGGCAAGAGCATAAATAAAGAGTTTGTTAATGGTGTCTCACAGAAGGAGGGTGAGATAGGAAGGTGTCTGAAGACCCGACTCAGTCCTTAATTATGTCTGCATTGCTGTAGGAAGCATCTTCATTGCTGGAGGCAAAAAAAAAAAAAAAAAAAAAAAAAAAAAATTACAAAAAAACCCTCCTTTCCTGCTCTTCTGGAAAACTAACTTGCTATTTATAAAGAACAAAA
Organism: Coccyzus lansbergi; assembly: GCA_033558105.1. Lineage (NCBI taxonomy): Eukaryota > Metazoa > Chordata > Aves > Cuculiformes > Coccyzidae > Coccyzus > Coccyzus lansbergi. The sequence continues at coordinate 2,226,895 of JAUMJK010000760.1, read as the reverse complement.
ATGGAGATTAGGATTCCAAGCAGATACAGCAAAACTGCCTGTTACTTTTTCAGCATTAGGACACAGAATAATAACATACACCATCTCCTCAGGCTGAACAGAAAGACAAATTAAGAGATGGTGCTTAGGAAACTGCAAGGCTGGACACAGTGATCAAAAGCTCTTCAGAAGTGGCAGGTTTATCTCCTCCCTCTAAGCAAAGTGCAGCTCTGCAGGAGCATCTCCTTGAAAGCCTTGTGCAGGTTCACAAAATTAATAACCAGCCACTGCTGCCAGGGATGCCTCATTCTGAAGTCTAATTTGAGACATATTTGTCAACGGCCCTAAACTCCAGAAAGATACAGTTAATACTTAGTGTATGATGCCAAGTGGAAGAAAAGAAAGTTTATAGAATGTAGGCCGACCACGTTAAAAGCAGAAAACGCTAATACTGTAAGTAAATTTCTTAAACAGCCATCACATCTCCCTCCCACTTCTACCCAACCACCAACACCTCTGTATACTAATTCGTTAGTCACAGCATTTTACAATAAGTCACTGTAACCACTCTGAATCTTTCAGTGAGTGATAAATGCACCCACACGTTCCCTTGAAAAGGTTGTGATGCATAGGAAGTGCACATATGCAGGTATCTAGTATGAAAGTTCACTTATTACAGCAGCATCTTTTCCTTCCCTCAATGAAATTCACCTGCACCACTTAGCACACGTGGTCTTAGTTTGGAACAGAGAAATTGACTTATTTGTTAAAAGCCAAAGAAAAGTTGGGGGAAGAAAATTCTCCAAACCTCAAAAGTTGCTGCTTTGTCAGATTTACAGCCACTCACATGTGAGCTATTGTCCCACAGTAGCTTGCAAAACTAAATATTCAACAAACAAAAAAGCTGAAGGCACATGTTTAGTGAAAAAAACTTGGAGAATAGATGAGAAAATGGGAGATAACAGGAAGTTATTCTATTATAGAAAAGTTTGCTCAAGTACAAAGTTCATATAGAAAGAATCAGAAAGCAGCAGAGAGCAGATTTATGAAATTTATTTGTTAAATATGTAAATGCTTTCTCATATTTACATACAAGCTTGTTCCTCCTCCTCCACAAGACCAGATCTATTCTTTCAGAAAACTGCATTTAGCCCAGAATTCAGCCAAGAACCATGAAAAGATACTGAACTGAAAATCAAAAGACCTAAGCAACTACAGAGCAAGAGCATAATGGCTTTATGCTGAAAGAGGGCAGATTTAGACTAAATATAAGGAAAAAAGCACTTTACTATAGAGGTGGTGAGACACTGGAAGTGGTGTCCTGGAGAAATCATCCCTGGAAGTGTTCCAGGCCAAGCTGGATGAGGCTTTGATCAGCCTGATCCAGTGGAAGATGTTCCTGGACATGGCAGGGGGTTTGGGCTGGATGATCTTTGAGGTCCCTTCCAACCCAAACCACTCCATGATTCTACAGCAGGGAAGAAATACAAAATAAATCCACATACCAGCTGAAGGGAGTGGTCCATGGCCATCACACCTGCAAATACTCTGCATCTACAGCATTCAGTATAATGGCATCAACAAGAACTCAGAATGTGACTGTTCAAATTATATTTATGTTGGCCTGCTATTGTATATTATTTTTGTGTAAGAAATGATAGAAGGTTCACTTCAGACTCATAACTGTCACACACTTGGTCATCACCTTGCCACAACAGCAATAAATTATGGGTATGGAATGGTTGATGAAAAGTAGCTTGGAGAATAATGAGAAAGTAATATTCAGTATATACATACTACAATTACACTAAGATTAGCTACAAAAAAACCTCAGCAGGCAAGATAGACATATCTTTATTATTAATGAGACAGTGCAATTCTTTATAGTGCTTTTGCTTCAAAGAAAATCACCAGTTTGGTTTTAATTAGTCTCAAAAGGAGGTTTCCATTGAATAGGAGATCTCAAATGACAACAGAAAATAGAGGACTCAGCATAAGTGTAGTGAACTAGAACCAAAGGAAGATAAGCGGAGTGTCTACTGGACAGGTTTGCCAATATCCCAGCAATTCAATGCCACTTAAAGCAGAAGCACGCAGCAAGTGTCTCATTATATTAAGGCGCCTGCCACCTCTGAAAAAATTGCTGACGATGGGTTTGTATGTGAAGCAACCAAGTTTGCTGAAGATATTTTGTTTGGCTTTTTTAAAAGCACACAGATTAAGATTCACACCACAATGGGTAAGCTAAAAAAAAAAAAATATCACAGTTCATTAAGGAAATGGGACCCGCAGCAGCAGCAGCAGCAGCTCCTTGGGTTTTTTGGCATATTGAGGGCAGGACAGGGCGAAAGGTAATTGTAAAGAGAATGATTTCCCTGCCGTTTAACTTAGAGTGGTTCTGTCCTTTACAGATAAAATCCATGGCTCACTAAACTACATACACAGTCAACTAAAGGCTTTTTACCAACAGAAAAAAACCCCAAAAACAGTGCTTCTACTTACAGGTCCTTCTATAGCTTTGCTATTTTAATGATAACATCTTTCTCATATTGGATGACAATTTCTAATAATTCACACAATTGTAATTTAAAGATGTCCATTTTGCATCAGTTTCTCTAAACTGGCTGTTAATTCTTAAGGTCCTCATAACCCAACAGTCAGATCATCTAGGCCCAAAGGTGCTAGGCCACAGGAAAGAGGTTCTAGCAATTATTGTAATTCTGAAGTATGAATCCTATAGGTCCCAAATCATCCAAAACCCCAACCATGGATCTTTAGACATTCTACCTAGAATCACAATATATCACCTGAAGGAAACCATGAGGCTTAGTGCTTTTCATGTTCTTGACATAGTCTTTCATTGATAATCTGGGGGTAAATCCAAGAGAAGACATTGAAGAATTAGAAGCAGATTACATGCTGTTACTCTGGCATAGTTAGAAGCTAATGCAGCCTTACATCAATGAGTTTCTGATATGTACACACAAAAGTTTTTAATACCATATTGATTTTTATTACTGATCTCACGCAGACAAAATTCCTACTATCTTAACGTAGATTTGTGAAACGGCTACTTCATCATTCCACATGATTTTTATTTTACCTTGTATTTCAGCCTAATAGAAAAATAACTATATAATGAATACATTGGTTTGTTAAGTCCATGTAAGCAGAGAGGCCACTGTACTGGATAACGTGATCTGTTGTATACAGAGCTGATTGAAAACTTTCGTGTCTAGTTATCTGTCAGACACATTTGGGTGAAAGCAGCCACACTTGTGCTGCTACTTAATTTTAAGATGCATTATTGTAAGCAGACAACCCCTGTTTCCAAAGAAAAATACATACAAGATGATAGCAACAAGATCCACTAGCTATCCAGCCTTAAATGGACAGTTTTAAAACTTTTTTAAAAGTTAACACACATACACTTGACTTCACTTGTTCATATTCTGATGTATGAAGTCTGGCAAAACATATTTGCAGTTTCAACTGGATCCATCACATTAATGCAAACATACAGGGACAACTTGCAGAGTGCTCTGTGAAAGTATTTCCATTTTGGAATTCCCTTCTCTTATGCCCAAACAAAGCTCAGCATAGTTGGTGGCTCAGTCACACTGTAAATCTTAATTAGCTTTGTTACCTGCTTTTAAGAACACTTATAATTAAGACTCATTTGCTTATATATGCATTTGTGGGATAATCACTGACCATGCCTAAGTTACAGAATTTAGCAAATTATAGGAGTAGATGGATTAGCAAAATAAGCTTTGAAGGTGTTGAAGAGTGTATCCTAAAAATTGCTTTTATTAGGATTAATGTTTAAATTGACTCCGAATTCTATTACAGAATGTGGTGACAACACCGACTAATAACAACTGGTAAAATAAGCCTTGTTTAAACATTAGGCAATTAAGTAAAATTTTGAATGAACTCAGGAACTTGTGTATAAGAACAGAATAGACTAGTAAAAAGAAGTTCTAACAAAAACATTCACAAGAACTGGATGGATAGAAGATAATTGCATATGGTTATGGATTTTTCTGAGCGCTGCTAATAAGAACAGCTGAGCTGTCAAGTTTACCTCCACAGAGACAAGAAATGAATGACTCAGAGTTAAACAAGTAGCTATCACAGAAGTATTGTTTGACAGTGTCTGCAAGGCTCTTTGTAGCAATCAGAGAAGCTTAAATTTTCAGCTTTCATTTTCAGAAGATTCAACCCTTTTCTGAAAATCTCAAGGTATTTATGCTGCTAATGATAGCATAGCTCTCATTTTGCTTTACAACAAGCATCATTTCAATGTCTTAAAAATCATTTATTCTGCTCTTCCTTCTGGAATACCATGAGGAAGGTTTTGTGCAGTTACAAGATTTTTGAAAAATATCTAAAGAAACACTATACACTATGCAAATACAGGATGCCAGGAACCAATATCACACCTCAAGTAAGCAACAATGAATGTTGTTCTGAGTCAAACAGCTATCACCAATAATACTCAAAGCCAAAAATGTATTTTTTCCTAACCAGCCTAAAGCTTAACACATGCAAATCGGTATTTGCTTTGCTAGTATTCAAATGCCTAAGCTTAGAATGCTACTACTGTTACAAACACTCACAGAAGTTGCAGAATTAACTCAGATGATCTAGTGGATACTTGGTCTTCTCAAATTAACTTATTATGAATACACAGGCCAGTTCAAAACCAGCTGCTTTTTGCCAACTTTGATAATACAAGCTGAACCAAAACACACAAACAAAGCATTAGAAGTCCCTTTTTTTTTTGTAAGTAACTTCTATCCTAGCTTTAAAAATCCATATTTTGTTTCTTTTTTTACTCATTGTGCAATTTGGTGGTTAAACTTATATTTCACTCTGGTATATGGGTCACTTGCACTTACTTTGAAGTATTTTATGAATACAGTAGCTAGCTGAAGCTTTTACAAATGTTCATCTGTGTGGTATTATAGGTTATTTGAGGGGCTTTACAATCAATGCTCTCATAATGTTTAAATTAGAAAAAATGAAGTTTGATTTAGACTGGTAAAATATTCATATTGAGTCATAACTTATAAATCTCCAGAAGCTCAAGACAGCATGGTTGCCGAGACACGATAACAGTTGTATTCATCTATGAAATATTAAATGAAAAAGGCAGAGATGATATGATGAAATTTTTTTATCAATCAGACCTAGTGTTATGTGCACCATGCTGGGAAAAACAACTGGACTCTACACAGTCTAGTTCAAAAGTAAACATCTAATTCACAACAGAAATACATTCCTTTGTCTGTTGATTCTATGACTGCAATTCCAAAAACCATTAATTATTCAGACAGTAGAAATAATAACATCTCTCTCCAATGACCACACGTGCAGCTTTCAGCAAAACTGGAATATTTTCCTCCCACGTACCCTTAATTACTCTAAAGGGCCCTAGAAGTTTTTGTAAAAGAGACATAAATACAGTAGCAGCATTCAGAACACAAAAGCCACTACATATTTTTCTCATACATGTCTTCTGAACATTAGCTTCCAAATCTTAAAAATTGTGAGTGCATAGAACTTGGTCATAGAAGAACAGGTTCCAGGGAAAAGGAGCTCTGTTGACATTCTCCTCAATCATGAGTCACGCTGAAAGCAAGCCTGCTGCTAGACCATAGTGAATTTCAGCTTTGATAGCATATGCTGATCCAAAACAAACAAAACCCAAACCCACCCACGCTGGGTGATTAAACAGGGTAGGACAGAAACTACTACTTCCATTCTTATTTACTGAAATGTGTTGAAGGGTTAAAACTCTACCAGGTGCACACTATTAGCAAATTAAGCTTATTTTTCTTTTTGTTTTCAAACTTGGCATTTTGAAACCACTCCATTTGGCAACACACTCTATTTTTAAGAAAACAGTTTCAAACTTTCTTTATTCCTTACTAATGAATTTGTGAAGTAGCAAAACATGTTTTGCACAAAAACAGATGAAACAGCTAGAAAGGAAAAGCTGAAATAGCAGTGACTAACTAGATCTTTTTCATTTTCTTTTCCTACTTTATTATAGAGGAAAAAAACCACTCACCTGCAAATGCCTGTTCTTGTAGAAACTAATCCTTAACGAGCTACACAGCTCCTACCACAAAAGGAAAACTTTGCCACTCATTTCCTTTTATATAAATTAAAACAATTGCTGGTCCAATTGCAGTCTGAACAGAATTAGTTTTTATTTCTATCTCTCATACTTTCAGCTGTAAAACTCATCAAATCCAGAACCTTCTACATAGCTAAACTGCCATGTTCTCATTGGAATCAGATGGTATCTTAGAAACAAAATTGAAGACAGGACTTAAGCAAAATAGAGGCACTAAGTCAAACACTGCAACCCCAAAGGGTCTGCACAGATGCTCCTCAGAGGTGTTACAGTTCCATTCATGACAGTAAAGCTTCTCAAGAGTCTACTGCTGCATCTCAAGAAGAGTATGGTCACTGTTCACTATAACCATTTGACATCTAGCTTGTGTAACAGAAAAGGAGAGACACTCACTTCTGGCAGTTATGCCTAGTAGGCTGCCCTAATCCAAAAGCTGAATTTCCATACTGAATAATGTCCCTAATTTAACCAAAACTTTTCCCATCATTTAGGAACTTCATTGAGGCTGAATCTAACCTGCAATCGAGGTCTGTGGGGATAACTTCATGCTATGTTTCTGACTTACCATAGTATGAGAGAAAGAACATGGCAGAAAAAGACTAGGAATTAACAGTTTCTAAAATGCCATGTTTCCATTTGGTAAGAAAAAGCAAGTAATGTGTGAAGATGACTTTAATTGCAATATCATGTAGCAGCCAAGATGATAATCTTCCATATACGCAATTTAACGCTATAGTGCTGGTATGACACAGAGCCCACATCAAAATTAATTTAATATAAATGACTGAGCATTCTAGGATCACGAATACAAACAAGAAAGAGATTTTTAAAAACTATCCAGCTTGAATTAATTCTTTAGTGAGAAAAGAGTGAAGTTTTTTATTTGCCCCTTGGACACAGTGAAATTCCTAAAATGCTCATCAATAACCTCAGCCTTAACCTGAGAGAAAGGTACACACTGAATTTTAAAACCACACTTGCACTGTACTTCAAAACTGTCACACAGTTAAGAAAATTAGGCAACATAATAGCACAAGGTAATAATGGGTTACCTGAGACTTCAATTCCACTCTCCTCCTGACACAGGCAATTCTGTCCTGCAGCCATTTCTAACTTTGTAAGATAATTCCTGCCAGTGCCTCTTGAGTGTTGCTGTGCAGGTGCTGGCAGTGAGGGCCAACAGGTGCCTCTGTGAGGAGAGAATGAGACTGCTCTGTGCCAGACACAGCTGTTTCTGGGTGCATCTTACCTGTCCCAGCTGGACTCCCAGCAGCCCCAGGGCAGTGCACAGCTGAGCCCATCAGCCAGGCTAGGGCATGCTGGGCAAATGTACTTTAGAAAAGACAATGAGGAAGAATGTGGGAAGGAGCTCTGAATGGAGATTCTCCTGCAGTGTGTGGAGAGACCATGCTGGAATGCGTAGGATGCCCTGGAGTGAACCACAGCCCGTGGAGAGCCCCCAGACAGCAGCAAGTGTGGTGTGAGAAGCAGGGGAACAGAAAGGAGCTGGTATGGACTGGCCACAGACACCATTCCCCACCCCTCTGCCCTGCTCTTGTGAGGGGGCGTAGGATTTGGGAACAGGGTGAGATTGAACCCAGGAAAAATTTTGGAGAAAGGTGTTGTAGTTTTGGTTTTGTTTCTTGCCATCCAACTCTACTACAAATTAATTTTCCCCAAACCAAACCTGTTCTTTACAGCATCTTGGTTCATAGCATAGCAGTACCAGTATGGAGAAAAGACAGTGTATTTGCAGGTTTCCATCCAAATCTGACTGATGTCTTTATAAATAACTTTTGGTCTTCTCAAGACAACTCTTCACGTATCATGAAGATTCTAACATTAGAATATGATAATCTGAATGGAAAACACAGCCCAAATTAGTTAAAAACCATCTGCATCTGTGAGCTAAGTCACACAGAGCTTCAAAACACAAATTCCTCCTTTTTGTGTCTGAAATAGAATAAAATAAAGGAATAATATTTCTATATATGAAATCTGAGTTAACTGATTCAGGGAGTTAACTTGCTGCTTAATAGTCTCTAAAGGCTATTATCTCTGGGTAGTTCTGTTTTCCATTTAGTCATGTATTTTCATATATTTGGATGAAAAGCAACCATAATATACATGAAATAAAGGTTTCAGCCTGAAGAATGAGATCATCCCATTGCTAAATGTATAACTGCTACTCTCAGACAGAGACAGCTGGTATGTAAGTCAAAATCATTTCATTAGACAGACGTTTTGAAGCGGTGCTAGTCTAACGGCTTAACTATTTCACATAATAAATTATAAGAAAATTGCGAAATATGACAGTCGATTTCTACATTGTTTTGCCTTATCACCATCCTCCACTCCAATTTGGCTATTTCGTGGATACAGAGGCAAAGGCTACTACAGTTCATGGGAAAAATAATCCGATTGGCTGAGAAGGGAATAAGATAATCAAGTGCTGAATATAAACCTAAATACAAATTACTTCTTAGGTGTGTATAGTGAAGGAAGTCTCTGTGTGTTTAGGCATTTTAACGAATCTCCCTGTGCTGATGGGAGAGCCTTGAATTGATGAGTCACTGTATTCCATCACCAAGACAGCTTCTCAGATGGTAAAAAACTGGCATTCCACCACCTGAGCTGGTAAAGCTTTGTCAGTTCACAGCAACAAGGAGAAGGTTTGCTACTATTACTTTCAGCTATCTTAAAAGATTTGCTGCTTTGGTTTCTTCTAAGGGGAAAGTGCATAAGTTGGTTCTTTTTAGAATGGTAAACTTGTTCACTTAAATTATTTAATGCTCTGTTCTTTTTCATAACCTAAGTGCATTTTCCTCTGTCAGAAGGGGTCAGCAGAGATCAATGCAACAGGCGCAGGGTCTGATGGCCTTTTGCAAATTTCAGAATGTTATTACAATTTATTTTTAAAAGGTTAAGATTTTCCTTCTGGTTTCCTTGTCTAAATAATGGAATAAGCTGAAATGCCACTCTCTGCTCGAGATGTTGCCAAGTTCATAGCATTAGAGAACAAACTGTGCAAGCTTTGACATCTAATCAACATCACCAATATACTTAAATACAAAGAAGAACAACTGATTTTAAGAATTCAACTCTCCTCTGGGTGTACGTGCAGATTACATTATGTCAAGTAAAGAAAAACAATCTCGGAAGTTATCCTTGTGATAAAAAGGATGAGGTGTAGTTCTTAAAATGTTTGACAATGTCTGGAGGCTTTTCAAAATGCAAATATATCGGTCTTGCTTTCTAAAATCATTTCAAGAACTGGCCACTATTTAACACAGGAGCATCTAGACAGAAATTAGATTTATGCTCATCCTTTAAATGATGGATATTGAAACAGATTTGCACAGTACAGCAACTGTGTTCACACAAACTCACTATCAGCTGAAGACTTCAGACTGAGTGATTTCCAGTCTGTTCCAGGCCAAGGATTTCAAGGACAGAAGCAAATGCCTCTTAAATTTCAGCTGATCAATGTTGTTTTCCAAAGTATTTGTCACCTGTACAGATATCCACATGCTTGACTTGCAGGCAAACTTCTGTGGTGCCTTTGGAATGGAACTAAGCAAACAAAGCCTGTTAGGCAAACAGTGCATGCTGTTAGACGTTAGTAAGCTTGCTATCTTGCTATTTAGTAAGCATTCCTCTGAATTTCAATATAAAAATTCAGAACAAGACTTATGGCTTTTGTTTACCCTCCTGTTAGTTAATTTTGTATCTCAGTTGTCAGAAAGATCACAATCCAAAGGAGGCTTCTCAATAATCCTTTGGAGTTTAAGAGTTTTAACAGCACCATAATCTTTGTAACAATATAATGGGAAAATCATTTCTGAAGTTGATGGGTGACTGCAATGTTTGAACAAAACTGTAAATAAAAAAGAACAGCATTTGTCTCCCTACCTCTGTCATTTTGGATTTAGAGTGGGTGTCCTTCTGCCACCTGCTTGTCATTCTGCTGAGGTCCAATGTGCTACTTGTTTCAAAAATTCACAGGTTCTGTCTTGAGTTCCAGCCCCACGCCTGTTTCTGGAAAATGATAATACAATCTCCCAGACTGCTTTCACAAATGTGTCTGTCCCACTCACTAGAAGTGAAAGAAGTGAAAGAATTTAGAAACAGCTACCTTTCCATTTGCTTGAAAGGTAAAACTAAGCATAAGAAACAAGAATTAACTCCCATTGAAATGGAGAGGGAAAAAAAAGATATATATTTGACTCCTTTAGTGCTAGAAAATGTCTAATGTTATAAGGTTACCCAGATATTTAGAGTCACTCAAAGGGCATGCAATGGTGGACTTGCTCTAGTACAAATAGAATCACTCCGTTAGTTGTACTCTTTTACGTAACCACTTGATCCACTTCAGTGCTTGTAATGGTCTGATGGAACAAGATTCTGAAGCAGCTTAGCAATCCTTTTATTTCGTCAAGTCACTCTGCAGCCTGCTGCTTGAGTCACTTCAGCCAAATGCGCTCTCTTTAGTGAGAGAGTCAGAAGAATTTAAGGTCCTTAAAGAAACGAGTTATTTCTTGAAACTGAGTATCATAGTCTGGAGTATAATCTTGCCACTCTGCCTTTAACACCAAATTTAATAAAATCTAGGTTCACATCCACACAATTGTGCTGATTCCGAGGAACTCCATCAAAGTTAGTTAGTTTAAAGTATCTTGAAGTATCTGGATAAACAACTAGAAAACTTGTGTTTTTCTTGAGTCCCGTTTTTCTTAAAAAGTAAACATAATTTTAGTGCTCTTAACTATAGTTATGATGAGGAAGGTGGAGAATCAACAGGGGAAAAAAAGCAATTTAATGTGAAAACAAAAGCTGTGTTATTTTAGTGCTGTCCCTCTCTATTTTAAACTAATATTTTGTAATTACTAGCATATGCTGTAGGAATGCATGCATGCACGTGTATCTTCAAGGCTCCTGTTGGTTTTTATACAGTCATTCTAAAGAACAATAAACTTAAATACTTGACAGTGAGAGCACTGTCTGCAAAGAGCTACACACCCTGGAAAGCACTGCCCAGATCTTGCTTAGTGCTGCATGAAGCAAAGCTGATACTGTGAGAAGAAAGAGAGCAATTTTAGTTGTTTTAATCTTGCAGAGTCTCATGCCTTTTGATCTTCTCTTTGTTCCCTCTTTGTGAAGCATAACTTACACTGAATGCAATTTATTTAGTTCACAGTTTACTTATCTCTGCCAAGCAATAACACAGCATAAATTCCCCTGCAACTCTCGGACTATGCTTTGGCTTGTTTCTAAAGACAACATCTGTGTTTCTTTCCTTTGCACAGTCTGAATGTCAGATTACCTGTTTGGTGTCTTTTAAAGTCGACATCTGAACCTCTAATTGCAGAGTGTTTGCTTAGCTACTAGAGCATGCTTTTCAACTAACCTCTCATTCATTTCCCCTCAGACTTTGTTTAGAGGCTGTGAAAGACAGTTCCGCAGCATATGCTATGGCCTTTAATATGGATTATCATATAATTTACATACCAATTAATTAGGAACTAGGCAATTTTCATAGCAACTGTTCATTACCAAAACTCCTAGTGGCATTTATTTCTTATAAGAGCAGTAAAAGCAGACCTGTATTGTTGTGTCAAACAATTTTATCATCTTTATCATTTAGTTTTACGTTTAAAAGCTGCTTGTCTAAAAGAAGAAATAACTCTAAGCCTGGAATCTAGCTACTGGTGAAGCAGGCTGTTGTCTGTAAAAACACTTGCTTATTATAATATGTTTGACTCCTGCCAGTGCCACACTGGAGGGAGAAAAAGGATTGTAATGCATTACAAATTTGGTATTTTCCACACCTTTAAGAAATGAGGTAATGAATACCATTACCAATCTATAGCCTCAGAAAAGAAGCATAAACATAGGCTGGACTGCAAGCAATCATCAAAGAACTGGCAGGACCAGAGTGTTTGAAAACTATCTGAGACAGAGTTTTCTTTCTTTGGACAGCAGGCAAGGTGGTGGAAAATGTTAGTGACACCGGATGGAGTAGACCTGATGAGCTGAGCTGCTTTTCATAGAAAGGTAACAAAAATATTTAGCCAGCAGCCTAAAATCTTAGAAAACTTCCTCAGGATGGAGAAGGTTGGTTACCAATACAAGTCAGGTGTGGCACGGAAAAAGGCAGACATAACCAGCACCCCCTTATAACACAAAGAGACAAACTGTAGTACTTTTGCTTTTCTATGTATACAACCAGTCCTCCAGGAAGCTTATCTAAAAACTTCACAAGCCTCATATACAGCTCTTGAAGCCAGCAATTTTCTCAGGAAACTGAGTAGTCTTCAGTAACCTATCAAATCATGTATTGGCTAACTTGAGTTAGCAAAAATCCAGTCAGACTCCCACTAGCCTTGGTTCAATATATAAGTTGTTATGAAAAAAGTTTCAGAACTCAGTCCAGAGAATACACAAAAAAATTGTAAGTGCGACAGTAGTTTACTTTGACGTGCATTAGGGAAAATATTGATACACACAAAAGAGCTACCCTAGTCCCCAGTTTCTGTGCCAAGCAAATCTCATCAGAAACACAATACTGAACTAGAATCTGCGTATCATTTTGAATACACCTGCTGCTACTTTATAGCTTTAACTAAATGTTCTTATAACTAAGTCTCTGAGATCATAAATCAAAAATCTAGATCTCTGAACAGTTACTGGGGTAACTGTCAGCTTTAAATGTAATGTGAATAAAAGATCGTTAGGTATATTTAAATGCATCCTTGGGGTTGCACCTCCTATAACTGGGCTTTCTGAAAGACACGGTGCTTGTATGGTAAGTTTTCCAAAGTCAGTATAGAGGAGCCTCACAAAGATCAATACATCCAGGCTTATGGTATAAACCTTAAGACAATGCAATACATCTATCTTCATTTACGCATATACATGTTTAGAATTTTTGCTATGAATTTTCTGGTTAAAATTCTAGTTGCACTTTTGAGCTGAGAACACCTTTGCCATCTGACTAGATCCATTTTTGATCTTGTCACAGATCTGATGCTGGGACGTGTAGAGGTTAAGCAAAAAGAGAATCAAAACAACAGTGTTAGCCTCTCACAATTCAGAGAATTCTCCATCTAGGTGCTGGTGAGTACCAAAAACATTTAGAAATTCAACAGGAGTGATGGGAAAGACACCAGTAAAATCAAAACAGGTTCCTGCTAGTTCATAAAGTCTTCTAGTCATGTATCAAGGGTAAAAAGACTAATCCATTATGTTAGTCATTCATTTAGAGGTAGGTAATAGAAAAAGATCCTCAGGGACTAGCAAACATTTTCTAGTAAGTGACTTGCTGCTCTTTAGTAAGTTCAGTCCCACAGGACATACATGTCTGAAGTCTCGACACATTTTCTCAAGTGCCAAGAAATGCAATAACAAAAAAAGTTCTATATAATTCCAGTCCCCAAAGCTTAAAAAGAGCAATTGAAATTCTTGCAGTGATGAAAGAACAAAACATGTAAAAAGGAAGTGTTTCTAACCAAGGTATGAAAGGTTAAAAGCAGGGTTTATTTAAAAGTACATTATATTTTAAGGGTCAGACTATAAAGAATGAAGTTTTTATTATGCCCACAGGCCAAAATTTGAGACCTTCTTCAGATCTGACATTCTGCCACTTTATGGAGAAGCATAATGAGAACAAATAAATGAACACTTTGCAGTGATATAGTACACCCCAAAATGTACAATGTTTAGTTGTTTTTCATTTGTAATGATTTATGTTTCTGTGGGAATTTTTATGTTGAGTAAATCTTCGAATGTCCTGTGAACAGCTATGAAAAGATCAAGAGGTTATGACACAAGAATATGAAAGAAAGACAAAGATTTCAGATTAGTAACCCTTCAAATTGTAACATCAAATCCTGAATTTTAGGAACATATAGAAATGAGTCTATTGATGTACTTCCTTCTACATTTAGTCCTGAATTAGCTTTCTCTTAAAAAAAAAAAAATTCACAATCTCAAAAATACGACAGAAGTAATTTTGCATAATGCAAAAATTAGTAAAAATTATTTATAAAAGAGGAAAAATTCTTTTTGTATTTGACTGCCCCTATGAAGCTCATTAAGATAATTTGAGCTGGGGCCAAGTTGATTCATTTGGAGATCTGGTTTCATATGAATGCATTATTTTGTTATTAGTTTCTGTCAAAACCAGCCTAATCTGAGGGCAATTTGCATAACTCCCTAGCACTTCTGTAAACCTGTATAATCAGCAGGTCTGAGACTTTTCTTGAAAGCCATATGTAAATATTCCACGCTATTTCCTTTCATTTATGTCAGCGTGTGACTGAGTACATTGTGCAAGGTTTAAATGGTTGGCACTTAATTACAATGTCAGTGTTGCTACTCTGGTGTTATCTACAGCTGTTTGTAAACTCTATACTCACAGATTTTTTATATAGAAATCCAGTTATCTGGACATAAACAAAACATAATAGACCTCATAATCTTGTCAAATTATATCCTTTTTAGCTGCTTCAGTAGGACAATTCTGGAATTAAAAATTTCAGATGGCACGTCCAGAAATGAAACATAGGGGAAAAGCAAAAGAAGATGAATATTAATAAGATTTTTTTGTTCTAGCAAATCCTTCACCAACATGTAAAGTCATCATCTATAATTCAGAGGATTATTTCCAATAAGAGAAGCTTCACATATTTACTGTTCAAACTGAGCCACATTTATAGTGAAATGCAACAGCTTTCCAGAACTGCAGAGGATGCTTACTGCATGTAAAAGTTGCATCTTTCTACTCTTCCCAGCCCAGTGGTAACTCAGATTGCATCCAGCCTAAGAGAATGAAGTTTCCTTTACAGAACTGAATTCTGGCAACAAAAAGGAAGAGTGTTTGAGTGTTTTTGTTTGTTTGCTAGATTTTTAATCTCTTGTGGTAAAAGATATTTCTGCACTAGAATAAGTGAATATCCTACTGTGTTTTCATGTAAATGTTTTATGCATGGCCAGAAAGTGCCGATGAATCATTTCTATGCATTCAAAGAGAAAAAGCTTTAAAAAATGTATTTCTATGGGTCTTTGAAAATCTGTCAAAATGGAATTATACGTGGGTTTAACTATAACAATGAAGAGCAATGTATGTTAACTTCCTTACACCTAATTTACTCTTGAAATACATGAAAGAATTTAATGCTAATTAAACAGATAGAGATATTTTAGGTTTAAGCCCAGAAAAATAGCAAACAACTCAATTGCTCATATTTCATAGCTTTTCCAGTTTGCTTGTAACATTCCCATTTCCCATGTCCTTTTCCTGCATAAGATATGCCAAACAAGCCAATATGTGTCACAGTGTTGTGAAGTACAAACTTTTGGACCAAAACCCAAAAACATTGTCCTAGTCCTGAAGGACTCAGCTTTCTATACCTTTAATAAATTAGACCTCATAAAAGCCAGTGCAATAAATACATTTTGAAGATGCCTTTTATGCATTATAACTTTGATATTCTAATAAAATCAGATCCTTCCAAAGGACACAGCATTGTCATGTTCATATTTTCAGACATTTATTAATTCATATCGCATGCTAACTTTCTGTTCTATTTATTAATTTATGTGTTTTTATTTGAATGAGAAGCACGATAAAGGAGGGTAACACTGCAAATGTATTCTTGAATAATAATTTGATTTACAGCCAGATTTGTCTTCCTCACATGTATCGCTTCTTAGATAAGAGCACTGAAAGATACTGGTGAGTAGTCTGCACTAGGCTGCTTCTGTTGGGAAATCCAGTTTGAATTGATTGATAAACGGAGAACAAAGAAACTCAGTTCAAAGCAAAATGGTACCATGTTAGAGACCTTACTGTAGTTCCAAGTGAGACAGTAACTTAAGATCTCAGGGCAGAACAGTTGTGTTGACTGATGTGATGAACAGCATCCATGCTAATTAAAGGTATGAGATGTAAACTAGACCTGAATAGTTGTCTGCATACCTGATGTGCAAAGAAAATTTAAAATAGGACTAATAGGACTAAAATGCTCATTTCAGAGCCAAGTTATTGCAGATTCCCTCTGTCATCCCTGGAGATAACTTGCTCCTGAGAGGAAAAACCCACCTAAGATCTAAATCTGGAAGTGATTTTTGCTTTTCACAAATGACAGAGAAATCACGGAGAGTAGTTTCCTAAATTATAGACCTTCTAAGCATTAATTACTAAAAATCCTAAACTGAAGAGGATGGAATACAGAACCTAAACTCCACATCTACATCTTGAGTTGATTTATAATAAAGAATAGAGACTTTGGTTTGGTATTGTAACATTTGCAAACATCTCATATTTCGCCTTTTGGATATTTACCTCTGTAGAAGGTGGCAGAAAGAGGTTACATACACTCCTTACACTGATGAATTCTAGCAGGGTGCATCTACTCATATTTGTCTACATCACATACAAGACACTTTCTATCCCACATGTCCATTCATCTGTAAATGTTTAAATATACTGTATTTCACTTACACCATTCATGAGAAAGAACACTGAGTGCATAAACGTCACAAGGCCATCATGTAAAAAAATATGGGAAAGAAGAGGGAAAGAAAGTGAAAAAAATCACACAAAATGAGGTTATCCTTGGAGTTACAGTAGACTGTTCTCTGGAGAAACATTAAAGCAAATAAATATTTCATGAAAGATGCTAAAAAGACAACGCATCTTACTGCATTGAACAAGTGCTGTGAATAATGCTGTTACCATGCCTGCTCTGACTGAACACCCCTCTCTTATCTGTTTGCTGGTTCAGTTTTTCCTTCTGCAGTGAAAAGTCTTGCAGCACCACTTTTTCTGCCTAAGGCAAAGATTCAGAGATACTTCCCAGAATAAAAGATCAGATATCAAAGTATGCATTGACCAGTCAATATCTTTATACATATATAGGCAGCTATAATTAGCATATGATTTATTAGATCATTTAGGAACTGATCTTTTCATCACTGCATGATAATTCAGCTTACTCATCATATTTTTCAGGCAGAAGACATCCATTAATATTTCAAAGTTAATGAAAAAAACAAATGTGCACAATCTTCCTCAGGCATGTATGAAGCACAGAAAGACTGCCTAATAAAAATCAATATGTCCATTCAAAAGGCTATTGATCTTCCATGTTCATAATGCAAGACCTTGAGAACTGAATTTTTAATTGAAATACAAAGTAAAGTTATTGAGACAAAGTGTTTTCCATCATTAGCCTCAAAAACAAATACAAAATTTCTCTTTATTCCACGTTTTATACAGTCTTTAAAATCTATTTAAAAGGGAAATGAAAGTAATTGATCAAATATATAATATTGTATTGTGTCTTTGGTTTATCTGCTCAAATTCACAAAACCTTTTCTGGAATTCAACATGTGAACGATATCATTTTCTTTTATCTATTCTCAGTCCTTGCACTTATTGTACATACATTACAGCTGGTGCAATGGCATTGATTAAAATTCAGTTTAAGGCAAATACTGCTCCAGTGCACACAAGTGTACAAAACAATTCCAGTGTTGTTTACTTTTTCAACTATTTTTAAGGATTGACTTATAAATAGAAACAAATTTCATTTTCAAAGGAATTACCCTTAGGTAATTGAATGAACTGGACTAACGTTTCCCACATGGATTCTGTTCTAGAGATAATTCAACACATGGTTCGTTCTGATTCATGACATATTTGCAAATGATACCAGGCACTTCTGATTCACGTTTGGGACACAAGGTGAACAAAAGCAACACATTATTTACCTCTTATGAGAAAACACAATAGCCAAACTCAAGCAATTGCCACGTCCATATAAGAAAAGTGGTCCATAAGTCTCCCTCTTGAAAATGTGTGCAGGTCCCATTGACTCTTGGGCTCCAGCATGGTTCTGACTGCACCAGTGCTGCTGACACCCTCCATCAGTTTGCTGCGAGGACACTTGGTGAAACAGATCTGATTATTTTCAAGTCATTCCTTGCTGGTCATGTCTCCATGGTGCTTTAGCTGAAGCTGAAGAACTAAATTTAGGCTCAGAGCTGATTAGCTACTAGTGCATTTCTCTACCTGAATTAATAAGTTCTGGCTCGCTGATCAAGTCCCTGGCACAGGTACAGCCCCCCACTAGTGCAGTTGGAGTAGCTGATTTTACTGACTATGGATAACGGAACGAGTCCCCAAACAAAACTCATTTTTGCAAAAGCAACATATACAGTTTATGGCATCCAACCATGGAACTGAAACAATAAAAACGGAACAATGTGGCTCAGGTGACCCATTACAACAGCTTGAGTAAAAGGTCACACATAATTAATATGGTGAATTTGTGAGTAACCCACTGGCTCAGTCTGGCTCATGCAGAATTTTTCAATGAAGAAATGTAAACAGTGTGAGAGCTTTTTATGTACAAGGCAAATAAAGTAAGCCAAGCATTGCCTAATAAATTATTTAGCTTGGATTATTTGGCTTCTCTAGCACTACACATTTGTAGGCAAGAAAAGGACTCAGTTATAGCTTGACAGAAGAAAAAAAAAAAAGAATGTTCTGCACATAATTCCCAAAAAGTCAAACAACAAAAACCATCAGACAACAACCTCTACCCCCAATTTGGATTCATAAGAAATCTTGAAAAGACCTCTAAGAAAAAAAATGGAAGTAAAATAGAGTATTATGGTTGTATAACACACAGTAAGAAACCAGAAGTTATTGCAGATGAGTTTGCATCTCAAAGCTGAGGAGAAGAAAACTGAGTTACAGTTGAAAAGAAATACACATCTGGCCAATTTCTTCCTGCTCAACTTTTGTTTCCAGAAACTTTCTCAATTCCCAAAACTGAAAATTCTAATCACTCCCCTGTCTTTGGGCTCCTCAGAAACCCTTACTACGAATAGTATCTATATAGCTTCTCAGATTCAGACTTGATAGTCAAGATTTATGTTTCTGCCTCACGAATGCTAAGCTTTTGGTCTTCCAAAGATTCTTTGCAAGAATTCTAATCTTTTTTATACTTTGAGAGACATATTGTAAGTGTGGATACAATGCAGATCCAGAGATGGGGTCCATAGAGTTGTTCTTCAAAAAACATTATTTTCAAAGCGTGAAAAATATTAATCTTGACAAAACAATGAGCCCAAATTTTGGATTTATTGCTCTGTTTGCACATTGTAGTGGTATTTAAATAGCTGAGATTTAGCATCTTTATCTATATTAACCCCATTCCATGACTATCCATATTTTATATTTATTTTTCATTATATTATGTAACATTATAGAAAAACACTGGTAATAACTAATTATTTAGACATTATTATTTAATATGATTTATGAAAAATGCCGATATTTTCAAATAGATCTATTCTTATTTTCACACTAAATATGAGAGGTTCTAAGAAGTTTAAACCTCCAGACCCTGATCTTTACAGCTTTCAACAAAAGTTACAGAAAATGTTAAAGAAACATTTAGCTGTAATGCGGTCACTTCCTAACCTGTTTTCTGTAATCTATATAGGTACTTAATTATTCCCTTAGAAGTCCATATAGTCTCAGCTCTATAGAGGGCCTGACTTTGCCGTTAATATTGTGCAGTTATTCTGCAGTTATTCTGAAATTCCTGAACAGTTCCCTTGGAGAACAAACCATGCCTATGACTCTAGAATAAGACTTTAGGACAATAATTACAGATTTAGAAATACATACGTGGGAAGATACTGCCTACTTTGGATTAAATTTCTGTTGCAGAGAAAACCCACTGACAGAAAACTGGGTTTAAAAAATGACACGTTATTTATGTTTGTATCTCTACATGGGAAGAAAATGAAGGATTCACCTTTTCCTTCTTCCTTATTCAAAATGACTCCCAAAGGCCTTGAAGAAAATTTCCCTACTCCAACTTGTGCTAAAGGGAAGTCATCCACCTACCTAAACAGCCTTCTAAATATAATCCAGCTGCTCATGCTTTATGTTCACAATCTTATAAAGACTAATTTTAGTGCAAATTTTAAATAAATGATGGTATTTGGGTTTTTTTCATAGATACACTTTATAACATTAATTTATAAAATAACTGTTCCAAATATAGAGGCTACTTGGAGATTGTGAAAGTGGGATGGTGTTTTCCATACTATTTCATAATTTGCCCTAGCAAAATCATTATAGTACAGCTGGAACATTAATCTTAGAGCTTCACATTTTCTACCACAAGCAATTCTCAGAAAGAGAGATACAATCAGGAAATAAAAATAAACATGCTAGCTAAAGGGTTGTTTATCCTATTGATTTTCTGTTTAATCCTATAAAATACCTCCCTTCCAACACCAGCATCCTCTTAAAAGGAAGTTCAAAGTGATATTATCTAAGGAGACTTTGGCATAGGACAGCAATAACTCCAAAAGTTAAAGTTTGAGATGTCAGTCTCATCTGAACCATCACAGCTGAAGTATTTAAAAAGAAAAGAGTGACAAAGAAGAGATGTAGCAAATGGGCTGGGAGAGGACATGAGGAAAAGAAGAAACACATGCAATTTTTTAAATGAATAGAATTGGCTACAAAAGCTTAAGTAAGTTGCAGAGAAAACGCGTCAATGGGTATGTATTGATTTCAAATAAAAGTTTTCACAAGAAAAAATTATCTAACCTTCTCCAGCCTGACTTTTGTGGTATTAATAAAGGTTTCAAAGATCTCCTCAGGATAGAACTAGCATTTAGTATTCATCTTCCCTAAAATATTTAAAAGTCAGTACAAATGTCTTCCAAGTTCTTTCTCTTCCCATTCCATCCAGCTCAAAGTGATTCATATATCAGGGGTAAAACTGAAGGGGAAGCACTGCATGGATGGGATAAAGCATTTGGAAAAAAAATATTTCAGTGAAGTTAAGGACCGTTTGTATGACCTCACAAAGTCAGAATTTGAAGTGTTATGGGAGGAGACTACAATGTAGGGGCAGTGCACATAATGGTAACCAATGGAGTAAGGTAAATCAAGCGTTTTGTAAGATGCATAGACAATGGTTACAGGTTATAAACACAGATGTAAGCTTCATCGTTTCAGGACAGGAACAGTAAGTGCTGGAATTTAGTTACAAAATTTGTCTTCCCGAGAAGCTATATGTAGATTTCATTCTATATGCTGCTATAACAATAAGTGATAAAAATCCTTGTACTGCATTTGAACTAGTGTGTGTTAATTGGTATCTGAACTCTTGTTGAACAGTATTAATTTTTATAAGTTTTATCTGGCGGACTAGGAAAAGAAACCTAATTAAAGAATAAGTATTTAGCTGGTCTGTCTTTATCTTTACCTAATAGTCAGCAGTGTAATACCATGAAAATACACTCATGAAGTGCTGATGTTACTGGTGTGTATCCACGTACTACATGAAATTGCCTTAGCAAAAAATGAAGTTAGCTTTTTAGCCAGAAGATGAGAAGGATCAGCTTCATCAGTAATCAATACATTCAGGGAAAATTGCAAATCTCTCCCGAGTAGAAATGTACCTAAAGCAACTTTCCTGTTCTGTACAAATGAAAGCTAAAACACATATGCTTTTTATATCTAAGCTTTTGAAGGTTACGTCCAAAATTATTCGCAAAGAGAGAGAGTCAAGAGAGGAAAACCATCCCTTCCATTTCCCTTTTCTTCATGTGCAGTCAAATTGTTTTCATCATCAGTTCTCTCAGTCATGTCAGTTGGCACTGAGCACACCAGCTGGTATAACACAGCTTCAGAGATCTTCCCCCAGTAAGGGTGGGAAAGCATATTCACACTGCAGCAGTGGTACTGAAATATAACACACCAGAAAAGATACATTTCATTCTGAGCTGTTCCTGAAAGCGGAATCTGAAAACAACATATTGGGCTGAAGATCTAAGACAGCCAGTTAATGGCTGCTATAGTACTGAGCATTCATGACTCGATCTTCTTCCTCTAATTTAGCATGACAAAGAAGTATGTCAACCTCATCCAACAGCGTTTTAAAAATAAATAGAAGGACATCCATTTCAGAATAAGAGAGGACTGACTAATTTACAATTAGTCCACACTTTGGTATTTTTTTCTCCTTAGGGCAATTCTTGGTAACTATGTGCTCAACAACATTCCCAATAAAATCAGGTCTTATTTGTATAGACAGCTGAATGCAGATGAGCCTCTTAGACTACAGAGAATGCTGAGTTAACAGCAGCAGCAAGTTCTGATCAATTATTTTTCCAGCATCAGATGAAAACTGATGACTTTTTTAGAATAGCATTATTTAAAGACTTATTTGCTGGAAAGTTTCAGTAATCTACAGCTGTGACTTTCATTTAGCTATCTGAAAATTTCATGTAATCTGGATAGACATGTTATTCATTTTGCTTTCCCAGACCAGCTGTTTTCCCATGACATGTGTTGGATGTATACTGAATGTTGTTTCAGCTGTAAACAGTAGAGTATAAGCAGATTTTACTTTTGAAAATACACTTATTTATGAACGTTGATAGAAGGCAATATAGTTTTCAAGACTTTAATGATTTCAGTAAGGACTAACCATCAGCTCACAAAACAGATGGTAGTATTACTGCCCACCAGATTTAAAAATATCCCGAGAGAATTTAAAACCCACGGCAAGTCTTCTGTAATTAATCCAGTAACTAAAGATTGTCGACTGAGTGTTAATTAACAGCCTTACTTTTGAGTTAGCTGAGAGATGGAGAGAGAGAGGAGAAAATATAAATTTGTTATTTCTTTTTTTTCCTGTTGTTAATAAGGAACTTAGCATGAAGAGTCTCAAAAGGAACCTGTGGATTTCTTTTCATCTTCTTATCCTGCTAAGTATTTATAATTATTAATGAGCTCTATAAATCCTCGCCATTACTTTTTATTATGACTTCTGTGGGCATTAAGCAAAGATTTAGGTCTAACATAGACATAGTAAGCCTATCAGAAACGACTTTACTTATTTAAAGGTACGCTGCAGCAAACGTTTTCCCCCAAATGTATAAGGAATGATTTCTCCTGGATTATTATATTGATTCGACTGTATCTACTCCTAATTTCTATGGAGTAAATGAGATCAGTATTTAGCTCATTGGTTTTATTCAATTGTAAATCAATCATTAAAGATAAATAGCACATTATTCCCCTTTATAGTAGTAAATGGCTTCTATAATAGAGAATACTTTCTTCAAAAAGTCCTTATAACAGATAAAAGTTGCTCTCCTCATCTGCTTAATTAATATCTAAGCATATGTTGGAAAAGATAGTGCCAGCTCTATGTGGTCCATCAATCTTCCAAAGACTTGAGTGAAGTCAAAGGAAAAATCCACCATCCTCATGATCAGCTTAGAGTTTTGGATCAGGCTTATGAAGCAACCTGAAGGCTTAGACATTATCCTTATACTATGTTAATGTCACTATTTATTAATCTAATAAAAAATGAATAAATCTTGGAGGGAGGGAAATAGAAGTGTATTTGTTTAGAATGCTGTGTTTATAATAATTAGGTACAGTGCTGTTCAATGAAAAACTTTGAAATCTTCCCCAAATGCATTCAGTGATTATGGCTATCAGCAGCATGAGCAGATAGCATCCTGCTGAGAGTGCTCCCTGTGCTTCTAAATGAGCTAACAAGAATTGAAACAGATAATGAGAGATAGAGAGGCTTACAGGCACAGTCAGATCTGAAATGCTTTTCCTAATCTCTTTGGAATTTTGAATGCCTTTAACACATTTGAAGAAATCGGTAGAAGATGCTTCTTCATTTAGTTTTGAAATCTGAAGACACTACGGGGCTCATTTCAGTGCATTTTCTGTATCCTTTGTCAGAGTGTGACATCGGACTTGTTTTAACAGATTCTAGATGGACAGTATGAACTGTCATTCTTAGCCAAATGAAATTCCATTAAGCTTAGCAAAAGGTATATTTACCTTTACCTAAAGAGCCAGAAAAATCACAACTGTAAAATTAAGGGTGAAAAAATAAAAAGATTTTTTAACATCAGCAAATTGATCAGGAGAGAGTGCTCCATGTTTTCATTTGTGTTTGTGGGGTTTTTTTCCCCCCTTAGAATCATGTTAAGTAAAATCAAAACACTGAGTGTTAAAACTGTTAAGGAGATAGTCAGGCAGCATACATTTTGCTTCTACATGGATAGTTTTGAAAATTTGTCCAGATTTGGAAAAGTTCTGAATTCATCCTGTATGCAGTTACACAATGGGAGAGATTACGACATATCATTTTTTTTGAGTGAAAAGCACAGGACAGATTCAGTAGTTGAAATAATTCTTTCCAAGAATAAATCAGCAATGTAACCCAGGCAGCCACACCTTGAGAGGTAAAGCACTGAATACAGCCTTGGCTATTCTCCTAAGATCTATGTGGAAAAAAAAAAAATTAAGGAAGGTGGATTGCCCCCACAGAGAAATTCAGAGATTTTTGCATGAATGTGAAAAATACTTCTCTTTTTTATTGACCACTGCACAGTAAAATACAGCTATTTGCAAATCTTTTAGCTAACAATGCCCATTTATAAATTTAACTACAGGACACTAATCCCGCAAAGTCCAGCAACATCATTACTGCAGTACATAGTCTGAGCATGAGGGCTCAAAAAAGTCACTAAAACTAGCAAAAGTAGATGATTATCCAAGAATGTGCAAGAACAGAGTTCCTTGTGATGATTAGCCAGTAGGAAGGATAACCAGGGGCAATCACATGACAGAAAGTACTGATCAGATCATTGCAGGACTGCACAAAAGAAAAAAATCACTGCTGATTGAACAGTAGAGGCATCAGACAATAGAGATGATTAAATGGATGGTGGTAGACATGGGGCTGCAGGAATAGCAACTCACACATCAGAATCTTTGACTAGCAGAAGCTGTGAAAGTAAAAATAGATGCTAAAGAGCAGCTGATAAGAAATCAGAAAAGAAAGAGGAATTCACTGGATAAATGGAATGTGATCACGGCACACTGAAATTAGACATGATCACAGCAAGAAAAGAGAGAGAGAATGATATCCAGATATTTGGAATAATCTCAAAATAAAGTATTAACTACATGATACATTAAGTATATAATTATACAACCAGTAGATCTGTGAAAAAGGAACTGATCCTACAGCTACTGAACCAGACAATAGGATTAGACCATTGAAAGGATAACTTTACAAAAACAGCTGATCAGACAGCTGGAACTTAGAAACAGGAGGCCATGCAGCTGTTTGCTTAGACAGTAAGACAGTAAGAACTCAGCAAGCATAACCATGGCACTGCTGCGTATTAGACAACATCAGAAGTAGGCAGTGAGAAATGGTATGAGAGCCCCAAGACCAAGCAATGTAAAGAGAAAATAGTGAATTATCAACAGAATGTAGAAGAAACTAATTGATTATAAAACCAACAGGATCTGACAGCAGCAGGGCCGGGCAGTGTTGGATCAGACCATGAGAGTAGCTGACTGGACAAGGCTGGGATCAGACAGCATATGCAGCCCATCAGGCAGGAAAAGGATCTAAACCCAGGAACAGTTCTTTGGCAAGAAGCACAGTAACCCAGCAGAAGCAATTCATCAAATCTGACAAGATGAGTGGAAATTCCTGCACTAAAAATGTCTGGAAATGCATGCCACTACAGAGCAGACCAGGCATCACCATTTAGCGCTAAGCACCACTAACATAGACCCCTACCTGGAACCTATTGCAGCTTCCTCTGCCATGGTACAGGGTCCCTTCCTCCTGTAGGTTAACAGGAATGGGAAGGGAAGGGGCTGGATCTGTGGGTGCATAAGCTACAACATGATGACTACAATCCTTTAACCAAGGCAAGGTCTCTGTCATTTTGTCTCATTGCTGTTTTGAGCTCCACTGGTTTGAGAGGGCAATGAGTAATGATGAAATCCAGTGGCCTCTTTTTCTCTGTACAAAATACGAGAAACTGTCTTTTGTATCTTTTTCCAGCAGTCGGTAAAGTTCTGTTTTAAGCTGCAGCGTAGTCAGACCTTCCGTAAAATATTAGCAAGGCATTGAGGGAACAGAGCACATTATAGGTCAGTGTCTTTATTGGTATCACCCGGTCTACTGCACCAGCACAGCATGTGGCATTGAAAAAGAAATAGCACCAATACATCACTGATCGCTTAAGCATGTATGAGTGCTATTAATTTCACCTTTCATGAGTTTATTCTCCCTGTACTCTTGCCAATTTCTGTTGACTGTTGCTGTTTCTATAAATCACTGGAATGCCAGGAAACATTAAAAAAACATAGGAAAGTAATACAGCATTTTTCATTCTCTCCTCCGTCTTCTCTTCCCCTTCAAAACCCACAGTCATTCCTCTATGGAGGATTTATCAGACCTTTTTATTTAATCTTTGAAGGTCTGAACAACATAACCAGTTTCACTCTGCAAGATAGCAGTTTGCAAAATTTACAGACTATTTTTTACTAATACCTGCTGCAGCTAGAACTATTGCTGCAGCTCAGCACTGTTGGTCTGTTGCAGAACAGAAAGATGTTAAACCCAACACTGATCTAATGCTAACTACATTGACCTTGGTCAGTGCTGCATCTCCTTGTTACAATTATCTTCACAGTGAATTTGATGCATTTCTTGACCATTCCTTAATGATTTGAAATCACATTAACCCATTGTATCTACTCATAACACCTTAGCAATGATTTTGTCTGCTCTTGTTTTCTGTCTCACATATTTCTTTTATTTGAAAGATTTTCCTCTCCTCTAGAAAGATTCCTACTTGCCAGATCAGCAGATGAAAGCCCGCGGGATCAGCTGCACTAAATTTTTCATGAGGTTTCTCAGCCTTCTGCCTCTTAGTCCTCTAGACAATTAAAGCATTAATTTGCATAGCAAACAGAGAGTCTTCCCTGGCCTCTCCTCTTGCCCCATCAATAAACACAGAAATGAGATATTGGGCCTTCTCCATGAATATGCACATATTGAAGTCTGAACTACATACTTAGAGTCTGAAATAAAGGAGTGGCTTTTTGTCTTAACTCCACGGTTTTATGCACCATCAAGGTCCTGGGACATACAATGCAGATATATGAAGTTGCTTCTCTGTCTGTGAGAAACTTTATGCCTTGGCTCAGATGTGTGAGAAGAATGACAATTTTAGTGATATTCCTTTAGTTGGAACTATGTCTGCTAAGAAGCAAGTCACCAGCTGCAGCCTGTTATCACTTTTCAACTTCATTCAGAGACCAACCTGACCACATATTCTGCAATGTTGGATTTGGATCAGAAAAGAAGTCATTGTACAACTCCAGCAATGTGAGAAAGCACTTCACAGTGTGTGATAAAAGCTAGTGTGTGGAGTCTGATTTGAGAGACCTGTTGTCACATTTTTAAGGCCAGACCTGTAGTAGACAGCTGTACTATGAGTATGCAAGTACTGTGGGGTAAAAGAAGTGTATAGAACGTACCGGCAATTTGTGACACTAAAGCAAATCATTCTGCCATCAATATTGCAGGAAAGTTGGTGCCTGACTTGACTGAGTC
This sequence comes from Coccyzus lansbergi, assembly GCA_033558105.1. NCBI lineage: Eukaryota > Metazoa > Chordata > Aves > Cuculiformes > Coccyzidae > Coccyzus > Coccyzus lansbergi. Next base: position 2,199,265 of record JAUMJK010000760.1, on the reverse strand, counting down.
TGGGTTCTTCCGAATGCGTAGGGCACTATACCCTCTGCTGCTTTAACAATGTCTAAAGTACATTAAGGTTAACTGCATCCTGGATATAGGATATTCTCTGAGAGAGATTTTTATCTATATTAAGTATAGATATAGAGGAAGGAAGGAAGCAAATCCCAATATTGCCTCCTGATAAACACTGTGGAGAGGAGGACTATCTCCCCAAAGCTCCATTTTTAAGCCTTATGTAAAAGAAAACAGTGAGGTTCAATTTGTTTTGAAAAAACATGGAGTTAATTGAAAGACTTAGGCAAACATTTGTCATTTGCAAAAGTGATTCACACACTCTCCCTAGTTGCACTCAACAGCCCCCCAGGTTCAGAGTGGCAGAGCAGCCCAAAACAAAATACTCATTTTTTTCTTGCAGCTCAAAGTAAAGTACGCATGACAGGGTGAGAAATGGATTTCAGCTGTACCTTTGAACCCAGCCTTTCCCCATGGCTAGTTGTGATGGGAATTGGAGGAGCCAGAGCTTTGATAGGGAGCTAACAAGACCTCCTCCTTGTCGTGAGCTCCCCAAAACACTTTAAACTGTTCTGCATGCTGGTTTTAGGCACTTCCCCAATCAATATGTTGTGGTTTGGGTTTAGCAGTCAGAGGCCCATATAACATGTAGGGAAACAGGTATGTGCACAACATAAAGCCAGGATCTATCCCAAGCACAAAGCTCAGAATCCAGGGCCCTATTTTTCAGAATGAGACTAGATTTCTCTTCAAACATATCCCCCCTTCTTTAAGCGAGTAGGCTTATTAAAGCAGGACATTTATCGTGCCTTTACCTCTTACACATTTTTAGCATGCAATTTATCTGATTAGTCAATTTCTAAACAAGCAAACCAAGTATTTACAGGCTTACAAAAACATCTGCCATTTGTGCAGCAACCTCAGGGTCATAGCCCTCAATACTTGTTTTCCAAAAATTTAAAAGTACTTCTGGGTAAATAAGATTATTTGCTCCATGGGTGTTAGGGTCAGAGAACTGAAGAGAGGGAGTTTTTCTACAGGCTCTAGCAGGCCTAGCGTGGAGGTCAGAGTTGGACCCTGCCAGCCTCCAGCAGCAGGAACCGCTCGCAATGCACTGTCACTGCTCACAGCCTGGCAGGAGCCCATCAGCAATGCATCCCACCAGCTGATCTGCACACACAGGATCTATTCTGTCTTCCCCTTCTACTGCATAATTTGCTTATATAAAAACATCCTAAAAAAAGTTTGAAAAGAATAACAGAAAGCGGTGGTGCTGGAGGGAATATGCTGACTGCTGATCCTGCAAGAAGTCACTGCTAAAAGACCAGCAGAATCTGGGAACTTAGCAGAATCTGTTCCCATGACTTGTAATAAGGCAAAATCTTAAATCCTCTTTAATTTGACTGCCACTAATGCAGCCTTCACATTGTGTTTAACGAATTAAGTAATGTGTGTACATAAAGAAGAAAGCTGTTTTCTGCTAAATAAGTAGATTTGGAGTTCCAGTTAAATAGGTAATTGTAAATAATTGTAATTGTCCTAACTATCATCCTTTATAGCGTGAATAGAACCATCAGCATAGTGAAATTAGAGGAGAAAGAATATTTTAGCTGTGTACTCCCTCGTTGTTCTTTGCAGAAAAAAATCCTTTTGCACCATGTAACTACAAAGCAGCTATTTAACTAAAAAAGGTATCATTTTCTTCAGCTGACAAAGATAGAAAAATAGCAGCTATGATAATAGGATGTGATGTATTATAAATTCCAGTGAAAATCAGTATCTGAAAGAAGGAGAAAATGTTTGTGTTATAAAAGGTCTCAGTCCTTAGGAAAACTAAAGATGGCTCTGGAAATACCTAAACTTTTCTGCGTTCTGAGTTCATTTTCAGGGAATACTTTTGCTGTTCACAACATTCTAATCTTTGCAACACAAGCTTGTATTTTTATTGATTGAGGCCACAGGTCTTACTTCTCATTCTCAATTTGTCAGTCAGGTATTGATTCAGCTACATTAGTGAAAACCCTAAGGAAAAGCTATCATTTATATTTGTGGAGCTTACACTGAGCCAAAGCTGAGGTCAGTTCTTTTGACACGAACTCAGATCATCCTTCTCTACTTTCCAATTTGTCCTGATATAGATGCATTTTGATAGGTCATTGTTCCTTGCACTGGGACTAAGTCACAATGTACATGTCCTATGAATATGGTTACTATCAGAGAGAAGAACAAATGGCTTTTAATTCCTGTAGTATAAACCAGATATTAAATGCAACTTCTTTTTTCTCTTTGCCTATATCTCTTTCTGTTTGCCAACAAATGTACATGGCTGAAATCACTTCCAAAGATCTATCCTCACTAAGCAGCAAAAACTCCTGCATTGATAATCAGTTAGATAATCAATTCTGAAGTTACATAAAATTAAGTTCAGCCTCAGCAACAGTGCAGTCACTATTCCTGATGTAAATCAAAGAACAATCAGTTCCAAGATTTTGCCAAGTCCAAAGTTTTGCCAGTTTTTTAAAGCTATTGATTTTGTCTTTGGTGGTACTATAGGGAAGACAAGCAAATACTTTGAAAAGATGTCAGCAATCACATAATAGAGAAATGGAAAAGACTTTTTTCCACAGAAGCCCTTTTCTTGAGCAGAAGTTCTTAGGACAATTTCAAAGGACTTTCTTATTAACCACCCAGATCATTTGTACTAACATATCATCATCCTGTAGGCCCACAGTATCCCTGTGATAAACAGATGTGTCCTCTATGAAGTCAACTCTTACACCAATAGTCTGAATGTAATGTTTTGATATCAGCTGTTGAAACTACTTTAAAAAATCAGCTCAACCTCTGTAGGATTATAAATTCACACATTCCAACTTGCTTTCATATTGTTGCTGATATTATTTATGTCATTTTTATGTATCTCCTACATATGAAGAAAATATTTGTGGAATACATTTAATGGAGTTTACATCCCTCAAATTCAGAGTGATTACAATGTTTATCTTAGTAGTAATAAACATATTTTCATTGACCTTAATAACTAAAACCACTTAGCCTACGAAAGAAGTTCTATTTGTTGCTAATGCAGTCATCGTTGCATCAGCTGCGCCTGACATATCAGATGAGGATATGTAAATTTACTGGGTATTTTAATAACTCATACCTTAGCTGACGGAAAATTTGGAGTATCATAATATAAAAGAGGGTTGCCCACAACACTTACAGAAAGGATAAAGAAACTAATCTTCAGGCTGCTCTGGGCACTCATTATACTTGTTAAAATAATAATGTTTATCATCTGAACAGTTTTCCCTCTAAAAGGAAAAAAAAAGTGCAATTAACTTACATGAAGTAAAATCTCTATAAATTAATTAAATGAAAAGAGAAATTAATTTGAAGGAGAAAATCAATCAGGAACAAACTTTATTAAATACAGTAGAACCATTAATATTCCTTTCACTGCAATGAATACAATTAGAAATGGCTAGCAAGGAAAATGGTATAAATCTGTTTTCTCTACACAATGGAGGAATTTTTCCATCACACTCTCTGCAAAACATGGCTTCATACATTTAATTGCAAATAGCCTTCTAATACCGACTCTATTGCAGATTTTAATTTCAAAATTGAAAGCTAGTAGTTCTTCAGACAAGAGGTTCAAGTTCCAGCCTGGATTTTACCTCAAGAAAAGGATTCCATACAAAATCTAAATAAAATATATACAACTCTCATTAACAGCCCTGCACAAAGTGTTCTGCCTTATAGACTGCTTTGTGATAGCCAGACCCCTGGAGTAAATGTTTTCTAATTTAGGTAAGGCAGGAGCAAGCAGAAACTGAGGTCTGTGATAATATTCTATCTTCACTCCCAAAGGTACCATCTCTGGAATAAGCCTGTATGAAATGGCACAGATGATAGCTCTGCCACCATAAAGACAGTGATCAGAAAATTAGCCATCATGGAAACCAGAAGTGAGATACAATCCACAGACACCTAACGACAAAAACACGTAACTGATTTTGACTGAAAAAGAGCACTAAAATCTTTCATAAGGGTAGTTCATCACCCTGGCTATGACTTTACATGTAATATATGGACAGTTTGAACATACCCAGTCCTGCAGGGAGTGGGACATCGGGGCTCCATGGCAGTACTGCTCCCACATGGAAGCAGGAGTATAACTAGTTGCCCTTCAGTATTAAATCCATATTTTATGAATCAATATCTATGTGATTGAGCTGATGATGTAATGTGTATACTGTAATTTGAATACACTTACTATGACTCATTTTGCATTAGTTTATGTTTGCTTTCCTTTTTGATCTATAAACATAGTCTCCTGTAGACAATGATCTACAAAGTACACTAAAAGCACTAGGACAGCAGTAAAGGCAGGGACTGTGAGAATAAACAATCACCCACTGTAGGAAAAGATCAGGATCAAGACCCTCTAAGGGACATGAAGGTGCACAACTTCACAGGTCCTGGATGCATCTGGCAGATGAAGTTGCAGAACCACTATTCATCATATGAGAACCTGTGTCAGTCTTATGAAATTCCCATGGAAGAGGGGAAATATAACCCTCATTTTTTAAAAAAGGGAAATCCAGGGAACTACAGTCCAATCAGTCTCACAGTCTATTTCACATTGCAATGTCACAACTGATGAGAAAAGCAAGAATAGAGAATATTGTGCCATCATGTTAGACTACCGTAGCCACTGAAACCATGACTCATTAACTTCCTGACTAGAACTGAGACATATCAAGATTGTCATAACCTTGACAATTATGAGACAAGTTTTCGCTCATTCACATTCTTCTGATTTCCAACAGGACTAGATTCTCCATCTCTTTTTAAGAGAAGTAAGTAAAAACAATTTTCTGAAATATCAAGCATTTTAAAGCAAGATTAGATACTTGAAGAAGTCACAAGCTTGCAAACTACTGTGAATATTCATGGTGAAAAAGTACTTACTCATAAACCACCTAAAATCCTTCATAGTATAAGCTTCAAAGCAGTTGAAATTCTTCAGGCAGAATACGCATATATAAAATTTTTGTGTGACCTCGGGCCAAATCTTCAGCCAGTCCAACTCACAGAGGATTCATTATCTTCAATGAAATGCTGCTGATCCACACTTAAGAGCACTGACCCATAATATTTTAATACACCTTAGCTGATTAGTGCTGATTCTGCTTTCTAGAACTATTTTCATGGTATTATTACGTTTATTTTTCTGGAACTCATTTACTCAAATGTGAGAGAGATCCAAATCTAGGCCTTAATGCAGCTTAAGCACTCAAACCACCTTGAGTAGATGCCATGTAGTAGCTGTAAGATACAGTAATGAATACATTCTTGAATACATTCTTGAAAACAAAGGGGCAAAAATCTCGAACACCCCAAAATAATGCCTGCTGTACAAAAGAATAAATTTGTACCTGGTAAAGGACAATCTACCAACACCACACACTTATTCCAGCAGAGTTGAGTCTGCTTGTAAACTCAATATTACCACCACAGTCTCACTCACAGCTGCCTGTGCTAGCCATTAAAAACTGCCTGGTGTGAGCATCCATGTTGGTATCCATCCCTTGTGTCTCTGTGGCACAACCCCTGTAGAGTTCAGGCCTCATTTACCAAAGAAAGTTAAGAACCTACTGTGGCCCTGACTAGCCTGTATTTCTCACCCAAGACCTCCCTCCATTGCCTGCATGACCAAAGACCTATCAGGGCATGGTAGAAATTCCCCATATTGTTCTTAAAACTGATGATTGATCGCAATACCAATTATTGAAAAGTGTAGACTTAATGTGTAGCCATGAGAAAAGGAAAAAGAAATAGACCCTTAAGAAACATGCATTTCAAAGGCACTATAAGTTCTCAGAGGCAAATTTGCTTTCTTCATCAAACAGAGCCAATTACAAGTCCTCTGAACTTTATCCAGTCAATGGTTGGACCAGCTGTTCCATGGGAATTGAAGCATTCAAGAGTCATCTTAGTAAAAGAGAAACAAGTGGAAAAGAATCTTCTAAAGAAAGAAAATATGGTTTAACCTTCTTGGAACTCAAAAATAGCTAGAAAAGTTTCATCAAAGTATTCGAATAGATTCAACATCAAACAAAAAAAGCAGAAAAAAAGATAGCCTTGGGCCAGAATACATTTCATGCTTACTAAAAATATGTGAAAACCAGAATTTAATAAAGATGTTTTGAAACCTGAATTCTAACGGTCTACATAATAATTTCTTAAAATATTAGACAGAAAAATAGTTGTAAGAAAAATCTCTTTAAACTACAAGTTCTAAATTAGGTTCTATTTTAGGTAAACAAAACATAACAATAATGAATGATATTCTGTGTTACTTATTCTCTTTATGGCATTGATGACATACATCTTCAGCTTATTTGTGGAAAGAACAACTCAATTTCTTCTTTTTTTGGCACTGTTGGAACTGTAAAAGTCATAAAAAAATAATCTGTCTTCCTAAATGCTTCATACATCAATTCCAAAATAGATTGCATTGTGGGAAACAGATTTGTAGAAAAAATATGTGTCTGCTAAGTGTCTGTTTTTCTAAGGAGTGAATGTTCAGTTTTTATGTTTTAGAAAAATGCATAAACTATTCAGAAAATATATGCAAAATGCTCTGAGAAATCTCAAGATGTAGCTACTGCAGACAGCATACAAACTCCTAATTGTAGGAGGCAGCTCTTGGAGATGTATAAATGGTAATGTTTTTTCCTTTTAATTGCACGTCATCAGTATCATCTCTTCCCTCTGCCTCTTCAAGTTGTTCACCAACAATAGTTTGTAACAGAAGCTGTCAACTGTGTGTAAGTTGCACACAAACAAGGCAGTGAAACCAGTAGCGTACCCATATTTATGTCACAATGCCAAGACACAACAATTGCTGCTCACTAAATAAGAGACTGTTTAAAATTTACCAAATGTTTAGCTAAACAAAAAATTTAAGTACAAATGATCATGTAAATCACAGAGCCTAGGCCTAGAAACTATCTCAACTAGATAATGTAGACTCCTCAGCAACACTAAAATGTTGTAATACCTCAAACTTTATCAGCACAGTGTAGCATGAAAAGTGTACCTAAGTGGTGCTCACTGAGAGCAGAGTGTGAAAGTGTTCTCATTAATTGTTATATAGCAGGACACATACCAAAACCAGAGGGGTTAAAAGTACTTTGGAAGACAGCAGATTTCAAAATTATATTGATAAATAGATCTAAATTAGCAAGATTAATTTCAGTAGGGGGAAGCATGAAGTACACTTTAAGACTTAGAACACACTCATTAAAAATAATTATGTTCATTATCTATTTTAGCCTAGAACATGGAGATTTTTAAACAAGGTTAGAAGTTACAATTTAGGTACTTTCACTCAGAACAGGGCTCAGGACTGGGTATTCTTTCTGAGCTGACTACTACTCCTATATTTTTATAGTATTTTTGACAAAGGTCATAATTTAATATCATCAATATAATCACTTTCAATTTTATGGCAATGAATTAAATATCACATAATGTAGTTTTAAGACCACACAGCCACTATAACCAGAAGTACCAGCAAAGAGATTAAATGCATTTCTAACACATTTTCAAAATGCAGGCCAAGCTATCAGCTCCTTCTTCAGGAAGCACTTACATCCTTGTTGCACACCAGCAGTTTTGTGACTGAGATCTTGTCTCTGTCTGCAGGGAGGTGCCGTCTGTTTCTCCTGCAGAACAACATGCCTTTAGGGGCAGAAGTGAAAGGGCATATTCCTATAACTAACATTATTCTACCTGCTGGTAGAGTATTTTGAAAACAGGACCATTTTATGAACAATACTTGTGTCTAATTCTTGTTCTCACAAAGGTTTTTCAAATGAGCAGATGCCTAGAGCCTGACTTCCACAAGGGCTGGGATGAAAGGTTTGCGCAATTAATGGCCACAAGCTTTAAAAAGCCACTGACCTTCTATGAAACTAAAATTCAAGGTATAAACATGGGGAAAAGATAAAGTCAGTGATTTTTATAAGTAATTTTTAATGGAACATTTCTCTAATCAATTTGCTGATGCTTCAATAGACAGGAATACAAAGTGATTTTATAAAACAGTTAAATAAACCCAGGAGGGTTTGTTCTATGTTCAGAAAACACTATGAGTCTCCAAAGCAGCAGGTTACATTGCCAGTTAATATCTAAGTCTAAGCTTGTCCACTAAGCTTCTCTACCTAGGGAAAGAAAATTAATAACACAAGTTAGCGAATGATTACTTCTGCAAGTGAAGGTCATGCAGAAACTGAGCACTCACACACTGTGAGCTCATTTTGTATTGTCAGGCTCCATGTTCACTCCCATACATTAAATGTCACCAGAAAGAGCCATGCATACTCAATTTTCCAAGGATTTCTTTGAACTACACAAAACTTTGCCTATGCTGGAGTAGGTGTGTATCACCATGACAGAAATATAGTGTATAGTGCCAGTGCTGTGTTCCACTTTAGAAAATTTTAGTGACATAGTAGCATGGCGAAAAATGAGTTGATGCTCCTAATTGGGTCCTCAGAATGCTGCTATCAATAATTCTGTCACCACAACTCCTGCTATTAACGTGTATGTAGTTCTTTTGCAGCAGAAGTTCTTTTGCTAATTTAACTTAGACAGCTTGAAGAGCCACTCTCAGTTTTCTTATCAAAAAAAGCTTTTTGGTAATAGAGAACTGTGATTCTACTAACACAGTTTTCCAACATAATATGGATATAGTGGCAAACTCCTGTAAGTACTGACAAGACACTGATAGTAAGTGCAAAATTTTACTATAGCATTTTTAATAATCTCCTAGGACTGGTCATCTCCTATATTGCAAGGTGCTATCAGTAGTCATTAAATAGTGTGTTTGATGAAATGCAGACATGAGTGCTATTAAAATTCCAGTGTGTATCCCACTCTTTCAGACTCAGGTGATGGATTAAGCGACATTCTGTAGCCATGAGAGAACCAAACAAGAAAGCAACTGGGAAAGGCAAACAGGAGCCTAACATTGAGGGACAGGCTAACAGCTTTTCACATTGCAAAAGCCTGCTGGAAGCTGGAAGCAAACAGGAAATCAGAAACTGTTGTGATAAAAGGATACATTATTGAAAAATATCTGCCACTGATTTCAGCTGCCTACTGAACACCCATTTGTTCCAAAGATTGTCACTGCATATTTTGCTGATCCTGAGAGAGAATCCTGGATTGCAGGGACTTTTTTGGAGGCCTCCATTGCTAAGCTGGAAAGGATATTGCCACAACAGCCTGAGAGGGGTGGGATTTTTTTCTAGAAATTTTAAAGAATTTTAGTTTTTTAAGCTAAAATCAAATTAAGTGTATGTATCATTAGTGAATTAAAACCCCTGGCAATTTTGGCAAGCAGTAGTTGCTTTGTAGTTGAATAGCTCTTCTTGATCTGCCAGAATTTATAGAGAATTAAAAACAGATAGCAAAAGAAATTATGTATAATACATACAGCCTATACTAACCTACTGTTGTCAAGCTCCAGAAATTCACAAATAAATTCATAAACTCAGCAGTTTATAATGAAATTATTACTGACACTAGTAAGCTCTTCATCAAACAGTGCAACTCAAAGATCCTCCAGTCTATATAATAATTCTGAGTCCTGTTATAGCTGACAAGCAGCACTTAAATAAAAATAATAAGTGAATGGTCATCTCCTATCATTGATTACTTGGAAAATAATAAACTTTACACTTCATAAAGCTTCATTGTCCACTGAATGATCACTACCAACAAAACTCTTGTATTTTCAGAGCTAACAAAGGAATCATAAAACATTTTCTTTCATTTTATGTCTGCCCTGTCAAATTCTTAAGAGACCATTTGACCAGAAGCTTAAATTTCCAGTGCAGTGAGAACTAAAGGCAGGTAAGTGTTCTTTATTGGTTTTTTTCCTAAATACCATATCCAAATATGTATTTATTTTGTCTTCAAGAAAGAGCTGAACAGATTTTTATATTTATATACCATTTTTTTGTTCTGTGATATTCCACATGTACGGGCCATCACCAAAATTCAAGAGACCATTCTTCCCTTATCTAGCACAATTACAAATAGAAACATTAAAAATTCCCACATTGATCCCTGAAGAGTTCCCATAGCTTGGCCTTCGGTTTTCCTTTTGACATAGCATTTGGTCAAGATGCTTCTTTATCTATCTAAAAGATATATCTGTTAATTTCCAGACTTTAGTTAATCTAGTAGATCAATCTCATTGTCTAGAATAATAATTCTGTAAAGAGACAAGTCTATGAGATTGGTCTAGAAATACCTGTCAGGGTAGACGCTCCAAACATAGTATAGAAAAACAGTGGGTGAATTAAATGATTCACTGATTACAGATAACAAGAATAATTGTTAATAAATGGTTTGCTGTTAACATTTCTTTGGGTTGCTGATACCTTTGTCTTCTTATTTCGGTGTTATGCTCGGTCCTGCCTGTCACATATTACCATTCCCACAAAATGCAAGGGAGCTTATAATTTAGTTCTGTGTTCTTTGCAAATATACTTCAATGTTGAAGTTAGGTTTTATTACCCTACCCAAACAGCAAGAACTATCTCTTATTCCTATATGAGAAAGGGATCCACCCTCTGACTGCATGTTTTGAAACTGTCAGCAGACTCTAATTTTCTACAACAAAAGATTTGAGAACAGAAAATTGTTTTCCCCAGTGAATTAGCATACAACAGTTTCAAAGATAATGGATGTAACAGCCACTAATGCATAAATCAACAGCAGAAAGAAAAGGGTTGGGTTCTTTTGTTTTGCAAGGACCTACTTCCACATAGCATACAGATCTAAATGCAGGACATTGTCATATCTCTATATAAATTACATAAGCATTCGGTAATGCAGGATCCATATCAAGTGGTTCTATTTCAACTGCTAATAACCACGGGCACTCAGTGCACTACACTGACCCACTGACCATAACAGTGCAGAGGGAGGACCAGCAGAGTAATGAACATCTTTATGTGTGAAAGGGAAGGGGAGCTAATGGGATGGACAGAGTGGTGTAAAGCTGCCTGGAGGTGAAGGGTTCCATCGCAGCATAGAGCTGCTAGGCTGTCTCCTAACACCCTCATAAAAAAAACTGGAAGTTGTTCAGGAGAGCATAACTTCATTACAAATTAACATATGATAATTGACCTAAAATAAAAGCTGATGTCTTACTGCTCTTAAATGGCTTTTCAGGGCTTTGGATTAACTTAGACATTAAACCAGAAAATTCTAAGGTGTATGGGTGAGGTCACTTGACAAATAGAAATCACTACACATTCTCTATAGTTTCATATTATCTTATCATCATGCAGGAAAGACAGGTCCTCTCAGGATTCACAGTTCTGATTTTGAGGCACTTCTTTTGTTTCCCCTACTCTTTACATTCCTTGTTTTTCAAGTTGCATCTTAATTTATGGAAAGATCCCACAGCAGCAGTAGCTGCTACTTATATTTGCCTGGTAAGTGTTATATTTATTTCTGATCCCATAGATATGAATTAATAATGAATAACAGTGAAAGCCATGAGAAAAAGTAAGAGCAAAAATATTGAAGCCTTTCCAGTGAATAAGAATGGCCTCAGAGCAAGGTCTGGAGGACCAATGGCAGCACTGACCATAAAGTGTTGAGAATGACTTGGAACACAGATTATATCTTTGAAGCATCTAATAAACCCAAGAGAAAGAGGAGGCAGAATTTGTTCATTCAGAACCAAAATATCTAGTTAAATTTCTGGATGTTCAACACATAAACAAGAAAACAGAAGTCATCTTACATTTACTTCATATGTTGCCTCTTAGTGTAAATTGAGGAAGATTCCAGTAGTTATCACTTTATTGATATTATTATAATATTCTCACTTATACAAACAACTCTTTCTTTTTAAGGTATTTTCTATATCAAACACTTTCAGCAACATCCAGCAGTGACTGGAGAATCAACTTTCTAGTATCCTATTTTTAGCTATTAGTAAGCCTGTACTTGGATATCTGATTTCACCTCGTGCCTGAAGAAAGTCAGATTTGCATAGGTGGTTCATGGGTGCTATGTACAACAGAAACTTGAAACTTTTCATGCCAGCACTGGTGGAAAATACATGCCTCCTCAGAGGGAGTCCCACAGGGGTCAGGAGATGTCTTCAGTTCTAGTTGTGTCTGCTACAAGCCCCAGTTCAGGTGTGCTATCTCTGGGACAGTAACACCTGATTTTATAATCTGGTGTTTTGGATTCGATGACCTAGTGGGTCTCTTCCAACCTGGTTATTCTATGATTCTATGATTATAAAGACATATTATTCTTTCATATTATTTGCTTTTCCACTGATGAGTCTTTAATAGGCTGAAAATAAAAACTAGCTTGAGAACTTTAAACAGAAATTCATCTTGTCTAAAAGTTCAAACAATGGTATAAAAATGGTACAGAAGTACAAATGGTACAAACAATGGTACAAAAGTATATCCAAATAAATGAAGAAAAAAAAACAAACAGAGAGAAACTATGCAAACTGGTCTCTTTTCCCGATTTTTAAATGTTTATGCATATCTGCAGAAGGCAACTAATGGAAGTCTTGAAAAAGACCATAGTGGTAAATGCCACATGATTAAAGGGATCTGCTACAGAAGAAACTGCCACCTTCCTTTAACACTCACAACAAAACACGGCCATGGCATTTTGCTTTTCAAAAAATTCTTTCTTCTCCCAGACAGAGAGATTCTAAATGCAAATTGTAACCCTGTAGTGTCTAGTAGTACGATTACACATAACTCTGCAAACCCTGTAACAGAAAGCAATAGGTAGTCCCAAGCAATGTCAAAGTACGGGTGATGCTGTGACTATTTCCATTCATAACGTGGAGTGAATCAACCAGGCTGCCAAGCGCAATAGGTTTCTTGAAAAAAGATTGTGAAAAACCGAGCAGACGCTTAATGGTAAATGTGAAAGATTTATGTCTGTTTTTCCTCATGCTGACCCCAGCAATATGTCACCAGACTGCAAAACAGCAGACTACTAGAAACACAACTAAAATATGCCTACTGGCCAAATGGAAGAGTTATTTCACTTGGCTGCACTGGTGTCTAACAGACATTGCAAGTGTTCTTAGCTAGAATTACTGGAGAAAAAGACAATCAGCAGTGGAGGTGCTGGCTAGAAAAGGTTACGTCTCTGCCAGAGATCCTTGGCAGGACTTTGTGTCATTCAGTTACATCTGAAAGGAAAGGAGGAAAACCCACTAAATTATTCTAATTTGTGAATATTTAGCTGTGCATTGTATATATTAGAGTTAATCCATTACCGAGGGCATAAAAGGCAGCTATCAAACCAGGCAGAGGAAAGCTCTTCTTTATGGGGTCAATGCAAGGGTCTGTGAGGAGTAACCATGAAGTTACTCAAGCCTGATGCAGCTTTACTTTCAGCTACAACTCCTATTAACCATAAGAAGCCAAACAGCTCATCTGAGAATTGTCCATTTCCCATCTCTGTTTTGCATTTTACTTTGTATTCCACTCTTGGCCCCCACCATTGTCTCTGACTCTTTTGTGATGGACTTTTCCAGGGCTACTGAGGCATCTAAACAATGTAAACACCATTAACACAACAAAATAAACTTGAATTTTACCTTTTTTATTTTTAGAAAACTAGCTCTTTGAATCTTGTTGGGAAGCAGTGTTGTTTTCACTGACCACACCTGTGATTCAAAGCTTTAATTCCTAAAACCTCCTATGCACACACTAACTTCCACTTTACTGACTGATGCAGTTTAGTAAATTCTCCCTTGGTGCCTGCAAAGATTGTCTGTGGACAACTAAAAGAGTGTGCATTTACCTTAATTTGGGCAACTCTGGAGTAAAAAAGGTTACAAACAAAAGTTACAGGAATTAATAGAGGTTCACTCTAGAGTAGCAGGATACAATGCTGGATGTTTTTTAATTCAGCAGCTTTTCCATCCTACGCAAAGAGCTTGCTTCATACCCTAGAAGACTATTGTGTACTGACTGTATGCAGCTTCCCTTTCCTGTTGGTTTTCTGAATTTGTATTATATCTGTTATGTTTTTTCCAAAACAACTTAAGGCAGAATAGTGGTTACTGAGTTTGACAATAACTGTGTAAACATAGAAATGGTTTTCATATGGGTGTGGAACATAGACAGCATAAAACTCAAAATCACGGTACTGGTTACTTCATTAACCTACCATCCCTTTTTCTTAAAAAAAAAGAAGGAAACCACAATACTCCTAGGATTAAGTTATCTACTAATTTTGAATATTTCTTCTTCCGCTTAAAACTGGATCAATTAGAAACATTTTATAACTACTTATGAATTATTTAAGGATTTAAAAGTCCCTTGTGAATGCTTAGCTGAATTAAATCCAAAATACTTAAAACCCAAGAAAACCTGGAATTGTTCTAGAGCCTCAAAGGTATTAGGAAAGGATTATTTAGGCTTTCCATTTTAAAAAAAAAAACACAGAACAACTAATTAGTTGGTGTCTTCATAGGCTTTACAGACTGAATGGCCAGAAAACATTTTATAGTTGTGACTATTTGGTTCACAGAGCTGATAACACGGAACAGCAGGTCAGCTCCTGGTTTCATGCTGAATCCGTAATGGTTTTATAGTTGTTTCTTCTGAAGAGTCCATAACTTTCTAATAATCAGTCTTTTACTTGTTCCCACTTAAATAATTTTTCTTTATCTTGTCCCTTACAACATTATAACTAATTAATTACTTGTGTATTTTTAATGGTCTTATAGGCCATTTCTGGAACTCAATACTACTAGTGCAGTAGAATTTTAAATATAATTGCAGTAGCATAGATTGGAGACAGTAATAGTGATAATGGCAAAATAGATGAGAAGCAGAAAAGTAAACAGTCAATGCTTGCTCTAAAAAATCTGTAGTGATTGTTCTATCAAGAGATCTGCATTCTTGGTAAAGAGAGGCAATGCCTGATGAAGTGGGTCTTAAGACAGAAAGGGAACTTGATGCATATGAAAAGCAACTACTCCAGAGAGGCATAGTAGCATTTTCACATACAGCTTTTAGGATTTTATTGAGTTAAAAAACCCCAACAAAGCCGTGTTTAAGTTCCCTTACTGGCAAATAATCTGTCTTTGATTTCAAACTAAGACTTCTGAAAAGTCTTCAGTTTACAGCTAAATTCAATTACAAGTTTACAACATGTGCCTTTTTTATTGTTTCCGTACATTTAATAGCATATGGTAGTCAGATATTGAGTAGCTAGTGATAGCTAATGGATAAGACACTAGACAAGAAACAAGATCTAAATTTCATTTCCACTCTGCTGTTGTTTTACTACAGAACTCAAGGGGGAAGGGGGGTTGCCTTTAAAATGTTAATAATAATATTTATTCCACCTGAGAGAACTACCTGAAAGGAAGATGCACAGGAAAAGTCTAACCTTTTAAACCAATACTTCTCTGGGACCATCCTTTGTTTTTTTACCTCTTCGTCCTTCCTGTGTTGACCACACAGTGGAAAACAAAGGCTACTTCTCTGACATCCTCCAAAGGTTCTTAAAGATTTAAATCAGCATCCAGACCCTTTCAGAACAAAATAAAGACCCAAAACACTTCAGATACACGTTTTCTATGCACAAACATTTATATATAGCTCTCATACTTTTCTCCCTTTAAAGCAACTCCTTTTTCCTACAAAGTACTTCCAGAACTACTCGACTATAAAAAAGCTGCACTGTCTCAAAAAAGATCAAAAAACTTGATCTCCTAGGATTCCTACTTACAGGCTTCTCTAGAGACTGAGGACACCCACACAATAGATACAGCTCCAAAGAACATCAATATATAAACCCACAGTTTTAAAGATTCGTTGACAATTCTCAACTCCGCATTTTAACATGATTCTTCTCTTTTCCTCTTTGGCTGCTATTAATAGCACCGTGTGGATAAATTCTCTGTTTATGGTTGAGAGAACAGACATTACAGGTTTTTCTCCCTCTGCAAAAACATTTCTAACGTACTTTCTAAGCCAACAAGGCTGGTGTCATAAAACTATCTCTGTGCGCATCTGTTAGGTGCCCTCCTATGATCCTGTTAGTTGTTTTCAGTTAATTTAGTATAGGAATATATGTCATAAAGCTAGTTACTACCTCATGATTTAATAAAGCAGGTAGCCAGGTAGAGGAAAGGAAATACTAGAATTCTCTTTTCAAAGGCTGAAACTCAAGAACGTTGCTTTCTAAGTGCAAAGGGATCTGCAATGAAAATAAACATTAGGAGTACCTGATACAGAGAAAGTTTAAATAGAAACTTGAATGTTATTACACATCAGAGAATGTGACTGAGTTACAAAGACTGGGTCACAAAGGCATTGAAAACCAGGTTTCATTTTATAGAACTTGTTTTTGAAAAAGAAGGTGAAAAATAAAAGATTTACCTTAAATGAGGTTGAAACAAAGTGTTTGTGTTTCCCCAAGGAAGTGTGTCATTCAATAAACCTATGTTGTACAATACTCTCAAGCGAAACAGAGCTTGGATCATTCTAGCGAGTCAAGAATAGAATAAATTGATTGCTTCAGCGAGAACTCAGGTTAGCATGGAAACAAAGCAAAAATGAAGCAATGCAGTCACACAAAAAAGAGAAAATGAAGAAGCAGTAAGAACTGATATCAGTAAAGTTCTGCCACTTTACAGACATTAAAAAGTGATAGGTCAGCTAAACCTGAAATGAAAAAGGAATAAAGGAACAATAACTACCTCCAGGACCTCCTTGAGATGCCTTTATATATGGAACATATCCATCCTATGTTTTCAGTGAATAATTGCTGAACGTTTTAGCATCCTTTGGTGCAAGAGATTGGTTGCAAATTTTCTGGTGAGATGGATACAGTTCTTAACCAAAACATCTCAATAAGGCTTTGATAATTTTGGGGGTTTTAAACATGACATTTTAGGACAGTCAGACTGAAAATGACAATCCTACAAAAGAAAGCAGTCTCGGCCCTGCTCTCTCCTTTCAAAAAATATCAGCACTGGAGCAACATGTCACTTCTAAAATCTCAGGCTACATTTTGGTTAACTGTAAATTAGAAGAGGCATGAAATTGAGATGAAGAGATTGATAATTTTCCACTTATGCTACTCTCTCATTTTCTATAGGAAGTTTGTGAACAGGAAGCTCTTAAAGTGAGCTTCAGAAGTAGAAGCATGGGAGGGAGGGAGGGAGGGAGGGAGGGAGGGAGGGAGGGAGGAAGGGAGGGAGGGAGGGAGGGAGGGAGGGAGGAAGGGAGGAAGGGAGGAAGGGAGGAAGGGAGGGAGGAAGGGAGGAAGGGAGGAAGGGAGGAAGGGAGGAAGGGAGGAAGGGAGGAAGGGAGGAAGGGAGGAAGGGAGGAAGGGAGGAAGGGAGGAAGGGAGGAAGGGAGGAAGGGAGGAAGGAAGGAAGGAAGGAAGGAAGGAAGGAAGGAAGGAAGGAAGGAAGGAAGGAAGGAAGGAAGGAAGGAAGGAAGGAAGGAAGGAAGGAAGGAAGGAGAGAATAAATCAAAAGCTCTTACATAAGAAAGTTCCACGCTCCTTTTGTGTCTGACCTAACACACTGGCGTGCCACTTAAGTGAAAAGAATAGGGAAAACGCTGCAAAGAAGCTTTTTCCACAAGTAAGCACTGCGATACCTGTGTAAGACTGAGGAGAGTTCCTGCAGTCAGCTGAGCACTTGGCTAAAGTTCATGTTTACAAAATATGCTATTTAGAAATAAGCACAAAAAATATTTAAGCATCTAGATTGAGGTAGAAATTGCTCTTCTACAATACTCCAACATGAAATTTCAAACATACTTACAAATTACTATTATTCCTAGTTTCTAGCACACGAATCATTTCCTTGACTTCAAAAAAGGTTACTTGAGTAAGAGGTGACAAGTGTGAGATTAAACATTTGACAGATTTTATCAGTACTGACATTATATTTTTAAATCACCAAGTGATTTTTTCTGTTCATGCTTTAAAGTAGTGTGTAAGAAATAATGCTGTAAAAATATCTGGATACATGTTATAACTAAAATCATAACATTTTCTTCTCTATGACCTTTGTTAAGAATAAAGCTTGAAACATTTCCCAGGAAATTTTTGACACAGGAAAATTACTTCTTATAAGAGTTTTGATTTTTCAGATGAATTAAGGTAACACAAGAACTTCTAGTAAATCAAAGATTTCACAGTTCCCTGAGCCATACCATCACCTACAGTTCCAACAGAATTTTATAAGGTGTGAGCACACTATCCATCAAACCCACTATGCACAACTGCGAGACACATCAAGCTTTACCTGTTTGAATGCTGGTATTGCCAAGATCAGGCAGTCAACATAACGTAAGTTTTGTGGTCATTACCTTTGTTGTGCAATAGGAAGCATCCTGCACTGCATGGGGACTGAACACACTAGGTGGCACATGGGGTGAAGGCAATAGCTAAACACAAGCCTATGGCTGTAACACAGATGCTCTGCTGTTGATAATGTCACTGGTCTGGCGAGGTGGAAACAGCTTGTCAGGTATAATGCCAGGAGAATAACCCTACACGGTAGAAGAAATATAGAAATTTAGAAATAAAAAAAAGGTGTTTCACCATACAGAAGTATGGCAACAAAAGGACAGAAAAGACAGATTCATACGTCACACTTCAAGAAGGGCATTATTTTTCTAGACCCCAACCATGCCTGGAGGGAAGCTAGATCCTGTCTATTAGCAGAAACTTCTGTTTTAACGCAAATGGCATTCTGCACTGTGACCCCATTTTCCCTTCCCCTCCACAGATGATAATAAAAATGAGAATGACAGAAATACGAGGAAATGTGTGTGCTCAGGAGCTTAAGCTAATCTAATGAAAACCTTACAGGACTGACATAAGCAATAAATCTCTTATAAGAACACAAAAGAGCCAGTCCAACAGTTGTACTAAATCATTATGATTCTATGTACAGAAAATAAATAATTTGATGGACTTCTGCTAGTAGCATAGAGTACGGGAAGGGGTATATTTTGATGACTATAAAGAGAACACACTTGTGGCACCTAAAAAAGAAGGATCTTCTAATTGCATCTAGATAGCAGCTGAATCAAAGTCTCTAAAATATTACTGGAAATATACTTGATGAGAAGTAAAATCTGGTAGTGACCCATTTATCTAGATATTTAAGCCATCACTGAAGCCATTCGGTAGGATAAAAGATGGTTCTGTACTTCACTGCCAAGCCCAAATAAGCAGTAAGTTCAATACTTGTGAAAAGCTCTGGACTTTTGACATCTGTTTTACTTCTGTCACTTGTACAGTCTTTTCTACATGTCTGCTAATATTTACAACCCTGCACTCTGTTCCCAGTTCCTGTTTTTTAGGTGCTCTGGCAAAACTTCTTCAAATTCTCCTTGTAACGAGAGGATTCCTAGGTTTAATGGGTTTTTAATGACTAAAGAAGTTGCTTTGCTCAGTAACTCCATGAGGGTCACATTCCCCAGTGAGAACTGCATGCGTTGAAAAAGTAAAATGTAAACATGGGGAGAATGGGAATACAATGGAATTCCTGCATTTGGTTTTTTTTCAACTAAAAAGCAAAAGGAAAAAAAAATTGTGTGGGAGAGATCTTTACAGAGTTTGGATGGGTTTCATTTTTCTTTGATGATTCTCATTCACCATCCTCTTTTTTTTATGTGGACTACACTGCCCCCTAGATAAAACAAGCTTGTTATCTTTGCTTTAACACTGTAGAATAATAGTACACTTTACAAGATGTAGGAAATATTTTCATAACATGTTCCACCCCATGCCTAAGAAGAATCTTGCCAGGTATTTGTTGTTTCTTGCTTCAATTTTACACTCACTATCCTGTCCTGCTGCTTTTTATTGAAAACATCTGATGTCCCTTCTACATATCCATATTCATCTATCTTCCCTGTCCAACTATAATAGAATCTGTGTGCCCATCAGTTAAACTTCTGAATGGCTTATGTGCTTATTCCTGAAGGCATTCTAGGATGTTGCTCATATATCCAGTAGCAAAGGTGATTCAGAAAAAATGATAACAGCATATGCAGATGTATATATTTAAATAGGAATGCATGCAAGCAAAGAGACATATACACACATAACAGAAACAAAATCAAGAAATTAAACATTATATCTTTTTAAAAAAAACTACTACAAAGGCTTCTCTGCTGCTGGGAGGAGGAAGAAGGGCTGTGTGAGGTTCCCCTACTGACCTGTGCTTGCTGAGCTGTGCTGGGGTAGAGTGCAACACAGCTCCCTCCTCCCCACTGTTCTGCTCTACTAGAAGTCTGTGATTGTGAATACAGTCAGGTTCCTCATTGTCAGAGATTTTCTAGGAAATAATGCATCTTTCTTAAACCAAGATATCGACCCGCTTCTGTTAGCACGAACATATCCTGAACACTTTATCTATATTAAAAGATAGAATCATTCTTGTTTGTATTAATACTAATATACTGCTTCTGCTAACTCTTAACCAATAACACAGTGAGCAGTATTGGTTAAGTAGTAATAAACTTCCAAGGTAATCATTTAAACTTTGGACCATCACATTTGAACTTCGGTTCACAGCCTACAGTCTGAAAATCATTGTATAATTTAGCTTAATAATATTTTCTCTAATGAAAATGTTCTAAACCATGCATGATTTCTACAGTTGGGTGATGCTGAGTATGAAGATTTGATGTTCACTGTAGATGGGATTAAATAACTTCAAGGAGGTCCCACCAAGATCTGGAGAAACCATGAACTTCTTTGATGTTCTTACTTGGAAACATTGGGGACAGTTGATACATAAAAGCACATGTTATAGGGCTAGATATACCATTTTTCCCGTACCTAAAATGCAATTTTCATAACTGTCTTGTCCAGCTGGTAATATTGCTTCTTGGGAAGTTATCTCTGAACAGACACGGGTATGTTTAAAAGGGAATGCTGCCAAAACATCTGCTATTCACATTATTCAAATACTCTTTTTCCCAAGTACATTAACTTTCATTAGAGAAATCATCCCCTTTGCATTCACATGGTCAGTGCATCTGTCACACTCTATTTCTGGCTCATTGAGAAAAAATATCTTGGTGTCTTGCCAAATTAAGGAAAAAAAGGGATAAAAATTAGGCAAAAGAATTAATGAAACCAAGAAAATAAATCCATGTATGCATTAGAAATACAACGATGTTAAATAAGAGTTCACTCTGTTTTCTGGCATGTGGTATGAGGTCTGAAAAGGAAAGAATGGCTTTTGCTGAGAATGAACATTAACTTGTATAATTATTTTTTTCTAAAGACTATGAGTCCAAATAGCACAGACACAACATGGGTGTGTAATCAGCTGCAATACTGAATCCTAAAAAGTGCAGACTTGTAATTTATACTGAATTTCACCTTGTTTGATGGATCCACTGTAGCCCATATTCAAAACATGCAAAAATGCAACAGCATTGAGCCTTTAGATTGTGATGCTAAATTACAACTGAACTCAAATCTCCCCTCTCAGATATGTTTCCTAAATACTATGTGAAAAATAACTGAACCACTCAACTGAGATGCTGAAAAGTAGATAATGATATGCCACGTCTGGGACCTCTTCACAGGAGGGTCTTTCTGCAGCCCGTGTTTGTATGATGTTTAATGTAACATCTGTATTGACTCAGGGGATCTCTCTGGGCTGCAATGTAAATAATAACAGAAACACTTAGAATTCTCCTCTTTCTCTGTTTAGAAAATACTATTATGGAACCACAGATGAGAACATTAGGAAAAGGTATTGATTGCAGTTGTCACGTCTTCTCTAAACCATTTGGATGTGCTCAGCAGCACTCCCAATGCATACGCCAACTTAATTATATAGAAATATATTACAAAATCCACATGATAGTACTTGAACAGACTCATTGGCAATTAACTTAGAGCTGCACTTGCTTTTCATTGAATCCAGCATTAGCTGGAAACAAGTGAATATTTTGCAAATCAGACTGAAGGACACTGTGGGGTCACATTTTAATGCCTGACTCTAATTTTCAGTGGGAAAAATTTCTTTCTACACATTTTGCAACATTCCAGTATTTGTGTCCTTTGCCTTCATGTGAGATGAAGCTTTGATGCTGTAAAAGCTTAATGCATTCAGATGTTATTTTGGCAAATTACCATACGTGAATGAGAGAGGGAAATCAGTGGCTATCAGTTCATAGCTAAGTAAAATCTGACTGAGATTTCATTTTTAGCCTGAAGACAACAGCTATCCCTGGCAGAGAGCAGCGGCACTCTCCTTCAAACACAGGCACTGAGGCTCACCCAGGAAAGGCCACAGGGGATCTTATCACAATGACACAATCAGTGCCAGGTCTCCTGAAAAGGAAAATGGTTTTACTTTTCAGAACCCATTCTAAACATAGAGCTTGGGGAGAGATCTTCTCAGTTACCAAGTTCTCAAAAGCAAATCTAAGCTGCATGGTTTTAAACCTATTCCACCTTTTTCTATAATGTCTCCAACTATTTTATGATATTTTTTCCCTTAATTTTCATAAGGGAAATGTACTAATCTTACCCTTGCCTCTTTTCCTCAAGGAAAAGGTTCCACTTGTTCATTAATTTTATGTGACCAAGAAATTAGTATTGCAAACTTACTACAGATATTTCTGTACAATCACAAGGCTGCGAAACCAACCTTCCAGAGAAAAATCATTTTGCATCATCAAATATTGATTAAGTTAATGGAAATTTTGACAAACAGCTTTATGATGGCATAAGATTAACTGCCATGTGTGTTTTTACTAGATATTTTTCTTTTGTAATGAAAAACAAGTTTATATGTCAAGAAAATTATATGAAGAAATGAAGTGGAATTAAGTTAATTTTATTTTACAGTTGAAAATGTAAATGATACTCTTTTGATATAAATGATAGTCTTTTACTGGGACCACCCTTGGTAATTCAGAAGCAAAATTAAGTTAGAATTTTGAAGGGAATTCTAATAGAACAATTATTAGTATTGTTTATTAAGACATTAGCTGAGTGCTAGGCAAAAATAGAATCACAGAATCATAGAATCACCAGGTTGGAAGAGACTCACCAGATTGTCAAGTCCAACCATTCCCACCAATCTCTAAACCATGCCCCTCAGTACCTCATCCTCTGTGACTCAGAAAATCTTTCTTATATTCTACATATGTGCTCTGATCAAGAGAATTTTAGAAACATCCAAAAGAAACTGGCACAAAACTGTACAGGAAGTATTAAGAACAACAAGTGCTTAAACTGAATTTCTTTTTCCCACTTTCTCAAAGCGGCCACTCTTGCAAGGAACTACAAGGAGTTACACATTGAATCAAAAGAGAAAATCACAGTGTAAAATTCCAGCAAAGAAAAGGATTAGGTCCTAACAGTATCAAAAATGTTTGCAAATTGAGTGGCTTAGAGCAGCTAAGGGAAAGTGAAGAAGTGCACTTTTGCATGGTCTAGAATAAGGCATATTCCCATGGGAAGTTGAGGCCTTCTAAAACATTTCTGAAACATATGGTTTGTGAGCATTCAGAAGAAAACACTATGACCTGTAAATAAATGTCATTTTTAAGAAGGACCATGTGTGCAATTAGGAGATTCCCAAAAGACCCAAGTGGGGTTTAAAAGCTACTGCAATGCCTTTTGGCTAGAAAGCTTGGCACAGATTGAGCTTTAAAAAGATAATCTTGATTAACAGTGCCTCAGAGGCAGAGAGAGACAGAAAGTGCTGGTGATGCTCAGCAGCACTGCTGCAAGGCCTAGTGGCCAAATCCCAGCAGGACAGTAAGCTACAATCGTTTTTCAGATGTGACAAGTATTTCTCCCTAAAACACTCTTTTGGGATTATGTATAAAGACTTCAGTTCTTCCTGCCTTCAATAAGGCTCCTAGTACTGTTGTCAGAATGCTCTGGGGACTGCATGGTCTGCAAAAGACTCTGTAATGACTACTGGAGTTTAGGAAACTTCTGGTACCCATGCAGGATCCCCCATCATACCCACCTCCAAAGTACAATATCATTACTTGAACTACTGGGTGATTAAAAGGAGAGAAAAGAACATTTACAGTCATTCTCAATAGAAATATGATGATACTAAAAAAAACACTTCATAGTTATTTTCTAATCCAATATAAATCTGATGACATTCATTGATTTACTATTTTCAGTTACAAGTCAGGAAGTAATCTAAATATTGTAACTACTTGTTTATTGAAAATACACTCTTATTTCTTTGCTATAAGATTCAAATACCTCCCAGGAGTGCTTACCCACCTATGACTAAGTTTTTCTCATCTTATTGCCACAGGAAGGGGGAAAAATATCTGGATTCAGTCCCAAGATGATTTTCACTGTTCTACATTAAATCTATGCCTTTTCCCAAGGACACCTCCTTAAGGAAAACCGTCAGCCTCAGCTTTCATAAGCTTAGCTCACATTGTGTCGATTGCTATGTACAGTCCCCCTTCCTCTCGTATAACTCATCTAATCTGTTTTTCAGAGTGAATTTACAGTCCATTGGAACAGCTCTGCAAGCAATTTACCCAGAGACTGGTTTCAGCATACCTAAAGTATAACCTATAACATCTCTACAGCTAAAAGAAGATTTCAGTCTCCATTTCTATTTATTTTCTTTGCCCAGTGCAGTGAAATTGCCCTATGACTAGCCATTACTCCTTATAGCCGATAATTTCTGTGATGGCTATTTGCCTAGAGAAACTAGATTAATTCACTTATTCATAGAGTGCATCAAACAGGCATCAGTATTCTGAAAAAAATCCTAGTCAACACTGACTTGGGCAGGCACTGAATCAGTCGCCAGACATGACAGCTCCATATTCACTGCAATGGACTTATTTTATGTATTATTATATCCCTCTTTTTGACTGTCTTTACGTATCTCAGTGAATACTTATATCCAGGAAAATGACATCAAAGCTTTCAAAAAGGCTTATTTTACTCTGAAACAGACTTCTTGAACACAGCACTGGAGATATACATTTATTCTGACTCCCTGATTCGGTTATCAAATTTACCCAAGTGAGAGCTTAAATAAATGCTTTTGCCTTTCCCTCTAAATGCCAGTCAGGAGATGACAGATTGTGCTCACAATTTAAATTATTTGTGAGTGCAATTTTGTAAAGACTGCTGTCACGTGGGTAGTTATAAGCCTGATTTTGAAAAGAATCTTCTTTTTTGAAGAGAGTCAGAGCAGCACTTCAGCATACGTTTAATTTGAAAGCTATACTCTTTCTGTATTTCAGTCAGGTTTAAGCATATGACTCAAGTTAGGTCTAGCTGAAGGGTTTTCTTGATCTTCTTAAAAGAAATATTTACAAATATAAAATGTACTTATTGTTCTTTTAGTGCACATTGAAATGTTACATGTTATTACCACTTAATTATTAAATGAATTCTTAGACTCGATGATCAGGTGAGTCTCTTCCAACCTGGTTGTTCTATGATTCTATGAATCTAATATTACCGTGGCATTACACTGGAAATACTAGAGCCCTTCCTCAATTTTAAATAAAAGTAAGAAGCAATCATCTCACAGGAACTCCTTTCAATCAAATTTTAAACAACACCCCCAAATTATTAATGAATTTAGCCATTCTGTATTGAGTAAACTTTTATTAGACTTTCTACAGCACTTGGTTATCTACATTACCTAGGCAAAGAACTACCATTTCTGTTCCATCTTGCAGCTTCAGTGCATAAAGCCATTCCCCTAGCGCTGTCTCATACACCCACATAGCAGTCCCTGAAAGCTCATCTGCTACCTTCTTGCAGCTGCTGCCCTTATCACTGAGTCACTGACAAATTGTATCACGGTAAATTGAGTTTTTATCACATTTAATTTAATTCTAGAGTAATTTCTTTTGAAGCAAACATTTCTCACATCATGATAAAGCACACATTCTGCAGAGCAAAACTCCTATATTGAAGCGCAAATTGAATGTATGAGAGCTCATTGGCCTTGTTCAGAATGCGACATTTAAAACACTTAGCATAATATTACTTTTATTCTAGCAAAATTTCATACTCTGCATTATAATAATTGCCACCTTTATACAAAGTAAAACTTTGAGCACATACAGATCAAAGGCATCTTAAGCCTTCCAGAGGAAAAAGATTCATTTTTGTATACAAGTTGTGGTAGTATTTTTTCTAAACTGAACTATTACTATGGTCTTGTATATCCCACACAGTTATCCTTCTGACTTGCTCTACTTACCATCTCCACATGAAGAACAAACGTGTTCAGCTCTGTCTCAATTACTGCCTTTTTGAGAGTAGCAGATAAGATTTATTAGGTTTATGACATTACTACAAGTAGATGAGAAGAAAGAAAAAACATTTGTTTTCATTATGGTATATCAGGAATACACACACAGTTTAGTCAGGTGCAAAATAGCAAGAAACGTGCATTGTTCTGAACAGAAACCTGTTCCTTGGTAAAATGTGATAAAAATGCTGAGTGCCTTATCCTTTGATAATTAAAAAGCTTTAACCTTTAAACAGAGCCCCCACTCTTTTCAGTGCATGCAGACGTTTTTCAGAAGGAAGGCTATTTGGAAAATACCTACAGGTGAGTGGTTCTCAGTATGGAAAAAATGACAGTGATCATCTTGAGTTAAACAAATGCAGGAAGATAGGTATGTGCATACAAGGCATTCATCTGCTTGGAAGGCAAGTTAAAAGAGCAGCAACTTAAGCCTTAGGTGATGCATAATGGCTGAGAAAATGGGTGAGGGTTTAAAGAGTGTACATAACTGATAGTATTGTTCTGGAAACTAGAATTCTGGTTTGAATCATTTGGATTCACTCCAAAAAAACTGCTAACATAAAATATCCCAAGTAACTGAATCTATTCATAAAGAAATCTTTTTGGCTTTTTCCATACAGACAAGGATCACAGAAGCTTTTTCTAAGAACTAGATTTTCACTGTTGAGGAAAAAGCAATTTCCACTGAAAAAACATGCAAAGTAAATTCAGCAAGGTCTCACAACTACACCTGGATATTACATTTGTTCTAAAATTAAGGTTGTGAGATTTTGAGAGGAATTCAAGCTGACAAAAACATGATTTCAAAACAGAATCACAAATAGCTGAGGTTGGTGGAACAGCATCACATAAGTTTAGTATCCACTTGGGTTTTGAGTATGTCCACTGATTGAGATACTGCAACATTCTCCAGGCCAACCCATTGCAAACTGCTAAGAGTTCCCACCATCCCCAGTTACGTGATCCATTTGAAAACAGAGAGAAATACAGAAACAGGGAGGGCATTCATAGAATGAAGAAGACCGATTGAACTTAGGGTGATTAACAAACTGAGAAGAACTAGTATGGAAACAATAGAGGGAGAGAATATTCACACCATCAAGTTATTGTTTTGACAAAGTGACTTTTCTCTCCCTGAGGACATTTCTATATTTATGTAATCAGAGAACAGTCTGCCTGGGACTTGTAGAAAACTGAGGCTTTTGTGCACTAGGAAGGAAATCAGACTTTTCTCTCACTGAATGCAATTATGCAGCAATGAAATAAATTTGACTCTTTTTAAAGCAAGTGACATGGTATAACACAAAACATGTAATCTGTGCTTTTGCCTATTCCCCAGTACATAATCCTAGCAACAATTCAAATCATTCCCATTATGCCAGCACTCTGGAAGTAGGGCTACTACGATAAGGACAGGTGACTGTGCTTTATTTCTGATACTCTCTACTGGCTCCTAAATTACTGCCACAGTGTGCTAGGGAAAGCTATGTATTTGACATTACTGAATTTCGTCACAGGTCACTACAGAATTTATTCATGACACATTGAGCATTTAGCAATGGAGACACCTTTACTTCTCTTTGCCAAGAACATTAACATGAAGGGTTAGTGCCCTGATACATTGCAATGATACTGTACGAGTTTTAAAAATTAAATTAAACGTTACAATACATTACATCAGCTGAAATGACATGTCCTGCTTCTGTCTTAAGAAGTGACTTATTTTGCAAAGTGTGGCTCTGCTGAGAAGTTACTTTATAAAAATGGCATCAGGTTTCCACGTGACATTGTGATGACTGACTTGCATCATATTTGCTCAAGTTACAGGTAATTTCTTTTCCCTCAGCTTCTACCTTCATTTTCACTGACTATCAAGAATTTTTTCTTGAAAGCTGATCTGAGCAGAGATTCACCCAGACCTCACACCACCAAGTTTTTATACATTAGATTGTTTTCTACAGTTGGTATTTCATACTCTAGCTTTCTATAAGGTTTTTAATACTTTCGAACAGTTGGGTTTTTTTTTATGGTTGGTTCTTCATATGGTGGAATTCAATACTTATAGGCTTTTATACTTTTTTTACCTAGTTTTATTTAAAACTTCTGTTTGTTACACAATCCTACATTTATACAGTTGCTTTTGATTTGATGGGACTTTTATGTGGTTGTTTTCTATACAAGGCTTTTTTCACACTGGTTTTTATTACAGTTGGTCTTCTGGTATGGTTGATTTTCATACAGTTGTTTTTTAAACATATTTCCTATTCTATTTTGGCTCTTAAATATGGTTGGACACCTATACTTCGATTGTTTGATACAGTTAGTATTTATAGTGTTTGGTTTTATACAACCGCTTTTTAATACAGGACTCTTTTTGAACAGTTTTGCAGATTTGTTTGGTACTTTTTCCTATTTATTTTTCTACTTTATTTTAATATGATTGTGTCCTTACATGGTTGATTATCTCAGATGCATGGGATTTTTTAGATGGTGTTTGAGGCTTATTTTTTTACACTTTTGTTTTGAATACAGTTGGCTGGGTTTTATACACAAGGTTCCCATAATTGTTTTCTTGTCACAGTTTTTTACATGGTTGATTTTTCAACCACAGCTGATTTTTGATGTTTGTCTTTGTTGTGGCTGGTTTTGAAGTGGCAGGTTGTGATGCAGTTTGCTTTGATATAGTTGGTTGCTTATATAGTGAGAGGGGTTATATTTTTTTTTTTTATACGCCTTGGTTTGGTTTTTTCTACAATTCTCCTTTAGTACGGTTGGGATTTTATCTGGTTGGTTTTTTACACTATGAATGTTCAATATGGTTAGTATTTATACCTACTTTAAATTTTATTTTAAAATATAATAGAGTTTTAATGCAGTTGTTTATTTTTCTGCAGTTGATTCATTTTATACAGTTGGCTTTTGGCTAGATTTTGATATGGTTAGTTTTTGTTGGATTTTTCATAAGACTCTTGTTATCCAGTTCATATTTTTATGGCTGGTATTCTATCTATTTGGTTTTTAAGCAATCATTTGCAAATTGAATCGGGTTTTTTAAATACAGTTCACTGAATTATGCTTTCATTTTGTAACACAGGTTTCATACCACTAGCTTTTCATATAGTTGTTTTTTTCATACAGCTGAGGTTTTGTAGAGTTAGATTTTTTATACATTTGGCTTTATTATTATTGTCTTTTACATGGTTAGTTGTAATACAGTTGGTTTTCTACTCAGCTGCTTTCTGTACATTTAGGTTTAAGAAGGCTGATTTTTACAATCTGTTTACAAGGCTGGTTTTAATACAGTTGAGGTTGGTACAGTTAGTTTTTTGTATAGTTGGTTAACTATACTTTGGTTATCTAAAATGGTTGGGGTTTTGTAACTTGGTTTTGTAATATGAGTAGTTTTATACCATTGGCTTTTAATATTGTTGGGGTTTTAAATGGTTGGGTTCTAGATGATTGTTTTTATCCACAGTTGTTTTTTGTGTGGTAGGTTAAAATATGGTTGGTTATGACATGGTAGGTTCTAAACTACCTAGGTTTTATGGGGTTGTTCTCAGTATGGTCTTTTTAATGTGGTTAAGGTTTATATGGTTAGGTTTTTACAAAGCTCATTTTTACATAGTTGGTTTTCATACTGTTTTTACAAGGTTGTGTTTTACTGAGTTGGGCTTTGGTAAGGTTGATTTTAACAGGGTTTGTTTTAATATGGCTTATTTTAATTACAGTTGCTGTGTGACACCTCATTCACAGTTGGTTTTTAATATGGTAGGGTATTCAAACAGTTGGGGTTTATATGGTTTGAATATGGCTGCTGTTTGGTATAGCTACTTTTTTTCATATGTTTGGCTTGTACTTTGGTTGTTTAACGCAGTTGAGGATTTTATGCCTTGGTTTTGTCATATGGTTAAGTCCTTATACTGTTAGATTTTCGTACCATTTATTTTTATAGGGCTGGGGGTTTATATGGCTGATCTTTATACAAAATGGGTTTTACCTAGTTGGGTTTTATATAAGTTTTTTATAAACTGGTTTACATTGCAGTTGGGTTTTTTATGGTTCATTTCTAAATGGTTGATATTAAATAGTTGGCATTAATGCAGTTAATTTTGATATGGTTGGTTTTATATACAGTTGGAGGGGTTTTTTACTTTTTCTTAATATTTTGCAGGTGTTTATGATTCGGTTTTAATATGGTTAGGGTTTTATATGTTTATACATATATTTTGGATGTCTAATCTGGTTGATATTTTTACTGTTGAGGTTAATACTTTTCTAAAAAATAAAGCTGGTGTTTATATAGTTTGTTTTTAATTCGGTAGGGGTTTTAGACTGTTGGTTTTAATATGGTTTATATATATAGATTTATTTTTTTAGAAGGCTTTTTGGTTTTTTAGAGAATTAGGTTTATATATTGTGCTTTTTAATGTGGTTTCCTTTTATGCACCTTTTTTCTAACAAGGCTGGGGGTTTGGATGTTTGGGTTTTTAGACATCATTTTGATGTTTGGTGGTTTTACTTTATTTATATAGAGAGCTGGATTTTTATCTACTCTGGGTTTTTTTAACACAACTCTTTTTTTATTATTTTGGTCTCAATATGGTTGTTTATTCATTACTTCCTTTTTTAATATAGTCAAGGCTTCAAATACAGGAACAATAGTCAGAAGAGTGCATTCCTATACAGTGTGCATTTTGAATTCAAAATATTAAAGCTCCTCTAAAACTTTCCCCATTATTATTTATAAAGACAAAAGTGAATACAACATAACAGCTATGTTTATCTGCTGGAATAAAGTCATTTCCATAATACAGACATTTCATATGTTATAAAATATATATGTTCATACACTGAGATATATCCAAGGTAACATCTTACAAAAAGACTGTGCTGTTATTGAGAACACAGCAACTGGGAACACATCAGTACTATTGATCAGAATGGGACAACTCTCCACTGGGACAACTCAGTGGAAGAAGAGTTAGGGTTGGGGTTTGATGCTCCCTGAGTAGAGTTGCGCCCTGGGAGAATTAGTCATGTAGAGCCCTCCCATGAGTAGTGGGTTAGTTATGTACCAGGCTATCTGATACATAAGTAACCCACTACTCACGCTCAGAAATGTGATCTCTTCTGACCCTGAAAGTACATTTTGACCCATCTAGCATGGACAGGTATTTTATGGCCAAATTCAGGCAGCTTAAACCTAGTCAGTGTTTCAGCCTTCAATGAGAAACTTATAACATTACTCTGACCTTTCTATTTGATCTTTTTTTTTTTTTTTCTTTTCTTTCATGCTCACATTCATCCTCACATCTTCTTGTCAAAATCACAGAATACCTTGTGAATAAAAGTTAGGATAATAAAGGCAGCAATTCATTTGGAATCAGAGAGCAATGTTACACTTGCAGTAAAGCTTATTTAGTAATTTAAATGTAAAAATACTTCATGCATTGCTTATAGGAAGTGAGACGAGCAACTACTTAAAAATGTAGATT
This sequence comes from Coccyzus lansbergi, assembly GCA_033558105.1. Lineage (NCBI taxonomy): Eukaryota > Metazoa > Chordata > Aves > Cuculiformes > Coccyzidae > Coccyzus > Coccyzus lansbergi. The sequence continues at coordinate 2,167,396 of JAUMJK010000760.1, read as the reverse complement.
TTTGATTACTGAATTAAATTATCTAGAACAGCAAAATTGTCATGTGTAAAGAACAGGAACCTTTGCTTTAAAATACAATCCTCATTTTAAATTGTTATTTGCACATCTGAGACCCACTGAAAGCTGTTGCTATACACCTAATTAATGAGCCACATCTATTTGAACATCTGTATTTCACTCTTCATTTATTTTCTTGCTCATCCACTTGGAGAAAAACCACTCAAAACCACTTATATTAATATCCAGTCCATAGATAAGTAGCAGTTGTTTGGTAAAGGATCACTTGTTATATGTATAATTTGCAGTCGAATGACCTTCTGACAACACCTAGTCTCTGTCTTCTACACTATCAGCTCATAAATACAATATGTTGTATAGTCTAAAGTATGTAAAATTCAATTCAGCTGCCTCAGAGTGGAACACCATTGACTTTGTTCAAATGCTGCTCTAATTGATGCTCTGGATAAACTGATAAACTAAATATTGGTTTGTAGTTAGCTACTGCAAACTATACATTGGGTGAAACAACTTGGTATTTACTGCCTTAATTGTTATTAAGTAAGATATAATGGCAGGGTCTTCCTGCCTCTTTCTCCCCTACCATTCTAGACCAGAGATTCATTTAGGTGGCTTTTGTGTTGAGGTTGCTTTCTTTTTTTCTGTTTTCTCCTGTGAGTGCATCCTTTCTGCATAGTTACTAAGTACGGACAACATTCTTTAGTCTTGATGGACAGATCATGACATTGGCACAGGAGCCTCTTACTTACCTGCCTCATTGAATTTAAAATGCTATAAGGAAGGGATAAATGTTTAACAAATATCTCCCAGAAGTATTAGAAACATTTACAGATAATGAAATAAAAGTAGCCATCATAGCAGTATCAGACAGAAGGAGTTTAGAGTGGTTTCCCTGACACTAAACAGAACTTTAATTCTTGTAATGCAAGTATGTACCGAGAGAAGAAATGCAACAAACAAAATGAGTCACAATTTACAAGCGTATAATCCTCAACTTTTATCAGTGTGTATGGCAATCTGACTGTCATAAACACGATGTCATACATGAATGTACTTAAGGATCACTGAAACAAACACCACAACATACTACATCAGTTTGAATTGGTTAAATTTCCATATTTGCTAAATTCAGTAGGCACATGCATATTTTCCACATTTCAATGAAAGCCCGACATCCCTCATTTAATTTCTTCTAAGCCTACAGGAATTACAGTCTACTGCCAGAATTTTTCAGTTGCCAAGTGACTGAACTGTCATATCATAAAAGCTTGGAAAATGTATACCAAGAGAATTTATTCAGTTACCTAGCAGCTAACAGGAAATGAACACACTAATCAAATGGTTTCCTGCAAGAGGCAATCAAAGGAATTTTATTTTTTCTTTTTACGTTGGAATGTTACCAAGCACTAGAGAGAGGATTGAATGCTCTGGGCACCAAATCCAACCAGTTAGTATCACTGCTTCCCAGAATGTCAGCTGTTTGTTCTAGTTTCCCTGCTAGACAGGCATCCCAACTTAGATGAGTCCCATTTCAATCCTTTTCTACAATCCAAAGTACTCCATCCATTTTTAAATATTTACTCATGTGAATTTATAATGAAAGTTTTCATTTGCAGAATGGATAGACACAAGTTACGGAAGAATCATGTGATTTTCAACTTTAATAAATACTTAGTACAAAATACAATGTTATATTCTTCTTTCAGCCATGTTACTTCTAGATGTTTTGGGGGTTTTTGTTCAATGAACAATGGACAAAAATATGGAAAATAATCACATTACAAAAATCTCACTACTGAGGTTTCTCTAAGCATATGCTCAACAGCCACCAAGGTTTTCATAAAAAGCTAAACATCAAGAAATTAAGATTAGGGACAAACTTTAATAGTATGACCAAAACAAACTTAATCCAACTCAGTCATGTCTGCATTGCAGTAGTGTATTAAATACCTGAGCAATGTACCATTCTGGCTACACTTGCACCAATACTAAGATAACCAGTTAGAAATTAATTAAAAAAATGTTATGGGGTAATTTAGCAACCCCTCTAAAATGATTTTGAGGTTAAGAGGCCAAAGACTGCACTCCTAGCAATATGACAGTCCTGTTGCTGCATGTCTGTCTCATGTGACTATCTCCTGTGGTACATGTGGAAAGGCGTAATTGTTTGACATGCTATAAATTAACTTTAATATAAGAAATGCTGGCTTCCACAAAATTAATGTTTCCCAGGAATGTATTCAATCTGTTGATATTTTTACATAAAAAAACCCACAAACATAATTCTGGCATGTTTGAAATATTTTGATTTCACTTGATAATTTTGCTTATAAATTGTAGGAGCAGTTACATTGCAACAAAGGGTTGCAACAATAAAATTCAGCACAACCCTACAATAAGAATTCCTCTAATGCCTCTATTTACATTTCTGAAGGGTTCATTTTCATACTCATTTACTGTGAAACAATTTTTTGCTCTCTGCCATTCATTAAGAGAAAAGACGGAGTAAAACATACAGAGTCTAACTTATGATCAAGTCATAAAAGAGTAAGTTTTTGCACACAATCTGCTCATTCCCTATTTGTACAAAATTTAGTTCCATTACAGTCAATCTATATATTATTAGGGAGTATAGGAGCAGTTCAGTCACAAATTGACTGTGAAACGTTAACAAATGAAATTCTTAAGTAATATATTCAAATAAACTTCACAGAACTCTAAGATAAACAGACATGTATTCAGCAGCTACAGCTACTTGTTTTAGTTAAGTCTGTCTCAGTCCAATCCTGTGTCTAACCCCTCACCTGTTTCAGAGAAATGTTTTCACTATAGGCATTTTTCCTAATTTATTTCCTAATACTTCGGTGTTTATTTTCAAGTGCTTTTTGTCTGTTTTAGTTTGTTTGTTTCTAGGATAACATTTTAGCTGGAATGTATTTTATTATATTAACAAATAACATCAATATACAGAAAAGCCATAATTAGTGAGTACTAATACCGCACATAGGAAAAAAAATGTAAGAATAAGTGGCTTTGAAAAATTATATGTCAGCAGGCATTTTATAAATCATATAGTGCCATCAGTGAATGATATGTTTGTTTTCTTAAGATACCTCTAAATATATTTCTTTACAGGTTAGGGAAAGTATAGTTTGAGAATGATATAACCATCTACAAAAACAGTAGCCAATTTGTATAAAAAATACATGTGCACATGTAAAATTACTCAACCGTTTCTCTGCCTTATCATATTTCATAAACTTATGGTAACTTAGAGAAACTCAGTGAAAATGCTTACAACATGTGATATTTGAAAGAATATTAAGCATAGCCACCCATAATCAAAATGATATCCTAATTATGGGAAAGGAAGCCATTATTATTAAAATAAAATTGCTAGTCACAAAAAAATGGCTAAAGCAGTCGCTTAAGAGGCAGCACAGAGAACTGTACTAGTGCTTAATCAAGTTCCTCCCCCCAAATCAAGATTCTCCATATTGACCTTCAGTGAAAGATTTTGTAGTCATAAAACCACCACATAAAAAACCATCAATCTCTTCAAATTTTTTTATATGACACCAAATAAGCATTGCTTTGGGAAGAGAATGCACTGAATTTTCAGTCTCCAACCCAGGAAAAGAACACTGACGTCTAGGTCCTCCTTGGACTTCATCTAGGGACTTCTGGCAGACAAAGTGATGTAACAAAACAAACCCATTCACAGTAATACAACACAACTCAAAGTGCTGTCACACAGAAATAGACCTGAACTGTAACTTCCCTCTCCTTTAATCATATACTTGGACGCTGTCTTTGATACTTGACAGCTAAAGCCACAGTGAAGCAGCTTCCTCCTACCACTGCTTTACATGAAAAGGCTAGACAGGCATAAAAATTACTGTCTTTGTCCCTCAGCCTTTGGCATCAATCTTTTTGTGCACATTGAGATTGATTTTGCCTATAATTTTAGAATGGCCACTTGGGTACATTACCAAAATGAATATGATCATAAGCATGAAATATTACCCTGATAATGATTTGCATTCCTGGAGTAACTATTATCTTGCCACAAGATATGCTTCATTTTTCTGCGTTTTATAATTCAACAGTAAAATTCATGGTAGACTGAACCTGACATACAGAACTCCGCAGGAAAATGTCTTATACGTTTTCATAACCTATAGGAGTATAAGGAATAAAAGAGCAGATGTGTTCTTTGCACTCAAGAATACTTAGAAAACCCTTGTAATTTAGCAGCCTGAGGAAAAAAGCCAGCATAAGAACAGCACAGTTTATCTACTGCACTTGCAAAGCTCAAGTGAAGTTCTTGAATCACAATGCAAGAAGAAAATCCTGGCCCATATTTAATTACCAAAACTCACAAGAACTGCTTTCTTGCAAGTGGCCCCAGTAATTACCAAGCAGGGTAGCCTTGTCTGTTCTTTTGCAGATCTCTTGACTAGTGACTCTGTGCCACACCAAGTCATATTTCCTATTACACGCTATTTTCCATATCAAAAAGTATAAAAGATTCTGTTTTTCTGAACTTGTCATTGGAGAAAAACAGCTTTTCAGAACAACAAAAAGGAATAAAACTTTGTCTTACAATATTAATTTTAAATGCAAGTGAATACTTTTAAAAGAAATTTTATCTTCCACGCTCCCTATCTCATGAAATAAAACAGTCAACAAATTTTAATTCTGCCTTGATTTTCACTTACATATCCTGGTCACATTTGCCTTTAAAAGGATAGTCAGTTGTCTAATTCATTCCCAGTCTATAGAAATCCATCTCAAATAGTTCTTTGCAGTTTGGAGCATTGTGAAAGTATGGTCTAGAAAGCCACAAACCTTACATGACCCCCAGGAGGCTGAAGAAACAAACAAGATTTAGGTACTAATACACACTGCTTCATTTCAGTTCCATTCTGTCATATCAGTTGTTTCCCTAAACAGAAGAAAATCATCCAGCTGCAAACTAGCACAGCAAGTTGACTTTCTAGGCATTGCTCAACTGAGCAGAGCGCTGCATGTGATCACCTATGTCAGTGCACATCAATTCTGACCACTATTCAAAAGCAAACAAGCAACACCAACATATTGCTGTAGGGAGTGTTCTGCCATGTGCTGGGGGAGCATGAATGGTAGCACAAAGGCAACAAAGAGTTTGAAAAAGAAAACTTTTTGTAGAGGTTCTTTAGAAATTTTACAGATCTCTCTGGGTTTATTTTGCCACAAAGCAATTCCAAAATAGAACAAACTCAGCTATGAGGTAAGGGAAACAGAAGGGAAGGATGATCAGTCACATAGTCTATGGAATACTTCTTGTACCTATCAAAAATACAGACCTAATAGATTTTTTTCCAGCATTTTTCCTTTTGAAAAACAGGATTGTGCTAATAGCAAGGTGTCTACATATCAAATGCTCTCATTTACAACTACATAAAAATTATAATAAATAAGTAAATTCCTTGGTCCTTGATTACTGATACTATTCAGAACCTTATTTCTCCGAAAGCCCAGCACATTAGGTGACCAACAACTATTATATGCTGTTTGTGTCCTAGTTTTAGTCTACAGAAGCTAAAGGACGTGCCTAAGGAAAAGATTATTTTCTTTTGTTAGGATCTTTGGTTTGGATTGCCTTTTGACTACCTTTTGGGTTAGATTTTCCTTTTTCTAGTGCATTTACCTATGGACTTGGCTGAACGCTGGATATTGGTGTTGATGGATCTTAGTTCCAGTATTACAAAGCAACTTGAATGCTATTTGAGACATGAAAATTTTTCATTTTTTTTCTTCATTTTCTTTCTGTTTCTAAAAATAAATGACAGCTCATACTGTGCGTAGGTTCCTGCTCATGACAGTCCAGGCTGCTAACAGATTGCTAATCTGATAACTGTCTATTAAAAGATCTTGAGGAGGCAATTTCCTCTTACTTTCCAAGTACAATTTGGGAACCTTATTTCCCCATATTGAATCTTTTAATAGTATAAATTACTGCAATAGCACCTAAAAAAGATTATATTCCTTAAATCAGTTCCATACATTCAAAAAGTACTCAATTTGCCTCCTCATAACAACTGCCAAGGATCGGAACATAATCTGTTATGACACATGGACAACATCCTGGAGAAGGGAAATTTTCTGTGTGAGAGGACAACAAAACACACCAACTTATGGTCAGAAGAAGTAAACACCAGCTAGGAAGCTGACAGATGGAAACAGTGTGGCACTGGCAAATATTCCTGTCTACCAGATGTATATTTAATGCCGAATTTGCTAGGTTGACAGATATAGACAGAGGAGCCTGTAAAGAGTCAGCAGCTGCAGAGAAGGGGAAAAAAAAAACCACACTAAGAAATTGGTGTTCAAAAGTTAAAATCAGAAATCTACTGATTTAATACTATAAGGATATTATTCTTGAGTTTGGTTCGTCATATAAAATGTATTAACAAGGCAGAAGAACTTCTAATCAGAGTTATCTCTTTTTTGTAAATGTAGAGAAGTTACTTCCCACAACAACAAAAGTAATTAAAAAAAAATCACCTTCCCTGGAGGTGTTTAAGGTGCAGGTGGAGGAGGTGCTAAGGGGAATGTTTTAGTGTTTGATAGGAATGGTTGGACTTGATGATGTGGTGTGTCTCTTCCAACCTCATTATTCTATGATTCTGATTCCTTTCCTGAAGTTGTATAGAATTACTGCCCTACAGGATAAATAGAGGATGACAGGACAGCTCCTGGAAAAAGACACTCAAGTATCTCTGTTCCTACCAGCCCTTATTAGACCATCTGGGTCCCAAAGTTGAGGGAAAATAGGCAGCACCAAGTTCCTGAACCATTATTGCTTCCCTGCTCATCAGCTCATGGCCTCAGAGGGGAAACAGGCATGGACTGTCTGAGCTGTTTACTTGCAACAGTACCTGAAGTTCTCCATTTTCATCTACCTTCTGCATCAGCCTGAAAATCACATCTTCCGTACCTCTCTAGAAAGCTACCCTGTAACACAAGCGCACACCTATGCAGCAGATGCTGCTGAGAGAAGCTACCTCTCCACCAAAATCCCTGTAGCTCTAAGGGCCAAGGGTACAAATAAGCAGCCAGTGTAGTTATAGATGCCTCTTCATGTAGTTTATATTTAAATTACTATGCAGTCTAAAAATTGAGAACAAAAACTACCTCAAATACCACTTGTTTTGCAAAGACTGCTCCGAAAATAAAACCAGTGAAACAAGAACTCCTAGCTTTCTGTCTAAACATATTTTGAGAAAGGTAAGCTTACAGAGTGCTTAGAAAGTTAATTAATGTAATTAATAAGGTTAACACATGCCGCTTGAATAATAAGCACTTGTGAGGTAGGTACTTCAATTAAGCAAAGGTGCAGACTTGCATCTTAGTGGCTCACTGACTCACTCAGTATTAAACAGAAAAAAATTCACAACAGACAGGACTAAATCCAAATTCCATTTTTTTTTTTTATCACTCCAGTTAGTTGAAACAGCACTTCAGGATTCTAGGGCTGTGAGTTTTGAGAACTCAGGAAATTTTGAACAGGCACTAAGGTAGAAAAAATTATCTTTGCTTTAGCTAACATTACCTCTGTATCGATTTCTTTTTAATATTAAATAAATTAATTGCTGAAATATCAACATTTCTCTATATGCTTTTGGCAGTCTAAAATAAACTATGCTGAAGCAAAGAAGAGAAATAATGTGCAATAGCAAATAAAACAAAAGAAGCAATCTGTCAAGTGATTTCATGAATAAGAAACAGAGACAAGAAAAGTAAAAACTAACAGTTACTCAACAGGAATTCTTGGCCAATAAAAGGTGATTGGACAAGAGCAAGCAACAATATTTGTGCTGCGATTCTATATGAATGATCATTAATCTAAAAATAAAAACTGTCTAATTCCATATCAAAATATTTACAGACTAGAAAGATATTTTATGAACTGTGTGACACTTTGTTCCTGTGGTTTTTGAAATTAAAGGAATTCAGAATAATTACTTTTCAGACAGCTGTCTAGAGATGGAAGCATAAAACATAACAAAAAGAGATAAAAAGAAAAGGTGCTATGCAAGAAAAGCAACCCATTGTCATCAGGTCATTTTGCTGTCTCTTTTAGTTTAACTAGGCTGAATCAGATACAATTAATGCGTAAGACAACATACATAGCAAGGTTATCAGAATAAAGATTGCAGGCACTGAATATGTAACTTCTCTCAGAAACAAGAAAATTGGGTGAGATGCAGAAGTTCAGAAACTGAGATTCTGACCAAATCTCATCAAAATAAATTTAAAACCTCACTCTGAGTTTAATGAACTCTGTCAAAACTGACTCTGATCTAATTAAAGGAGTGCCTTTTGAAGTGCATACTTCAGAGATAACCTAGCATGGGAGAATACAACTCAAAGAGCAACACAGAAAATAAACAAGACTGCCTAAAGCAAGTAGCATCTTACATCTGGTTGGGTTATGATCCTGTGACTAATGTCACACATTGGAATGTAGGCAAAAAACTGAATTTCATGAAATAAAATGAGCCAACAAGAGAATTTGAGTAAAGACCTTTAGAACCAAGTATCTTCTCAGATAAAGCTGTATTGTTATGTAAGCAATACAAAGATAGCAGAAATGTTAGGAGGAAGGTTAATCTTACTGGAGCAAAACAAAAAACAACTTCACAGCACAAATACCAGTGTATATATTATATACCAAATCCTTTGCTTTGTCCGAACTATTACATTAGTTTGACTCTGGAATGCACTTCTAAAGCAGAATTGCTGGTTATTGCAACCTAGCATGATTTGGTGTGCATTACAGAGCACTCTCAGAATGGACAAACTGGATTTCTTTTGCAGAAAACTAGATGGTCATTGTAAGTCCCTTCCAACTGAAATGCTCTGCTCTATGCTATGTTATGCTATGCTATTCTATTCCTATAAATTGAGAAAGGGAAACTCTCAGAAGCATCATATAACTTCAGTTCATTCCTTAATAAAGTTCTTATTTGATGTAATGTAGCCTAAGTAGTTCTGATCTTTATAAATACACTTTATTGTGATTCAGACTTCTTGTTATGTTTTGAGGTTTTTTTTCTTGCCCTGACTAGGAACTGCAGTAACAGACTTCAAATTAAAATTAGAAAAGGTAGAGTAGGTAGTGTAAATTATTTCTAGAATAGTAGCTTGGAGCTAACCACAGGCGTTTCTGATGAGAAGGGTGTACAAACAGCAAATCCCTCGAACACTGCACATCTTTGAGCAAAAAACCAAAAAAGCAGCTGAAATAGTTAGAGTCTATTACAGGTTAACTAGATGTCCTTGGACCATTTTTATACCTCAAATTTACCTGCAGTATCACCATTGTTTAAAGAAAGAAATAAAGTAGCTCAGTTTTCAGAATAGCAGATCCTGTCTTCTTTCAAGATGGTTGGATATTGCATAACAGTGCTCACAAACAGTAACAATAACCTCTGTAGGTTTGCTTGGTGGCAGCTTGCCTAGCAGGAAGTTGGTGAGGTGGGGTCCCAACTCTGTGGCCATCCATCAGGCTCACTGCTGCAACCCTCAGTGGCGCAAGAGCTTGCAATGGAAGGTTTCTTGGGCTTCTTCAAAAGGCAATATTTTCAACATGTCCATTCTCTGAATAACTTCTTGATCATAACTCTCTACTTTCATTGTGGGAGAGATTGCAGGCATATTGCAGCAGTGACTCTGTTGTCTAATCACTGGTATATCATAGTGATAAATTTCTGAAGGGTGCTTCATTTGCTTCTGTCCTTCAAAACATTTGATGGGAAACACTATAAAGACTTCCAGGTAATCTATGCCAAAGGCATTATGAAATCTGTATGTAACTCTTTAGGGATGAGTGTTTAGATAACACTTAAACTGGTTTGTGTTTTCAGTCTATTCTATGTCCTGATGATCTCTACAGAAACCATTTAGCAGATAGAATCAATGAAAAGAAGTAAAAAATTGCTGATGACACAATGCTAAGCAGCAGTTCAAATAATTTAAGATGACACAGGAAGGATTATGAGCGACTTAGCCACTGAAAATCACCAAGAGTTTGTTGGCATTCAGTATAGATGGCTACAAAATTAGCTGAGGCACTTGAAATAGCAGTTGAAGGACACTGAGATTTTGGACAATATCCAGATAAAACCAAAAATAATTGACTGTTACTGAGTAGTCACATAGGCTGGTATTCTTCTTCAATATGAAACAACTAAAAATTGAATGAGGTATGGGATTTTCAGGTGGTCTATGACTTTATTCAAAGGCAAGGACAAAATATTAATGACTGTAATGCATAGCGACATTTCAAGGAGCACAGACTCACTGCAAGCCCAGTAATATCTTTTTCTAGTGCTGTGATCATTTCAGAAAACTTTTACTGTAGAGACTATAATCTCATATATACAGACAAAGGGCAACGAGTACCACAGGACTGATCTTTGTTGCTGTCTGCTCACTGGTATCTAGATTAGAACTGAGATAATGAGACGATAAGATAACATCCTTTATATACTTCTGATCTGTTGATTTGAAGTAGAATTTAGTTCTCTAGAAATAAAGAGCTGATTCACATTACATGAATATAACTGAAAAAAAGCAAAATTTTAGTAATATAAATCAAAAGCAGCCTCAAGGATTTCTGCCCAAGTATTGAGCGTTTGCTGTCTTGGGAAATTAAGCTTTTCAGTATATATACAGACTAATTTGTTGGTCAACACCTGCCAAAGGTTTAAGCCTGCTCCTTCTGTGTGTATTTATAGGATTTTCACGCTTCAAAATTTACATAAAATTCCATCAAGTTATCTACAAGCAGTGAGAGCATATGGAAAAACCAATGCTTTTAATGGCCCAACACATTACATGGTAAGGAACACTAAGTATGGTGACCAAGTGAGGCTGCTAGGATACAAGTTGCAGTCTCCTACTGAGAGTTTTTTACTATTATGTTTCTTTTTTATTTTTCCATTTTTTTCTTTTTTCTTGTTTGTCTTTTTTCTAGTAGACCTGCCTACCACAATACCAGTTTTTAAAAACAGTTAGGAAGCTTGACCTAGAAAGGCAGCTAAAAAGCAACTTCTAGAAAGTTTTAGGAATTTTCTTTGTCTTAAGTTGACTGATTAATATATATTCCGTATCTCCATTTCTCTAGTAGAGAGACTGCTTTTGAACATCAGCATCAGACAGAAGCTACCTTTCTGTTTTTAATTCTTCTCAGAGCTACATTTGCTGCCCAGAAGGTAAAATTAAATGCATTGCTATAGAAATCTATATAAGCTATATAAGTTCAACTTATTCCTGTTTTAAAGTATCTACAGGGTGCTTTGAATGAAACACACCTCTGAATAAAGACTATCAGAACAATAACACTGCAGGCAACTGTGTGCTCCCATCCTCTCCATAACACTCCTTAAATCTATTTTTTTTGAGACTGAAGGAAGTGGAACAATACAGGACTACATTTGTTGTACACTTGTACAACAATAGGTATCCTGTTGGGTGTAGTGCTGAAGCATCCCCCCTTCTGCTCACTGCCAGCTCTGGGGGAAAGACTACAGGACTATAGTAGCACACATCCACAAAAACTGCTTTAGGTTAGCATTGAAATAATCATCTTACAGTTATTAATAAAAGGGAAAAGAATACTTCTTCTGACTTATAAAGATGCAAAATGAAAAGCCTCCTTCCCTATGTGGGTTTGCTAATGCAATACAACTGTATTTTATATATACACATGTATTTTAATAGCTTGGAAAAGGTCCGCCTTCTTTAGATTTACACAATAAAAAATGGCCATATCTCAGCTGGAGTGGGGAACATGTGGCATCCTGAGGTACTGAAGCATTCAGTGGTAGCATTTAGAATGTAAGATAAGCACTTTTATTTATCATCCAGAAATAATTCTGGTTTCCAAAAGTACTGGATTTTGATATAACCAGCTTTGAACTACCTTTAAGAACTCTTACACTACAACCATATATGAAGATCTCTGTGAATGCCTCTGTTTTATTCCACTCACCTGCTGTGTTTCCACAAGGATGCTACAGGATGGGATTTTTTTCTTTCTGACCCCCAAAGTTTCCACTACCTTAACATGTTCAGTAACGTATATACCCTTCTAATAATACCATTAAAGGGAGGTTTTACATAATAAGCATTTAAAATTATTTTTGTTTTTTATCTGCACATGAATTTACAGATAAAAATAAAAGAGTATCAAGCAGGACAAATTATCTGCTTATAAAATATTCTGGTTTCTTCAGTCTTATAATAGGAGAGGAAGAAATATAGGAAAATAAAAATGCCGATACTGTCCATCCTAAAGTTCAAGTAGTGTCAAACAAAAGCACTGTTTATCATCAAAGACGACAGTTTTGGATACAAGCACTTTGAAACAGAAATAACCTAAAATATGCATGCTTTGTAGCATGCTAATTGCTCCAATTCTGAGCAGTAATACCGTTCTGCTTAACTGTTCTGCTTGCACAGTGCATACACTCCATAGCTGAAACCCAAAAAAAAAAAAGGAAAGAGAATTCTAATTATATGTTTCATTAACTTTCAGAAAAATATTATGCACTGCTGACTTTCAGGTGCCATAATAAAAGCTGTTGGGTGCTTTATTTTTTTATACCCCTGAACTGATTCATTCTCTTCCCCTAAGTCCCTCTCCAGTTGGAGAAAAAAAAATGCTTAGGAAAGAGTGGAAGGTAGGTATACTTATTTTTGACAATTTCTGGAGAACGGCAAATAGATGTTCCACATATTTCAGCTGAATAATTCTACTTACTTAATATGAACAAACTTAATGTGAAACTAAGAACAAGTGCTAAAGGAGATATTGCTCAAAACAGATTTTTAAAGTCCAAAAAAATATAGGATAGTTCAGGTCTTATTTTCTTAATGCTTTTTAAAGACTCCTCACAGTTGGCCATTTGTCCTTTTTCCAGCCACATAAAGTCTGATAGTCCACACCAGATAATTTTGCTTCTTATTGCCTCTTCCTGAGAAATACTAAGCATCAAGAAAATGGACCCCTTTTATGCAAGTATCCATTAAAGACAGTCTCAAGTTCCACTCTCTCTTCCACACACGACTGCCCCACAACTTTTCCCTTCCCCTGAATAAATTAACTTTATGATAATTTTATTCCTGGTTCCTATTTTTGACTTAATGAAGCTGGCTTTCTAATCAGGAAAGATAAACTTAAAAGTCAAGTGCAATCAGGAATTATTAGGCAAGAAGTGATTATGGTAAGTATTTAAAGATAGCAACTAATGCCATAGTAGTATAAAAAGAAAACATGCTTCAACTTAAAACAAATTAATTTCACTATCTTTTTTTGTTTTGCTTGACCAAACAACCTAAAAAAGTGGTGATATGCTCCTGTCTTATCCTACTTTTAGGAGAGGAAACATTTTTGAGAGAAAGATTTAACCACAGAAAATCTTCATGAGATCTGACATCGTAACTTATTTTCACAGCCTGCACAGAAACCAAAGACAAGACAGAACTAGAAGCTTAACTACCCTGTAATTTGCCATGTTTCAGATCAAGATTCTAAGTTCTGTGGCTGATGCAAAGTGAAGAGCAAGCTTTTGCTATTATATGTACACACTGCCTCTATTCTCTCAATACTGCTTTTCAGCTTGTCAACAGGGCACATGCAGTAGAAGGTGATAGTAAAGGATGTTCTGAACACCAGGGAAAAGGACTTTGGTTTTGTACTTGTAAGAAGCTCCCATAAAGGTTTATTCAGACAGGCTCACAAAATATTTTGTTCATAATGCATTCTGAACCTTGTCTCCATTACATGTGGGAAAGGAACAACAAATGCAGACATAATTTATTCTGCACACAAATCTTCACATCTTGTTCAAATCTATTTAGTTTTAATTGCTTTTCTAAATACAAGTAGAGACCTATGGTATATGAATCTGTAGGAATTGTGCTTTGGGTATCTCTATCTCTCTTTCACCTTAGAGACTGGACACACAAATCATAGTCCATTCTCCACAAAATTGTACATGATTTCAGCTATAAAAGAATGTAGATATGTCACAGGTGGTTCCTCAAGGAAAACCAGGATGACTTCACAAAAACAGGAGGTACTCTTTGTGTCGGGTGATTCCAGGAAGCTTACAGAAAGAAATGAAATGAAATTATTATGAGAATTATGAGAATATGATTATATTCTCCAGTGAAACAGAGAATTCCACTGAAATGGAACCGTCCCACTTTAGTTGACCTGAAACAAAGGAAACAACTCATAAAAACATTGCAATGGACGAAGAGGCTTCAGTGAAAAATTTCCATTACTTAGAAACTGCTTAAAGTCTCTGTTTAAAAATACACATAGATAGAGCTCCACCACTAGGACATCGGATGAGAAAAGCTTTCCTGTTTCAGGGCTTGGGGAAGTCACATTGCTTTCAGACAAATTGTGTTAAATTCTGCAACAGAGTTCAATTCCCATCTTCTCCATAGGTGCTGACTGCATGTGAACTTGTGACAAACTAGTTGACAAAATGACAGCATTTTAGAGTATTTAAAGAATGATTTGTGTGTCCTTCCAGCATTCACTTCAGTAGCTGTAAGTCCCCGGAACAAAGCACTTAGATTGCCCAGACACTGTACTATGACAGGTGACAGCAGTCAATTGCTTATGTGCTGCGTGAACAATGTATGATCTCAACACGCAGAGTTTTCTGTTTAGAGATGTCGATAAAGACACACAGATGCAAATCTCTAGTTTTCTTGTTCTTCCTCTCCCTCTTCTAGGAAAATACTAGGAACAAGGCCACAAGCATCTGCTGCCTGCCGTGGCACTGCTGGCTGCAGCTCTTCGACTTCTGTCTCCACGATGTGCTCAGTAAAGCCTGGCCCTTTGACTTCAGTGCCACCAAAGCTCTCGCTGCTCCCAGCAGCCCTGAGGCATCAGTGGGCACCTCTGCAACACGGGAATACAAAAGTGCCTGCTTGCAAGGAGCTGATCTCAACTGAGAAGAGAGCAGTTGCAGATTCTTACATATATGCATGGAGATGAAAGTTTAATTTGTGTTTGTGAAGGCAAGTGCCCAGACACAGTATTGCCTCGATGCCCTACCATCTGGAACTGAGAAGTTCATTTCTATGCCTGCTTCTGATATATTTCCATTAAGTACACTTGCCATAAACCCTCCACAGAGATACAATTAATGAGGTTTTTTCTTAGAATTAATTACTATTGTGAGTGGTTACTTATAGTAAAAAAGTAAAGGTACCAAAGGTTTATCAGTACATTAACAGAGTTCGTTCATTATTTTGTATCTTAACAGTAGTACTATTTGCAACCCAAGCAATATACACTCTTTAAAAAACTGCAGAAGTCCAATTTTTCTGCTTGGAACAGATAAAATAAAGTGAAACTATTGATTAAATGTCTTCTTTGCATACATAATAATTACATGTCAAACTTAAAGAGCTTTCTTGGTCTAAGGCCACAGAGGGCTGGAAAACCTTCCCTGTAAGGACAAGCTGAAAGAGTTGGGGTTATTAAGCCTGAAGAAGAGAAGGGTCATGAGACCTTGTAGCAGCTTCCCAATAATTAAAGGGGTCCTGTGGGAAAGCTGGGGAGGGGCTCTTTATCAGAGAGTGCAGGGCTCGGATAAAGCATAAAGTTTTGCCCCATCAGACAAATTAGCAGGAAGATACCACAATGAACCAACACATTTTAAGATTTCTGTGACTGAGAGCCCTAAGTGCACATACTCAGTCTCATTTAGCTAAAATTTGTCCCCTGGAAGGAAGCAGTGGCAATTCCTCTGCATTACAGCAATGTACTCTGTGCCACTGCCATTCTGGCCACCTGTCCCTGCAGGAGGGAGTCACATTGTTACAAACCTCAGTCCTATTCCCTTTCTGGAAGGAGGATCAGTGTATAAATATCCTGCAATGTCACCTCTCCTTTGATTTGCTAAGTGTATACATAATCACATCAGATACTAATTCATCTCATTAGTTCACTGTTACTATCAGCATCATCACCTACAGTAAACTCACTTATTTTTGATATGAATCTTGGACAAAATCTAATAGATTGCAACCTAGAATGACTGCAAGATCAAATAATATTTTTCATATCTTCCCAGAAGGAATAAATTAACTAGTTGTAAATCATTAATTTGCAGCCCTCCAATGATCAAGGCTGTCAGACTAATGTGATTTTAAACAGATTAGGAGTTGTTCATTTGTTCTTTCATTTCAATAACAACAATAACGTGAGCATATTAAGAACCAATACCAAAATATCAGCTTTCAATTGGAAAAAAATGAGGATAGCAGATTTCTGTCTCACATACCATTTCCAAGCAGCTCCAGCATATGGATTAAGTTAAGTTAAAAGAGTTAATTTAAATAGAATTGGCAAGGTCTGACTGATGCAACTGACTGGCAGTGAACTGTACCTATTGCTACATTTAGCCTGGAGAAGAGGAGGCTGAGAGGAGACCTCATTACTCTCTACAACTACCTGAAAGGAGGTTGTAGAGAGGAGGGAGCTGGCCTCTTCTCCCAAGTGACAGGGGACAGGACGAGAGGGAATGGCCTCAAGCTCCGCCAGGGGAGATTTAGGCTGGAGATTAGGAGGAGGTTTTTCACACAGAGGGTCATTGGGCATTGGAATAGGCTGCCCAGGGAGGTGGTTGATTCCCCTTCCCTGGAGGTGTTTAAGGTGCGGGTGGATGATGTATTGAGGGACTTGGTTTAGTGTTAGATAGGAATGGTTGGACTAGAAGATCCGATGGGTCCCTTCCAACCTGGTTGTTCTGTTCTGTGATTCTGTTCTGTGGTTCCATGACTTTTTTAACCTGTCCTCCACTCAGTCTTTCTCTGCTAGTTTGTTTCATTTGTCTAGTGGTGTCTTGTTTTCTATGTCATACTATCTTTCATTCCAAAGTTGTTATTCATTGTATGTTCCACATTCTGCTCCAACAGAACACCAACAGATATATAATACAATTACATAATAGAAAAATTATAGCTATGTATTTATATTAGCATTCATTTCTTCTGGATTGGTTTGTAAATCCTTAAAGAGATACCAATAAAGCTCTTGGGATTTCCACAGCAATTTCCAGTACTCATCTCCTTGCACTCTTTCATACTGACTTTGCTTGAAGACAAAATGGAGCTAGCAATGTCTGCAAGGGATGAGCTGGTTTTACATCCAGAAGGATGGCAAATTCTGCTGCCTTTGCTGTTAGATCTCAGTACTGGTGCTTGCTCGGTTGATGCATCTAAAGTATAACTTCAACAACCCCACAGCTACTGAGAATTCTGTCTCTTCTACATATTTTCATGCATCACCGGGGCAGGCTGGATCTTCAGGCACCACCTTTAGTCAGTACTTTGTAAATGATGTATCACTGAGGAGCACAGATAAGTGATACAGTGACACTGCCTGAGCACTAATCCTATTTCTAGATATTGTTAGTGAGCACTGCAAGTAAAGTAAATTATATCCCATGCAAAGCGCACACTAAGCATTCCTGTGAACCCGGGAATTCCTACAGCTGTGTATCATCATTCCTTTAACATAGCGAGTAATACACACTGAAGCCTCTCACTTATTGCATGCCAGCTTCACCAGCTGGGCTGATAAGTGAACTTGATAAGTGAATTTTCATTCACTTACCTCCTCTGTTCAGTTTTAGAGCCTGTAGCAACCTTGAATTGTCTTGAAATTTCACCTTCTTCCACTACTTCTCTCCACAAAGTGTTGCAGCCAAGCATACCTCATTTCTCCTCAAAACCTTACTTCAAAAGTAGTGTTACACTTCTTTTAAACACTACTGTAACAACCCAGATGATGACATTCACCTGCTGCCCAAACAGGGCAACAGTGAATTAGGATAAGACACAGATACTTAACTGAACATATAATTGCCATAGGACTGAAGGTGTCTTGCATTTTACGCTGTAATATTTTTAAGGCTGCAGCCATTAAATGCAAATAAGTAAGAAAAAAGTCTTGATAAACAGAGCAGGAAAAATGATACATGATGTTCTTATTGAATTTCAATATTATTTGAGATACACAGCCTGACCCTTTCTCTGTAGGACTGTATGGTTGAGATGATATTTTCCTGCTTGGTTTTTAGCTTTATTGCTTCCCAAGAACTGCTGTTAAGGGGTTGAGTTGTCATCCAGAACCAGGATGACAGAGGATGTCATAATTAAAATAAATAAACAAACAAAGAGAAATTTTCAAAAGTGCCTTCTTGAATACTCAGGCTAATCCTATGCCCACTAGTAACATTTCTGGCAATTTAATGATAATGTCTAATGAAGAAGAATAAACACCTGACCCTTACTCTGCTGTTTTAGAGAGGGACTAGCTGAGATTAATAAGAGTTAAATAGCTTGACAAGAGAAATCCTGTCTTCCAGACACCTGCTCCAGGGCTCTCCATGTAAGCAGTGCTGTCCTTCATTCAAAGCTAATTTCCACCTTGGGTTCTGAAGGGAAAAGAAACAAAAGCAGATTTAATCTAAAGCATTTTCATCATGTCTTTCTGAGGAAAGGAAGTGTGACTGAAGAGAGAGCACCTCCCTGACCAGCTGAGCTGATACTCAGATACTCTCAAAATTGTTCTTAATTAAGAAGCACATGAATTGAGGAATGACTTTCTAGACCGAGAGTCACCACTGAAACACTGACTGACTGTAAACCAACAGGACTAGTCCCTCACATGCTATAAAATCACAGTAACGCCATCTGGCACTCAGTGACTCCTTGGAGGAACTGAATTGCCTGGCTGGAAAAGGGAAAACTGCACTCTCCTGTCCACTAGGCAATTGCTCATGTTTCTTGTAATAGCCTTAAAAACAATGCATTACATTTGTACACTCCCATTGCCCAGCTGTCTTAAGAGCATTTCTCTAAATTATGAGTGTAGTGACATTTCTTAGTTGGCTTATCCTTAAGATTACTTTATTCTTCTCCAAAATTAAGACACAGGAGAAAATTGATAATCCAACATCAGCCAAATCACAACAGCTGGAATCATCAATGGGAAATGCTTTTTTCTTTTCACATTAGACAAAATCCTTTCAATTGGTATCAAAGAGGAATAAAATCCTACAACACATCCTAGGAAGGATGACCAGGGTTACAAGTCCTTGGAGATCACGACAGCAGATTCTGACTGCAACAGCCAAAGCTTTTGGAAAGACACTCTGTTCCTATTTCAGACTTTTGATAGTGACAGAATCAAATCATCATCATCTGAAGATCTGGTCGCAGAATCAAACATTTAGTCCAGTTACTGGCATCTATCATGATAGTTGCCTCTTAACCCTCCCTCTGCAGAAGACACAGGAGTACATTCGAACACCTTTTTTGAACAAGAACATAATTTCCTCTTTTAGAAAAGCCTTTTAAGGACCTCCTTTCCTTGACTATTTTCAAACTTATTTAGCCATTATCAATGCATGGTTACTAGAATATACTTTACATTTCTGATAGGTGTTTTTTTCCCCACATTAGTATGAAGATTGTCAGAACTGTTTCTTAGACAAACTTTGAAATACAAAGTCCTGAAATATAAGAAATAAAACTGACTGTGCTATTAAATATGTTAATAAATAAATAATATGTTATGTCTGGACCATGAGTTGCTGCTTAACATAGTCCAAGTACAATATATAACAATTTATGATTCTGTCCAAATGAAAAATCAATATGGTTTTATTATTCACTAGTAAATCCACTAACACTGTTACCGTCAGGCATAGGAATGTTCATGGTCCAGATCATAATCCCTGTTCTTAGGAAAGGTAGTACAAAGAGAAATATTCCATTGAAACCCAGCAGCCATTTTGTCATCTTTAAAGATGGTAGAATATGTACTTATATACAACACACATATTACCCTCTATATTATATCTTTTACATATATGTACATACAATATATACACATACAAAAGAAGACAGGATATATACATGTACCTTGCAAGACTATTCAGTTAGTTCAGCCTTTCTCATACTGCAGCTGGTTCAGTGCTAGATGAAACATAACTAGATTTTTCTTCCAACCACATGCCTTAACATTCCATGCTTTTTCACCACAGTTCCATCAATCTCCAGTGGTTTACATTCTTTAAGTGACAGAATGCTTCCAGATCAGATAACATCTGAATGCAGACCTCAGTGAATTAGTGTTATCTTTTGTTGCTCTGAGTGCTGCATTTTTCTAGTCTTTCATGGCACTAGATTCTCAGTTAATATTAACTCTCAACTGGAAACACTCGCTCAGTCTTCGGTTTACTTACCTGCCATTCCCTAAACTGTTCTTTCCTTTAACTCAACAACACAGATTGCTTCTGTCAAATATATTCTGACAAATATTCTCAGTGCTTTACTGTACAAATATAACATGGTATGTCTCATCTCACAAAGTCAGTTGATGTTATGCTAGCATCACCTTAGAAGCAGAGGGGAAATTCCCCCAGAACACTGTTAACGAAGTTCATTTTAATCTTGACCATTAAAAAAAAAAAAAAAAAAAAAAAAGCAATCTATTTCCTTAGGCCTTCACTGCCCAGCTACCAGAGGTACAGAAATCAAGTGGTTAGACTCACACAATGAGACCAGGATTTCTAAGCACTCAGAGGAACAATAAAAGCCTGCAAGACGCTGTACACTTTTAAAAATCTGAACCATAATCACTCCTATCAAGGCTTCAAATAGTGCCAATCAGCAAGAAATGTCAAGCTAGCAGAACAGCATAATGAAAATGCTTGAGATGCAGTATGTAAGGTGCCATGTTCAACTGGTAGAGGTCCTGAACAAAAAAGCAGTCTCTTCATTTGGGACAAAGACACATCCAAATAAAATTGAAAGGTATTTAAACAAAAAAGCAGTCTCTTCTTTCCATTTTAAAGGGATTTTCTAATTAATTTGATAAGAGAGAAATGACACTTAATATCATATCATTGTCATAGGCTTCTGGAACAAAATTAAACACATTTATCTCCTTCGGGCACCCACAAGAGGAGCCTGTTTTTATCTCTGAGCATTACTCATTAATTGTTTCTACAGACACAGTAAGAAGTTTCAGCTCAAAACGGAATGTCAGCACTGCCTGCCTAAGCCATTTGAGAGCCTCATAAGCAAGAAACCATCACTGGTCCTTGCAGGTCAGCACCTGTACACTCCATAGCCTATACGCATAAAAGCACCTCAGCTATTCCCGCTATGTGATAACGTGAAGAAAAAAAGTCAGGTGAGGCTGAAAAGCCAGAAAGGAAATGTGATACATCACAAGAATATTGATCTTATTCCTTGAGGGAAATCTATTTTGATTTATTATTACTTCTTGCTTCACTTGTAGTAGAGCACAAGACATTTGACTATATAAGACCTTTTTTTCACTTGTATATTTCACTTGTATATTTATGTATTTAGCAAGTTGAGGGCAATCTTAAAATAATTTTGAAAGAGAGCTGTTAAAGCAAAGCATCATCCTCCCTTTTAATGAAGAAACACAATACGCAAAGTTAGAATAAGTTTTAGACTTTATAATATGAAGAGTAAAAGATGACACAATCAGAAAGTTTTTACTGTTGCTCATTAAAAAAGGTAAATTAGTTATGCACCCTTGTCACACTTCTGGAAAGCATCCTTAACAGCTGAATTGGATGATTGAGCTTTCTCTGCCTTGTAGAGTGAATACCCAAGTGACACAGAACCATGTTTGAACTGTATACTTCATGCTTGAACTCTCACGGATAGTGGATAAACAGAAAAAGGAGAAGTTACTTGGTGGGCAATGGCTTGCATAGCTCATAAAATTTAGAGCAGCTTCAAGCTGAGGGACTACACTTACATAATGCAGCCAGAGTAATGAAGGGCAAGTGCATTCACCCTCCCTTCTGCCCACTGCAGTTTTGCTCTGAAGGTAGTTACGCTGACCTACTAAACGTGATCCACTAACTGATGTCATCCACTAAATGCAAGGAGTGATACTATGAGTGTATGAGTGTCTACGTAAGTATGTCCACATGCAGCATCTTAGAAAATGACACAAGATGACGTTAACTTTTTAACTGGCACATCAACAAGCCATTTAAATATAGCTTTGTGGTTCATTCCAAACTAAGACAGTCTTATTACCACAGCCCAGTTTCTGACTTAAGAGTCAGCAGCTATTCTGGAAACTATTTGAGGCCTACAAAGGAAGTTGAGGGAACAGTAATTTAGTTCAAATAAATTATAGATTCGCTGTGGTTCAGAAGTTAGCACGTGAAATGCAAAAACTTCATAAAGAAGGGCAGACTAATTGATACAAATTGGTCTTGGTAGCTTACCAGCAGTGCGTAAGAGAACCATTACCCCAAATACAGAGAGCCAGAAATTTTATTTAGACAGGTACAGTATTTATGAATGAATGAGGATTGCAGTCTCTTGCCTATAGGAAAGAAGTGTGCCTTCATATTCTCCTTCTTCAATTACTGCCTTTTAAACTCTTACAGGACCATTACCTTTAGATAATAATCCAAATTATTGATGAAAAATTCAAAGGACTGGTGTATCTTCTTTTCTGAAGAAACAGATAATTTCTTAAATTTTGTTTACGCAGCACCTGGCAGAAAACAGCATGTGCCTCAGATGGGCCTTCTAGGAATTAGTGCCACGCAGGTACTTGAATTTATCGTACATGTCTGCCTCTTAGCAGACTCTACGGGTCTCCTTGGTTAACATAATTCTATGAAATAAAGTATTATTTTATGTCAAAAATTTGGAGTTGATGGCACAAAAACATCTCATGGTTTCATTTCGTTCCTGTTCACTTTCAGAGTGACTCAATTACCATTTTATTGATAGTCTTTTCATAGTCTAATTATACTGCATTAGACATCCCAAGATATTTGTGGATGGGCATTTTCTATACAAAAATAAAATTTGCTTAAACTTGTTATTACCCTAGTAGCTATGCAGTTTCAAAACACCGACCACAATTCATTAAGTAGGAACAATACTGCTGAAATCTCCTCTGGTTTGCTCTGTCTATCCTCAATGACATTTCTACAGCCAGCAAAAGAGCTGCTAAAGTAGAATGTGACTAATGCTGAAAAAATGACTAATGTTTAAAAAACCCAGTCTAATGAGACCTCCAGGGAAACTGCCCCTCCTTATGTGATGAAAGGAGAAATTTTAGTTTCTCTTTGTTCAGTTAAGAAGGTTAACAGGCTGCATAAATATACACAGTATCTATGCTAAACTTATAAACAGTTCTATAGCTTTAAGATACTTAATTCGACTTCACATTGAAATATAAATGTACTCCATAGGGCTAGCAGTAGGCTCTGCATCTACAGAGCACCATTCTTTAGTCACCTGCCTAGAAGAATTTTCGTCCTAACTGCTTGACTAGTAATTTGCTTTTATTCTCAATGACCTATTAAAACTTCCTAAGCTCAACAAACTACATGCAACTTGATAACTGCAGTCTGTGTTTATCAATTTGATAATTACCTGCATGTTCACAAATAGACAGTGGCATCTAAATTCATAGAGATAGCTCAGGAAAGCAAAGCACCGGTAGCTATGATGAAATTAGATCAATTCTCTGCTATTTCAGGTTCTGAAAGTCTTTATGGATCTCTTGTATATGAGATAGAAAAAGACAAAAATTAAGGTCCTGCTTTGAATTATCATCTGGAAAAATGTTTTTATTCATTGACTATCAAAGATGTGTAGCCCACTATGCTTCAAAATTACACATTCTAATTAGCTGCCTGTGATGCCTTATAAGGTTCCTTGTTATCCATCCTAAACTTTCCTGTCTTGGGAAGTGAGAGGGACCAAAACAGTTCTTGCCTGAAGAAACGAACAGAAGAGCCTGATTTCCAGAAACATCCGCTACTTTCCTTAATGTCCAAATTTCCCTCATACCATTTATATGACATCCTGCTGTGTTCCTTGGCTGGAAGGAACTGTCCCTGCTGCAGCCTTTGAAGGCTGTTGTAGGCATTTGTCAAAACTGTAACCCAAAAGCATTTAACCTCCAAAGGATAAAGAAGAGTCCACCAGTGGAAATCCAGTACGTTTCTAATGCAAGCCAACCAAAAGTCAGAGAAGGAAACATTCATTAAAGAATCCAAATGGCAGCATGCACTGTGTTTTCTTTTCAACCCTTCCTATGATAGCTTCCTGTTTCTCTTTTTTTCTTGGCTGACTAAATACTTTCTGCTTTTGCATATTCCATATTTACCTACTTTTAATTTGTTTTTTAATTAAGTTATTGTTGGGCAGAGGCTCTTCAACTTCAGGCAGTTTTGACCCAGCTCCAATTACATTTTAATTTAAAATGCAAAAGAAAACAAGCTACTTCATACAAGAAGCTTCAGCCTAGTAATTTAGAAAATGCATATTTTACTGGAGAATCCATCTTCATTAGCACATCATAAATAAGAGTGCAAGACTTCCCATTTAACATGCGATTGCAGGGAAAACAGAAAGAATAATACTATTCTTCACTAACAAGTTTCAAGACCTTTAGTATGATTTGAATGTAAAAACCCTCCAATGCAAAAATAATGCTTTGTCACAGAGTTTAAAAAAAAGCACCAAATTTCACAGAAAATCAGAATTTAAATGGCTTGAGTTGCCTACAGGCAGGAAAAGAATGAGTTCCTCAAGGCCATGTATTATTGTGAAGGAAATAAAGCTGACCAAGTGAAACAGAGTGGGAGATGTCAAGAGGCAAGTTAGAAGCTTTCAAATGCAAGGCTACAGCATGAAGTGAGTGACAGCCCCTGCAACTCTAAAAGGGACCTGATGTGACTGGAATTAGCAAGGACTCTTGGAAGAGGAATAAATCTCTTAGGTATACATATTTTCTTAACATTTCCTTTTCTTGAACGTAAAAGAAACATTTCCTTCCAGAGACTGAGAGTCTCTAGAACACAAAGAGCACAAAAACTACACAGAAATAAACAAAATAGAAAACAGTCATGGAACAAACAGGAAAACTACATCAGGAATTTGTTTTCTCTGAACTAATATCACTTCTGGGTCTGTTGATCATAATACATGCTGGGAAGAGATGAAAAGGATCTATGTATTCCAAACTCGGCCATCCTCAGAAGAAGGACCATTTCAGGAAGTCTGTGCTATTTCTTTCCCCTCTTTAAAATACACACAAAGGAAAAAAAGAGGTATAATTTGTTTTGCTGCTGCTATTACTATTCTCATCTAGTGGAGACCAGAAGCACCATCATTCCATTCACATCAATGAATCTTGACAGCTCTAATATAAAAAGCTGCTCTAAGGAAATTGCTGTATAGTCTTCCTTCTCTGTTGAATGACTGCACTCTTTTACAGCTATATTTTTATGAGAACTTTCTGAAATCAAGTACAAACTCAGTAAAACTGCTAGGAAGCAGAATGGAATGCATACTTAGCCTGCCCCTAGGGTTGCCTTAAATACAGAGCGGTCACAGAACAGTGAGGAGAAGGGACAACAGTGGAGAGTTGAACACCTAAAAGAACCAGAGTGGATGTAAGGTGATGTGCTACTGTTCCTAGGTGACGAACTTGACTCACTGCTTCTCAGCCAGTAGATGACAACCTTGTGCTGCACAAAGGCAGATACCAGCTGCTTCTTTCACTCTCCTTCTCTACCTAAAAAGTCAGTGATTATTACTTCTGAAGCATCTTGGAGTTGTCCAGGGTTTCCTGTTCCCCATCTTAAAATCGATCTGATTAGTCACAAACGTACGAGCTTTAACAACCTCAGAATTGCTTTACCATGATGTATCATTCAGGATCTAAAAAGGGGTACACAAAACATAAAGAATATTTTCACATACACGAAGTTAATAAGTCACTATAAAAAAAAAAAAAAAGCTACAGTTGTGGTGAAAGTACTTCATAAACAAACTTGATCAAGCTAAGGTGCATTTAAACTCCAACAGAACTCCAAAAGAGCTAAATCTGACTTCTGTTACAGAGGCTGCAGGACTTAATTCTACCGAACACTAGATCTGAAGGAAACTAGGAAGGTGACTATATCACACTGAGCTATTATTGCCTTGATAAATCAAAGAGCATCACAGCATGCTCAGCACACTGAAAGTCAGCACGTGTGAGATCCAGACTGGTAGAAATGATGCTGTATGTTATGTTCTGTTTGAAAAAAAATAAACTCAAAATTTTATCCTTACCTTTTCCTTACTCCTCAAAATGCCACTTGACTATTTCCACTGGACATTAATATGGTATTAGTATGGACCACACCTGGCACCAGAGAGATAGTTCAGTGAAAACTTGTACATTTATAGCAGTTTGTAAATGATCTACAACTACGTAATGTGTGAAGAAAAGATTTGTGTAAAAAACATGCAAAATCAGAATGGTGTGAAAAATTTACATTCAGACGCAAATTCAGATTAATTATCCTCCACGGAGTAGGAGGTTGATTGTTGATCAGGAAATGACTTCAGGTATGCACTGGAGATGGAAAGACCCAAACTAAGAGGCATTCAGTGCAGTGAAGCAGGCTGGGTCTAGAAGGTTCTGAGGAAACTTTCAAGGTACCAGATACATCTGCAATTGTCATAAACAAGCATACAAGCTTCTGGGACTCTGTTTTCATAGAATGGAATTAGGTTGACACCAGCAGCCTGTCAGCATTCTCTTTCATTGTGACGAGAGTTAACTTTCTCTGACACTAATACAGATACTTCAGTTCTAATTTTCCTCTAACAGCCACAACTTTTACAAACTTAGTATAAGTCATAGCTGAGAGGAAGTCAATATTTAATATTATTGCCATTATGAAGATGGTGCTTAGTTGTGCTACCTTGGAGTTGTTTCTAATCTTCCCTAAGAAACTGAGCAAAACTGAATGGGTTGCTGTCTGTCACTGTTTATTTTGTCTTTATACCTAAACAATTCTGCTAATTCTT
Organism: Coccyzus lansbergi; assembly: GCA_033558105.1. Classification (NCBI taxonomy): domain Eukaryota; kingdom Metazoa; phylum Chordata; class Aves; order Cuculiformes; family Coccyzidae; genus Coccyzus; species Coccyzus lansbergi. The sequence goes on along the minus strand of JAUMJK010000760.1, from coordinate 2,140,399 downwards.
GAGGAATTATTAGACTTGCAATTAATGAGATACATTATCGCTGCACCTCACCAGCCAAGATAACTTAAAACACACTACCTCAGGTTCTTGAGGCAGTCAAAGTGCCATTGCATGAAACTCCACTGAGATTAATTTATGATACTTCTTAACAGATTACGTTAATCCAAACAAACTATCACACTTCCAGCATCTCCCTGGCTTCCAAAACCCATTTCAAACTATTCAGGTAGCACTGCCTCAGCAGCTGCAATGCAGGTGCAACCCAAGTGTAGCAGTTCTTAAAATTTAATGTATTACAGTCAAAGGATCTAACATTTGGTTGAATTACAGAAAAAAGATATGTTTATTATAAGCCTATCATGAACCCAAAAGGAGACTCAAACCCCTCAAAATCATTCACATTGGCTTAGTTTGGTTTAAAAATTTTACTCCTAACTGAAATGACAGTATGTGCAAGAGATTAATGCATATATATGAAAGTGTTGACCAATTACTGATCATTAAATCATCGACAATAGGTTGAAACACTGAATTGATTTATATAACTAGAGGATTTTGGGCTGTTTATAACACTTGTGGAAGATGTAACCAATAAATAGAAAAGATTAAAGAATCTTCTGAAATGACCTGAGGTATACTGTTGATTCAAAAGAGAAAATTAGAAAGTAGTTTTCAACAAGTATAGTAATCAAGGCCAATATTAATATGATATATCTAAGTATGTGTAAGAAAAGGACTGACAATGATAATTATTACAGTTGGAGATTATTTTGATTAAGCGATGCTTAAGTAATTAAACATAATTATTTGAAACCTTTCCATTTCCAGCTTTAGCATGTTTGATTAAAATGTCACATAGAAATAGCAAGGTCCTATATTAAATAAGTATTTTCAATATTACAAGAAAATCTTGTCTCCAGATCAACGAATAAGTAGATTATTTCATTATTTTCTATTCTTGTGTGCTGAATTCACTGAAGATGATTGTTTTCTTTTAACAAACTTCTAAACATCTCATGTTTTTCCATGTATGAATAGCACAAGAGAAGCAGCAGCCTGCTCGTGGCCATAGCTTTGGGGGAAGCTCAGGCTGTGGTGGACAAGGAAAACCAAAGCCGTGCCCTCGCCTCCCCCTCCTCCCTACTCTATTCTTTTATGTTTTAGAATATATTTGTGAAAGTTGCCACCAATTATATCCATTTTCTAGTTCATCAAGATGTCATAGAATTTTTTTTTTAAGAACCTCAGATGTGCAGCACTGTATCTTAAAATCCTAACTGAAGTGACATTTTGTCCTGGTAGAGAAAATAAAGCACATGAACTTACAAAAGTAATCATCAAAATTGTAAAACATTCACATATACCCAGGAATGCAAATAAACTTAGTCATTACTGAGCATGGGTTTCCCTGTGAGAAGTCCAGATTAGTGGACCAGACTAGGGCTTCAACTACAAGGTGACTAAATGCCTTCAAGGTAAATAAGAGATAACAGAAAAAGGAGATGGTAGAAGTCAAAGTTATTGAACAGTTAGTTGAATTTTCTAAACCTAAAATTGAAAACATCTCTGTTATCACTTTTGTTACAATGTAAGAAATAGGGGCAAGAAGGTTAAGACTTTTTTCTTGCCCATCCCTCAGCCAGATCACTAATTAGAAATAGAATTGGTTTAGTATTTCATTGTCAGAACACATTTTGTTCATGAAGCCATAGTTTTTCCTGTAGAGTCCCCACTCGCCCTTTTCTCCACAGTAAGGAACCACCTCTTCTGCAGAAACACTGAGCTGAGAGATGTATGCTGTTGATTCTAATTCTTCGTAAGTGTCAATCAGGGACTTCTCATTACCTTCACTAGGGGTTGTACCAAGCTCTGTGAGGAGATTTGAGACGAGCTCTTTGAGAGTAGGTATTTTTGCTTCCCAAGGGTTCCTTCTCATTCAGAAAATTGAACAATTCAATCTTGAAACCTTGTCCTTCTCAGAATAATTAATGCGTCTCTACTCAAAAGAGCTCTGAGAAAGTAATTGCTTTATATAATGCCCATGGTAATTGCATAGTGTACTACTGATAACTACACTGGAAAAAATTGAATTGCAGAATTTCCTCTATTGTATCAACTGTTTTGAAGGCTGCTGGATTTCACATTGTAACTTTGAAACTTGTATCACCCACATACTTGTTAAGAAAAAGATGAGCAACTCATAGAGGAAACAATACTTTTCTACTTATCAAGCACAAACTTGTGTTTCATAGGTATTAAGTAGTTTTCTATTGGACATTCTTTTTTTAACAGTTCATACTATTATCAAGCAAATACTTACAACTTCTATGCAGCACCAATTCTGCTTTTTACCAGTCTGAAGTGCTTATCTTTTTACAGTGTATTTGTTAGAGAATTACATCAGAAAAATGGGGTTAATCAATTAAAAGAATATAAACACAAAGCAACCATAAATAAAATATAAACAGTTATTAAAAGAACTCTAAAAAACCCCAGTATATTTAAATTCCTATAGAGCTTGCCATTGACATGTAGCTGCATAATAACCTTGGAAACTATTATCACAGTTTATGATGCTTTGTACTCAAAGGTTTGTAGGCAGCTGAAGAGGGGGAGGATCAGCTGGGCTATGGGTACACCATTTGAATTACAAAATCCTTCCTGCAAATTAATAACAAGAAAGAAGAGTATTTTTCAAAATATTAACACCATTTCGGCTTTATCTTTATAACAAAAATATGCTCATTTGCAAAGTGACCTAAAAAGCCCCAAAATCTCAATTATTCTTCAAATTTGAGAGCTTAATGTGAAAGAACTGTCATAACTGATCAGCCCAGAGATGCATCTCTCTGCATGTCTTGTCTCTGATAAAATCCAACTGCAAATATTAAAGGGAAAGGTATTAAAAAAATCTGATAGAATCTTTACAGTTTCTGGCAGTTACACTACTCATAAGCTCAGGAACACTGCAGAAGTTAAGATTAATTAATAAAGGCTCATTTGTGACTTCCAAGTTCAGGGAGGGAGGAAACTGGAAGAATGCATCGCTACATGAAAGTGTCCTGAAAGAAGGTTTGTGAGTGAATTCATTTGTGCACTAACAACACATTAGTATTGCTGTTGAAGAGTTTTATGCACAAAGGAGAAGTTAGTCAATAGTCAGTCTAACTAATCTTTGTCAAGTTAAAGCTTGGGCTCCTCTGTCTTAGAGGACTCCTTTCCCAGGGAAGAAACACACACACTCATTAAAAAATCCCTTCTAATTCCTCCAGAATTTAAGGAAACCCAGTTTAGACTGTAGCAGTACCTGTATGAGAATCCACAGAGAAAATTAATTCACCTAAATTATTTACAGCTGTCAGGCAGAGAAAGACAGTTTTTCTGTTCTCCATTAAACTGGAAAAGGGAACACAGTACTGACATTAACAAGAAGATGCTATCCTCCCAAATTATTCCCTCAGCCTAGTACACTAACAGCAACAATGAAGAAAAAGCTACCAAAAAGAAAAAAGAAAGAATAACATGCTTTTTAACATCATTTGGAAGTCCACAAAGATAAAAGAAATACGCATAGGAATGGGAAGATGTTTCTTTACAATTTCCCCAAGTTTCTTAATTCAATATGAATCAAGACAGAATATTTGATTTTCAATGGGAATTTGCATCCAGAAAAGTAAAGACACCTAAGACACAGATGTTGCCACAAAGAGTAATTGATTCCTGGTTTTCCCAAGTAATCTGAAAGAAAAGAAGTTAAAGGAGAAACAAAAAAGTGCATTTTCTCTGTAGTCATCTTTTTACAATGGTCACCGTAAAAAAATTAACTGGAAATTTATACTCTGTGTACTAAATTAAAATAATGAGCATGGGGAAAAAAAAATAATTAAAGAGCTTACTGTTGCCTTCCACACTGAAAGCAAAGAAAATTGAAGGGTGAAAGTATACTTTTTAATACACAGCTCCCTTCTTCCAAAGATCATTTGAACTTTTTGCTGCTGATGGAACCAAAAGCCTCACCCTGGCAGGGAGTGGTGTGAAGACATTCATTTCTTCATGTATTATCTGAAAGTTTTGCCATTGCTCATATTACATGACTCCTACAAGAAGTCATAACTGCTTCTCCGACATTATATAGCCTGCTGCTCTGCTAAAAACTTCTTGATACATTTATGCCTGATGGTGGGTAAGAGAAGTGGGTGATGGACACCTGCTAAAAACCTGGCACTGCCACCTTTTTCAGCCACCAGTACTACAGAGCATCTGAGTAAGTGGGCTGAAGGCACTGGTTTTCATAACCACACACCCATCACCTACTGCCACAGTTACACTGCTCTCTTCTTTCTCAGCTTCAAGACAAGAATATCATTACAAAAATGCACAAGTCTATGCAGAAAGCATAGAGGACCTTCCAACATAGCCTCCTCAGCACCAGGATTATGTCAGAAGTTTAACGCAGTGTTGTTGCCTAGTGATAGCGTGTCTCAATTTAGCAACCACTATGTCCTTCAAACACTTTTCAAACCATTAATTCCTGTTTAACTGTTCCCATTACCTCTACCTCTATAAGAGTTGTTACATAAATCCATTATCCATTAATACTGACAACCTCAAGACTTCAGCTCCCTATTTGGGCTTTGTCCAAGATACTGGTTTTTTTCAGTACTTGTACATACAAACTGTAGTGTGACTCATTGTGCATATTAATAACATTGATTTCTGTCACAGTTGAGTCAATGGCTTGCAAGAGTCACATACACAAATGTTTGGTGCCAGCCCAGCCCTTGGTGATCAGGCAAGAAATCATGGACAGAAGGAATATATAGCAGGAGTGAAATAAATAGGCAGGAGCAGTAGAGAATGAAATAAAGCATGAATACATTGGCATCAGTGATGAAGAATCTTCTTCCACCTGAGAAGCATGAATAATAAGTACATCTTTTCAGATGAAAAAAAAGGTTTTAGAGCACTATTTCAGCAGCAGCCAATTGTCCACTAACTTTGTAGTTCAAGAGACAACCCAATTGACTGCTATACATATGGGAAATATTCTTATTGCCCACTGGACTAATTCATTCATACTTGGAATTATCCATCACATCTCAGGATAATAACTGCCCCTGAAAGAACCATCTGCACAGGGAATAATAATGCCTGCCTGTTCATCTGCATTTGCTTCCCAGATCTTATGTTGCAAAACGTTGGCCTCAGTGCTTCTCCTCAGCAATCCTCCATGGCAGCTTTTGGGTGCTGATACACAGATTCCTCAACAAATGTCTTTGGGGGGAAGAAGGATGCAAGAAAAGAATAATCCCCAAAACAGCCAAGTATGGAACTGTAAGGAGAAAACAGGTCTTTCCAGAGCAAGCTTGACAGCTTTATCAGGTAATATGGCGTTCATGGATGAATAACATAAGCAACTGGAAATCAGCCCAGCTGCACACAGAGTAGCAGACTTGTGTGCTGAGAAAGTGATAGGGCACATGGGCATAGATTTACCCGTGAAAGCAGAACTTTGAAATCTCTTACCTTGCTGGGAACTTCTCATCCCTAAACATATGAATAATATGTGCTTAAATATAATATAACATTGGAAGATACTACTACAAAAAGAATGCCATAATGAAAAGAAAGCAACGTGGAATTTTGAACTCTTTGAATTTGTCTTGTCATTCACTTCCACAAAATGAGTCATTCCAAGTTTGCTAATTCATACAGGCACTCATGCCAATTTCTACAAATTAGTCTTAATATCCCATCCTGAAGTGTTAAAGTTATTACAGATCACTGGTCAACAATACTTGATCTTGCACTTCCTTTAGGTCAGTTCTTTCAGTGATCTACTCCAGAATGCATGGACTAAAGGAAAAACCTGTAATAAAATAGGGTCATCTTGAGTTTGGCTTTGCTTTGGTTTGGGTTTTTTTTTTTCCTGCTTTTTCTTTAGATAGTGCTTTAGCACATGACCGTCTAAGACATCTAGTAGCAGTACATCTTCCCATTTCCACATGTTTCAGAGATAGATCGCTGTTTTGCACACGTTTCCATGTGTTTATGGAATTAGTTTGTGGTTTGTCCTTCAAGCCACAGTAGCTATTTAATGTTGCAAAAATGGCAAAAATGCTTGCTAAGTAATTGTTCTCAGTACTAATTCACATTTTACTGTAGTTGAGGGGCTGCTGTAGCTCTGAATACCCAGCCACAGCGACTACTGAGACCAGCATCACTGTGTCACCCTGGGGCACGCAGCCATGTCTTCAGCTAGCCAGTATTCTGCACTAGAGGGCTGGCAAGCCACAGTTATCTCTTCTGAGAACCATTCCCAGAAGTACTTAATTATTTTGCTATGTAGCTAATATGGTCAAGAAAACTTACCACATCAGGGTGCAGTTTGTCTTTCATTCCATTAAGTCAATTCCATTCATTTTGATGCATATTCTTTGCAAATGGGGTAGACACTGTGCCAGTTCTTCTGGCGGAGTCAAAAGTATGAACTAATTATTTTGGTTATTCATTATCCTGCTGAGACAAATGCTGTGAAGAAAAGAAAGCAGAACTTAATTAATTAGCCAGCAATACTAATTTGGTGTGAGTTTTGAACATTACTCATGAAATATAAGCACAATGAAAAGACCCAGTGAAATCAGAAATGCTATCTGGTAATAACAATAGAGTAAGGTACTTGTTCTCTAATTACTATACATGAATTTGGGAAATTTGGCTTCCAAGGCACTATGGCTTTGCAGTTCAATACATTCTCAATGACTTGTATTATGAATATGTCCTTTTAATCATACTTGGTTGTCTTGACCTTTATTATGAAAGGATCATTCATTCTTTCAAGGTACAGTTTACCCTGTGTTCACACCACAGTGCCTTAATCTCAGTAGACTTGTTGCATCCAACTTGCAGCAGATAATGAGACTCCAAGCAAAGAGCACAGTTATAGAGACTAACAATCCAGAGTGGAAGAGGGAATCCTCTCAAAGTAGAGAAGGGTTGATAGCACAAATTAAAGGAAGATTTACATTGATCATTGCAGGGTTAAACCGTTCAACTTCTCTGTTACATTAATAACACAGGTTTAGAATTTTACTGAAATGAACTTTTACTGAAATTTACTTCAATGTACTTCCCATGTAGAACCTGTGAATTTGACAGTCCTTTCCATTCCCCATCAGAGCTGCATATAGGGCATGTACAATTCAACACGTAGTAAACCTTATAGACATATTAAACTGTAGCAGAGCTTTCAGCATGTTTGTAACATGTGCTGTGACTGACAGAATGCATCCAAAATATTAAGCACTAAACACTCCAGTTTAACATTCAATTTTTGAGTTGCCGGGACTTCTATAGTCTCCCTCCAACAGGTTTCCACACTCACATCAATATCTGTTTGAATTGAATCAGTTCCATTCTCATTTTAAAAGTTGGTACAAACCACAAATTAAAAAAGGTATTTTGTATTCTCAGTATAACAGAAAATTATTTATGTACATACTGAATAGGTAAAATTTTATTGTCTTAAAAGCCTTACTATCTATGTTGACATTGACTTAACACAGTCCCTCAAAATTGTACATAAAACACTTGTTCCAGTGTTAGTTTATTGACTCATTCTGGTTTCCTTTAGCGTTGACTAGTCATAGAAATGGTTAGCATATGAAAATGTCCTGAATATGAAAGAACTTTGAGAAAAATTCTCACCTTGTTACTGAAAAAGATGTTGAAAGTTCAAAGTGAAAGAGAACATGAATTCAGGGAAGAGCTGGCACCAGCAAGGCTAAGAAATCTGAGTTAATCACAAACATGGAGATAAGGATGACTTTTTTTTTTTTAAATTTCTTACAGATATGTATTAAATCTAACCTAATTGACATTATCCATGAATAAAAAGAATAACAGTGTCTAGTCTTTTTTTTCTTAGCATCATTTTCCCCGACAAAGCGTTCTTTTCAAATGGACTGTGGAGAAGTCATAGCATACACATTTTTCCCTGGGGAGTTTTTAAAATCAAACAGGAAAAGCAGGTAGAAACCTTGCTAACATTTCATAAGCTTCTGATGAACTTCTGATTTATTAACACTAAACTAATAGAGTCCAGTTACAGTCTGGGTTGGCTCAATACAGTTATGTCTAGCACAGAGGACATAACAGGAGTTTCACATTGTGCACTGACAACTCCATCCATTGTGTAGAGGCAAAAATAACAATTCATGAAATCTATTGCCTTATGTTATGAAAGCTCAAGAGCTGTAACAACAAACTGAGTATTACACTTCAGGATTCATCTTTCTAATCTTCTCACAGGTCTGACTATCTGAAGGTCTATATTATGTATACTAGTTGCAACACCGTGAAAATGAAGCAAATACAAAGATCACAAAGCATCCAAACATTTTGTTTTATGCAAAACATGTTCATATATTACTTTTATTTCCATAAATAAAAATTACACAAGCATATCAATTAATACTAAAACTGAATCATCAACACTGCCGTAAGAGAGTGTACAAAAAGATATTTATATTCTTCTAACATACTAGCCACTGAAATAGTTTTTCCAAAATGCAGTCTTGCACAACATGGCAAACAAACACAAAGGTAATTTTGTTTGTGATTATATTAAATTTTAAATTGTCTCTGTTAATTTTACTTTTTAATTAAAACACAATATGAACTTACTGAAGCTGATAAAAAAAATTGATTCACCTATTCTTTAATGAAAGTTGGACTCCCAAGTTCCTAAATTAGGGTAGGCTTATTTAAAGTGTGGTTTAAACATTAAAGAGAGAGAATATACAGAATAATTTTAAATAGTTTTAAATTCTTAAGTAGTTCTTCTTATTTACCATATGATGCATGGATGTAGATATAACAAAGTGTCTTTGCAGTAAAAATCCTGATTAAAGAATGTTTTCAGTTTTGTGAAAATGGCTACATACTTCATTAAAAAAAATACTGTGGTACTACTAATACAGACTTTCTTCAAGTATTAATGGTTTCAAGCTGGGCATCCAAGAAAAAGAGACATTATCTATATGGAGTTTATTTTTGGTTATATATGTATTAAATCAGAGTGGTCAAATGGTAGACAGAGGAAATCCTTATTACAGGAAACACAGGTCAACAGTCTTGCAGATCATATCTCTAGTGGGAGAACCCAAAACATAATGTAGCAACTGTTGCTGTGAAAGTTCTGCTGACATGGATTTACAAGCCATAGAAGCAAAGAACAAGAAGAATGGTAGGTCATATCTGTAACTAGTCTACACAGGCTGAATAATTTGTTACAAAATATAAGTGAAAAAAAGGTTTCAATTCAACATCAAGAGAAAATTGTTTCAACCTCTCTGAAGAGAGACAAAAGCAGTTACAAAGAGACACAAGCAGGAACTTAATAATGACTCCATAAAAATAACTCCAAAATTACACCCAGTGGGAATCCTATTCAAACTTGTAGGAGAAATGTCTGTTTGTTGACTATTCAGCAGTGAAGAAGGAGCTAACTACAGAGGTAGGGTGGGTGTATGCACATATATGTTTGTGCATACATACAGAGATTCACACACATATACATAGTTATATATAACTACACACATGCACACACGTATATAGACCACTGGTTGTCAGAGTGGAATTTGAAAATTTGAAAGGAATCACAGTCAATAGAACTCCATGGATCCACTATTGGTTTCGTGGATTTCGGTTGATTGTTTGGGGCTTTTTTGCTATTCTCAGATTTTTAGAATCTATTTGGAAAAGTTTCTGAAAACACATACAGAATTTATGCTTCCAATGCATTCATCGACATTCTTTGGGCTTTACAGGATTAACTTCATTAAGCTCCATGGAAGAAAACTTCTGCTAGGATTCATCCAGGAATGTTCTTCTAAAGAAATCCCAGTAGGGAGCTTAATAATGTCTTGGCCAAGGGGTAAACCACTTCAAAACTGCAAAGCAGCTGATGCATACCAATAGAGTCTAAAGCATAATCTAGGGTCTGGTTTTTGTTGATCAGCAGAGAAAGCTCCACAAATTTAAAAATGTATTGGACTGAATTCTTCATAAACCTAACTATACAATGAAGTTCACCAAGGTAATGGAAAACAATCATGATAAAGACCTACACATTTATTAATTGTACATTCTAGAGGAAAAAAACTTATTTAAATACTCTTTCAGTTTAAATCTGGTTAGGATTTGCAGTCTTAAGAGATATAATGATATGCTAGAACAATCTTGATTACAGAGTTAATTAGAGAGCAAGAGTTTATTTTTTATTAAAAATTAATAATTCATGCACCTTAATTGTGGGATAATTATGGTTTTGTCTGCTATATGCACTTAAAAATTATAACACAGTGCTTAACAGCTATGATTTAAAATATTCATTTTCATAAAATACATGTCAAAAGGCTGCTTTTAAAGCAGGTATCAAAAATCTAATGCAAACAAAAGTACTGCTCATTTAGAATAAAAAAAACCCTAATCCTTGTAAGTCTGATTTGACAAGGCTTCTATTTTTTTGCTTTATGATGGAAAGCTACAAAGAATTCTCTTTAGTTAACCATCAAAATAAACTAGGATCATAAGCAACGTAGAAATTCTAAGGGGGCAGTCATCTTATTAAACCTGAATGCTCCAGACAGGAGTGAATAAATGGGAAAATTATTTCTGTTAGCTATTATCTGCCATTTAAGCAGAAACGCAATCATCATTGTACCTAAATATTGTGTGAACACTCTCACTCTCAATTTTCTCAGTATTATTTAGATGTTCTCAGTGCTTATATCTGAGATAAATACTTCCCACCCATACCAATTAACCTCACCCTGCAGTTTTGTTCTACTTAGTTGTCCTTGAATATTGCCTTGTTCTCTTCTCTACTGTACATTTGAAACAGCTTGAATTTCTACCCAGAAATCCTTTGTTACCTGAAGATTGTATCAACTTGTTTGCCTCTATTTTACCATTTTTATTTGCCCAAGAGATATAAATGAATTTCCTAATTTAAACATGTGACAAAGAGCACTCCCTTTCAGATGATCCTTTCCCTTCTCCTCTCTTATTTCACTTATATCACTCACAGCATTTGTTAGCTAGAAAGACAATTTTGGACAAATAATTACCAGGGAAATTCATACTCTCTGAATGAGAATTAAAAAGTAGTAAAGAAGATATGGTGTCTATATTCAGCATCATCATAACTAGGATTATTTTTAAGTATAGTGTCAAGTTGGATCTATTTTATCCTATGCAGTCTAAATATAATCAACATAAGAATCAAAGAAAAACGTGTATATATCTACTGAGAAGCATTTAACAGAATTTCCCACAGGAATCATAGAATGGTTTGGGTTGCAAAGAACCATTACCTAGTCTAACCCTCCTGCAATAAGAGACATCTTCAAACAGATCAGGTTGCCCAGAGAAGCACCATCCAACTTCACCTTGAATCTTCCCAGAGATGGAGCTTCTCCAACCTCTCTGGGCAACCCATTTCACCACCCCCATTGTAAAAAATTACTTCTTTATGTCCAGTCTAAATCTATCCTCTTTTAGTTTAATACTATTACCCTTTGTCCTATTGCAACAGGCCCTAGAAAAAAGTTTGTCCACATTCATAGATCTATAGAATGGTATGGATTGGAAAAAAAACTTTAAACATCACCTCATTTCCCCTGTTATGGGCAGACACATCATTCACTAGACCAGGACCATAAGAGTGCCCTGAGGGCAACCAGAGCTAGCAGTCAGAATAGCAGAGCACAGGGGTCTCTATTCTCGAGCACTTGGGTATCTGAAAGTGTTCCTTGGGGAGTTTGTTACCTGAATAGTGACTTTGACCATCCTCTCCACTTCAGAAAATCCCAAACCCTATCAAACCAGCAGAATACCTGGATTTTCCTTGCTATACATATGCTGACGTCATAGATGTGACTATTACTGTGCCTGTATGCTCACTTTCTGTTTATTAAATAACAGACAACTGGGAGAAATGGTTGATGCACCAGATAGGTGCACAGTGATCTGGGGAGATGTCTAAGGACTGGAGAAATGGGTCAACAGGATCCTCATGGAGTTCAAAGGGAAGTACCAAGTTCTGTCCCTGGGGACAAATAACTCCATGTATCACTACAGCATACAAGTCAAGTACCTGGTTATCAGCCGAGTGTCAAACCACTTGGTGTCCTGGTGGGCAGCAAGTTGACTAAAAGCTGGTGACGTGCTCTTGGAACAAAGCAGGTCAACAGCATCCTGGGCTGCATTACAGCTGCCAGCAAGTTGAAGGAGATGATCCTCCTCCACTGCTCACTGTTTGAGACACATTTGGAGTGCTGGGCCCAGTGCTGAGCTCCCTGCTACAAAAGCAACATGGACTTAATGGAACAAGTCCAAGAAAAGACCACTAAAAAGTTGAAGGGCTCTTGAAGCATCTTAAATTCAGGGAGAGGTTAAAGCAAGTCTTCAGCCTGAGGAAGAGAAGATTCAGTGGGATCTTATCAGCATCTGTAAATACCTGACAGGAGTGAATAAAGAAGGCAGAGACAGACTCTTCTCAGCACTACCCAGTGATAACAGAGGAAGAAACGGGCATAAATAGAAATACAATAAAATACATTTATACATAAGGAAGTGTTTTACTGTAGGGCTGAGCAAACAGTGAAACATGTTGCCCAGAGATGCTGTGTTTTTTCTGGCCTTGAAGATATTCACAACCCAATTGGACACAGTTATGGGCAACCTGCTTAATTGATCTTGCTTTGAGCAGTGTTTGTTGACTGGATGATCTCCAAATTTTGTCCCTTCCAAATTCAGCCACTCTCTCATTCCGTGGTTCTGTTTGTCTCATCTTTGTAACTCCAGCCAGCCTTTTGCCTCTTATAGCCCCTCAGAGTGTAAATATTTAGGGACACAGTGCAGTTTAAACTTATGTTGTGTCTTCAAAACTACAGAATTTTTTCTGCTGTTCATACTATATTTTTTAAGTCACTTTGGCTTTGTTAAAGTCAAGCAATATTGCATTTGTCACACTGTGCTGCCTACATAACTATTTTAAACTGGTGATGCTCAATGAAGAAAGTGCTAAGACAAGTACTTTTTCTGGACTGGAACTGTAGAGAAAAGCACATATTTGCAAGACGAAAAGCATGTTAATAGAAGCCTATTTATGACAACACATAATATAAACTGATGATTAACCAGGCTTGCACATATGGTAAGTGTAAATTATACACAAAATCAAAATTCATGCCTATATCTATAAATTGAACACTGTGTAATTCTAGGGACATGTTTTTCCTTTCTTTTGGAAAATGCCTACTTCACTTTGAATGATAACTTAATGTAACTATCAAGCGGCACTAAAAGCAGTGCTGTTCTGAAAGTCCAAGAAGGCAAGTAAGAATTTAAAGTAGTGCTTTAAAACCCATGACTAAAAGCTCCTTCCCCTCACCCACCACCACCATTTAAATTGAGCCAGTACAAAGTACAGTATCACATCATGTAATACTGTTACACATGAATAATCTCTCCCTCTTTTATGTTCCAACTAGGACTGAACCGGCTTCTGAAGTTCTGGACGTTCCACAAACAATATTAACAGTGCAAGAACAAGCACAAACTGTCCCAACAAAAAGGTTGAAAATAACTAAACCAGCAGCTTCTCACCACTGTCAAGCAAAAGGAGGAAGCACAGAGAAAATAAAAAGAAAACACTAAGATGTGTACAAATGTACCCAAACCAACTCCTCCAATGATTATAAGTTACCATTAATGCTGCAGAGCTGGCATAGGGAAAGATCTTGAACTGGACTCAGAGCTGATGAGAGCTGAACTCAAGAACTGGATTCAGGAAAGTACAGGTGCAAAATCAGAGGCAAAAGGACAGAGTTCTTATTTGACACCTGACATCAAAGAAGAAAACTTGACCTTCATGATCCTTTAGTTTTATACTGAGTATGGTGTATACAAAATGGAATACTCTGTTGGCCAGGTTTGGACCACCCGTCCTGTCCACTCCACCCTGCACGTATCTCTGTTTTCACTTCCCTGAATTATGGCATTCCACTAACTCACAACTGTCCTTAGTATCACAAGAATAAATACAAGCAATGTCCTTTCTGTATGCCAATTCCCTGTTGCTTTGGTGATAATCGTAACTTGTAAGAGTCATCACTTCTGAAGAAAAACAGTGTCTAAAAACATGTAGGTAGCTTTCAGAAAATGAAATTACTTTGTCAAGGATTAGTTGCAAAGTTAGACAATTGATTCTACTTTACCTCAGACCAGAACCCTCCTCTAGCCACTGCTGGCAAGGCCTCAGCAGTACTACTGCTTCTTCAGTGAAGCAAATGAAGCTGTCAGCTGTGTCAACTGCTCTTCAGCAAAGACAGGGACAAACAAGGTAGATAACCACACATTTAGGAAAAATAACGAAGGAAAGACAGAAAGAGCAGGGTGTGTTTCAAACTCAATAGTTAGAGTAGATAAGAAAAAGAGAAATGGGTTTAAACTACCCTAAGAAATGTGTTAGAGATTGAGAAATAATTCTGGTAGCACTGCTGAAACAATGAAGTTAAGTTCCTGGGACAGTCATGCTATAGCTATCACAGGAGGATTTTATGAACAGCTTATACAAACATTTACCAAGAATATAGCTATAATTTATTATTAAGGGTCTCCCAGATTTCCTTTTCCAAGATTCTGACATCCAGAATAGTCATTACCCTAAGAGATAAGGTACTTGCATAAATTAAAGGGGTTCTGGTGTCATGTTTCTACTCTAACCTAGAAAAATAAATATTTGACAAGCACTTAGGCCCCAGACGTGCATGCCTACCTTGTACAGATGCCTTAGCTCTGAACTATCGCCTCACTGAAAATCTGGAGTGTTCCTCATGTGTTTACCTACAAAATTTTCTCCACCTGAAAGACTTCACAACAGACTTAGTATTTGAACTGATATGAATTTTGTGCACATTCTTGTCGCTAATGAATTAACCCACAGTAAAAAGTACTTAGGTTGTGATTCTTCCCCATTTGACTTCATTCATCAAACTTGCAGCTTCTTGTACTCCTGTGAATAGCTTAGGATGGGACAAACAGTTGCTGCGTACACTGTCTAGACAATATTCTTGGGCTAGATAGACTAACTTTCATAGAGCTACACAGAAGTGGGATGAATCCCAAAATTCAGAAGCTGTTTACCCATATTAATTTGCAAAATTAAGAAGGGTGTCACAGTCTGGCCTTTAAAGTTTTTAGCTTACATTTCAGTTCGCATCCAACAGAGACAATAGCTTGACACCTTAAACTTATTTTATGCATATTCAGATTGTATTAACTATTTTTAGCTGTCTTTTTTAACTGATGTGTGTGAGTAAGCATATTTTGCCAAACTGCAGAGTTCAGCAATGCGTTAAGAAGTAGAAGGTCCTTTGAGATTTACTGTAGCCTTTTTCCAAACAACATGATTTCAATCCAAACTCTAAAACATTACCATTTCACTTTGTGTTCTCTAAGCAGAAAAAAAGGTAAAAATAAAGCTACCACAAACCCCCAAACTCCTCATTACTTCAAATTTGACAAGTCTCCACTATTATTAACATGATGCAAAATTTCTCCCTGATCACTGCATTCTGAGCATACCTGACAAGGACATTCCAGTCTTTAGCTAGGAGCAAGTACATGGCTTTGAATGGAAGTAGCTTAGAGGCTTCCATTATTTCAAATTCTCTAAGAATGACAGCACTGAAAGCTATGTAATATTTGCAGTATTCAGCCAAGGACAGAAGAGGCCTTGTTCTTCAGAAACTCTTACAAAGTGTGGGCTAGATCCCGAAGACTAACTTCTGAGTCCAAATGCTGAACTAGACCTGAACTGCCTCTTTCTGGCTGCAGTGAATATCACTGATGTGCTTGTTGAGGAACAGCACATGGAGGCTGATAGAGGAAGGAGAATGAGATTACACTGAAGTGATGAGCAAAGGCAAACCTAGCATATAAATTGACTGAAGCTAATGAAACCACTGAAGGTGTAATCACCGCCTACGGAGCTTTTAATAAGGAATGAAGACAGGAATAGCCTGTGGCCTTGCTAGATCAGTGGTAATATGGAAACCAAAAAAGCATCATCCACCAAGACGACTCCAAATCCTATGCTATGGAAATTTTCTATAGCAATTCTACATGAAATCATCAAGTAAATACAATGAAAATGTGACTAATTCTGTAAAGTAGAGTTTTTGGAAGAATAAGTACTTAAGTACTATTTCAAAGTAACTCCTTACTGATTTTTCTTACAAATTATACATCTATGTGTGATGTAAATAATTACAGCTAGCAGAAAGAATGCTATTTTACAATACCTGTAACTCAAAGGAGCATCCTAATCAACATGGTATCTCCTGCCACTATACATAAGATCAGAATTTTAGATTATACAATCTGTGTTTTTATGTAAAATTTCGTTAATGGTGAGTCATAAAATACAGCAAATACAGATATTTCTGCAGGCATACAACACGAAGACAAGTAGAAACACTCTAGATTGATTTTGCACCACTTAATTTTGCCTTTCTAAGCAGTAATTACATTTTAGTGCTTTCATTACCTTCAGCTATAAGAGTTGAGGTTTTTTAAGTTGCTAACTCAAAAATGAATTTACCTTAATTGGAAATACTTTAGTTACTCTTTCATATTTCTGGGTTCCTAAACATTCGATTTTTCCTTATTCATGTTAATTTTTTGCCTCCAAAACTATCTTCACTGAGACAATTCACTGTTTTGCTTGATCAGTGGTATAAACTACAACATGACCTGTAAGAAGGACACAGTCAGTGGCTATCGGTAAGCTAGTATGGAACTCTGTGGCTCACCTTGTAGCAACATTTCTCAGTTTACTGCACAGAAATCGGTTGCTGCATAATGGGAACATAACCTGAGTACTGCTAAGCTCTGGCTGTCCCCGGTAGTGAACCCTTAGGTAATTCATCCTGGGCTACAGCAGCACTGTAATGCTTCACTATTTCTCCAGGCTCTGACTCTATGTCTCTACATGTCTCACCCGTGGAAATATGCTAAAATGTCTTAATTTCAGCTTGCCCCAACTCACTCATCTTCTATTCTTGCAACCAGGGAGAAGAAAAGAAGTCAAGCAATGCTTACAGAACTGGTACTGTAGAACTGTATCTTTGCTCACTGGCCTTCAAAGAGGGAGGTAGCACTAGAGATCGACATCACTAATGATTTTTTCTGTCCCAGACAAGTACTATTAGGTTTCCAATAGAAACAGTATTCCAACAGTATTTAATATTATAAAGAAAATCTGAATATACATTCAAACTTTAACAGAAAGAAGGAGTTTTCTTTTGCGATAATGACACCTGTGTGGTCAGCATTTTAAACTCTCACAGCTGTGAATCTCTCACACACACACACAGACACACACATATATATGTAAGTAAAACTACATCTTTTCAGTGAAATATGGGCAGAAAACTCTTAGTTTTGTGATACTGTCTGCAAAAAGTGCTGCATTGGAAAACCCTTCATCTTCATGGATATTCTTTATGGCATTATTCTTTCATTATCTTAGATGTAAACATTAGAGAAAGGACTAATTAATTAGAAAATCTTTTGCACTAGACACCTGATGTCTAGAAAAATTAATATTTGTTCTTTAGAGGGCCTGGGATCTGATGAAAGGAGGTAATTTGAATTAGCTGCAGATAGTTCACATTAGTGGCTAATTAATTTTCTTCATATTTTGACCTAGATTTCATTAGACAACAGTTGTAGAATAAACATTTCTGTGTTAGTGAAAGGATGTAAGAATTCAGGTTAGATTATGACTCCTTAGAAATTAAAAAAAAAAAAAAAAATAAAAGATGCAACAGCAAGCATAATCATAAAGGAAAACCCCAAAGAAGAAACTTATTGAGAATTCAAAGCATTATTTTGCAACAATGTGAAGGATTTCTTTTCGAAATTTAAGGGAATATGGCTCTCGTCTCTGAAGATATTCCAAGACCTATGGGACTTTCAATAAGCAGAGGCTCTATTCTGTTGTTTTAACATGATAGCCACAATAATGAAATAACAGGTGCGATATTCATAAAATACTGAACAGCACACTACATATTCTTTATTTATGTGCTTTTACTTTCATTGTTACATGTAAAATTTTATAAGATCAAGGTATTTCTTTACTCAAGGGGTTGTTTTCACATTTGCTTTTTTACATGCAGATAATAAATTTTTGTTTAATAAAAATTAACATTAAATTACACAGAATAAATGGAACAAACAAATTTAATTATTATTTGAAGGCAGGCACTACTAGAGATAAGTTCTGATAATGACAAAAACATAAAATGGGTTTGCTGGTACATATCTTGAGGGAAAACTGTGATTAGCATGTAAGGAAGTGTCCTACTCAGGCATTAGTTAATGGGAGTTCGGTGAGAGACAGCTGGGATGTAGCAATACTGATAATTCAGATCTAATTCCAAGGCGTCGGGTTCATGACAACCCTATCAGCAGTGTCTGCCCTCATTTAGTTTCTATCTTTGGAAACAACCTTAATGCATAAATTAGACAGATGAAACTCACACAATTCAAGTTTGTTTAACTAATCATTCACTGTAGTGATAAACACAAGGGTTGAAGGAGTAGTTATATTCTTGCTTACACCAAAGAGAAACTGGAGCAAGAAGTGCTAAGGCAGTTACCAATCAATCATTGTTTAAAACTAAGCGCTGCCAAATTTTCTTAGAACAAATGCAAAGGATTTGCTTCACTTGAGTCTAGAGGAAGCAATTAAAGCCACTGGGGTATACTTAAACACATATTCAAAGCTTTACTGGATCAACACCTGCAGATAATTTTTATGGATGCCTTGGGCCTCCATATCCTCAAAGTATTGTGTTTGTATGGAGTATCTTGTCACACACTAGCCATACAAACAAAAGTGATTACCAGGGTTTTTAAGAACCCATTAGGCTTCAGCACAGTATTTACTACACTCAATTTCAGATTTGGAATTCTGCTCCTTGATAGTTTGAAAACGTCTGTGTTGAAAAGTCTCAGACATTTACTACATATGGAAACCCAAAAATCTGTAAGACAGAACCTACATGAAAGCAGTTCATTCATGACAACTTGCATTATAAAAGAAGGATTTTTCTGCCTAGAAGTTAGAAAGATAAGCAAAGTAAGAAAGAAAAGCTTGTAAGAAAAGTAAGGAAGATTTATTTTGAAAGATTGATCTTATGAACCTGAAGGACAAATTGTGTTCTGCAGAATCCTGCAGGTGTATGAAAATAATTTTAAGATAATTAGGATGTATTCCTGATGAATAATTTTGCAGCCATCAGAACAGCTAGTGTAGTTTTCTGTGCCTACAAAACATCTGTCTCATGCACTGAAATAACCATAGTGAAAACAACATAATGCATCTGCCTCCAGAAATTAAACTCGAAACTGAGCTACAATATTCTCTCCTTTATCTAATCAAACTCAAACAAAAATGTAATTTCAACTAAATTGACCTGCATTTAACTGTAGTGTCACTAAAAATGTGGACACATTAGATTTTAATAAAACAAATCACTCACCAACCTTTAGCAAGGACAATTTAGCTTTCTCAGCATGGCATACAGGGGAAAAAAAGTTAATTAGAGCAACTTACTGGAAAACCAATTCTATTTTAATTTATTGAAAATAAACGTATTTCTTAATTACCAACATAACTTACTATGGCAAGTAAGGTTTGGAATTAGTAACACAATACTACCCCCAGTAAAATCTAGGATAAGACTTAACAGTCTTCACTAAGTCAGCTTTAAGCTACAGAAGAAAGACAAAAGGTGAACTAAACTAGAAAGCTAAATCGGCTGGGACATCCAGTTATATTAAAAGAAATTAGGTACTTGGATCTTACTGCATGTTATTAGAAAATCCCTTTCCTGTACCTCATTCACTTGTACTTTGAGCCTAACCCAGATCACATTAAGATGACTTTTGAAAATCTGCAGCGATTTCCATCAGTCAACCATCAGAGGCTTGAGAGCCTATCCTGTGTAACACTGCAGCACTGAATCTCTCATTTATAGTGTTCTCACGACTTAGTGGAGCTATCGGTGATTCTATCCATGGCTGTAGCTACCCAACACGAATGGCTCTAATGCTGAATGTTTGGTAGCATAACAAGAAGCAAGACTTAAAACATGCAAGATGACCAGCAATTCCCCAGCCATCTAAAACTGACTGAATATCATCACTGAATATCAGACTTTTCTTAGTCTATTTACTGAATGATTTTTACTAACTAATTAGCGAGTCAAGAGTTTACTGAGCACCTCATGCTTCAGACGTGCCAGACCTCCACTACAGCTACTTGAAATCGCAATCCAGTTGCTATGACTACAGCAAGCTCCCCCAGGATGGCTCTACTTAGCTGGCACATCCCAACCACCCAGAATACTAATGAAATGGAAGAGTTTACCTATATGCACTGCAACGCAAACATGCATTTTACAAAACTATATTTGCAGCAAGTCAACTGCAAATACAATTATTTTGTGTCTCAAAACAAAAGTTCGCTTTGCAGAAATCTTTTCTCTGTCTATCCCCTGTAGCTAGATTTCAATTTTTCTGTGTTTTTCTTTTTTAAACACAGTTTAAATTACACAGCTTAACAGAAATGTGTATTTTTTTTCTAAAACACAATTAAGTAGGTCAAGGTAATAAGGATTTGACATTAGTTATATACAATTTTATTCAACAAAAACAAATAGATATGACAGCTTTTACTTGGGTTTGGTTTTACACAGCCAAATCCATAAAAAAGTCATCTATTGTGTGCTTGTCCACCACACAACTTTAAAAACAGAATAACATTAACCAATTCAGTCAATGTTGGTGATGGTAAAGTTATGCTGAAAAAGGACAAATATTAAGATATTTCTACTTGCATATCAGTTCTACTTGGTGATGTTGGGATGCTCCAGGATACAGGAAAAACCCTGATGTATGTCCACTTAGGGCAGACAAGTCTTGCAAAATGTGTTGGTTTATCACAGCTAAAAATTACTGTCACCTCTTATCAGGGAGCTTTTAAAATATATCTGTTAGAATCACGCTCCAGAAACAATGACTGTTGGCTAGTACCATTTCCATTCATACCTGTTACTTAATGTCCTTTACTCTGAAGGAACTCATAGAGAAAATTCGAGTTTGGATGTGTAGTAATGAGTCTTGACTGTTTCATTTCAGATCTACCGATAAAAAAGAGATGTTACTTCTCTCTTTATTATGTATTTATTTGAAGAACTCCTGCTAAAGATGAGCAAAACCATCCAGGATTCACGTGGGTTCCTCAAGATGCATCTGTTACCTCAGAGGTGGTTGACTTACAACTGTTATCACTGAGGCAACTACTATGATTCAACAGGCTTTTTGAAAGGAGTTACATGCCAGGAATAGCCATTATCATAAAAATAAATGCAGGTTTTATGTTTAAAGAATCCATTTATGGAATTTTTTACCAGGAATGAAATACTCAGGGTCCACAGCATAGTTAGTCTGGATGTAAGCACTAGTAAAAAAATATTTCTTCTACTATCCCGTAATTGCCTTTTACAGAATGTCTGCATTGTACTATAAATAAAAAAGGATGTGCTGGATGTCTTGAAAAAGGAAATATTGTTTTGCATGAATCTATTAAAATTTTTCTTTGAAAATAAAAAATGGAATAAGGAATAGAACCAATCAAAATATTTCACTTCTTACATGCAAGTTTCATTAATCCATTCCTGACTTCGACCCAACTCATAAAAGAAAGGTCATTATGTCACCTCTTCTCTTGGAATACTAGATTTTTGTGAGCATCCTACATCAGAAGTCTAGAGAAGGTATATAATTCTCTTAAATTGAATATCTAGAATCAATATTCCTGCTGACTGAAGTAAGGGGATATAGACTGGTGCAAAGATATATGTCAGGATACGCCAAAATAAAAATATCTGAAAAGACTATACCTTATATTTCAGCAGCGAGTGGCCATTACTATTTACCTGCTAGTTGCTTTTGGGGTTAGGAAATACAAATCTGGATTTGAACTGAGATTTTTTTCTTTCACCAGAATCATTCCTGGCCTTTGCAATGCAGTTTACAGATATAATGGTGCTGAAATAGTGATAGCCATTTCATATTTAACTAACGAAAGAGCATTTTTCACTGGGTGTTAACTGTGATCTAAGGCCTCAACACGAGGTACTGCCAGTGGGTATGCTCCCTCTACAGATGTAATGCAGGACTTAATGAATCCTGCTTATTTTTATGAAGCTACACGTTAAATAATTCTCATAGCAGATTTGCAGGAATGCCTATTACTGCTAAGGGACCCCTTAAGTTCTTGCAACATGCATAGATAGGCATATCAACACTAACAGGATTAGTATTAGACATCTTCAGCTCCCAACAATGATGTAAATGAAATGTCACTAACTTATTGATGCAGGCAGCCTGAAAACACTTTCAACCACCACATCATGATCCTGCTCATAGTTCAATACAGGCATAGGTGGAAAAAAGGCACAAACTGGAAAGTGTACAGAGCAATGCAGCCTCTGTGTGTCCACTGACACACACCAGTGCCACGCTTTTACCCTCTTGTACTCATCCCCCTCTCTAAATTCAGGAACACTGGATCTGGTCAGAAAAAGATTAATATATACATGACCATAGCCCCGGTGATAATAGCAACATCTCTAACATCCAGAGGAAATAATTAGTTTTCAAAATGCATGAAAAGAAAATGGACAACTTGCTGCCTTTGTCATATAAGTGTCCTTACACAAGCAAGACAGAAACCAGCAGGTCACTGCCCACCTCACATGATCTCCACTTGTCCCTTTCTCTGAGCTTGTGTCTAGTGTTCTGTCCCTCAAAAAGAAGGAGGAACAACGCCCTTGGGCTGCAAAGGTAAAAATACCACCTGATTAAACTTAGAGAAGGGGATGAAAAGGAGAACTGGGATTACTGAGAAAGAAAAGAGCAATTACTCAGAGTAAAAGAGTTCTCCTTCTTGCAGAAAAAGAGAGAAGCCTAAATGGAAAGCTGAGGAAGAAGGATGGATGAAAGAACAGGAGAAAAGGGCACAAGCCCTAGGAACAGGAGATGAGGCAAAAACTATGAAAAGTAAGGGTGAGCAGGGGCAAGTCAAAGTGAAGTAATAACATAAAAAATACTACATCTGCAGAAAACTTAGAGAGTTAAAAAATAGTTACAAAAAGAGGAAATAAAATAGCGAATAAAGAAGAAAAGAAAGGCAGGTAAAAGTCCTAGAACAGTAGGAAGCAGGACAGCAAACACAAGAAGAAAGTTACCATGTCTTCTTTTCTTTATTCTCTCCAGAGTTTGCTCTCTGTTGACTGAGGGGTTTTTGCCACTACAGACACTAACAGATAATCCTTTGGAGAGATCGCTGTCATGGCACTATATGAAAATGCACAGGTCTTGCAGCAAATTTCCAGGAAGGCAGAAGTGACAGAATAGCAACTTGGAAACTCTGAAATTTAATAAAAAGGTTAGATCTAACCTTAGCTTTGGAAGTGAAACTGAAGAAATAAGACACTGAAAATAGGTTACTTAAAACTTGTAGCTAGAGGAGATGGATGTGGCTATGATACTGATAGAACTGGAGAAGTAATACAGAAAAGAGGAGGCCACAGCACCTTCAGACCTCTAACTGAAAGCACAGTTCAGTTAGGAAAGAAAAAGAAAATCTCATCCAAAAGCTTTTGGACATTTTTATGCAGTAGAAATAAGCAAAGCTAATGAGATTTATGATCACTGGGATGATGAAATCACCTTACCACTAGCTCTGATGATTCTGCTAGACTTATTTTGAATCACAGAAGTGGTGAAGCACACATTTCCATGTCAAGATTTTTTTAGTGCAGATTCCCAGATATTTCTCTCTTACAAGTTTTCACACATCTGGGAATCATCACATGATTTCCCACAGTTCCCATATCAGGTCTACAGCAAAAAACCTATTTATCTGAAACCATGGGTTTAGCTATATAAAGTGTTAAGTATCCCCCATTCACATAGAACTGCTCACTGGAAAAGACGTTTGTGTGGTCCCTGCCCATTCACTTAGTATTACATCAGATTTTGCACAACTGGATCTCTAACGACATGTAACTCCTTCGTTATACATGAGGAGAACATGCCTTCCCTTCAAAAAATCTGCTATTGTTGCAAGAAAGAAGTCAGATTCTAGTCTCATGTGGTTTTTTTCCCTTTCAATGCCATGTGGATAATGTAGACATAAAGCAGGATTCTATACATTTTGACTAATCTCCAATTGGATTTACATTCTCTGTTGATTAATATGTACCAATACAAACCATTTACTATGTTATGATAAGTACCTGGAGGTAGCAGGAGTTATGATTTTAAGGATTTTCTGCTCCTTCTGTTTCCATGAATAGTTGAGTCATTTTACTATAAAGTGCTGAACCATGCAGAAAAACACAGAGCAAGAAAAAAGGTAACCACTAAATCATCTATTCCATAGGTAGTTTCTAAAGAAAGAGGCTTTGCAATGATTATTAAAGTGCATAATCCTAACATCTTGTGATAACTAACAAAGTGGAGCTTTCATTAATCTTAATGTTGACCTAAAATACTACAAATAATGTATGGACGTATTTTAAACTATAAATAATGCTTACACTTGGCAAAAGAAATGAATCAAGGTGTACAGCAAGAGAAGTGCTGATCAGCAGACTCTGCTTGATTTGATTTATAAGAAGGGTGTGGTGAGATAGGGAGACAGACTTGAAGAAGGTGCAAAAAACTCCTTATAGATATGCAAGACCTTCTAAAAGTACCTGTCTGTGTTCGAAGAATTATTCAGATGCAAGTTTCAGAGATCTCTGCAAGGGAATGGAATATTTGCTCTTGCTGATAAATAAAAGCTTCTTTGGCTCTTCCCACCACAGTTCATGTATCATAAAACTAATGAAAGCCTCTCTCTAAATTCAGTGAAGAACAGACAGCTGTTTTAAAGCCAGCAGTTTTAAAAGCTATGTCCATTTGTAACCGGAAAGCAACATTCTATTTTAATTTATCGAGGCCAAGGAGTGTCATGAAACAATAATCTAACTTCTGATCATACAAACAGCCTCTGGCACAGTGCTAGCTGCTATGGCATTTTCCCAACATAAGATGAAGAAATACAGCAGCAGAATTGAAATGTGCAACATTAAAAATCAGCAGTTTAAAAAAAAATACAGGAGATTGTTCAGCTCCTACCGGACAGAGATCCACTGCAAGAAATTAATATTAAAATGTCAAAGTCCAATCTTCATGACAGAATTGACAAATGCCCTAACAAATACAGAGGTGTCTTCTAGTCGGAGAAACCAAGATAAGGAATGGTGTATAAAGATGTATTAATATGTTGAAAAGAAACAAGCAGTGGAAAACATGAACTTGCCCAAAACAGTGCAAAAAATCCATTAGTAAGGAAATATAAGTCAAACAAAGAGGCAAAAAAAAGTCTAGTATTTGGTATCTGGAGTAATATCTTAAATTATCAACACAAGTTTGACAATGTGCTACACTGAAGCTATCAGTAATATCAACAAAGATTTCAGCAAAGTATTGATCTGAGAAAAACACTGGGAAATTACATGATAATTGAAACACCAAAGAAAAATCATCTTTGAGAACTAGTTTTGTGTTATAAGTCAGAAGCAGTCATTTCTTAAGCAGAAAAACTTTTGCAAAGGAAAGAGCAGATTGGTTGTGACAGAGAAGCGTGAGTTCTGAAGAAGACATTATTGCTAAGAGAAAAGAGCCCAAGAAAATTGATGGGAAAAGAGTTAGAGAGGATTGCTTATAACACTGAAAAACCTATAAAATGTATTCTAAATAAAAATCAAGTTATCTTTTTAAAATAAGAAAAATAAGACTGGTATTCCTGACATGCCAAAGAGAATTAGGTCCTGAAGATTTGACTCGGTTCTTCCTGAACACTGTGAGGAGATAAAACCACTTGCCATACGCTAGGCTACTTGTATGAACGGCTTTAGCCTAATATTTAGGTTAATGCAAATTCTTATCTGGTAAGCACATAAATAATGATGCAGAGCCTCAAGCTCACCTTGCATTTTTGGTCCCACAACAAGTGGAAATCAGGACTCCATGAGTTGTTGTTTTCACCCAAGGTGCAACGATTGAGAGAGAAGTGAAGGTGAAACAGGAGACAAGAACCATTGCACATTGAAAATACAAACATCATAGGGCATCTCTGCTTCATAATGCAGGCTTGCCAATGTGTTCCTCCCTTGGAGCTAGAGCTTACTTATGGCCCCAAAAAAGAATCAAAATGAAATTTACTTGCTCTAAGGTGTGAGAAACAACAAAACTCTAAACCCAAAAGTTTCACAAAGGATTTTGCAATATGGCTCTGTTTCAAAGAAGAAAATCAAAAAGCCTAAAATCCTGCAGGAAGGAAAATTCATAGAATTACATATTTCACTAGCTTTTTTTTAAAGGAAAAAAAAAAAAACATTTTGAGGATAATTCACAATTCTGGTTTCTCCGAGTAAACTCACATACATCTGTTGATTTCACTGGAGCTATGAAGTTTTGCTGAAGACAATAACCTGACGCAGGTTGCCTAAAATTAAAATCATTTTCATATGTTTTTATGAACTGAAAGCAGAAAACGGGGAAAACAGAGCATTTATCAGGTGAATATTTTGATTATAAGCTGCTGCACATGCTATCATTAAATTTAAAAAGGAAAATAAATGAACACTTAGCATTATTTCTAAGTAACACAGATATTTGACTTAATTAAACATGGACAAAATATTCTTTCAGCTAATAACCAAAATAACATTTTATATGAGGGATTTTCTCGAGCAACTCTTTAAGCATTAATTGATACACTGCGTCTTACTGTTGCAATTGTCAGCTTCAAGGGGGGGTTATGTCACTCCAGAGTGGTCCATTGGAGGTTGTCCAAAACCAGCATCCGTCCCACAGCACTAAAAAATTGGATATCCCAGACTACTTGTGTTAGCTATTTCATTATCTTCTACACAAAGGAGGGGAAAACCCACTGATACTGCCAAAAACTTCTCAAAGGTATTGTTCTGAACTCGGGAAAGGAATAAACA
Organism: Coccyzus lansbergi; assembly: GCA_033558105.1. Taxonomy (NCBI): domain Eukaryota; kingdom Metazoa; phylum Chordata; class Aves; order Cuculiformes; family Coccyzidae; genus Coccyzus; species Coccyzus lansbergi. The sequence continues at coordinate 2,113,187 of JAUMJK010000760.1, read as the reverse complement.
ATTCTGTTGTTTGAGTGTTTCCAAACCCACACTCCCTGTTGTGCAATTTCAAAATAACCATATAACATGGAAAGAGCTCAGTGGTACAGCTGATAACAATTTGAGTTGCTGTTTTAAATGCAAAATGCTGAAGGCTAACAGGAGAGAGATGGAGAAAGGGTTTGTTGTGCTGTTTTGCAACCAGCATTTAATTGTGCTAAGCTTGAGCAAAGTAAACTACCTGACAGAAAGATTATTCTCCAACTTTATACTTTTAACAGTAACTTCATTTGCTTGAAAGATGGGTACATTGCCGAAACAAGGGAAAATGTTTCCAGGATGCTTGTAAAAAGTTGTAAGGAAAGTAGCCTCCTGTGAGACACAAGGTACCATGTCACTGCAAAGCCTGCCAGGATGCAGGAAGATGTAGTGACAAGGAAGGTTGCTTTAGGACAAAACCAAGATAATTTCACTTAAGAAAAAGCAATTCAGAATGCTGTGCTGACTTTAGCAAAGTTTTTGTCTTTGATTTTTTTCTGGTTCAAGAGCAATGTTCACTGTCTGCATAAGCCATGTATCAGGACACTACCACAGAAGAGAAGAGAATTAAGTCTAAAAAGAAGATCTACTCAGCTTAATTTGGGACAAGCTAAGAACCTTTGTTTAAAATCAGACAAAAAACATAATTGAAACTCAAATATATAGACATTTCTAAGCCTCAATGGATACCACAGGAAAGAACTTAATCCTGATGAAAGGACAATTACTATGCTCAAGAAATAATTTGTTCCATCTTCATTTCTATAACTCTGAGTATCATCTATCAGCACTTAATAAGTAAATTTTCACACCATTCCAAAGTCTCTGCTACCAGTCTCTCCAATGCAGATCTCTATGTTGCTGTTTGTAATCTAAGCAGCACGTAAGGTTTCATACTATTCTCTAAAAAAATATACTAAAGAATGTCCTCTCTAATTACTGTTAAAATGTAGAGATTGATTCATTTCACTGTCTTTTTTTTTTCTTTTACACAACTCATTTAATCTCATTTCAATGTTTGTGATTTCAATTTACATTGACATAAATACTTGGTCTTCTTTCACTTTGCCTTCTGTGTTGCTGTCTCTTTGGCTTCTATACCATTTCAGCATTTAGGTGTGGAACCATCCATCAAGATTTATTTCATCCTGCACTTTCAGCCTCCCTGTCATTTTTACCAGACTCAGAGATGGATCCTGGGGGCATCATAACTGGATACAAAAAAATAGTGATGAGATAGACAAATCTGCCTCCATGCTCTCTTTGCACCAGTTTCTTTAGTAATTTTCTTAAGTTTATATTTAATATTCTTTCACATGGAAACTCAGATTCTACAGCTCTTATCTGCTGTGCAACACTGTTGAATGACACAAGGTCTGTTAATGAAGCATGCTTCAGTTCCCTGTAAATATTTTCTATCTACCAAAAATAACAGTCCCAGAGCTCTATATGCAAATGCACTGCTCATTGCTTTGATTATACAAATTCCTTCATTTTTCTGAGTATCAGTGAGTTTACAAATAGCCAAAAAAAAGGAGGTATATAAAAAAACATGATTGTCTAAAGTGATTCTTATCCCAAAACTGTACAATGTTTGTGAGGCACGTCTCTGTGATTTCACCTGAAAAACCTCTGAGAACACAGAAACAAAATTAAGGGCAATGATCTGAAAGTTTAAATTGTCTGTAAAAAAAAATGGAAGGAGAAGTAATGAAGGTAATTAACAATAATATAAAGAAGATGAGACAGTACACTGGAGACAAAACCCACAATCATTACTTTATGGCAGATGAAGATTTTTGAGATATATATATACCCACTCAAACTTTAACAAAAAATTTAATATTATATTGTTAGAATTCCTAAGTTACAAGCCTTTTTGCCTGCTCTTCATGCTCTCATAAGAAAATGAGTAGGCTGTTTATTTCAGTATAGACAGGAGATGTTGATAAAAGCACAGTTTATCTGGTTTCATCATCGGAAAGCAATGGGCCAGATTAGCCAGAAAAGTACATACAAGCTATTCAACCAAGTCCTTTGTAGCTTAGTTTTAACAAAGTGAAGAGAATTAAAATCAATAGCCCTTCAATATTTCCACTTCCTACTGTTTATATCATACATTCCAGGATCTTTTGCAACAGGCTGGTCAGGTTCAGTGTCTGAATTTACCTGCCCTTATCCTTCTTCCCTGTAAAACCTTAAGAATCTTTAGATACTGTGTTACTCTTTGAAAAAAAAAAAATGTTCCTGACCTTGAAAATTCTAATAAAAAACAAACAAACCAACAAATACTCAAATCTTACTCTGGTTGCCAATCATTCCCCCACCCCCAGCTGTGCACTTTATTGTTGAAATTATAACCTGAAGGTCTTTTTAATATAAAGTACTGCAGAAATGTCTGCTAAGTAGCAGGATATAACGTTCAGGGAATTAAGGTAGCTAACAATAATAAGTTAAAAGAACAGTGTTCAATCATCATCCTCCCTTGTGTTCGTAACTTATAGGGCAGATACAGTCATTAGTGTAGCACTGCACAGGGAGTTCTCAACTAATGAAAAGTTCACAGAGGCCTTAGGTGAAGTTTGTAGAATCATAACTCAATTTGCACCGATGTCCCAGCTGAAGGGGATGGGAAGTGCCTGCTGATACACCCCTGAATATCTAACCTAAATATAGAATAGTTTTTTCATAGATCTCACCATTTTCATTGCTTTTATCATTTTTCCTGCCTACCAGCTGCCTTTTTTTTTTCTACTTCAGTGGCCATGTCTCCCAGTATTCAAGAGGAGTAGAAGCCAAATTCATTAATATTCATCAGTTCAGTTTTTCTTCCATTCTACTCAATTTCAAAGGGTACAGTAACAGGTTACTGAGGCCTGCATCCTGAGGATATCTCTATTTATCTTCATATATTTCATTGGAATATAGACACAAAGTTAAAAATATTTGGTCTGTAATCATAAACTTTCATAAATTGTAGTAATTAAAATGCTAAAATTTCCTTGAAGCTTAGAAGGTGCAGATACTTTTTTGTCAAAGTGAAGAGGCCACTTCTGAGGGAGGCCTCCATTGCTTTCCATTCCTTCCTAGTACTTCTAAGTTTTTTTAAGAGCCATGGATCTTCTGCAACTTAGGTGTATAGGGGTGTGACACCTCTTTCTCTCAGTAATTCTCTTTGTGCCCCAGCTCTGGCAATTCCAAGTTCTTAGTTTACTCCTTTACAACACAATTTACTGACTTGATCCCCAGATAAGAAAACAGACAGCTATAATCCCTCTTTTTCCCCTTGGATTTACAAATAAAGTAACTGAGAAGTTCTGCAAAGTTGCTACAAGCAAAATTAAGAACATTATCTAGGTCACTAACATGACAGAGTCAACTCTTATACATTCAGCTCTCAATACCTTTCAGCTCACTAGAGGACTAATAACAGGAAATTTTGCTAGAAGGTATGAGCTCATCAATTGCAGATGTCACACAGAAAAGAAACTGGGCATATTAGTCACCAGTCACAGCAGGAGCAACCAATGAGATGCAAGTGCAAAAAAAAGTGAGAAGGTAGAGAGAATCAAGCCAGGCATTTCCAGGAGAGACTAGAAAACATTAATCTTTGTCAAAATATCTGGAATGTTCAGTACAGCTGTGGTTATTCATATTTTAAAAGTTAAATGAGATTGAAACATGCACACAAGAAAAAGAAGTTACTGTCAGAGGAATGAAAAGACTGTTATATGTGAAGAAACACAGAAAAGCTCATCGGAGTATATGAATGTTCTCTATAAATACTCTTCAGAGTAAACTCCAGGGATTTAAAAGAATAATTTAAGCTAAAGGTTAAAGTAGGTAGATGAAGAAATGCATTAAAATGGAATTTTTTGAGGCTAGAAATTAGATTTTTAGCTATCAGGATAATGACATTCCTGAATAATTTTCCAAGTTAAAAAAAAAAAAAAACCCAAGTACTATAAAGTCTGATCTGAAGTTTACGAAAAAACAACTGCAATGTGATTTATTGATCTATGAAGCTTTTTTCCAGTCCTTGTTTCCCAACATGCTTCTTCCAGAGGCACAGATAGAGATCTAGGAGCCTTAATAGCTAATGTGCATCTGTTGCATCACAAACACAGAGGTGAAAACAAGCCTCTAGAGAAGACTATAACCTCTTTCATGCCAAAAATAATGCTGTCAATACAAGTGAATCACTCCAGCAGTTGCTGAATACAGACCTTTATCATCTAATCAGACAAGAAAAAAATACAGGAAAAAAAATCAATAGTCCAGTTTTCCACAATGTGTTCAGATTACAGTTTATATTTCATTTACCGTATATTTTATTGATTTCAGACAGTCCCAAGTAGCTTTTTTAGACTGGGTAATGACTAGATAGTAGTGGATATTCACAGAATTTATGTATAGAATAATTACTTTCTGAATACAGACAATAAGATGATGCTTCTGTAGACTCTAAGGAGGTCTCTAGTTGAATTAGCCAACTGATGCTTCCAGAGATTGTTCTTACTCTTATCTTCAAATACACTTAAAAGACTAGGCAAACACTGATTCAAATCCTGGTGTTAATACACAAGCCCTGTGTTTTCCTTTTCGTATTCGGCTAAATTACCAGAGATACCCTTTATTGCTAGGTTTTGTTCTATTCAGAACAGAGATGAAGTATAGGAGCTTTGTGTGAGGAGAGGCTTGCCATACCATGGCTTTATATGGAAAAAAAATTAAAAAAAATTAAAAAAAATTGAATCCATTCATATACACACTTCGTATAATTTACAGTCTTTCAAAATTTATGAAGTGCATCCATATTCTCACTTCATGAATTTGACAGCCTTTGGCTCTGAGTGCATGGAGCTTCATGGTAGGTTCTACACTAAGGTTTAAATTATCACTAAGGAAAAAAAGCTTAGGGTAGAAATTAATCCAGAGTCACTATATTTCTAAAGTCTTTTGAATTCCACAAGTATTTATTTATTGTCTTGCACATATGCAGATTCTAAGAAGCACAGGCTACTCTGGGAGCCTAAATATAACTGAAAATTAACATACTTAACAGCTTTAAGACATATTAATACTTTGCAGCAAGTAAAAGAACCTGAAGGCTTTTTCTAATAAGGTTTGAAGACTGATAAATTGTCTGCTTGGCCAATAGAAAACATCTTTAAGAGCGGAGAAATCTAATACAGATAAGGGAGATCATTATCCTTTCCTGCCACATTCCTCATTATTTTTGTCTAAAGACCACAGACCTATTCTGCTCCTACATCTTGTCTTGCAACTCAGCCACCAGATAGTCTAACTTCCAGGAAGGTAGCAGTCTTTTCTTCAGGCTTTCTAAGTACAAAATAAATGACACCTACTTGACAAGGCTAGCAACAAGGGGCAAAAATTCAGGGACTGCAACGACCCAAACTGGAATTCCACTCCCCTGTCTCTGAAATTCCGTAATTTTGTTCTGCTGTAAATGTCTCCTCGCTCTAGGTAAAGGATATAGAGTAAGAGCCTGCACATATGTAATACCTGTGCTTTCTAACTTAACAGTGCACGAAAGCTCTGTGATTGGCATTTTGTATTTACTGCACGCTAAAAGATAGCAACTTTAACACCTCACTCCTCCATCCCCAAAAAAATAAACAAAACCAAGAGGGTGAGGCTTGAAAACTCCAGCAGACACAGATAACGAGCATCTAAGCAAGAGTACTATGCACAAAGGTAGAGTTCAGTATGAAGCTGACACAGGCAGAAGCACAGACTTGCATAAAAAGTGCTCTTGTGTTGTGTAAACCAAGGAGTGAACACGATCACTAACCTACATTTCTGCTTACAGGACTGCAAAATACTACATTCCATTTTCCAGATAAATAACTAAAATTTCTCTATAATTTTCTGTACCAGATCCTATTCTTGACTCATTGGTCAGTTTTCTACTCAGGTGAATAGGACTGTGACAACTTGCAAATCAGATGAAACCCGTGTTTATACATCAATCCTATCATCTTTTCTTGCATCAAAAAACTTCAAGCAAAACTTATAAAGGTGGTGATTGGGAGCTAAACACATCCTGAGGGAACTGTAATTCTTGAATGCACTTCACACTTCCTGAGCTTCAACTTCAGCAGCCATAATTATTTTGGAATAATTAGACCTCGACAGTGCTCATTTATTAAATGTCTGCCATATCTAAAGATGCCAAAAATACAATGCATTTAGCATTCTAGTCACAGGATACTTTTAATCTCCTCTGCACTAAGAGCACTGGCATTTGAACTCATAACAGCTCAGAGTGCAAAACCCCAAGAAATGTTTTTACAACCTTTCTGTGAAGTAGGAGGAGCCTTCTTTCTCTTGTGCCCCTGGAAGCTTTGATGCTAAGTAGAAAGGTTTGAGGGATTTTTATTTTTCTTTTTTTATTTCTAGATTTAAGCTGTTATAATTCTTACACACATTAAAATTACCTTCAGGATGAAGAGTATGCTGTCTCCAATCTTTCCTTTCCCCACAACATAGCTGCAGCTAGCTCTCATTAGCACACTACCATTATGAGAAAGCAGAAGCTGTAACAGCATTCAACAAAACACAGATCTATTTAAATAGATATTCATAAAGACTGGGTAACTGAACATCTATAACAAAAAATTGAATTATTCCTGGTACTAGCTCATATAATGTATCTCTCCTGATCACAGTAAAATTCAGTATGAGAACAGAGAAATATATTTCTTCTTAGGATACTCTGTGCTCTGTTAGTTTTAGCCAAGCAGGAACAAGAAGTCTTTGAAACAAATATATATGTTGATTTATTGCAGTTACTCATTCTGCTTTGCTTTTAAAAGAAGTGAAGAAGCACTAGATGAAAAGAATTAATCACTGTTAAATTCAATCATACTTCTGGGAGCAGGAAAAAAAGAAAGAAGCAGTAATCTGATTCTAATTAGAAATCAACACAGTTACAGATTGATATTCATCAATAAAAGTAGCTAAAGATTTCATCCAAGTCAACAGTCTCTCATCTTGAAGCAGAAACAGGAATTTTTTCATACTGCCACAATGTAGAATAAGATGACATTAAGCAATATTACTGCCTTTATAATAGGTGAATATGAACAATTTCTCTCTTGTTTAAAAATTTCATTGTCTTTGATGAGAAAATTTTTTAATTGATGCTGCTCCCAGATTCCTAAGATTTCTTTTAGCTGTTAGTACAGATTTTAACACAGCCATAACCTACCCAATAATGTAATGACTCCTATAGCACTGTTCACTTGCAGCAGACTGCCTCGGACAGAGCACTCCTCTCTGAATTCCAAGAAGGAACAGCTGTATATTTATGCAAAGTATCTTGTATTTGCTGTATTTTAGGTATGTTTGAACATGTCCATCAAATCCCCTTGTTCAGGGCATTTTCTGCTACAAAATACTTACAACTTTGTATTGCAAGATGATAAGCAACTTAGCTGTTTAAAACAAAACCTCCTGTCACTCCAAGAGCTGAATATCACCTTCTTCCCTCAGATAATGCAAGTGCTGGGAGAGTCCCGCAGGACTGTCCATCTCCCTGCAAGGTATCCTGCTTGCAGAGCTAAGCTTGCAGCTTAAACTACAGTAATGCAGTGTAAGATAAATGAATACATGTGGTGAATAATAATGTTCTATTTTGTAACATAAGCATTAGAATCCAACATCACTACTAATCAAGAGATCTTTTGGACAGATATTGCTGTGTACAGTTACGCACCATACAACAATTTACGGCTAGAGATGAAGATTAGTGCTCAATCCTGCTGAAAATTCAGAAGGAATTTAAAAAGCAAAAAGGAACAATTTTAAATGGAATTTAGGCAAGATACTAGCACTAATGCCTTACACTTGACAAAAATATGAAGAAAGGGGAAGAACAGAGGTAGCATGATCACTATGTGCACAGGGGGGAAAAGTGTGACTATTACACCACAGAATTGTAGAATGGTTTGGGTTGGAAGAGACTTCAAAAATCATCCAGTTCCAAATCCCCTGCCATGGGAGGGGACATCTAGCCTGGCTTTGAACACCACCAAGAATGGGACATGCACAACTTCCCTGGGGAGCCTGTTTCAGCACCTCACCACTCTCACAGAAAAAAGTTCTTACTATCTGTCTAATGTAAATCTCCTCTCTTTCAGCTTAAAACTGTTACTCCTTGTCCTACCTGCACTCCCTTATAGAGCCCCTCCCCAGCTTTCCTGTAGGCCCCCTGTAAGTACTAGAATGTTATGCTTACTTTGCTGAGCCTTCTTACTCTGAGCTAAACAATTCCAAACTCTTTCTGCCAGACCTCATAAGGAAGATGCTACACCCTTCTGATAATCTCCATGACCCTCCTCTGGACTCGCTCTAACAGATCCATGTCCTTCCTGTGCCAATAACTGTAGGCAGTGCTCCAGGTGAAGTCTCACAAGAGAAGAGCAGAGGGGTAGCATCACCTCCCTCTGCCTGGTGACCACACTTTTCTGATGCAGTCCAGGATACGGTTGGTTTTCTGGGCTGCACATGCCAGCTCATGCTGAATTTCTCAACCACTAGGACCCCCAAGTCCTTCTCTTCAGGAAAATACAATTCTTCTATCTGACTTGTTCCTATAATGAAATAGCAGTCTAGTTCTCTATTGTATTACGCCATGTACAAATATCTTTTCTAATATCAAAAGGGTGTCAAAAGCAGCTGAATGGGAGCAACTTTAGCCATGCTTTGCCAAGGAGTGCTGCATTATACAACGGGCAAGAGGAAAGCAATGGTGTGGCAAGCACATTTAAATGATCCCAACAGATGCTCTTAAGAGCTACCATGGGATATTCAAAGAACATATTCCACTTGGCAATATTCTTCATCTCTCATTCGTCACTGAATTTGATGAAAACACTCCAATCAGTTATGGTGATTGGTGCTATTGTATTCTGTGTAGCTGCACATAACCTAATTACATGAATATTTATTATCTCAAGTGTGACCTTTCTTTTGCTTATTCCAAGCAGAGTCATTTTAAAAAGCTACTGGTCCTTTACAGGTATCTCATTGTGTACAGAATGTTCTTGTATTCACAATTAGCCTGTGACTAAGACTAGAAGACAGCTATTTTTAAATGGGTTTTTTTTCCACTTTTATTTTAATCAAGCATGTAAGTGGTGTCATTTCTTCACATTACCTATACATAGCAAAAAACATAGCTAAAATGTGAAAGAAACCTGGAAAGCTACGGTATTTCTCCTTAGAAAAGTAACAGGCAGTACAAAACCTGTTTATTGCAACTGATATTTTTGGTATAAATCTTGCAAAATATAACTAATGAATTACCAGTGAGCTTTAAAATTATTTAAGAAATTTAAAAAATCAGAGCCTCAACTGCTTATTATTTATTTTTTCCCAATAAACGAAATACAGCAATTTTAGTATTTGAAAGTTAATTATTTCCAAACATTTAAATGCTAAATAAACAAACAGTAAGTTACCCCAGGAATCATGGTCATTTTGCCTATTGAATTTATAGTTCTAATGCATCATAAAAAGTTAAAAGCCAACACAGAAAAAAACATACAAAATGTCCTTGTTTATTAATAAATATTAATAAATAGTAAGGCATTTAAATATGAGTAGCTCCCCTTTTTAGTCATGGGCATTTGGTAAAGAGTTACATAAGACCATATGAAGCTAGGCACCACTGTAATGCTAGAAAGGTATTGCTAGCAGGGAAGACCACTTATTCCAAAACCATAATCTTTGAATGAAGAGACAAAAGAAACACAAAAACAAAACCAGTGGTAGTTAAGATGTAGTGCCTGGTTTTGGCTTTCATAGCGTAAACTGGAATGAGAGGAATCTGTCCCTTCTGGCAACCTACTCTGTCACTACAGTGCCCACAGCTGATGACATATGTTTCCTCCTTAAATATGCCCCTCCTCAGAAGTAAGAGGAACCCCCATAATGCAGATTCTGCATAAAAACAGCTTTCTGAAGAGGCCAACTGCAGGTCTTCCCTTTTAAGCATTTCAGACTGTGCAGACCTATGGGTATGTGGAGCGGATGCACCTTTAACATAGTTGTCCTGATGGTCCTTACAGGAATAGGGAAATGCAGGAGGCGCAACATGAAAAGGAAGGGGCCTGCTGAGCTGCCAGATTCACAGTTTTGTGTAAAAGCAGCTGAAGAGTCATCCTCTCTCTAAGCACCTAGTTCTTGTATTTTTTCACTGAAGAACACTCCAATACCATCACAGTCAGACTGTGCCAGTTTGTAAATCCAATTTATCCTACTTTTAAACAAGTTAAGTGACAGATTAAAGCAAGCAAAAATACCTGCATAACTTCCCTTACCCCTGAATTTACACACAAATTCAATGTTGCATGGCATAATTTATGTGGATGAAAAAAGACGAGGAATTAGGAAATTATAAGAGGCTCCCCTTCTTTGCTTTGCACCTGGCAGACCTTTCCTTGCTCTTCTCAACCTTTTCCTCTTTCAGCCTTTTTTTAAATCCCTGCGGCAATGGGATACAGCATACTCCTGCTGATGAGTCGACATACTCAGTACTAAAGATTTTGTCAGTCACAGATCACATCCGTGTATAAATTCTGAATAATGTTCTTTTAGAACAGATTGAAAGGATCCCTATTAGCATCCCCCTGAGAAGCCAGGATCTTTATATTTTCCTTTCTCATGACACAGACATGATGTAAATTTCTATTCCCTTTTGGTATCCTCTGTCTGCCAGGCATACCTTGACTGGCTGGGCAATGACCCTTCAGTGGAATGAGTCACAGCTTAAAAGGTAAAGTGCAATTTCATTATTTTTGGTGCTGTGAGTAAAGATGTACAGAATTCAGTAAAAGGTATACAGACGTGTACCACCAAACAACAAAAGCTTTGCCCTCTGTCCAACTAACTGAGTTCTAACATATTTGGTCCTTTAGAACCTTTGGCACAACCCCTATTTTCTGAGCCTTTTTCTTATTTCTTTCTCAGGTGGTGAGTGATTTGTTTCCATGTTCTTCCCTGTAGCTGTACAAGATAGATTTAAACTGACTAGCACTTGTTTCCTTCTATTCATAGTACCCTTATTTTCTTCAGTTCATTTTAACTTCGCTATCACATTTAGCTCCTTTATCTGTTTGTTCATCTTTAGGCAGAAGTCACTAGTGTTTGCTTTGCTTGCTTATATAACTGATTTTCTCAGCTATGCAAACAGTACCAACACTGAGATTCTTCACTAGATAGACATTTTGCTGGTCACTATCATTATCAGTCACACTTTTCCTTGGTTTTTTGTCACTTGCTGAACAGGGATTTATTACTTTTTCTCCTTCTGCCACTGCAGTGGCATTTCACAGTGATTTTTTAGCATTAATATAATTAATATGCTAATAAGGTGCACAGTAGCATGAACACTTGTCATTTAATGGATCCTGTGTCCCTATTCATATTATCTTTAATCCCTGATTTGCTTGAGAAGATAGTTCAGAATGATGAAAAATCACTTAAGATCACAACTCAATGCTCCAGAAGAAATGCAACTCTGTTGTATCACATTCATTCTAGTAAGGGTATGGTACTGGTGTGGCATTAGTGTGGCACTAAGGCATGCAGGAAAATCACCTGGGTTGTCATAGAGCCCCAAGTGCAATAGGAAGAGTCAAACCCAAACCAGCAGTGTGTAACTGTCACACCCTGCACATATTACCCAGAACACACACAGAGCACTGGAGTCCTTCTGAGCACCCAGAAGATTAATTCCTGCCACCACCACCCACCTCATTACCCTTCAATGACTGTCAGGAGAGAAACTGCAATAGCACTGATGAGATGCAAGCCAAGATACTAAGAGTGCAATTTAGACTAATATTTTAGGTTCAAAGGTAATGTATAATATATTGTAAGCCCTTTGAGAAAAGGGTGAGACAAAAAGCTTTAAGTAACTTAGCTTTGCAATGATTTTTTAGTCCAAATATATTTCCACCCTTATTTAAAACCTTAATTTTATAAAGCCAATTAGGATTCTCCCATCTTAAAATTCATCCATTAGCTCTGTCTTTTGTCTGTTCACGTGCTTGCTATTGATTCTGCAGAAAATTTCAGCTCTGACACAGTACGGACTAGATTCACTGCTCCACTAGGACCACAGATCACAAGTTCTGTGCTGAAGCATCATTAATGCACTTTGAAGGGCACTAACTCAACGGTTAACAAAACACACTGGGTCCTCATGTGACAGAACAGGATCAGGTGAAATGATGGTAACCAAAAAAATGATGGTTTTGCCCAGAGGAAAAGGACCTGGGGGTGTTGATTGACAGCTGACTGAACATGAGCCAGCAGTGTGCCCAGGTGGCCAAGAAGGCCAGCGGTACATTGGCCTGTATCAGAAATGATGTGACCAGCAGGTCCAGGGAGGTGATTCTCCCTCTGTACTCAGCACTGGTGAGACTGCTTCTCAAATCCTGTGTTCAGTTCTGGGCCCCTCACCACAAGAAGGTTGTTGAGGCTCTGGAGCAAGTCCAGAGAAGAGCAATAAAGCTGGTGAAGGGGCTGGAGAACAAACCTTATGAGAAACAGTTGAGAGCTGGGGGTGTTTAGCCTGGAGAAGAGGAGGCTGAGAGGAGACCTTATTGCTCTCTACAAGTACCTGAAAGGAGGTTGTAGAGAGGAGGGAGCTGGGCTCTTCTCCCAAGTGACAGGGGACAGGACAAGGGGAATGGCCTCAAGCTCCACCAGGGGAGATTCAGGCTGGACATTAGGAAAAAATTTTTCACAGAAAGGGTCATTGGGCAGTGGCAGAGGCTGCCCAGGAAGGTGACTGAGTCACCTTCCCTGGAGATGTTTAAAATGCAAGTGGATGACTTGCTGAGATGCAAGGTTTAATGGTTGACAGGATTGTTGGACTCAATGATTCTGGAGGCCTTTTCCAACCTAGATATTCTGTGAGAAGCAAAACCAATAGTTCAGTAGTTTTAAAACCATCAGCCTGATAGTCCTGGCACCTGAACTACTCCAGCTATGGAATTAATTGCTTGTCTGGTTTCCTCCTGCTTGCACTAGAAACATGCTGTTGTGAGCATTAAAAAGGTAGTGTAGTTCAGTCTCCTCATAGCCTGAACGTTCTGCTCCTCTGCCCACACTATCCCTCAAGACGTTTACTCTCTGTTTGCAGACAGAAATGAAAAAGCTAACTTCAAATTGGCTAGCTTAGCAAGAAGGCAAAATCCGTATTGTCAATTAAATTTTTTGCATTTGCTACATCTGTTGGGAGAGCTCTGTGTTTGGATTCTAGTTAATAATATGGTTATTTGGAAAACAAATAATCAAACCTCTTTTCCACGTGGCATCAGATTGTTCTCTTGTGTGACTCTGGGCAGCAGACCATGTGTCTCCCCAGGGTTACAACCCCCTTCTTGTATGTGGCCTTGATATCTTGAGAAGTGACAGGAAAAGAACTCCAGGTACAGAATCATGCAAACCTGCTCAGAAAAGAAAAAGGAGTAAAGAAATAAAAGAAAGGAAAACCAAGCATAGTGCAAAGCATACAAATTCATCTTACAAACTAATAAATAAAACAGCATTAATGGATGAGTGGCTGAAAGACAATAGCTTATCAGCCTCAGTTGCATCAAAAAGTTCTAATTTCACACTCTGACACCTTACATTAATGAAAAGAAAGACATAAACTTGTGCATTAATCAGAAGAAAGTGAAACATAAATGTTTCCCCTCATTCCTACCTGCAATGTACAATTTTGAAAAATATCATGAGAACAGCAGGAACTAGCATTAAAATAGAGATAGAATGACATCTACTGGCAGTCAGGAAATTGTTTCACTGCAGAAAATGTTTTGGGGTTTTTCCTTTCCTTCTTCAAAATATTTCACCTGAGACTCTTATTAATACTCAGAATGTTTAGCTGTTGGACAAGGAATGAGGACTAGATCAATAAGTTCCCCACATAAAAGCCTTTTCTGGTCAATTTTGTAACCACTTGGCTACCTAACTAAAAATATTTTCATAAACAGTTTAATGTATTTCACATGTCTAACATTAACGCTAGCAAGTAAATAGAATATCTGCCAAAGAGCTGGCAGAAACTGCAAAACCCCTGCAATTTTTCACTAGATGCATGTTTCCATAGTATGTTTTATTACAACAAATAATACTGATAATCAGAACTACATCCTTAATGAAAAAAATACTTGAGCAGCCAAATTTTACCATGCTGCATCTCTTCAAAAAGATACAATCATTCCCTTGTTACCTGGCCTGGTTTAGTGCACTATCATTCCTTTTCTTTATTTTAGTTTCCCAACTCCTCCTTTTTTAATGATTCTATATATTTTCACATGAACACGACATTAGATTCCCAGAGTTTCTTGGCTCCTACAGATTTTTTAACCAACTTAGAATCACAATCAGTAAAACAAAAATCCCAGACAATTTTGTTAAAGGTCACAAACATCTCAGTTTTAAGTGAACATTCCTCGCTATACTACAAATGTGTTCTTGGTCCCTCTTCTTATGGATCTTCTCAGCACAACTATGGCCCTTTTCCCTGTCAGCAGTGATACTCTGTGTGTGAGATCACCAGTACAAACAAATTGATCTTACTCCCTTTCTGTTTGTCACAAGGTATATTTTCTCCTTCTACAGTTTCTCCATGCTGCTTAATTAAACTCCTCTCAGCTCTGTCTGCTCAACAGGAAACATCTCTCTGGCTCTCACACCTCTGGTAATAATCAGAAATAAGAGTAATACAAACACAGGCATTTTGTCATTCTTTCCCAGTACATTCAGCTTAGAAACAGATAAATTCTAGGGAGATCAGAGTGTTATCCTGGTTAGGAAAAGAGATACGATAAATACAATTGAATTGGTGTATGTATTCATCTATATAGCATATATTTATGTGACATACTGGAGAGAAACAAAAATAAGACTCAATTCTAGCCTTGAGCCTGGCCAAAACAGATAAATATATACAAAGAGAAACAAAAAAGTATATTTTTATATATATATATATATAAAATAAACAAAAGTGGAGGAGAAAATTGAGGATGAACGAAAATATAGAGAAGGTCTGATGTTTGCAATAGCAGACATGGGGATTCAGATATGCCTCCTGAAAAATTTTAGTGGCCTCTCCACTGCAGAAATGGGCACAAACTTAGCAGGAAAAGCACCACTGTCCAGCTGAATGGAGCAGTGCTCCCTTCTCCCAGGGTGCAGGCTTGGATTTGGAGAAGGGCATGCAGCAGTCTGCAGCTGTGACAAGACACACAGACACCCCCTGATGCTCCTTCTGCATCAGCTTCCCTGCAGTCTATGCATCCAGTACACAGAGCCACAAACCTGGTGGGAAGCTATAGAGCTGTGCCAGCATGCACGAGCTCCCAGGGCCACAGCAGAGCCAAACATAGCAGACCAAATTTCAGGACCCATCTGTCTTTTGATATCATTTGATATAACGTATTTAGGCTCACAAAAAGTTCACAGGTATTCCTCTAAGGAATACTAACCTATTATCTTAAAAAATAGCTAGTGATGCACTAAGCTGAAACCAAGACATTGTTCTTGATAACTTTTTACTACACAAGCTATCAGAGAAATACCATGTTCACTGAATTCAGTAAGAATCATCCAGAAGTTCATAGGAATCATAAGGTAAGTTAATTTAGATTTGAGCACCAATAAACTGGTTATATACTGAAGTCATGTCCAAATACACTGAATAAAAATAAATGAAGATACTATGTGTTCCCATGTCTTCATAAACATGCTATCCACCTAGCTTTAAGGAATTCAAATGCAAAATTCTGATTGCCCAATGATCAGTAAAACAAAAAATAATCTGAACATAATGTAACACTCTAATAATGTCACCTTACACAACTATGCACACACATATGTATTTGAATGACAGCTTTCACTCTCAGTAGCTGAAAAATGAAATAGTTTTGCCAAAATGCAAATTTTTGAGAGTGAATTGGGTTAACTGGTAGGCAGCCAAGCACCATAACAGTTATCTGCTTGCCCTGTCCCTCCCTGAGTGGGACAAGGGATTAGGAAAGGAAGAGTAAAAGCAAAAGAACTTGTGTGTCAAAATAAAATGCAAGTAATGAATGAAGGAGAAGTGTAAGAAGAGAGAAAGAAAACAAAACAAAACAGGTGAAGCAAAGGCAGTGACTCATTGCCTCTCATGGGTAGACCTATGTCCAGTCAGTTTCCAAGCAAAAGATGGTTAACATCCCTAAACTCCCCCTCCCTGACTTTTATTCCTGAGCGTGGTGTCATATGGTATGGAATATACCTTTGATCTGCTGGGGTCTACATAACTTCTGTTCTTACTCTTTTACCAGGTTTCATAGTCTCACAGTGAAGGAGAGAAGTTTTAATGTGATGGCAAGCTATAACATTTCACCTGCACAGATTTTAACTCTCAAATATGGGTTATTCATAAGACCTACCCTTACAGATTAAAATGGTTAGCCCACTTTCAAAGTTCTAGTTCAAAAAGGAAGAGAGCAGCAGGTCTCTTAAACTAACATTATTCATCAAAAAATTCCACCAGAAGAACACAGCTTGACATATCTTTACTCTCTAGGGGACAAAAATCTATCATTTCACCCAGCTCAGAATGCTACAATAAAGTCAGGTAATCTTTTCCTACAAAAGAAAGCCCAAAACCAAAATAGGTCTGATGAATCACAGCCTGGGAGCATCTATTTCTCTTCAGCAAGTTCAAAGGAAATCTAGCTAAGTAAGGTGCAGATATCTGTACTGCAGATATCTCTCTGAAGTTAGATGAGATTGAATCTCAGCCTACAGATAAGGAACAATATTCTCCCTGCATTCAGTCTCCTGGCAGCGTTAGGACTAAATTTTGGCCTATTATTTCATTGCTTTGAGAGTCTGCATCCAACCATACACTGTCTAATCTGTGCTGAAGTATGCCTTCTGCAGACACCTGGCATTTAATCTTTGTGCTTCTGCACGGAACTGGGACTTCACATTTACATTTCTTGTACACATCACAGAAGTAGATCTCCAAATCCAGTGAAAGAAGTAGTTATTTAGTATAGAATAGAACTGACTGTGCTATTGGAAAGTACAGTTTGCTGAGTTTCTGTATTAGAGTCTTTCCTACACCTAAATGGATATCTTTTTCCATTTCAATGTATACCTAGTTCATGGGCCTGATGCAGTACTTGGGTGTAGAGACAGCTCTCCAAATTGTTGTTTGTTAAAGTTGAATAGGAAATATTTTTGTCATGTGATATTGTTTGAGCTCTTGTTGGTATTCTTATTGTGTAATTGTCTTTCTTTCAACATCTCTTCACAGGTCCATGTAAAAACAAAGACTGACAGAACTGATCCCTGTTTATGTGAATAAAGCATCAGATAAGAAAAAGGGGAGGGTTGAAGCTATGTCTGACTTCATACATCACAATGATTAATTTTTGCCATTATTAAGTAACTCTGAGTAGTATTTTGAAAATGAGGTATAAAAGTATGATGCAATAGATTTACTGCAACCTAATGTGACATAATATATCATGCCTTTCATTTTTAATAAATAAAAAAAATTCTAATTTAATAATGCCTAGTTCCAAATTTATATTTCTGATGCTGTTAAGGAAACAGTAAATGGATTTATTGTAAAGTTACCTTATGCTTATAGTATTTCATAAAACCCTCTCTTCCAGCAGCCTGCCTCCCATTTTCTCTCAAAATTGATTTCTATATTCAAAAGAACAGTGATGTATTAGGATAACTGCGATGCGGTCAGTCCTTGACTTTTACAATAAATTTGTCAGGAAAAGTTTAGTCTGGTTAAAGGTAGAAGCATTTTAATGGTTTCCCTATTAACGGGTTGCAGGCAAACAACATGATGTATATTAAACTATAATTTATGCTATATGATCTATGTAACAGTTTAAAAAACTGCTAGACGTTTCAGCAAATGCATAGTGTCCTCTGTAAAACTGCACTGCTGTAGGATCATGTCCTACTTCTGCCCCATGGTGAAAACAGAGCTTTTGCCTCTCAACTTAATCCATAAACACAAGCAAAATCACTAAATTACAACTGTGTCTTTGCCTGAATTTCTGCACGTACCTGGAGTTCAAAGTGTGAACTACTGCTGGTTGAATGCAGACCAAATGCTCCATAGCTATCAGTCAATTCACAATCATCATTAAGTGAGACTCTAACACCCTTCTCCTATGCAGTGGTTAGGGCCTTTATACTTCAGCATCAGCTAAGCATAAAAAAAAAAATTAAAAAATCACTTCAATTCCTACCCTCTCAGGACAAGACATTCTAAGTGGGTTTCCAAAGTTCATTTCCATCTTTAATGACTTGCAGCTAACACCATGAGATTAGTTTTCAACTTTGTTTTCAGAAAACTACAAAATGAAGCAAAAGAAAACAAATTCCATTTTTACAATAAAGGTATCAAAATATCTGTGTAAAGCAATTGTAATGCTTTTAGTTGCAGATAAAAATAATTCAAGCAGCATTTTCTGCATGATTTAATATCTTTCCTTGGTTTCTTTCAGTTTAGAAATGACCTTTAATGGTCCCTTCCAATGCAACTATTCCATAACTCTATGACAAATGCCTTGAATGATTTATAAAGATCAATTGTTTTATGGAGATCACATCTTAATATAAGAGATTTAATTAAATTATCCCAGAAAACACTGGATATTGCAAAGAAAACATACAGACTTTCTCAGTAGATTATTAATAGATAATTACTTATTACCCGCTCTTCAATAAAGAAATAACATCAAGTCAATTCCTAGTACATGTACTTCTTCATACTTGTGGAACCAACAGATGCATTATTATGGTTTTAATAGCCAATGCCAGACTAACTGTGTCATATTAACCCCTGCAACTTCAAGCACTATAAAACTTCCAACATGTTTTTTTCTTTCTTCAAAAAAAAAAAAAAAGAATCATACAAGTTCTTGGATTCCCATCATGCAAAATGTGTGCAAGTCTAAGAATGAACTAAAGGAATGAAAACCAAAAGCCACAAGGTTTTAGGAAGATTTTTTTGAGACCCTTTTCTCTAGAACAGAGCAAAGCTTTCTGCAGAATTCTCCTCTCTCTCCACAAATGTGAAAAATTTGCCACTATGCTCACCTTACAGCACTGTTTAGGACCCTCTGTCCATTGTGAAGCTGATTGGTGTTCTCTACACTTCAGTGACCTTTCTTATGATTTATTCCACAATTAGTATGTATCTCAAATCTCACAGCATACTTCTGAGAACCAAAGTTTCTCAGGCACACTGAATGTTTGACATAAGCTTTCTCACAGGTAGAAAAAAAACTTGAAAAAATTTCAAAATACCTGTGAGATTATCTTTTGCTTAAAGCAAAATTTGCAACTTACATATTTCTGCACTGAGTCTTATCAGTTAGAAAAAAGCATTATATCTTTCTACTTCAGATGAAAAATGTTTTCAATATTTTAATTTTAGATTGAAACAGAAAATGCTTGCAGTTACGTTCTGCTTGGTAACCACAGGTAACCAACCCAGCAGCAGCCAAGGAAGATTTGTCAGTAATATATGACCAGAATAAAATTATCATCATCGTGGTCTTTATTGATTATTACAGCAAACAATGTGACTTCAAGTGTGACACAAAATGCCTTGAAAAGTATTTCATCTCCAAGTGTTTGTGTCAATAGCCAGGAGAAAAATTCTTTTTCTTGACCTTTTACCACAAGCAAATCTTTCACATATTACATATTGATTTTGTGTATTTCAGAGTATGGGTGATGTATCTCAAAGGATGAAAGCCTAAATGAGTTGTGGTTGAAGACATTTTCTTTTGATAAACAAGGATTAGCTATAAAACTTTTGAAAAAAAATCACCTAAAGTAAGGAGGCATCTGCAACAGCACACACAACTGGAGTTAAAGTGCATATGAAGATAAAGAAAAATTTATTAGATTCATATTGCATGTCTAGAACTGTTCATTTTGCTTCTCCTTTAATGGAGTAGCAAAAATGAGGGACAAAACCTTTTTAAAATATGCAAAGGGCACACAGTCTTTCATGCTAGATGTTTGATTTTTGTCTCAGTGCATCAGTGGGTCAAACCTATTTCAAAAGGAAGTTTAATTACAGTGACACCTCCTGATTTTTATGTACCAGAATAATGTTTCGTTTCTTCTATTGCTCTAAAAGTCACTTGTAGCTGTACTATTGAACTGCTTATTTGTCCATACTGTACATGTCAAATAATTATTAAATCAGCAAAAATACAGCTTCACACTCTGAAACCCAACTTAAAAAAGGAAACAAATAACAAACATAATAGAAATTAATTAAACCCTTATAAGAATAAAAATGGCAAATGCACTATTTAAAAATTCTGATTTTCACAACCTGGGACATCTTGCTCTTTCTCAGACAATAAACTCATAACTGGAAATCTAAATGACTATTCAAAAAAAAAAAAAAAACAAACCAACATGTGCCAGACCTCTCCTTGTCTCTTGGAGGCATTGTCTGATAACTCCATTCCTGCAAATAATTTCTTCCCAACTCATGCTGAAAAGTGTTTCGATGCTAATCTGTTGCCATTGGAAGCACAGTCTAGACAAAGATAAAATTAGAAGAATTGTCCTTTTTGGAAAGCACAAAGCAGCATCTAATCTAATGTTCTCATCTCAGCACAGAGTTTGCCTGTCTTCCCTACAATATTTAGTGACATTAGAAAACAGTAGACAGAAGCATCTTTTCTTCAATGGAGTAGCAATCTGGCAAATGCAGCCCAAAAAGCAAATACAATGAAGTATAAACACCTACCACCTGTCAAAGAAAAGAAAAATATCTTGACAACTATAATCTCCTGTTCTCCTGGCCCAACTAGAGTATTCATTGCTGTCATACCAAATCTTTCCATTTTCCACATCAATGTAGCTAACACATCAGATAGCAACAATAATGATTAACTAAACTGACTCCAGGGAAAACTAAAAACCATGCAATGCTTCTCTACTTAAGCAATAAGCTCTATGCATTACGTTACTACATTTTACTTTGAAATTATCTTTACTGACCTTTTGAATGAACTTGACAGCAATGTTTTTCTAAATTAGATTAAATTACCATTTTTATTGTGTTTGGCTAATAACAAATTTTTCACCACATCCTTAGGTGGATGGCTCCCAGGGCTAAGTTACCTGGTGACAAAACTATGAAGGAGGTCCTGGGTTGCATTCCAAGTACACCTGTTACCATATTATTACTGTCAGAACATTTTATGCCTGCTTTTTCTACTAGACTGAAAAGCCATCAACTACTAGAATATTATTCCGCTAGTGTGTGTTATCATGAACAAAAAATCATTTTTGCTTGGAAATGAAAATGAATTCATTCATTAAATCTTTCAGTCCTTCTTCTGACTTCCAATTGCTTCTGAATCCATCCTAATCAATTTGTATGATTTAAGTGGAAAGCAAGAACGTCAGCAACTCTACGCTGCAAGAAGACATGCTGCAACTGCTCAAGTTATGGGTGACCTACGCAGACCTTCCATAGCTTATACTCCTTACCCTATAACATGTAACTGTGATAGCTCAATTCTAGCAGAAGCATATCATTTTGTGAGTTAGGTTTGTTTATATTGAGTTGAGTATTATTAAGATAAACTTAGCAGCATACAGGTACAATGACTATCACAGAATAACTTTATAACCGTGACAAAAGCTCCCAAATCCTTGACTTCTCCCAGTTCACAAATGTTTGCAACTCCTCTGCTGGTCTATGCACACTCACGGCACAGGGATTCAGCACTGTTTTGTCTGGCATGCGTAAGTGGCCCACAAAATGATGTTCACCTCCACAGAAGTTGATTCTCAAGTTCCAAGATCATCAGCCCTGCAGCACCCTTTGCAGCTCACACTTCTTGAAGTTACCTTCGTGTATCTTTGGTTTCCTACGACCTCTGCCCTTTCATGCTTCCAATTCTGCACTGACGACTGTTCTTCATCCCCATTGAGAGTTGCTTCAAATCAACCCAAAGATAACTAGTCACACTATCCTTGTCCTGCAGCTATGCTACTGGGAAGTCACCTTCTAAAACTCACCCCGAGAGAATCAGTCACTTCACCCGCACTCTGCCTTAACTGCAAGAATATTGTATTGTTTATCCTACAGCTTTCTAAATGTTAAATCAGCAATTCACTAAATACAGTAACAATAAATCAGCAGTTCAGTTACTACTTAATACATAAATACTAAGTCAGTGATTCAGTTAGTATCTGTCTAGCCACAGAAATGCTGAATATACTCATACTGAAATGCTAAATATATTTATACTTGGTTGACAACTGATTATAAACCTCAGCCCAATGGTCTTCTTTCCTATATCCTGGGTCCATGACCCCAGCCATGTGAAGTTGTTTTCTTACAAAGTCAAATCAGTTTTAGGACTCCTACAGTTTGAAAGTCCCCAGTGTCACTTCTACATGTTCTTGGACCAATATTCCCTGGTAGTATATTCCACAACCTCCTTCCAGCACTGCATCTGGAGTTGAAAATCACCTATATTTTGTCACTAACAGCTGTCTGAAAACATCTAAAAAACATTTTCTGTAGTCTTCAGCCTTCCTAACTTTCACACTCCCAAACTGCAAAATTTATGTTCTTCTTTACGTACTTTATAAAGTGCTCTATATGCAGAGGACGTAAATCAAGTGCTTTGGTGTTTGGCAGAGTGAATATTAAAGTAAACAGTCCTCAGTACTCCAATTATCATCACTTCAGATTTACTGACAGTATTAATCTGTGCTCACTGCAGCAATTTAACCAATGATACGTGCTTTGTTTTTTGCAGATATTTGACCTTTGAAAGTTTCATGACTTGAAAGTGTAATGCCTTTGGCATTTGCGACAGAAAAACAGAACTGATACTCTTAAATCCTCACACTGCATCACTCGGTCATGTGTGACAGACACTCTTCTGCTACATTGGCTTATCCTGACCTACACTACTCCATGGTCATATAAGAAAGTTTCTATCTGTACAGTTGTCTACATTTTGCAATGTTACAACAACCACTTTAGCCACTATATGGCTCTTTGCAGCTAATGCCAGGTCAGCTTCTCCTCTTTCTCTTAAGCAGTTCCAACTGCCAACTGCCTTGATCATAATTTTTCCTAATGACTTCCAAGATGTAGGACACTTCAAAATAGCCTTCATTTCATCATTTCAAGTGCCACTATCCTCTCTTTCAATGTAGAACATTTTTGCTTCTATTAATAAACACAGCTATAACAGAGATTAGGTTTTTTTAAAAGTTTAAATTCAGAATCACTACATAACTTCGAAGTGACTGGACCATTGGCGATCATGTGGTTCTAGTCCCTGCTCAAGTTTATTAACAGGAAAGGAAGGCACTCAGTATATTTACTGTATGAATACTTGGGATCTTGCACATTGCATGTTGTTTTGGGGCTTTCATAATCTGAAAACTCTTTGAGACTCTTTAACTCTCTTAAAGACAAAGTGAAGATCTTCATACTGTAAGCTCCTGCTTCATGAAATATGTTTTTTTTCATACGTAGGACATTTTAAAAGAACATGATAGCAAAAGAGGCCCCATAATGTTTCCATGACGCATAGCTGCACTTCACGTAGGAAGTGTCTAGTAAAGAAAAGCTGTGGAACAACTTAAATACAGAAAACAACAAACCCAATTCACTCCCACTTGGTCCTGGTGTAAGCCCACTGATTTCAGCCGAGTTCATCCTTATCTATAAGCCAGGAATGCCAGAAACTTAGCAAATATTTGTCTCAGAATTCCCAGTATTCACCCATTAGGAAATTCATGGGAGACTACTATTTTCAGCTGTAGAATCCAACCACCAGTCTATGCTATTTCTTCCAAGCAGTAGTGATACATGACCTTAGCCTCCACTTGCCACCAAAGTTAACAGCTATTATTTTAAAAATAACTTTCATGTCAAGATCTCATACATTAGGACTACCAAGTACCTTTCTCATGCACTAGATTTTGATCATATTTTCCAGTTGAATGTAAAGAGTTTATTGGTCAGATATGATTTCTCAAGATCCCAGCTTAGATATGGTCTGAAAACTTGAATCATTTTCTATGCAGAGCGTGATTTCATGTGTTAGATATTTGCGTATAACTTGTAACAGTTGCATATCTCCAGGGTTTTGCAAGCGACTTCAGTGCAGCTTCAATATACGCAGCAGGAGAGGTCCAGACAGATTATGTTCTTAAAAACAGTCATTTAAAGCACAGAAATATAGCAGTCAGATAAATTTGAACTTTTTAACTTATATATTGCTCAAAAACATTCTTCTAAACTAAATCTCTGGTGTAATTAGGATGCACAGGGGCTCAAAAGAACAAGTTGGAAGTATGTAGTTAAAGAGAGAGAAGAATTTGAGTGCTTCAAACCAACATTCCATTTTAAGATCATTATTTCCATTACAGCTATGCTATTTCACAGATTACATAACAGACAGGAAAGTACTTCTTATATCTTTGCTTTCTCCTGTTTTCCTAAGAAAAGTAAAACATAGATATCACACTCCTTGTTTGTCCATCATCATTTGTCAGTCTTTCATTCTCCCTGCAATAGCTTTTCAATTCACTGGACCATTTCAAACAAATTTGATGAAGTTAAGGTTTTGCAAACTTAACATTCAACTTTGTGAACTCTAATGACTGAACAGAGAACTGTAACCAATTAGTGTCATGACAGTAGAGAGCAGTAGGAATTAAAATTTTAGCTGTTCTCTTCATTTCACTCATCAGCTAAGGGGCATTAATCAGAGGAGCAGTCAACCATGAGCAGCTCCAAAGCTACCACAGCATTTACTGCTGTTTGCCAGTCAAAAGCAGGAAAAAATGATAGTTAGGGAATGAGTGGGAGCCCAGAGAGCTTTCTGAAAGAGGTTACAAGACATAAAATTCTGGGTAACCAGTCATAAAGACTTATGAAAGGAATAGAATCATAGAATCATAGAATCACCAGGTTGGAAGAGACCCACCGGTTCATTGAGTCCAACCATTCCTATCAAATGTTTTCTTGGTTTTTAGTTTGGTTTGAAAAAATAAATATCAGAAACCTGAAGTCTGTTTTCGGTATGTGGAAAAACAATCATACCAAAATACCTCATGCACATGGACATCTCCTTCCTCTTTCTTCCCCTACTTAAAGATATCTATGAGATCAATTGTTATTTTAAGGAAGATTAAATGCGGTGGGTTTTGACTGCCTGGAGCTCTTTTGGTCGGGCATGCTAGTAAAGTTATTCAGGTAAAATTATGCAAAATAATAATTATATACTTTCACATGTAACTCTCAATTAATAGCAATCAGCTTCCTACAAGACTGCCCTTTTTATATATTCTGGTTGAGATTTTTTGTCTTGACCTTTTATAAAAAAGGTACCACTAATCTGTGACTTTTTTCTGTTCCATCTTTAAACTATGCCTGCTATACAATTGCTCTAAGTATAGCAATACTTGTCTCCATTCCCTGCTGTACCACCATAACATTCTTGTGATTTTTCTGGTTTCCAGAAGAAGTCACTTTTTGTATGACATCTGTAGAACACACAACTTAATGCTGTTCTGCGTGTGATATGCAACTAGCACTACAGGTACAATGAGTGGAAACTGACAGAGATGTGCAATATCAAAGAAAAGGCAACAAGATCAGAAAGATTTTGATCCTGATCCTACCCACAGTGTAGATTTGGTGTATGCTGAGAAGTCTACTAGTGTGGTGGTTAAATCATAGCAAGTAAAACTTAAGTCAAACCACAATGGCTTTGAACACTGACTCAGCCTTAATATAAATTATTCTTGGATTTGTTGATCATCTGATACCTCTTATTCAAGAGAAATCTATAAAACATGAACAGAGAGGGGGACTGTGCTTCAAATATCTATCCTTAATAATTAGAACTATCTAGCCCAAAACCCACATCTACTTTTCAGTTGTTGCAATGGAAGAAAACTAGACATAAGTAAGAATTTCTTCATCATGAGAGCACTGAGGCCCTGGCACAGGTTGGTCAGAGAAGCTGTGGCTGCCCCATCTTTGGAGGTGTTCAAGGCCAGGCTAGATAGACCTTGGGTAGCCTGATCCAGTGGCAGGTGTCCCTGCCCATAGCAGACGGATTGCAACTGGATGATCTTTAAGGTGCTTTCCAACCCAAACTATTCAATAATTCCGTGATTCTATATCACATTCTGTAACATATTCTACTTTAAAACCAAGACTATATTTCTAGATCTACAATACCATGGCTTAAACACCTTCCTCAAAATTTTACACCAGATTATGAGAAAACACGGGACTCAAAAAGCATTCACATTTCTAATAAAGTTTTGAAGTCCTTGTTACAGCTGTTCCTTCTTAAAACTATTGCCTTAGTAAAACTATAATTTTAACAAACTCCAAGAAAAACTGCTTGAGTTGGGTGCTAAATGTGACAGGATATTCATAACAGGATCAATACTTACTTCAGAAAAAGAAAATGTGAAACACATACAATAGTTTCATCCTTTCTATGGGAAAACTTATCACTCCCATTTTACCTTTGTCAACTAAAACTAGACTACCAACACTTATCTTCCACCTCTTCAGTAATGTCATTGTAATGGAAAGATACACATCCAGCTGAATGCTATATATTATTGCACAAATGAAAATACATGTAAACTATTTGAAATATTTCGTGATCCTGATGTTCTCCTGTGCCATAAGCTGCAAACACTGACATTAATTACATAACTAATAAATCATAGGTACTTTGTATTTTAAACCCAGAGGTATTATCTCACCAAAGGTGTGGATAAATAGAAGTGATATTCATCCTTTGTAACATGTTGCAGCACGGCTGTTCACTTCATTTGCTTTATACAAAACCCAAAATTATCAGTTTCCAGGTTGTATTTATTACAGTAAAAGCTAAGGGGGGAAAAAAGTGTTACATAACACAGTTGTTAGTTTTAGTTCAGATTTTAAATGAAAAAATGTCTTTGTTATCACTTTCAGTTTGCTTGCTTTTCCTCTCTCCTCTCTTCCTGCCTAATAATTTTGGAACTCGCACTGATCTCAATTCATCCTAAGGGAGAAAAATTTGCTTCATAAGCTGTGTTGCTCCTGTTAGTCTCCTTTATCAGCTTCTAATACAAGAATACAAAGATCATATCTAGTTTCCAAAAAACTAACTTTTGTAACTATCTTGCAAATTAAAGATGTTTTATCATCTGCAACAATTCACATAGGGTTGTCAAAATACAATACATAATTATTTTTATTCAGTTCATATAGTTAAAAGTGGAAAACCACATAGCTACATTCGAGGAAGCTCCTGCAAATTCATACACTGTTTAAGCAGAATATTCCACAGCATATATTTCAGTGACATATTTCAGCAGACACTACTAACCAGTGTAATCCCCTAAAACACACATGAAAAAAGACAAGTTGAGTTTCACACAGTCCTTAATGTCATACAGGAATGATGTTTGTTTCTAGGACAGCTATGTAACCTCTTTTTTTTTTTCCCTACAATTAAGGTAGTTGTAAACAGCCTACTCCCACCTGAGGATCCAACCTGGGCTGTGAGCATACTGATAAATATTTGAATCAGTCTTACACACCTTCAGATATAAAGCCAGAAATTAACAGTGTAAATACTATAAAACAGCTAAGGTTTAAAACAAATCCTATTTCATTTTCCATGACATGTTCTACTTTATTAATACTAACAAACCCAGAGATGTCCAATTAGTAGCAAAACTAAACATGAGAAATTAAAAGTTTCCATTTCCACCAGAATATTGAACAAACAGTATCCACATTTACAATTGCCTATTTAAGCTCTCAGAACTACATGGCATGGCTCCATTTTGTCATGAATGGGCTTTTTCCCATGACTAAAAGTATCCTACATTCAGCACCTTCCCTGCTTTGCTATAATGAACTGCTGAACAAAGCTACGTGCATTTAGAACATATGAAAAAAAGCCAATAAACAAAAGCAAACTGCAAAAGAGAAGTGTGAGGGAAGAGGAGGTCATATCTTAAATAATGAAGTAATTTCTTTACTTAAGAAGTCATTGTCCTTCATGACATTCCACTCATAAAAACAGGATTTAAAACACTACTACTGACATTATTAATGGATAAGGATAAAAATGTTATATCTAAAACATTCCTTTTACTGTGACTTGGGTTTATGGAGAAATAAAAAGCCTAATAATCTCTTCCATTAACTTTTTTTTCTGTATTGGTTTTTTAAATACTGTTGAAAATGAAAACTATAACTCTAGTGACCAAAGTCACACTGTGCTACAGTTCAGCAACTGAAGAAAGACATCGTATGAGAAACTGTAGAATACCATGGCAAGAAGAAGTATAGGCTTGCTATATAGATAGCTTGGGGTAACTGCCAGAAAATGAGAGATAGGTGGTTTGTCTGAGCATGAGGCATCAGTAATAAGATACAGAAGGCTATCCTAGAGGGAGTGATCAAACCATCACTGTTGGGGAATGGTGTAATGCCTCATGACATCTGTGCTAAAATTACATTATCGTGGTACAATATACACTACATTAGATTTATTACCACCAAATGCATTTCACATAAAAGCGAAGTTCAAAGTCCTGGAGAGACAATTTTGCCTTATGCTGTTAAGGTCTCTTTCCTTTGGAGGAACCAGAGTAACTGTGAGAATGTTCCCCTTCATTAAGTTCTGCTGTACTTTCTTAGAAAACCTAAAAGCCAACAACAAAAATAGCCACATACAGCAAATATGTTTTTATCTGTGTATTCTTGGTTTGGGCTCTTGGCTTCCTGCTTTCCATTTTATTATCCACATGCTCTCAATGACCAAAGTGATACATCTGCACTATTTTAATCACTGAAATAACACTCAGAGCTACCCAAGATCAAATTGGAACAGCTGTCCATCCATTTGTTTGTTACCTCCTTGTCTTGCAAGCAGTCCAAAATCAAAATAATAGTCACATTGCAAGATGTTAAATTATGGGATGGCAGTTGACCAGAGAAATCATTAAATACTACCTGTTCTGTATTATAGAAACTGTAAGGAACTACCAAGTTGTCCGTACACAGTCTTTTTCAAAAAAGACAGTCATGTCCCATTGAACAGTTTTACTCCTCCCAAGTCCATTTCAACAACAAATAAATCATCTGATGATGAAATTACTAAAGAAAATTCCCATTTGACACCTTCTAAAGATTTCATGTGACAGAATGGATCAGGGAACCCAGCCAACTACCCAATGGAGACATTCAAGCAGTATACTGGAAATGTGAGAATACTGCCAACTCCTCTAACTGGAGTAAATCTGATGATTACCTCTGCGCTAGCCTTTGAACAAACACCTGTGAGGCATACCTGGCATTGAGCAGGCTCTGTGCTGTTATTAGTGCAGAAACAGCACAATAACCCTGATTAAATATACTAAACAGCAGTTTTCTGTAGCTGTCTTGCCAATCATTGTAAGCTGTTAAAACTGAGCAATAAACGTGCTTGTGAAATACGCCTGTGATGAAGTCAAACACATGACAAGTACACCCATTGAGAAAACATTTACTGTGTCAAGGTTACAACAAAATGTAACCTCAGGTTCATATATTTTCAATAACCCTGTCTGGTAGTGTATTGCAGTTCCCCTCTTGGTAATTAGTGTCCTATAGGCATCTGTTTCATTGCAAAAAAATGCATAAAGCATGAAAAGATTAAATGTAATTATCATTATTTCCATTTCTGGGGCAAGGCCTTTTCATAAATAATTATATCACAGAGTAAAATTCAAGGTTTTATATAGTTGTCCTATCATTCCTAATAATGAGTAAGATAATAAGTCACAAGCCAAACCTTCACATGCTCATTAGACAGAGAAGGCTAATTAGGACTTCAACCAGAAAGGCCACTAAGCATCATGCTTACTGAAGTAATTAAAACACTGATGATATTGAGACCTACCCTGTCTTCCAAATCTACTAACGGCATAATGTTGATGAATTTACTTCATATAAAACCATATGGTCTTCAAATGAAGTTAGAGGAATTTACTTATCTGTGTCAGACTTCCACATTAAAACCACTTTCATCTACACAGTGCTAAGAAACAGCCCAATTCTCTTCTCATCTTGTTCTCAACTAGATGAATATTGTGCAATTCAAGGTAGTACCTTCAATGTAAAACTGCTGTAATCCAGATCTCTGCCAATGTGACAAACAGTCATCTTTACATGAAAGTCAGAAAGACCTTTCCCCTCAGCTGGAAGGAGTTAATGAATTGACTCACTGACAAGATGCTGACTCAAGAGCAGCCAAAGTCATCATCTCCCATCTCCTGCTCATTATGTTTTCAGATGGAATAATTTCAAATGGAATAGCCTTTTCCTGTACTTCATGCTTACAAGAGCTGTCTGCAAATATCTGAAAGCCTGTGTGAACCCTTGTAAAGCTTCTTTTTGTTCTAGCATTCTCAGAAATTATACTTAAACCACCTGACAAGGTGGTGGATTGAGAACACTATTTGTGACACTGACAGTCTGCCCTTTCATCTTCCTTTGTCCATATGCTGACTCTCATCATGTTATCCAACATAAAGGATATACATGTCTCCTTTACTATTTCTACGTCTGCATAAAATGTAGGCCATGCCTGTAGCTCACGGGTACTGATCCTATGCAAACAATGTGCATTAACGTAGCAAAGTAACAGTAGAGGTTAAATCCCTTTTTATATGTTAAGAATATTTTCACTGATTTGTGAAGATAAACATTGTTACCCATGTAGAAGAACTAAAACAGGAAATTCTAGCATACATAATTCTAGCATTTAATAATTCTCAAGTACAAGTAGCAGCTTAGAAAATTATATACAAAGACCACAAATAAAACACTGTTAGTTTCTGTCTAACTTTAAGGACTGCTAGTTGCTTTAAGAAGTCCAATTATTAACTAAGAAAAGTCTACCCAAAAAAAACCCCCTTGTTTTTAGGACTGTTTATTCTCCCAACATGTTCATTCCCCAAACTATGGTCTGCACTCTGCTCATGTCTGCAAGCCTGTTTGCAGGCATTCTTAGAAGCAGCTCTCACAGGGTAGATGAAGCAGCTCTGTCTCTCCTCAGAGACAAACTCCCCCAAAATTCTATTGTTCTTCACTCTCTTCCACTGACATTTTCCAGTTATCTTAGATTGGCTGCAGGACAGATTAAAATTCTGGAACAGATTAGGAGCCTCAGTTTTTCAAAGACTGGGAATCCCTCTGTAGGATCTGGCTGGATCCTCACTATAGGTCATGTTTGCTACTGATTGATCGCTCATTAAGAACATCTAATAACTTCACACTTAGTTCAATCTCTAGTCCCTGTTTGAAGAGCATTCTCTAGGCAGGTCCTCATTCCTCTTTATATTGCCAAAAGTGTTATTAGGTTTTAGCTGAACATAATTTCCTGCTTAAAGTGTTAGAATGACTGTCATTCCAGGCAGGTATGGGACACTAATAAAACCAATTGTCAGGCAGGGAAGGAGAAGACAATTTATGAACAGTAAGTATCTTGCAAATTCTATTTCCTGCCCTGGATAAGAATCAATAGGAACTGGATATTCTTGTGACTTTCAGACTGCCTTCAGAGTAGCAGCCTAAAGCTCACACAGAGGAATTTTTCTAGCTTTGCCACTGTGTGGTGAACACAGCTGAATTCAGCAGCAGGTTAACAAGTCTTCTGATGAATGAGAAAGACAGACAACCTGTAGTCACAATTACCACAAAGCAATAAATGCAAATTATTTTTTGAGAGCTTCTTAGATTAAATAACGTTGTCCACTAATGTCGCCTTGTTCACTCTGCTATGCTTTATAATTTAGTAAACTAGCAGCAATGTCATATCTGAAGTGCATTTCACATGCTATTAGCCAAAATAACGCATATGGTATGCTTCATTTAAACAATCACATACACCTATTACTAGCTATTTATTTTACCTTTTGTTATTGATTGCTTTTTTATTTCACTGGCTGGGATAAATTAATCCAGTTGACAACATTCTCAAAAGATCATCAATCAGAAATTTTTGACCAAGTAGCACATATTAGATGCTTTTTACTGAAGAAACATTTTCAGCAAAAGGATTTG
Source organism: Coccyzus lansbergi (assembly GCA_033558105.1). NCBI lineage: Eukaryota > Metazoa > Chordata > Aves > Cuculiformes > Coccyzidae > Coccyzus > Coccyzus lansbergi. The sequence continues at coordinate 2,080,948 of JAUMJK010000760.1, read as the reverse complement.
CTATTTTCTAAAAAATCCATCCAGGATCACAGATTCTCACATACAGAGTTGTGCTAAACTCAGAAAAGTCTCTCTGCCACACAGCAGTGAGAGAACAGAATGCTACACAGATCACATTGCACTGAACTTCCTTCACTGGTATTTGCCTGATCACACTTCATATACCCCTAAATCCTTTGCCCTGGATTCATCCTACCCGTCCCTGCAATCTGTAGCTATGAGGTTGAAAGCTCTCTATCAAGACAACTGGAATCCTTCTGGCATACAGAAAAGAAGCGCTAGGTAAGTATATCCCTGACTGCTAATCTGGAGTCCCAAGGCAGAATAATAACAGAAATGTAGAGATTACATTTTGCTAAAGATTTTTCAGAGGCTTAGTAAGGGTTCATGCCCATTCCTGGACTTAATTTCATTATTTTGACCAAAGCCTCTTAAAATCAGTTTCTCCATTGTAAATAGCACAAGTTTCTCACACAAAGTTTCTACATCTATCTGAAATTTAAAAAAAAAAAAAAAAAAAGAAAACAACAAACGCTATTGAAGGCAACAAACCATTTTGGGGAGCTCAAACTGAAGAATCTGTAGAACTCCACTCCACCTCAATTTAATGTGGTCTAAATGCAGATAACTGCAGACACCACTAAGTACAAATATCTCTCAGTGAAATTTCTTCACGCACTGAAAAATCCCCACAGCAGCAAACCAAACTTCCCACATCGCATATCACATATCATATTGTATTTCTCTCTTCATGTTCTCCTAGTTAATTTTCCATGGGGTTTATGCATTCACATAATCTCTTGGCTTTTTATCTATTTCTTGTTTTCTTGCCTTCCTTCTCGCTCCAGTCACCATTTCACTATCAGTTAGAAGAGGTGGATATTAAGGATTTTGGCTCTCAACTGTCCTCACGTTATGGCACTGATTCTTTCCTGAGTTCAGGCTAGGTATTAATCAGCCTCACTCTAAACAACATAAAACGAAATCAAATTCCTGAAAACCTGAGTTTACAAGTTAAACAGAAAAAAAACCCTTGCCTGTGGTTCTATAAACTGCATGAGACTTTCTATTACATTCAAAGTAGAACTTGGTTTCAATCACTGCATTGCAGAGATACTATGTTAATGTGACTGAACATATAATTCTTATTTTGGCTCTAATTAGGATTGTATTCAGGAGGCCTGTATTTGTGGTCTATGGATTAGTAACTCCACCAGACAGCCAAAATCCAAAGAGGTCCAAATTAAAACTGAGAAATGAGAGCAAACTTCAGATCCAATTCTGAACTATGTAATACTACTAATGGTGGAGGACTGAAGTCAGTGTGCCTGTTAACAGTTACTCATCATTAAAGGAGAAGCAAAATAAGCATGCATTTGTAAATATATGCATGTATATGCAAATTTTAAAGATACAATAAGTCACCTGGCCACAACAGAAAATATTCTTTCACTCTCCTAATAAATAAAAAAGATACATAATTTCAGAATAATATTTAGCTCTGTCAATAATCCATATCATAAATATATAAGATCTTTAATCTATTAAAAACTATTTCAATACTCTTGTAATGAACTTCAGTGCTTATTAATTAAATGGAAAATCTTTGAGCTTAAGCTCAATTTCCCTGCAATGTGATGCATCAGACTCCAGTGAGAGAACGCATTCAGAAAACTTCACTTGCCTACGATATTCTTGCTTACCCATGTTGAAAGGGAATAAAATAACCCTCGGTGGATATGAAATGGTTCCTTTTTCGATTTAAAACACTATCTTAGAAACCATCAGGAGGTCTTGTATTCCATTCATTATATCCAGTGGTTTGCATCTTCCCAAAGGCACTAGAGTGCATGCATAATTCACATGGAAGAAATATTCAATAAAATGTTCAAAACATTTTACACACAACACACCACAAATAAGGCTTTATGCACTTGTTTTGTGTTATGCTCTCTTTCCCCTTGAAAATACTCTTCTCTGTATAATTTTTATCCAACATTACTGTGATGTTATTGATGTTTTGCTACCTTCCCTAAGTAAATTACATAAAAAGAATATCAGAGAATTCTTACTTGCAGCTACTCTCTGCAAGAAATATATGCAATGAATTCACTGCTGACAGATTTATACGATTCTAATCAAAAAGTGCCATAATAAAATGTTTACACTGTAAAATGAAAAATCTTAGGTTTTTCAGGGTAGCAAGATGGTAAGTTTGCCACTTGGCATAGCTAAACTTTTGTGAATGTTTATGAATTATTCAACCAGAAAATGAATGATGGGCTATAATAGGTTTTGTGTTATATATGTCACTATTCCCTACCACACTATGATGGGACTATTCATGTATAACAGTTAATACGGCAGAGTTGGAGCTTTTCTGGAGTATTCAGAGCCAGACATTTTCTGATTTCAGGGAGACAAAATGGGAAGAAAATATGGTTTAAAAAGAAATCCATTAAGTATCTGAAATGCAATTTAAAAAAATTTAAAAAAAAATTAAAAAGCCAAACCAAACTAGAATGTTAAAATCCATTTTAAGCTATCTCCACATAGCTGCATCACTCGGCCATTATAAGCACAGACCAGACATTAAATGCCATACCTTTCCTAGAAAAATCAGGGTAATTTAACAGCACAAAAGATTGCAAATAAAAAAAAATTTTAAAAAAAACATTAGAAAGGGCAGGGTAACTGACCTGAGCACTCACTTCCCAGAAGCCTGTGTACAGTATAAGTTTAAATTTTGGTGGAGTTTCTGCTTTAGCGTGTGCCTTGGCCAAAGTGTGACTCAGGAATTCCTCCAGAGCCACTGGCTGCCATGGCCCTCACTAACCTCTTTCTGTTGGATCACTAAGCCACAGATGAGCCTGCTGTTTCAAAAGATAAAAGCATGTCTTTTTCCTCTACCCCCTAACTTCAGAGACCAACCACAGCACGGAGCTTAAGCAGAACCTGTTAGCTGGTGTAAGAAATTGTCTCTGTATTCCTCTTACTAAGACAGATGAAAGATCGCATTGTGGTTGGCAGTCCACTAAAAACTTGGATGGATCACAGTCTTTATTCTTCTCGTTCCCTTGAAAAGGGAAGCTGCTGCCACTAAGCTGCTGCTGTTTTGTAATAGCTCATCAGAGCTTCTTTGAATGGCACCAAATCCAAGGGAACTTATGCTATTCCGTTGCTGTCATTTTCCTTCCATAGTTTCAAAGTCAGTAGCTGACAAGTTGTAAGTAAGGCAGTTTGAAGCCTTTCCATTCTCTTTTTTGTCTTTGTTTCACTGAAAATAGTAATTTTGAGGATAAAATAAAAAACTAAATAATCAAGAGCAGTATCCTATGTGGCAGACAGATCCTATGTCACAACTGCTTTTCTCATGGTGAAATTTCCCTTTGCTCTTCACAAAACAAAAATCCACGCATCACAATTTACACCTCAAAAACACAGGTAACAGCTGGATTTGTCATGCCTTCAGCCTATGAGGTCTCACGCTACTTATCATACAGTTGCTTCAGTGATCCTAACTGGTAACTTCTTCTTAATATTTAAATACCTAAACTTCATTGCACAACTCAAAATGATATGAAAGTCTCAAAAACTCAGCCAATAGCGTGGTTGCAATTCCAAAGCCAAGGCTGCGTGTTTGTTTATTTGAAGAAATATTTATGCAAACAGTTCTCTAATCATACACACATCATAACACTTGAAATCAACAGCACTGGTACACCTTTGACATTAGTTGTTTTTACATGCTTGAATATGACACTAATTAAAATTAATTCATGCAAATTTTCCTTTAAATATACTCTATTAGTGAAGAACATTTGTCAAATCTACCTCCAGCATACAATGCCTAATGATATCCCTAAAAGCCCCAATCTTGTAATTTATTGCTCAAAGCAGTTTATACACATTAGTCTAATAAACCGCAAGCAGTGAATTAACAGATATGTCCTTGTATGTGGAATATTTTACTATATACTCATGCATATTTAATAACAGTAAGATACAACTAACTACAGTGACCTGCTGAAATGAAAAGTAGCTCCAATATCATGCTGAAGATGAAAAGTGTTTTGACTACTTAATAGTTTCGTTAGGATATAAAATTCTCTTCAGAGCTTGACATGCATCTGATTAGAAATCCTACCAGTGTCCATAGCAGAGTGGAACAACTGCAGACATAGAGAATTGTAATATTCACTATCCCAGCATTATTCAATATAACTCACAATATAATACTCAACAAAACCCAGTACTGCCATACTAGGTATATGGCCACTTAGGTCGTAAATGAATTGCTGAGGCCATAAACAAAGCCCAAGTCTCACATCAAGTCAAATCTTAAATAGTAAGAAATACAACTACAGATACGATAAGTCCAGACTTATGAAAAAAATTATCTGCCAATATTTATATTAAATAGGATATCTCAACTCTGTGGCCATTAACTACCACTTTCCATTTACATCCCTGTAATGCTCAATGTTCCTGCTATGTAGGTGAGGAATAATGACTAGGTAGTGCTGCGAACATAGAAAACTCGTAGCCTTTGACAGGTATAAGAATAAAATATTGTAATATAGAATTAAAAATATTTCTCAAACAAACACTAATTCCTAGCATTCAAAGAAAAATACACACACATGCACAGTAAGAAAGAGAGAATTAACAGTAATCCCTATCCAGAAATAAATAGCTCTTCAATTTTCATGGTAACTAAAGACATTCTAGCTGGCATGTCCTTGGATCTTACCAGTAAGGGGGTTTCTATTTATGTCCTTCACTTGCACACATCTTGTGGTGGTTAGGGAAAATATGGATCTGTGTTGACTGACTTGGCAACTGAGAATAGTGTCCCAGACACAGATCCTTCAATCAAAAGCTTAAGGTATCTGAGGTCTTGAATTATGAATCCGTGGCAACCAGGCAGATGTCACCAAATCCAAACTAGGAACGGCTTTTAATCACAGATGGGTCAAACAGTACAAGCTGATTAGCCCAACCAATAAAAAACCAATGGAATCTTCTGTAGCATCACTGGTCTTACAGACTCTAGAACTTGATTTGCTCCGGGACAACAAAAAACAATGAGAGGATTGGTTCGCTAACATTCCTGTTTACCAAGGGAGTCACTTACATGCAGCGATCATGTCACTGACAACTGGGTAAATGGATAATGATTAATACCTCGAAGTACATAAACAATACTACCACAGACACAATTGCTGCTTCTTAAATAAAAAATATTTCCTATCAGTAAATTAAATTGTCCTCTCACTTACACCAAAGGGAATTTGCAACTAAATTATGTGAAGAAGGATCTACGCCAACTTTATTTCCATCTCCTCCTATTGTGTGACTGTTTTATAAGTGACTTGATTACTGTAGCATTCAGCACTTCTAAACGGTTATAATACTTCAATACAGTAAGCTATAACACATAATATAAAACACAGGTGTAGAACAAGGAGTAGACTTAATTAATTAATTAATTGCTTCTAGGTAGCTGACAAGACAAAAAAAGGTATAGCCTCTTCCAGCCTATCAGAATAGCAGAACAGGAGGGCTACTGTAACAAATCTGTAAAGCTCTTGTTCCCTGATGAGGATTTTAGGTCTGAAAAACATTTTGGTCTGATGTATTTCTCATTTGGTTATTTTTCATGAATCACACTGCCAAATATATGAAACACAGGACAGTAGGATGAAAAAACCTTGAAAATAGGCTTTTGCTGCCTGTGATTTTTATTGTGTACTGATTATATAATGATTAGATTCACCATGTTGTTTCTGGAAATAACTCTGAAGTGTTATAAATGTTATAACATTTTTTAAATCACAAACACTTAAGAAATGCAGAAAGCTATTAGCTTCATTGCAGCCCCTTAAACTGCTGTGAAATGAGTTCTAAATGTGCTATAAAGTGATTTCAACAATTTATAAACCTCCCCTGATTAGCCTTGAGCAAGATATAAATGTTACAGAAAACCATTGTTGCAGAACAGATAGTTATTCAGTTTAGAGATGGGAGATCCTTTAGTGGCTTCTTTCTCTGGAGTTCATTTCCAGCTGATTTCCACAGTCTCCAGAATTTGCAGTTTAGCTTATATTTTCAGGGGGAAAAAGGGTTGGTTTTTTAACTTTTATTCTGCATGTCCATTCCCTGAGCTCTAGTAACACCTCCCGGTTGTCTCTGAGCAGCACCCTCTCCTCTTCCATAGGCAATAATTTTTTCCTGAGATACTTAAATGAAATAATCACATTTGAACATCTTATAACATCCACAAGAAAAACAAATGCAGCTTTTTAATGTAGTGTACAAAATCCCCAAAAGTGATCAATACACTAAAGCTGTTTGATGGGCTATACAAGGGTTTTGAAGTAGCTCCTAACAGAAAGAGTTCAAGTTCTAAGCACCCAAGCATCCTTATTGTAAGTACCTCCGAGAGAAAACATAGGAAGAGTATGTAAAGACCATTTACTTTTTCTTAGCAAAACTTTACATCATGGTCAAGAGCAGCATAGATTTTTTTAATCGTTTTTTGATACTTTTAGCTTTTAGCCATTTAAAACACACTGATGTTCTGTGCAGAATATCACCATTTCAGCATTTACTTTCAATCTCTGCAAAGCAATGGCTGTACAGTCTCAAATACATTATTTTTGTATTATTTTATGGTACAGCAGAAAGATTTTGTTGCAAGTGACCTGCCCAATTTGGTGTTATACTCCTTATTCTAAATTTCCTGGCAATCTCAAATTTATAATGGTAAAAGTTCATACGGCATAACATCAAGATTTTCCACTTTTCATTTGCAGCTGCAGTCAACAGCATTCAAATACTCTGAAAGTCTATTACCATTCCAGATATCAGATACTTTCTTCTCAGTAACCATAATATGAAGTACTTATCTGTAAGAAAACTATAAAGTCAAACACACTGTCACAACGCATCACACACAACACTGCTCTGCAAGAATGCAAAATGCCAGTGATGCCTTTTCATCTTAAATGCATGTATTACCAGGTCTGAAGCTTAGAGCCAGTTACCACGGACTGAGCTTTCAGAAATATCATTTACAGTCTAAACTACTCACAAAGTGAGAAGTAAACTTAAATTGGTTTTAAATGATAACCTGTTATCACTGTAACAAAAGGACATATTCAAGCAGTCGAATGTATTTTTCAGCAGGATCTTCTACAAAAACACATCAGACAGTTTGAGAAAGCATTTCAAACACTGCTTATGGAAATTATCCCAAAAGAGATCTCATAAGATCTCCGAGTTTCCCAAAACAGAAAATCCAGATACAAGTGTGGTACATGCAAACTGTAACTACTTTCCATAGGCTTACAATTTCAGTGTAGTTTTCTAGGGTTGCCTAGCTTAAATATCATTTACTAATTTTTCTGCCATAAATAAATAGTCAGATTCATTACATAAATTTCGGAGGGAAAACAGTGTGGGTGGTTCATTATATAATCTTCATGCTGTGCTGAACAATTTTTGTGGACAGAACATGAAAGGAGATTTTAGATCAAAATAAACAATGTGAAAGACAAACAGAAGATAAATGGAATGAAGAGGTTTATATTATTAATAAAGTAAAACAGTAAATTTCAAATTAAAATTAATCCAGCTTGAAAACTTGTATTAGATGAGATAGATAAAACACCATGCCAGAAAAAAAATGGCCCTGATAGCCAAGGAATAGTGACGGATGAACATTGTACTGCAAAGCACAAGCACAAGGCTTTAAAGATTACTAAGATTATTTTCTGCTATTCACTAGATGTTCATTGCTGGGAAGCCGTGAAGGGTTCTTCAGTAGGAGCAATGTCTACAATACAATTATGGGCTCCCAATATAATGCTGCAAGAAAGTGAGACTAATGTGACCTAGAATGTGTGAATCAAAACATTTGTAATAGAAAAGTTGCTCATTAGTAGCAAGAACAGAAAACCAACATTTATGAGCCTGCCTTGCCAAAGCACTACTGTGAAGCCAGGGTACGCACTGAGGTGCTGTACTTGCTTGTTCCTACCTCCATTGTTTCTGACCACATCCTCAGTTGCAAGCAGTTAGGCAGAGATGCTTACTCTGTGTTTGCAGGGTTCCTCACTCAAGACCAAACTTTGTCTTGACTTCAGACTTCACAGCTGTATACTTCTCTGTATCTGCAACAAAATGTGGTAGAGTCCTTCACTATCACCTCTTAAGGTGGATACTAAACCTCTCAATGAAATGCAATTTCTTAAAGAATATAACCATGCATGCTTACCACTTTATAGATCCCAGACATTCTGTTTTTATCATATTTTATCATGCAGAAAGCAGTGGTCCATTACAAAACACAGACAGAAAGTAACAATCAATACTGGTGCCAAGGTCAGAAAAGAAAACTTAAAATACTCAGTAAAACACAGGTATGCAAAACTTGCCTGGGTTTATAATTTCTGGGATCAGTCTAGTAATTTTAAAGGTCATTTCAGACATCATGACACCAAAAACAATTGTGCTAACAATACTGCACATCTTCATAAGTAATTGCTAGCGTTCGCAGCATAGTTTTCCTTGTCCAATGCAATACAGCCACCCTCCACCCCCTTGTAAAACAAGAATAACAATATATTCATTCATTTACATTGAAAAGGGAAACATCTAAACATTGGCTGGAAATCTATATCAATCAATTTAGTCAGGGAGAAACAGCTTATGTGACTTTTATTACATGAGAAATATTTAGCTGGTCAAAAAAAGAAAAAAAAGCTTTGCAAAATCTAAATGCAATCCAAAATCAATAATTAAAAATAAGGCTTGAGTTGGATCATGAATATCTCAAGAAGATGAATTGGAAGCCTGTCTCTTTGTAGTATACCAGTAAAAAAGTGAAAAGTGGTTGATGAAGAAAAAGGCTCCATCCAACAGCAGCTGAACAAGGTGAAAGTATTTGTTGCATAGAAACACTTTCACTAATCACTCTATACAAGCATCACAGGGCTTCAGTCAGGTCCAATGGGGCATATGGACAGTAATTCAATTACTCTCTTTGGCAATAAAAGACACCACTGAGTCTTTCCAGCCAATCTGAGCCTCTAATTATAGATGAAGGTTTTCCTAGCACAGTTGGACATTAAAAGTCAACTAAGAATTAAAAATGACCTTGCACAGGACAAGCTCATATGTAAAACTTCTCTCTTTGGAGAGTCTGGTCTATGGCTTTTCTGAGACATTCCTGTAGCTGACAGTTTTTGAAAGAAACAAAGATATCTTCACTTCTTTTTAAGTAAATCAACTAAACAGAATTAAGGTAGCCTTCATATATGTCTGAATCCTTGGAAGTTTACTGAAACGACTCTGAACTCACACATCTTTGAAAATCAAACCTATTCCTTAAATCCTACCCCTATATTTGCTCTGAATATTATAGATAGCATTGAAATAGCCACAGAATCCAGACATATCTCCCAACTAGATTACTTCTCACCTCATCTGATATCAATAAAATCTCTGATAAATACACAGTATACATCATTACAGCCAGTTTCAGTGTGGCTAACTTGGTTATTTACTATCTAATTCACCCTGCCTTGTACCATACCAAATTCCTTAAACATTACTGCAGATCATTTATACTCCATGTGAGTATACAATCACCAACTCTTCAGGTTTCATGGTGGACTTGAGATGAGCTGTACTTCTCTGCAGATCTCTGCTGCCAACTTCTTGCTGTGGACAACTGACCAGGACGGAGGTTTCAGCAGTGTACAGCAGCTGCTAGCTTACTCATAAGGTGACTGACATGGGAATAACATCTGTGTAAATTACCTATGTGAACAGGCCTTAAGGGAACTTACTCACATGGCTACAGTGTAAAAGGCACCATATTACAGCCTCCTCCAAGCCCCCTTAAAAGTAAACAAGCACAGCAGAAATCTTGCCAACCAATAGCACGCATCTCTGCAAGTTACTTACTAGTTATAATGCTTTCTGTTCAGCCATTTGTATTCTTGTTCTATTTGTTTCACATTTCGCTCTATTTCTTGACAGTAGAGCTGCTGTTAATGTATAAACTGAAGCTGTGCTCTCAATTACTGTAAAAGCAATAATATGAAAGACGAATGTCTCAATACAATTTATTCTCAAGTTATTCTCCATCTCTTAGATCTAGAAAAAAAAGCTAGGTCAATTACAGTTCTCTTAAAAACATACAGAAAAATCACTGCTTGCCTAGGGGGAAAAAAAAAAGAGCAAATTAGAAGCACTGTCCTCAAACTATAATTAAGGAACATGATAAAACCAAGTAAAAATGAATAAAAACTAATTCCTCCGAGACCACAAAAACTGGCAATGCAACATAACCTCCTTTTCATGCTGCAGTATCACTTGGTAAATTAGATAGTCAAAACATGATTTGACTCACTGCTAGTCAAAAATATCTGAAAACAATTTTATTTGAAACCTAAATGTGTCTGACATGCTTTACCTCGGGTTTTTAGGATTAAATTCATTAGCATGATAAGCATGGTACTATTAAAAAGCATTTTATTCACTATTGCTACACAATTCTTACCAGAAATACAGATATAGATTCAGGGCTGAACTGAAATGGGTATAAGTTTATTCAGCTACAAAGTCAAAATTCAGGTATCCATAGGACAAAAAAGAAAAATCACACTGAAACAGGAATGAGGAAACAAGGACATCATTGCCTTGAGACCTGTCCTGAGATTCTTCCATTTCTTCCTCCATATGCCTAAGAATATGGAGGGGCAAGTGGGGGGTGTGTGTATACACCTCATTCAAAAGCTCTTCATTACAAATGGTCAAAAATATATAACCTTACGCACAGAATTTCTGTGGTCTAAACCAAAAATGATGGTAAACTCAAATTCCTTAAAAATACCTGCAAGATGATGCCATTTGCAGGTGATGATCAGGAATTATCAATCCCACCTCTACCATGGAGTATTCAGCACAGCTGGATTGTTAGTATTCATAAAATTAGAAAATAAATCCATTGAAATCTTCTAAGAAGTTTGGTAGCATATCTTGTATGACCCCAATATGTCACATTTGACAGTCTCCAGTCAGACTCTTACAGGCTGAAGCTCTTTCTCAGACTCATTTTTTTTGTTATTTACTATTTATCTTTTCCACTGATAGAAACTACCATGACTATCAACTATCTTTTTATTAGCAACCTAAAAGGCTTTTTAGAGATATAAAAATTGAATTACTAAATCATGATGAGAAAAATACAGACAGATAGCAATATGGATAAACCATGTTTCTCTGCTTTATACAACTTAACTCTAGTTAACAAATTCCAGTCAAACTATAAAGATACTTGGTATTCTTGTTCACTGTAGAATATTTAATGGTAGCATACATCTGCCTACTCACATATATTTGTGTGTCTGCCTGTACACCCTTTCTTAATATATGCTTATTTTAAACTTCCTGCAGGAAAAAGTATTCTGTGATTTAGCCTGCCTGCACTATTTCTGGGGCAAACCCATAATTTACCATGTATTAGTTTGTTTTCTAAACAGTTTTTCACGTATCAATCTCCAGCTCTCTTCAGGGAAGCAGTAACATATGGTAGGGAAGATCCTAGTCCTGGGTGTTTCATTCACAAACTCTCATTGCTTCAGGCTCTGGATTAAATTAACAGTTTGAAGAATGCTCATGTAGATGTGTTAAATAGGAAAATGATTCAGTATTCCTTTTCTGTGGGCAGAAGTCTTTATCTTTCAGCGTACTTGAAAAAAAGATAGATCTTTTTCTTCTATTTGGTCTTCACATGACAAAAACATCCAGAAATAAGATCCAGCCATAGGGACACAGGGAGAAATGACAGTCACAAGGAAAAAAAGATTAAGCGAGAGGTTCAACAGAAAGCTGCAAGATTTACTACCAAAATAAGGTTATTTTGGTAGATTAAGTGTTTCCTTTTGCTATTTCTTGCATATGTTTTTAATTGGCTTTGTAAAACATTGGGAACTCTGTCAGGTTGCCAGATTTCTGCAGCCCTGCTCTCTTCCTCCTGTATTACAATCTGTCCCACAGTTGACTGTATTTGCTCTGTGAGAAAATTTCACCATGTGACTCTCCTTAAGGAGAATTTCCCTTGGATCATTACTGTTTTTGTGCCTCAGTTTGTTATTATAAAAGATTTTTAAATTTCTCTTTCTTTTTTTCTAGCGATACATAAATAATTACTGAATCAGAATACAAAAATAATAATAATACAAAATAAAGAAGTCCACTGAGCCTGTTTCAGAACCTACCCTACCATATCTTAGAAGAAATTAAACTAATATTTCATATTAAGTTGAGTTTCAGTTTCTCAGCTTTAGTCCTTGTTAGAAAGAGGGAAATATGTGTATGATCCTAGTAAATAAACTCATGGGAAAATAACATTAAGTGATATCCTAGTGTTAAAGTACAATTACATGAGGAAAATGTCACTGAGAAATTGCTTGCATTGTATCGAAGTATATAAGTTAATAATATAGTGGCAAAATTTGTTTGTATTTTCCAGTGATACACTGAAGAAGGAGGAGGAAGACCTGCAAATGGGTCTGAACAGTCTGGACTGCTGGGCTGAGTCCAATGGCATGAGGTTTAACATGGCCAAATGCCAGGTCCTGCACTTCAGGCACAACAACCCTATGCAGAGCTACAGACTGGGAGAAGCCTGTCTAGAGAGCTGCCAGGAGACGACAGACCTGGGGGTGTTGGTTGACAGCAGTGTGCCCAGGTGGCCAAGAAGGCCAACGGCATCCTGGCTTGTATCAGAAACAGTGTGACCAGCAGGTCCAGGGAGGTGATTCTCCCTCTGTACTCAGCACTGGTGAGGCCGCTCCTTGAATACTGTGTCCAGTTCTGGGCCCCTCACCACAAGAAGGATGTTGAGGCTCTGGAGTGAGTCCAGAGAAGAGTGACGAGGCTGGTGAAGGGGCTGGAGAACAGGCCTTATGAGGAATGGCTGAGAGAGCTGGGGGTGTTTAGCCTGGAGAAGAGGAGGCTAAGGGGAGACCTCATTACTCTCTCCAACTCCCTGAAAGGATGTTGTGGAGAGGAGGGAGCCGGGCTCTTCTCCAAGGTGACAGGGTACAGGACAAGAGGGAATGGCCTCAAGCTCCACCAGGGGAGGTTCAGGCTGGATGTCAAAAAAAAAAAAAAAAAAAATCACAGAAAGGGTCATTGGGCACTGGAACAGGCTGCCCAGGGAGGCGGTTGATTCACCTTCCCTGGAGGTGTTTAAGGCACAAGTGGACGAGGTGCTGAGGGACATGGCTTAGTGTTTGATAGGAATGGTTGGGTTCAATGATCCAGTGGGTCTCTTCCGACCTGGTTACTCTATGAGTCTTACTTCAGAGCAACTGAACAGTTAAGTTTAAGAGAGTTTAGAGAGATCTTTCTCCAGCAAGCTATTTAATTTCCATTTTACTAAATTATGTATCGGGAAGAAGTGCAAATGATTAAACTTAAATGTCAGGTAAAGGTTAATTCAGTACTATAAGAATTTGTAGACTAACTTATAAGAATTTGTAGACTAACTTAATTTCATTGTATGTTCACATCACAGTTGGTAAAGGATCTAAAATATTTTGATTTTTAGCAATAGCTTTACTAGATCTCTTGTGACCTGAATAAGAAAAGATGTCATTAAATGTTTCAAAACATGATGGTGTATTAAAATAAGGTAAAATGACTGTTAGATCTGGATAGAAACCTGCCTCAAATCTTGGTGATCTGGCATCGAGGCAGTACTTAAGAGGTTAAAACCAAAGTGAGATGTCAAATGAAAGCATAACTTATTTTGTGCTAACGAGCAACCAATAGTGTCATCTTAAAAATATGACACTGAATAATGACCATTTACCATTAAAAAAATGTAAGGTCTATAGAACTTTTGAGATGTTTTAATATTACCCCTTGGTATCATCTGAGATACTCCCACTGTGGCCTGGCAGACAATTTGCTCAGGTATAGCGAAGAACTTTTCTCCTCTCATTAATCTTTAACCTCCAACCTACCTATATTCACAGATAATTTATAGTCAGTTGTGCTGTTGTCATTTTACCTTACACTGTTCTCCCTGTGTTCAGGGTTCATTCCCTTCACACATCTATAGAGTCAGTCTGTACAGGAATAATTTATCGTAAAATTAGTGATGAACAATAATTGTATTAGGCAACGTGCTCTTTTTCTCTGATCAGATACATTTTCATTAGCACATTTGAAAAGATGCCAAACACAAGGTAAGCTTAAAGATTTAAAAAAATGGTTTCATGTTTTACTCTTTCATATCTTGTACTTTGAAGTACTACAGAATTGTCAGGTTGAATGTCTCTTCTGGCAAGCATAAACATCTACCAAAATAGCCACTTGCCTCTGCTAGCACGTGGAAGTTAATACTTTTCACACCAATTATTCCTGTAATTTAGAAGTGTTAAACAGTGTTTGTGATACTCAAGTAAATTTAATTTGAAACCAGCACAGGCAGATTTTTAGTTAATCTCCCCAGAATAAAGTTACAATAATGGAGAGGAAGAGGAAATTCGCTGTGCTGCTCCTCTGGAAATTTTCTCAAGGAAAGAAACAAGGAAACCAAGAGTGTAAACTGCCTGGACACAAGAAGAAAGTTTAGCTGAGGACTGCAGCTTAAATGTTCAGCATCATGGTAACCAGTTAACCTGTTAGAAGCATTCTCCTGGTGACAACAGTCACATGATAAACATGCGTATCAATATGCAAACTACAACTAGTTGTGTATTGAGTCATCTTAACCATTTAGCTTGCATATACATACTGAAACGAATTTCTCTCAATCGTTCAAGAATTCCCATTATCTTCATTGGTGTTTCTAAGTTCAATCCAACTTCCATGTACATTAGTCTAAGCCAACAGAAAAACACAAGAGCAAAATATTCACAATGGAAACAAGTCTAAACATTTGTACCACCAAGAACCTTAGCACTCTCAGTTTTATAGTACCCCAAGTATTTGTCTTAATATAACGCTGTACTGCTGCACAGATCATGCGTGGGAGTAGCAGGGTGCAGGAAGGAAAATACTTCACTACATTTGACTCTAAAAATTAACTTTCAATACCACACAGTATTTCATATTTCACACACAACCCACATCTGAACCTATACTATGGAGTTTATAGAGCCACACAGGGTGGGGTGAGCCTTCCCTCCAACAGGTGAGAAATTATCCACTGACAAATTTTTCTCAGACTTAAATCCCAGAGTTTGGTGAGTGAGTTTTAAACCAAAAAACTCTTACTTATGGATAAAGCATATTGCAGTGAGTTGAACTGCATATATAGTAAAACATTTGTATTTATCATGGAAGAAAACGCTGGAAGAAGCTAGATCATTCTTCACAAACTGTCTGGGTAGTTCATAATAGCATCAGACAAATGTCTTAGATTACAGCAACAGTGACCTGAGCCCTCAGAAACATGATGTAGTCCAACTGCACTCAGACTCATAAGTCTAGCTGAAGATTTTTCAGAGGAATGAAATATTATAGAAACAAGCAATTGTCATAACCTATTTACTACCCAAATATCCAGTTCTGATTAAATTCACCACATGATGACTTATTTAAAGGAAAAGAATTCTTTATATTTTAGTTTTAGAAATGTTACTAACCTAAAAAAAAAAAGCGCACATTTTTAATAAGGAGTATATTACTTTAAAATTCCTATTCCTACAGAAAGCTAAACTGACGAAACAATACTGTATTTCCATCTAAGTATCTTAAAATGATAACATCAGGAATACCACCAGGTTTCTGCCGTTGTATGTACCCCCTTTGTTTTGAGGTTTAAATTAAAAATCAGTAAACATCATGTTTTTCCTATTTAATATTAATATAGTCAACCTTTTTAGTTATTCTGCATCTTAATCACTCTCTTTGTAATTCTAATATGTGAAATAAAACCTATAAACTCCTAATTATCAAAATGTATGGGGGAAACATATCTACTGTATAATTAATTCCTGACAAGCTGAATTCAAATGAAATAATACCTTGGGTAAGTACAAAAGCTACAAACGGATAACACCTTTCAAAACATCAGGGTTTGGTTTTGTGATTTTTTTGGGTTTGTTTTTGTTATTTTTCTCCAGTCAAGCAAGTCAGAATACGCTCTCTAATAAACAGAACTATCTTTAATGAAAACCCTATGGTTCTTGATAGTTACCATATTTCTGCTGAAATGGAAAAGATGAGTGTGAAATTTTGCTCTTCTTTCATTTACAAGCACTTTGGAAAGTCAAGGGAGCTCTCAGCAATGCATTAGCAAGCCTTAAATGACCATCTGAGGTACTTGTCAATACTTGCTCAGGCAGGAGGGAGGCTGAATTAGGTTTATATGATCCACAGAGTGTCAAACCTATGGAAGATGTGACAGTTTACAGATACCAAAGTATCTGCTGTAGGTTGTTGCTCTGCTTTAAATGTATTAGTCTTGGTCTATCATTCCATAAAAATGTTAGTGAACACTTTTTGTCTTTGGAGGAGAAATACTAAACACTAAGAAGGCTGAGGTATGGCTTTCAATAAGAAGGTATATGAGAGAAGTATGCGAAAGTAAACTCTTGCACATAAACGAAAAGCAGTTCCTTGAAAACATTCCAATCCTGACAGTGGAGCTTGAAAGGCCATTTTCCTATTTCACAAGGCATTTTCCCCATCTTCTGTACTTGCTGTTGACAAGAGTTTGTTATAAAAATGGTTCAACATCTTGGTCTGCTCATCGCCTCCCATTCTGACTCAGTTCACTGTCAACATTCCTCTCAGCCTCCTTCACCATCCCTTTCATATAAGTGAGCACACTACAGTGTGTTATAGAAAAAAATTCTTACAAGTTTTCAACGAGTTCATTTCAATATTGGAAATAGTACAGCTGTGACTTTTATTAACCTCAACAGAATAAAAAAGCAGATTAAGTGCTGGGAAGATGTACGCTTTTGCTTGGACTGTAAGGCTCTGGTGATATGCAGCAAATTCTCTCTCCCTCACCTTTGAATCTTGATCTTTGACTTAACATCATGATAATAAAACTGAAGAGTAATTATATACTAACTATAAAAGCAGTACCATCTAACTGTTCAAAAATTAAGGCACAGACTGTGGGCATATAGTAAGCTCTGGCTCTATATGGTTCAGAATAAAAACATATTTCTGATGGAGAAAGATACATTTTCACTGTTCTTGATAGGAAGGGTGCAGCACATTATCAAATAGAACCATTAAAAAAAATCATAGAAAGCTTAAAGTATGCAGCCTTCCTTTGCACTATCTGAAAACAGAACTGTCCAGAGGGGTTGATCATCACCCATTTTCTTTCTAAACACCACACTTGCTCTAGGCAAGTGCTCTTAGCTCCTCTAAGGGCTTTAACTATAGGGTACGTGATGGGCATCCAGACTGTCTTAGGAACCAAAACAGAAACATATATCTTTGATTATTAATAACCAAAGTACATAGCTTGTCATAAAATTTGGAAACCACCACAGGGTATCACTCACCCTGTTAGTACATGAGCAATCCTACGAGTTTTAGTTTCTGTTTAAAACATAACTGTATGTCTCCAGACACTATCATTGCTATTAATTTCTAATGTCCCTCAATCTATCTGTTTCAAAACACCACACACCATAAAACACTTGATTAATGTTCAGTTACCAAACTGCGATGCATATTAACACAAGACAGCACAGACTTTATATTTTAGAAGGGTGAATGGGTTCTTAGAGAAGACTGCAATGAACTTGTTAGTCAAAGTATAACACAGGCCTATCCTGAGATGAATGACCTCAATAACCACACCTACAGCTAAGAAAATGAAGAAAATGAAGAATCCTGCAGAGTTTTTGACTTTGCTCTTTCAGCACTGCAGTCATGAGACAGTGTAAGCTTTGTACCCTTTCCAGACAAGAGAAAGACAAAAAAAAAAAAAAAAGAAGGTTGGTAGTCAGAATGAGAATAAGATGAGCATTTCATTTATATGCTGCACTGAGTAGGCTTTAGTCAAGGTGACATTTGGTTTCACTTCAACTTTTTCTTAAAAAATATGCCTCAGTTTTTCAAATGAAAATTACAAATATAATTTCACAATTACTGTGTCCTAAGGATACGGCACAAATAATGCATTTAAAACACCTCTAACCATCCTGAAAAAACAATACTGACTTGTCCACTTCAGACTCAGCTTTACTTTGAAATTATTTTAAATCACCATTTCTTGGGCTCACCTGGTTATGTATTCATTTGTTCCAATAGAAGTTATCTTCTGTAAGTGTTCTGTACTACTTGCATGATAACAAAAGAAAAGGAATAGCTAATATCTCGCTGTGACCTTGAAATCTGGGAAGTGGAATACATTTAAATAATTTAACCAAGCACGGCATTTGAAGTGAGTTTCACATCTTGAGTTTTGAAAATGCTGAAGTCACGTAAAAACTGATTAAAGTTTTGGCAAGGAAATCCTGTCTACTTTCATATAATTGTCCACTCACAGTTGTAGAGGTCTTTTCAATTACACCATATTATGCCAGAAATTTAATGTTATGCAGATAATAATCACATAGATTATGCATACAGTGCCACACTAATAGGCATATACACCTATATTCAAAACCAAATACTTTCAAAAGTCCAATTACTGAATGGTAGTAACACACTTGGCCTATCATAGAATCATAGAATCACCAGGTTGGAAGAGACTCACCGGATCATCGAGTCCAACCATTCCTATCAAACACTAAACCATGTCCCTCAGGACCTCACCTACCCGTGCCTTAAACACCTCCAGGGAAGGTCTGCTCTATTATGTTCAAACTCTCAGGACTTAGAAGTCCTTGAAAAGAAGTGCCAGCTAAAGCCATCACATTTATGCTCACCACATAAGGAAACAGCCATCACTCTCAAGTAAAATGATTGCACGCTGCTTGACCAAGGAAAGTTAGAAAACATGCTATTTTATTTTAAGCAGATGTTGTACTAAGTCATTCATAAGATGCTTGAAGCCACAAAGTAAAAAGCAACAACAGCCAATTCTTCCCACGAAGGTCCTGGCACTGTAGAGGGAACATGCCACCTTCACCACAGCCCAATCAGGCTGCAGGAACCAGAGATTCCTCCGCAGCAGCCACCTGCATTGCAGCACTTGTATTTGCTTCTAAGCTGCAACAAAACACGGGCAGCATACACATTCGTAGACCCTGACCCAAGCAAGAAGCCTTGAGACAAGGAGAAAAGAGTCTTTTCATTTCACAAGTTCTAGCAAGGTTTTTCTCAAATAGAGATTGAACGTTATTGAAAATGAAAAGTCATACCCTTCTCTCAAAAACTGAGTTATAGTCACCACTTGGAAGAAAACCTTACAGGCCGGCAAGCACAAGTCTTTGAATAAGCTGAAGAAAGAGGCAATCTTTATACCCTGTAAGCAATTACCATCTGCTGTTAGCTTCTTCCAGCAGCATCTGCTGCTTGCAAGTATGTTTAAAAAGCAAATAGATGTATAAATTTTCCACAACCAGCCCTAAGAACTCCTAAATGACTGCCTATACCCCAGAACATGCATCCTGATCACCCCCACCTTCTTAGAGCACCTAATATTCTGCCTGCTTGCAGCTCTAATCTTTCATGATGAGCATCACAGAATCACAGAAAAGTCTGGGCTGGAAGACACTTCTGGGAGTCACTTAAATCCAATTCTCTGCTCACAGCAAGTACAATGAGTTCTGGCTGTTCAAGTACATTTTAAGTGTCTCCCAGCATCTGAAAAAAAAATTTGGGCTGGTTTGGGGTTTTTTGTATTTATAATGCTTTAGATTTGCATGAGATAGATGACAGAATGGCAAATAATAGTATGACAACATTAATAATACAAGCAAAAAGCTTTTTATGAATATAAAAAGTCCTTGATAGCACCTTGCTTGGTTTCATTTTCTTTCTGTATAAAGTTAAAAGCACCACTTCACCTGTCTTGACAGAAAATATTTTTGTTGTTATTGGTCGTTTGAATAAGGATGACATTTTCTAATCTATGAGTCAAAGCAGCACAATGAGATGCTACCATGGCTGATCATTTACAAAATATCCTTCTCTATAAATTGCATGTGGAACAAAAAACATCAGCTAGAAAGACCAAGTATTCTCAGAATGGTAGCCCTCTGCAACACGTATCTCCTGCATAATTAATATTACAACTGAATTTTCACAACGTGTAATAACTTTCCATGCAGAAAATCCTCTCCCTGCCAGAGAAGGGAGTAATGTGTGTATTGTCAATCCTGAAAGCAAGGAAT
The DNA here is from genome assembly GCA_033558105.1 of Coccyzus lansbergi. Classification (NCBI taxonomy): domain Eukaryota; kingdom Metazoa; phylum Chordata; class Aves; order Cuculiformes; family Coccyzidae; genus Coccyzus; species Coccyzus lansbergi. The sequence continues at coordinate 2,060,603 of JAUMJK010000760.1, read as the reverse complement.
AAAGTCTTGACCAAGTTGTAATGGAAGCAGTGTTCATGTACGCATCTATATCAATATACTGAGACAACATAAGTACAGATGGTGTGAAGGGTACATAATTGTCATGGGGCATGTGGGGATTTATGGCATTGTGGATAATTGTTTCAAATGCAAACTAAAATATGTTTATATCTGTTCCTGAAATGATACAATACTGTGATATAATCTGCTAGTCTCTTTCGCAGCTGTTGATGGGCACAGTCCTTTTACGTATGTAAGCACATTGGTAGCTTTTCAATCTAACTCCTATTTTGACAACTTAGTTTATTCTTGCAGTTTGCCAGAAATTAAATACTTGAATACCTGCTTTAAAAAAAATAATAAAAAAATTTAAAACAGACCAAAAAACCCAGTCTCTTCTCTAAGCAATGTTTTTATTCTTACTTTATGTGTTCTTGGAGATACTTTCTATATATACTATCTAGAAATCATACAATGCTTAATTGCCAGTTCATTGATAAGAATAACTTTATCAAATGTCAAAACAAGAAATTGCAAGTAGCGGAAAAGATCCCATTGTATACTAAGATTGCTTCTATAGCCTAAATAATTCCCCTTTCCTTCACTCCCCCATCACTTCGAGTGTTAGATCAGGGAGAGAAGTGTTGGTATAATCGTTCAGATTTTCAAAGATGACCTACCAAATAACCAGTCACTGACTTGCATATGTCCACTGAAAAAAGATTCCAAAGATAATAGCAAGTTAAGAAGAGTCAACATAACCTCATACACAGCATTTTGAGAGCCAGATGTTTAATGCTTTGAACCATGCAGTCAACCAAGCAATAAGACCAGTAACGTGGCTGCACCTGGTGGTGCGATCAGATTCAATGACCCAAGCATTTTTGCATCGATCCAGCAGACTAAAGTTACTACTGATCTATGCCAATTTTAATCTAATCTTGGATGATGAATCACACCGCTTTGAGCAGTTCACATTTACTCAGGGTGTTAAAAATGGCACATATAGACATACTTTTGTGCCAGTGGAGATTAAGTGAGCATAGTAATTAACACAGGATACAATCTTATCCCCAAAAAATCAATTCTCAGTAAGGTGACACAACCTTATTGACCTCAATCCTGGTTTGCTGCAACTATAACCAATTTTTGATGAGCAGAGACTCCCAAGATAGCTCTTGGGTTTGGCCAAATCAAAATGTCTCAGTTCATATACAGCCAAAAAAAAAAAAAAAAAAAAAAAGTCAGGCCTGTTCTGTTCCTACTGGTACAAATGAACAATCAGCCTTCCCAAAGATGGCTTTCCTTATAATAGGGGATCCTCCAGACTCTCAGGGTTGTTTATACATCAAACACTTGCTTTTGGCTTCAGCCAAGGAATAGGCTTGAAAGCATAGGACAGATATATCTATTTTCTTCTTAGAATTATTGTTTAACTTTTCTTTTTTAAAATAAAGAAATAAGTATATGTATACTTAAAAGTAAATTTATCTATTTTTAAATCAGTTGGCCAAAATGAAGCACGTACATCTCTCAAGTCAGTAAAGAACACTACAAATCATTTACCCGAAAGGGTCAGAGAAGTGCAGTCTAAGCAGAAATTATCCCATCATGACAGAAACCACTATGAAACATATGAAAATATTATACTCTCACCAGGCCATTAAGAGATTGTTTATTTATCGTTATCACATCTTCACCAAGATAAAAGCTTGCAAAACCACATCTCCAGCCAGTATAAATAAGCATAGCTCCCTTGAATCTAATAAAATTAAAATGACTTATAACTCTACACCATGCAACACACACTTTATTATATAACTACTTAAGATCCTATTTCCATTGTTAGACAGCATCTAACAACCTGTCTAGTGATGCCTGAGACTAGCATAGAGCTACAATACTGATGAAATACAATAAAATAACCCAAATATACTGCTGGATTTTTTCAAGAGAGAAACAGGTTTTATTTTTCTAAATATTAAAAATACATGTACTATTTCCCATTATCCAGCTAAATTGGACTGAGTTTGCACCTACTTTTCACTCCTTGCCTTTACCACAAATCACTCATTCCTCGCACATTTCTAAGCATCACTCAGAAATGTAGCAATCTTTCAGGCAAATCAAGGAACTCATCAATACAGATTAAATAGTGGTGTTTAAAATTGCTCTACATTTTAATTAAGCAACAGCTATGCTTTAGTTGTCAAAGATGGCTAAAACACCATGAAAGGAAACCAAACAGGTGACAACTACCCTCATTTAATTCCTCTTAGTCCAGAAAGTTATTTTTACTCACTGGTTCAACACTATAAACTTCCTATTCCTATCTAGATCTCATTTTCCTTAAAAGGAAAATTTCAAAGAAGCAGGTGTAGGTCAGAGACAAAACACATGCCATTTTGTGGTACTCTACAGAGATCCTCCAGCCTATCCTGCTAAAGTATTTTAAAGGGATGTATTTCTACTTAAACAGTTGATGCAATGCCCACTGAGAATGAGAACACTGAAATTATTATTTCAGGTTCTGCTGTGATTCTCAAAACTCAGGCTAGGCAATGGTCAGTCTCCTAAGGAACAGTTTATTCCATATGGATGCATTGAGATGCTGTTTCCCCAAGATGCAGGAAAGAAGTTAATGAATTTTCCTGCGTATAGCTGAGAGTAAAACTGTAGCTGGTGGTGCAACTTAATCTACCTGTAATCACAGCATCAGGAAAAGAAATTAATGAACTTTGCAAGAAACTGTGCAAGTACCAAAGAAATAATAAACTGGTCTTTGACCAAGAAAGCAACTGCATTTCTAAACAATAGAGGGCTTAATTGGAAGAAATGTTTCCTTTCCAAAAGAAAGGAAGAAATTCATTGTAGATGCCTAAGCAAGAACTCCACAGCTGAATTTTCTGCATTTTTTTCTGAAATTTTCTGCAATTTTCTGCATTTTTCTTCTTGTGAGTCTAGTATTTTATGGAATTAAGATCTGCACCTGCAACAATCTTACAATCACTGCAGTGATTAGTCCAGCTGTATTTGTATTTTATGTAAAGTTGATTTTACTTCTGGTTTTTTCTTTACATCCCAGCCTCGACAGTAAATTTACTTTGTGGAATATGACTGCGACTGGATTTGAAGACTTCTGTTATGATTAAACTGCTAACAAATGCTACACATAGAAAGCTGAATTAGGAAAAGACACACGCTAAAAACAGGCTTCGGAAATCCACATCTTGTAGGACGACTGTGAAGAAACTGGCAAATAAACCAAAAAAAGATGGGATGTGGAAGAGAGAAGAAAACACTGTTTGGAAAATCATTTAACCCTTAATGCCAAAAGGTCTTTGAAAGCCTTTAACATTTAACATTTAACATTTCCTTATGTTAAAACAATTGTTAAAATACCTAGTAGGTCTACATTAGGAACAATATCCATGTATTTATAAAACTCTGAGCAGAAAGAAATCCACATTGGAACTCTTAGCCACTATACTAATATACGTGGAAAACCATGCAGATGTGGTCTTTTCTAAAATACTCATCTGTTAAAAACAAAAATAGTTTTCTAATAACAACCACTTTATACCTCCTTCAAGACAGAAATCTCTCAATGGACTAGTTCCCTGTAGGTTTGCTTGTGTCTCCTAATTATCTCTTCCATTTTTCTAGTAATTCTCCTACTTTTCTCCTTGATGAAAGTGTGAGTCTTTGCCTTAACACCTACACAATATTTTTGCATATTTGAACAGAAAACACATAATTATGGTCTTGCAGTACATAATTCTTCATCCTCTTAAGTCAATAACATCAGCAGGAAGGATATGGAGCAGAATTTTACTTTCACTCTATGCCTTGCTTGAATTAGTCATCCCTGGTAATTTTTATAAGCAAATTAAAATTCCAATCATTTTCAACTGGTTAGAATTGTTCATAAAGAAATTGTAAATGTCAGGAACTGGAAGAGCAAACTGATCTTTTAAAATGCCCCTAAAATTAAATACCAGGACGAACATTTAAGAGAATAAAGAGGAAAAAAAGAACAGAAGCTTTGCCCGTGTCAGAGGGCACTCAACCTGTTTTTCCACTTCATTTCCACTTCCTCTTTTGCTGTCCCAACACATTTCTCCTGTAGTTTGTCCCAGAATTACTTGCTCCAATAGTTGGTGATATAACAAACAAATCAAAGCATAATAAGTAAATTCAGGCACGTGACGCTTATTGTTCTCCCTTACTGAGGAGAATACGAACACATTTAAAATCAACATAAGCTGATTTCAGACTAAGTAAAAAGCAACATAATACCCAGCTGTTTATCCACCTAAAGCAAGGTCTGTCATCACACGAAAGTGATAAACTTAGGAATCAAATTTGCCACAATTGATCTTTAATCCTAGCGCTAACTATAGATGACATGGATAAAAAAAAAAAAAAAATTAAAAAAAAAAAACTATTGGAAGAAAACTTAGTGAGCTACCACCGATTCCTGAAGATAAAAAAATCCAACCCCATCCAGATAGCACTGTACTGGCAAATCAAAGCAATGCTTTCTTTTACCACTAATAAAAAAAGTCATACATTCAAGATGAAGATTTTATCATTTTTGATAAGTCAATTGTAGTACAAGGGTTTGTGCTAAGTCTAGTGACACTGTATCTTGTCTTCAGAGTTCACAAGTCTCCTAAGCAATAGAGGGCTGTCCAGAACTCAGGTTAGAATCATCTCTGATGCAGATTTCCTGTGTAACTTCACATGCCTTAACCCAGGAAACAGGTTAAAGCCCTTGGGCGTTTTCTTAAGTGTCTTTGGAGATGCACAAAATGCTCATGTAAACGCTGCAATGGCTTCAGCTCCCAAGCTTTATCTACAGTAATTTACATGCAAGAGAGCTGCTCCTAAATATAAATGTGACATGGACATCTGACTTCTTCAGACCCTTCTGCACTGAGCAAGACATAAACCATGGGACATTTCTCTACTGTCAAGATCTTTCTCTCTTCTCTCAGTCTCTTAATTTCTTAAGTGAATATGAAGTGGAGCTAATAGTCCTTACCCTATAGAGCAGCTTTTTAGACTAACAGGCTGTGGGGAGGCTGTCTCTTTACTATAACAGTACAATACAAGTAGCAAGAAAGAAGGAAGAAAAATATTTGCAATTCAAGACAAAAGTGAACCACATTTCACTCAAATGGGTTGATCTGTTACAGTCACTTTTCCCGTTCATTCTTACGGAAAATGCTACCAGTGAGCACAGATTTTCCTGGAAATCCAAGTTACAGAGCTTTCAATGTCAAGTTAATTACATCGCAGTTACCCCCCTCTCTTGGCAGATCATCAAATGCAAAATTGGGCTTTTAAAGTCTTAAACTGACAGCTTACTCTCCCACCACTCCTCCAGCAATTTCTATTTAATTAGTCCAGAAAAAGTGCAAAAGGTGCCCTCCAGCACCCCTATTCAACTAGTCATGAGACAGCATGTAAACAGCTTGAATATGTATTATATACAGGAGATTGCATAAAAAAAAAAATATACACCTTAATGCAAACAAGTGCACTGTCAAAATTACACGGTTTGATGCACTTAAGTAAATACAGTGAAGTTAATTTTCTCCCTTGTAATTAAATGTTAAATAATATACAACATTGTTCAGAAATACCTACTTCAGTCGAAGTCACTACATGGAAACAAAGACCTATGAAGACTAAATATTTTTTTTCAAAAAAATTCTAAAAGCAAAACTAAACATTACCAAGAACAGGTCAAGCAAGATACTTTGGTGTTCTATCTTCTCAAAGACACATCTGTATCTCAGATTACAAGCATTAGCTGACAGCTCTTCAGAGACCCGCACTTCCTAATTTACTCTAAACAGCTCATTGTCTTGTTCAGAGCTGCTGAAACAAGGGACAGAGAGGTTCTTGTCCAGGGAGACTTTCAATCAAGATCTACTTCAGAAATTAATCCTGTTCTGCTCATTCCACAGGCAATGTAAATCCTACCTGCTACTCTCCAAGGGATCTCAATAACAACAAAATCCCCATTACCACCATATGACAAGGCTAGCAGGTACTAAAATGCACTCTTTGAGAGACAGTTTTCTGCTGTCTAACTAAAGTCGGCTTAATCTAATGTCTAGTTCTATTTTAGACAGTACTTAACTAAGTGCATAGTTCTCACCATTTAATGCCTTTTGGTCTCTCATGGTCTTTATGATTACTAGGCTCAGCACACCTTTTTATGAGTTAAGTCTCCTACCTTTTAGAAAGCCATAAAGACCAAATACTTTGCTTGGACCATACAAACAAACCCAAAATGTTCTAGAAGAAATCTTATATCACACCTGATCATAACTTCTTTTGTGGTCTGTCTGGGGTCTGCCACAGAAGACCCCTGGCTTGCTAGCAACTGTAACATTGCCCTGGGTTGGCATTCTCCCCATGAACACCCTGGCCAGGTGTGTTATGCACAGTCCTTTTCCTGATTTCATCCAGGTGCCACATGAGATCTGAAGCCCAGGGACATTTCCCTGCGCCTTTCTTTCAGGTCAACAGATCTAAGATAAGGAAATAACTGTTAGGTCAAGTTTACTAGAAACGTGTTCATGGTGTGTGTCTGGCAAATCACAGCATAAAGTGTTTAGATTATGAAGATTTCAGCAGGAATGAAATAATATCCTGTGCAGAGAAAGCCAGATTTGGTAAGTCAGTGCTTTTGGAACCTGACAGGAGCAGATTGTCCCATCAGCTGTGCTCAGCTTGCCTCAAGCACGGCCCAGGAAACAAGCACCATTCTTGGGCTTGGGAGAAACATTAGAGAAGATTGCCAGGCCTACATACTTCTAGTTTAGGTGACCACAAACCTGCCTGAGAGGGAAGAGTATAATTTTTGCACTTTCTTTGTGCTTTAAACAGTAAGACACTGCAGACAGGTATTTTACACCACAGGTATTCCTGGTCCAGCTGGCAGGAGATCAATTAACACAGCAAGAAAAGAGATGTCAGACTCTGCAGCTGGTTGAACTCATGCAGGCATAAAAAATTCACAGCTGCTAAACATGTACAGCAGTTCCAAAGGCTTACATTTACGTGAAGGAAGACACTTTTATTGGATGGATCATCAAAACAAAAGAAATTTTCAAAAATAACAGTAGTCCAGATGTTTCGTACAAAAGGTACTTGCAGAATGTAAGAAAAGTGTTAAGGAGACTGGGTTTGGTGTTTTGAGGGAGTTGATGTGGACTCGGGGGATGTTTGTTAGGTTTCTGAATTTTTGCTTTGGATTCTTGTTTGGGGGTATTGTTTTTTAGGGGATGCGTGTGTAGGGTTTCATGGGGGTTTTTGTGTTGGTGTTTCTGGAGGGTTTGTTTGGGAGGTTTCTTTTGATTTTGTTTTTACACAGTCCTACAAGGCTCCTGAAATAAATTTGCCAACAATACAGAAAAAAAGAATTTAAATATTAATTTTGCACTGTTAAATCATTACATAGTCTCTTTGAGAGGTATTGCCAATATTGAATTTTAAGTAAATGTAAAAATAAATAAAGCAGTAATTATTTTGTTCTTTGCTTCCAGTATTTACATTTGGCTACTGCAAGTGGACAAGCTAACTAAACACTCACAGAAACCTACAACAACATCACACATAAACTGTGGATCTTCTCCTCTCCAGACAGAAATCCTGCAGCCTGGCTCATATTTCTGCATTTAATGGAGACTCCATCAGCAAGCAGCACTTGAGTGTGATACACAAGCATTGTGACATACAGTGGTCTTTTTTTCCCCATGAAAAGTGTTAGTTACAGGAGTAACTAACTATTGAAACAGACTATTAAGTAATAATATTAATCTTAAAATATCATACAGTTCTGTCACACCAAATGTGGGCACACTATGGGCATAAGTTTTCTTTTGAAAACACAAGGAATGGAAAAATATTATTCTCTTATTATAAACCTGAAAGTTTTAGAACATCTCTTCTCTTGAAACAATCCATAGCTTTCCCTTGCACTGCAGAAAAACAAATGCATGTGTTTACTTTGAATTTGCCTCTTTTTTTATGATTGCAAACTAGAACGCAATCACATTTTTTCAAACAACTGTACCCTACACTCATTGAGATATATTTACATAAAGCATGAAAAAATATAAGTAGATGGAAAAATAGGAAGTAGTTTAAAATAACAGGACAAAGCCTTTTTTCCACCCCTGTCTCAGACTGAAACGTTACAAAACATTTACCTCTGTAGACTACTCAGTTTCTATCATAACTGTAATGACAATTCAAACAAACTTTTTTTTTCTTAGCTGAAACCTTGGGATTTAGGTTACTGTAACATGCTGAAAGCCCTCAAAAATTAATCACTGAAATTATTCATTCATTTTTCAGGGTCATTCTCACAATAAATGACATGTAGCAGCAATATTCAGAACAAGTTTCCAGGATCAGTAGATGACACAAAATTTAAGGAAGATAAAATAATGAATGACAACACAAGCAGCTTCAAAAGAACTTTCAATCATTTAAGCAATTGCTCCAACAGATGGCAAGAGCACTTTGGAGTTGACAACTGCAAAACAATTTGCCTGGAAGAAAGCAAGCCAGTCAAGCAAAGTGTACTAAATAGGATAATTATTCAGCACAGTGATTAAAAAAAGCATTTGGAGACTTAGATTTGAAAAAGAAACTGAAGCTATGGGGACAAAAAACCCACAGTAAGACAAAGTATTCATTAGTAGTATCAAATAACAGACAGGTTGGCAACACACAAGGCATTATTCCAGCCAGCATCTACCATTCCCTGGCCCACAGAAAGGAATGCACATGCTTGTGTAACTGAAGATACTCTTTCTTATTTCTTTCTTTCCTAAAAGAAGTCCTGTTCACTCCCACCCCAGCTCCAACCAGCACACAATATCTTGAGAACACAGAAACTAAGAACTGATCCATGCCTTAAACCCTTTTCCTTTAGGCGGTCTCGCAGCCATGCGAGTGCCAGGGCTACCACAAGGTAGACGCTGTTGTGGTGTCAAAAAACAAGTGACCAGGCATGAGTAGGGGATTAACATCACTCATCACTCTTGCAGTGCTGTCTTCAAGATTCCACGTATTATACCTATCTCATCAATGTTGATTTTAACTCACTTCAGTTTCATTAATTCTTATTTAGACTTGTAGGGCAAATTATCCTCTTGTATCACATTTGCTGCATACTGTTATACTTAATTTTTATGCATACAGCTATTTTGAATTTACAGCACAAACATTTATGTTCTGAAATTAATGCCATAATTCCAGAGTCAGTTATCACACTGTATGCTTCAGAGAAGTGTAAATTATACCAATTCTTTCTGAAGGCAAAGTTCCTTCAACATATAACATCAAAATAAGTTGCAAAATCCAGTGAGCAGGCTAATTACTGCTTGAGACTTCAGAGAATGTAGGCTTCAAGACCAACAAGAACTGAAATACTATCGATACTCCAAACAACATAAACAAACCATACTAAAAGAGAGTTTGAAAGAAGCAAGTTAGATGCTATTTTTCTGTCTGGATTGTAAACTTCAACAGGTAAGTACGAAACTTTAAAATATTTACAGTTTCAAGTTTACTGCTATACATTAACATTAAATGAAATACAGTCTGTCTGCATTAATTCATTCATTTATCTTGAGGAGAATGTTAAACTTACAACCTGACATGCTATGATTCAATGTAAAGGACCTCTAGGATAATCTAGTCCAATCTTTGTAGGTGATAAATAGTTTAAATGAGACAGCCCAACACCCTGTCAAGATGAGCCTTTAAAGTGTCCAGAGTAATCTACCACTTCCCTGGGGAGATTATTCCAATGCTTAACTCTGCTCATGGTGAAAAATTTTCTCCTGGAATCCAGTTTATTTGTCAGTGCAAAGCTCCAAAGTATTTGAACAGCTAAAAAATATGTATCAGAAATAAAAAAAATAATTTAATTTTGAAAGCCTTTGCCCACCTCACCATTTCCATTGTTTTTCTTCAATGGGAATTTCATTTTCATAGGTCTTGTTAATAGGGGACTACAGGGTAATATTACCCATTATATATCCCAGCACTTTTCTCTTCAAAGCCATGAAACAAAATGAATGTAAGTATAGAGGTCCAGCATCACAAAATGACAATTTGAATGACTCCTAATATGAAATACTGCTCATCCCTACCATCAACTAGTTAGCTGAAGAGGCACAATAGCCAAGTAATGCATCCAAGAAAAATAAGGCAGTCAGCCAGCGCTCATCTTTTCTGGCAGAAAATACCACCTCATGCAAGTCTGCTTGATGAATGACAGCTGGGAAAGCCAAAGAAAGGGGTTTAGATTTTATATTAATTGTTTTGTATTTCCATATTTACTTGGAAACATTTATCTTATGCCTTCACGATGATAGTACTTAGCTGCTGATGCAGAGAGTACACATGATCTTATTTTACCTTGTAAACAAGGGGTGCTTTACATTGCTCTGGCCATAGCTCCAGGCAAGTCTGGCTCACACAATAAACACCAGAGAAGAAATTCATTATAAGAAGTTATATCGGTATCATAGAGGAATGTACAGAATGTGAATGATTTTTATCTGAGAGCCTAACATAATTTAACTGTAACCATCTGAATGTATCACTGACCCTCATACAGACTCTGTCAGGAGGTTGAAGCAAAGAGAGCATTCTGAGGTACCTCAGGCAGAAAAGATTTTAAATAATATTTTGACAAAGTGGCTTAGCTTCACAAAAACAGCAAGTGAGGAAAAGGCATTAAAAACAAAAAAACCCACCCAGTTGAAACTGTAAAATTAGTGTAAACAGTGTTTATTTTCCTTTCAGTCCTTGTTTAGCATCAAAATAGTAGTGTACTCATACACACACTGCAATAAGAAACGGCAAAAAACCGTAAACTATTAAAGCTCTCATTTTTAAAGCTGCTGTAGGATAATAGATTAAGCTATTTCATTTTGTGTATAATTTTGAAAGAGAAATATATTTGTAGAACTAGAAGAAAATAAGCCATTGATTAAAATGCCATAATTTAAAAGAAACCACTAGAAAGCACCATTTGATGGTGCAGAAAATAATTTATAGTATCTTCACTCATCTTGCAAAAAACTTCAGTAATCTTGAAGGATGAGTTACCAGGTCTTGCTGCACAGCAGAAGTGAAGCAATCCAGTCAATTCATTGAAAAGAGCGTATGAGATGTGAGAAAATGAGTGATCTGCCAGATTGAATGTTACATGTGGATTTCTCCATGCTACAGCTTATTATTTCATTCTTGATGTTATGCAACTCAAGTACAGTATTTCCTTTTTGTTTTAAGTAGTTTAAAGTCAACTGCAAACTACACAGTACATTAGAAAAGCTTAAGGTACTACACAAGCAGCTAAATCTGTTTCCTCTTATCACTTCTAAATTCCAGGTAGTGACTAGGACTGTTCAAGGCAGAACAGAAGGTGATCCAGAAGATCCTCCCCACTACATTTTCATAACTAATAGAAGTTAAACATTAATCTTTACAGAGTTAGGTCAAACTATGCATACTTTCAAGCTGGTTTTACACTAAAAATTAACTTCCAACACCAATACACAATGTGACAGAAGCTCTTCCAATGTCACCAGAAATCAACAGCAGACAAAAATATTCGAAGTGCAGAGGGTTTCAGTGCTCAGTGCTGCAATTTTTAATTAATACAGCTTTAGCAGTTCTGCTGTAAAATGCAGTGATCAGCAGAATGCTTTTATGAGTTCCACCTCCAAAGTGTACAAGTGCATTGCTCAAAATACTAAAGAAGACAGTTTAATGAAAAGCTCCAGGTTTGAAGGGTGTACTGAGGCCTTTTCATTGTCTGGCTATTATTGTTAAATAATGAAAAGGCAGGAATTGATCTCTCTCTACACTACACTTCATCTGAAGAAATCTGCTGATGTGGTTGCTCCACATTCTGTTCATATCAGTGATTCACTTTTGAACTCTTGAATTTTAAAACATCACATTTTTTGAAATAATAAAATTTGATAGAATAAATATGCCCAGCCTATTCTTTCTGCCAGTGCAAAGCACAGTTGCCTCGTCTGGCAAGTTCTCACTAAAACTCAGTGAGTTAACAATCCAGCACAACTTGTTCTCTTGCTTGACAGTTTATTTCTTTAATAGCCTTCTGCAAAGGATGTTCTCTGAAGCATTTTGAAAATCTATATAACCTGTTGCTGCATCTCTTTATAGTAAGCCAGAGAACGAGCCAGAGGCACAAAAGGCCTAAGCCTTCATCCACTTCCTTATAAACTTCAAATGATTGATGCCAACTTACCGTATCATTTCAGCCAAACATAACCTAAACCTATTAATTTACTATCGTTCTTCTCACTATTATTCTGTCATCTGTGACACTGGGCTTTCAGATATATGTACACTTCTATTTCAAACTTGCTAATTTAAAAGTCAAAGCAATTAAGAACACTGAAAATTTGTAAGAACTTGTGATATTTCTTTTCTCCAAGAAAATCATGACTCCTCGATGCCTTATATGCCATAACAATAAATAAGCTACTAAAATAAATGTATCATTTGGAAAGTTATTCATCAACATTTTGATGATCATTATATACCCACAGAGAGAAACCTTGTTTTAACCTAAAAAGCACCTAGTCTGTGAGTCTATATCAGACATGCACATTTTACTGTTTTCTTTAAAGTCATACCTTTAAACTCCATAGAGCACCAAACTAAACCCTGATAAAACCCAACTCATTTTAGTGATACTACAATAAAAAATAATCAAGTCTTACTTTTAAATATATAAGACAGTAGATTTGACAATAAGTGGAAGCATTATAAGAAGATTAAAATAAACTACAGTTAAGAGTATAACACAGCTTGATCAGATCTGAAGGTTATTACTGCATATCCACTTCATTATCAAGAGACAGAACTACATTATTCATTGATTAATGCAGCCACTAGCTGATTTACGTCTGACTTGCCCAACTCCTAATGGTGTGAAGACTTGCATTCATAATTGGATGTAGTTTTTTCCCCAAAATTGCAAGTCTTCAATCAAAGCACTCAAAGAAGGGCAGAAAACTCATCAAAGGCAGCACTGAAAAATAATCCGTGCAAAGAACATTTGCTATAAATAATTCCACTTTTAACCTAGGTAATTTGAAATCTTGCTTACAGTTAGTAAGCCCTGATGGACTCATGAAAAAATGTAAAACCAACAGGAAGTAAAAAAAAAAAAATGACAAGTAGCAAGGAACAGGCTGGCCTAGAATTAATGATTCAGCATTTTATGAGCCAAGTATAAAAGTTTTGGTTTCTTTCCTCTCCAACCCTCCAAGGCTGTAATGCTTCTTGATTAAGTGGCATTGCTGAGAACCATACTCAGTGCTGCATTTCTTAACCGTTTTTTTTTTCTTCTCTTATTCCTAGGCAGAACTGCAACTAACACATAGAATCAATACATGCACCAGAATCACTCTTTCTCCAAACTCATCGTGCCAGAAGAAAATAGTTTGAGTAAACTACTGCAATTAATACGTAAATCTTCTAAGGGAAGAAGCAGTAGCTTCAATCCTCAGTAAATCACTGCCCAACACTTAGTGTAAGTATCTGTAGAGCTTCAGCTTCCTCCTCTGTTTTAAGGAAAAATCCCTACCTTAAAACCTTTAAGCTTTAATAGCCCACTTTGAAAAGGGCAGGAATTAACAGGGAAGAGATATATTATCTGCAACAACACAACACAATTTTCTAGTTATCTATAAAGGCCAATTGTGTGTAACACATCTCATAAGACACACAAGCCACTTTCCATCCTGCAACGTACAAGTAGCTCTTCCCTTCTTTGACAGAGGCCATACTGCAGGTGTTTAAGTACATTCCGCTCCCCCCACAGCATCCTTTTTTTTTAACCTCCAATATAAAGCAAAAATTTTGTTTCAGCTGTGTTTGCATCATTAGCTTGCTGGCAATCATATAAGCCTAAATTATCCAGGCAAGCAGTTTCATTTATTGAGACCTCTTGCCGGAAAAGAGCAGCAATCAAATCAGTCAGCCTAAATTATCCTTGACATTAACAAAGGGCTCTAGGATCATTGTAAGAAATTACTTACTTCCATTACCAAGCTGATTACACTGTCGACGCCTCTGGAGCATCACAGCACAAAACCTAGTTTAAAATAAAAATGTTTGAGAACATGTAATTTTCATTGCCACTGTTTGTTGTAGTCAATGTTTTATTAAAGCACACTAAATATAGGTTATACATGTATGTATATGTGCTCATGCATGTGTATAAAAGCAGTAATAGCTTGTGCTTACTTCACTGAAGCAGCGACATGGAAGAGTAAAAGCAAAGAGCCAGGACCTAGTCTTACAGACTCATTGACAGTAAAGCCAGGAAAGCTCTACAGACTACTGGCTTCTGTGTCACTGCAGGATTGGGGCTTATCTCAGAGGGCAGATACACAACCAACAAGGAGTTTTAGGCTGCTTCCAGATGCCATTCGTCCCTAACTTACTCTAGTCCATTTGGCTCAACAACAAGATGTTTACATAAGCCAAGTCTAACCCAGGACCTCCATTTAAAAGCACATTGAGGTCACACGGCATGCGTAGAGCTATTAGGAGTTCTACATTTACTGAGAAGGAAAAAACGCCTCTTCATGGTCCCAGAAATCAGCAAGAAGCCTTCACAAATGTGACAGGAGAGCCTCTAGTTCTTAAGTTTATCAACTGTTATTTTTGTAATGTAGGACCCAACAGACAATGCTGTTTCTGAGGTTAGTTAGCAGGTCCAGTATTCATAGCTCACCTAACAGCATTGATTTGGCATACAAAAACAACACAGCAAAATATTACCAGAAGTTGTTAAAAAAATGCTCCACATTGAATGCTTCAGCTGCAGAAAAAAAAAAAGATGCACAAAAACTCAGAGCTGTCAGATAGATAAGAGAAAAATTAGAAAAGAATAAAATTTATTCAAGCTTCTAAGAGAATATTAAAAAATTCTACAGGGAGTAAAAATGCATTTAAAACTAGAAAAATAGGCACCACTGAAAGCAGGTCATAAAATAGAGGACACTGGATTTCCCCCCCACGTCCTCCCACCCCCACCAGGTAAACATAATGAGCTGTGAGAACAAGCAGCTTTGTGGCTAAAGAAAAAGATTGTTCAGGGTCCATCTATGCCACAGGCACAATACCTTGTCTGAAATTATAAACTCATATTACAAACAGATTTTTACCAGTCACAGAAACCTGGACTGTACAAGATGACCCAGGGTATATACTGATCAGCCTAAAAAGCACTAAATCTAACTGAGAAATCCTAATGGTTTGTTTTTCAAGCTCAAAATACAGAGATATTTAAGATTACAAGATGGTTGCTCAAGTCAAACATTCAAGATCAACATCACTTTTTCACAGCCCTGATCTGCATTTCCTACATAAGTTTACCTTACACCAAATGGTATGAAGTCTATTATTACACATTCTCCCTTCCAGTTGCATGGTACTAAAGATATTTCCCTAGGTAAATACTCAGACATACTGCACTAATACTTCTCAGATATTTGAGCACAATTCCTTTTCCCAAGATGTGTGTGCCTCTTCTAGATAAGGACATGTGAACCAAATATGGTTCATCTACATTTAAAATAAAAAATTTGTACACCTTGATTTAATTGATTATAACAATTCCTAGACCAAACTGGACCTCTCTCTCTCATGCATACCACCATAATTCATTGCTTTCCTAACTGTAAAGCACGGCATGACAGAGCTCATCTTGTACAGTTTATTCACTATCTATCCAAGTCACTGTGGGGCCCAATCAAAATCAGTGACTGCATGTTTTACAGATAAAGTAATCATCATCCCCTGCCCCCAGATTTTAGTTTATGTGAGAAACAGAGGATGAGACCAGAATGATACAGCAGTTTACCCAATAACACAAAGTGTCTCTGCAGCAGATAGATAAACATCAGTAGCCTGAACTCCAGCTAGTGATGTAGCCATGAAAGCACATAGTAACAGATCCCTGGGACATTTCTGTTTAAGCTTCTGGAATCCTACTTTTGAATTGGTTAAAAGGTAGACTGTTTCTCTTGCCAAATCTGCTATACCATAAATTAAGTCCAGAAAGAAGGGATGGGTTTTTTGTTTGGATCCATATTTAAGCTAATGCACCAACTGCATTATTACCACATTTGACATTTAGAGTTCCTGAATAAACTGAGCTGACACACTAGAAATGCACTGGAAATTTTCACCATATTCCCTAGTCCGTTATCACCTGACTGGCACAGATTGCTAACCTATGCTTAGCTGCCACAGAAGCAACATCTTCATCTTCACATTTCCAGTAAACGTCTACATTAGGGTGAATTCCTGAAAACTCAAGGTACAAGTAAGAACTTGTAATCTTCCTTCACCGTGGTACTACAAGGATTTGTTTGCCATTTACATTATGCAGGAAAAAGCATTAAAACCAATAGTATGTGACTTAGGAACAAGGAACATTTCAGTTCCATAAACGGGATTTGCTTTTCCACTCAATTCTGATGCCTTGTTAGTCATGAACAGTCAGTATATTAGAAATTCTGTATTAAGTTTTGATTACTCTTTCATATTAAAAATATTGGTATTTTTCATTTGAAAGGAAATAAAAATCACTATTCAAAAGATGTTCATAATGGGCATTGCAGATAACAGTGATTTAGACACAGGTCAATTGCTAGGCAGAATTAGAAGTGAGAAAAAAACCCCTAAATCTCCAATAGCTCATGACCCTTCTGCACCATGTTTTAACATCATACCCTGCATTCACATTATATAAATATTACAAAACTAAATAATTTCTTTCTTTTTACTTAACATACTTGGCAATTCAAACATCTCTGAAGGATGTGTACGAATAGATTTGGTATAGCTGACAACTGTTTTAACACTACAGCATAAGGTAATTGCTAGTTATAAGAAACAAAAAATAACTCGATAATAAACCACCTATTACACGCTGTGAAATTTATTAAGCTATTGAGATGCTTGTAATGACAAGCTCTTAGGTGCCAAGTGAATTTGAACATTATGAATTAGAACACGATGAATTGGAATTGCCTATTTTCTACCAAGTATTATGTCTGGTGTTCTGCAGGGCTACACGTGGAAAGGGTGAAGCCAAAGGGCAAGAAAGCAAGAGAGATAAGAGACAGCCCTAGGCCACCCTAGACCAGCTGGAACCAAGATTGTGTCCCATTCTGCTTCTCTCTGGACCATGTTCTCCTACCACAGTGCAGATGGGTCACACAATTCATAAAACTTGACATAAGGCCTTACACAATAAGATAAGAATGCTTTGGAGTAACAATTTACAGATACAAAGAACCTTCCTAAACTGAGCACATTTTCCCTCCATGCTGTCAACACCCTAAGGCTGCTATTCATTATTGACCTCTTCTGAAGAACAAGATTCTCTTGGAGTGGAAGATGTTCATCATTGATTACTGGTCTGAAAGGACTGCCAAGAACACATCATTCCATAGGACAAATTATGCAGGGAACACCACCAAGGACTCCATCAGCTCATTCCCACTAGAAGTTCATTTACTTTGAGTGTTCAGGTGGACAGGAGACACAGGCAGGCACACAACTGAAAACTGAAATTAGCCATTATACTGATTAATTTTTACTTTATTTGCAAAACACAAACCACAGCTCTTACTCATTTCAAGCATGCTCACCTCACTTCAGACTATTTAAGCTGCATAATTAACCAGCTTCAACTATGAGAAAGAACTGTACAAAATACTTGAAAGAGGGATAACAAGAAAAAAGCTGGATACACAGTTTTTTGACTTCAAAGCAGTGATGTTTTCTTACAGATGCACAGCAGGGATTGCTTGAGGTAAGATATCTTTCTTGTGCAACTGAGACTCATCCCAAGTATTAATAGAAGGGCTGACTTGCAAAATAAAATAAAATAAAACAACACTCAAAAAACCACCAATTTTTTTTTTTCTAAAAAGGTATTACAGCCAATAGGAGAAGCGTTGAAACTAACAATTAGACCTTTAAAGAAGCACTTCCTCTAAGGCAAGACTCTTGCTAAAATTCAGTGACCTGAATAAAAACATATGATAAGAGGCTGGCTTTATTTGCTGTGATAAGCAGTAAAGTAACAAGTTTTAAGAGTGATCTCCATCACTTTGTGATTTATATAGGACACACATCACAACACCACAACGTTTCAAATGCCTTATCATCAAATCCTCAAGAAGTAGAGTTAAAGGCAACACAACTACCATTACAGTATAGCACTTTAAAGCCTGTAAAAAGTTAACATTAACTGGAATCCGAGCTCTTAGAAATTTGCATTGTGCTTAAACTTGCCTTTTACCTTCTACAAATAATTTACATAAAGCAGTACAGATAAAACCAAAAACCATTCAAAGATCCACCCAAGTGCTTTCTGACCAAAAGAATAAGAGCCTGTACATAACACTAACCAGTTCTCTCAACTTCAATGAAATGGTAACTAGTCAGTCACCTTACTCCACAACAATGGTTAAAAATGTCATTAGTGTTAATGAACCATCTTAAAAAAGCATTACAGGACCCTAAGGAGCTGTGAGCTGTATTTACCATCTCTTAGCAAATACTAAGAAGACTCAAGACTCTCCTACTTCTCTTTGGTACTAACTAAATATTACTAGTGGTATCTTCATTAAAAAGAGAAAAAAAAAAATCTATCATCTCTTAGCACTTCATATTATCCCATCATCCAAAGCTCCAAGTAGTGATGGGAAACAGTTCATCATAGGCTAAAAGAAAAACATAGCTATAAAACTATTGGCACACTGATTACCACAAGAACTGATTCTGAGTAAATTCAATCTGTAACAAACTAACCTGAAGATACAAGCAGAAAGAGGTTATAGAAATACCTCCCATCATACATAGTGACTAAAGAAACTTAAAAAACAAAATTTAATAGTGAACTGCTATTTTGCGGTTGTACAGCTCACAATATTAAACGAGCTGGTTGTTAATTTCTTTTATTTTCACATTGGTTAACTCTATCACTTAGATTATTACCTTATTATTATTATAGTCAAACTCAAACTGTCAAAAAACGTCCAATTTCTCTTCCAGTGAAATAGGACAGTACATTAAAGTAAATCCAATTAGAGTACCTTGAAGCAAGTGTGAATTTTTTACCGAGTTATTAAATAATTGATCTCAAATATCCCAGCAGAGGAAAAGTAATTTTTATTTCCTGACATTTTTTCCACCTCTCTGAAACTTCAGCATCATGATTTTCTGTCAAAAAATAAAGTTCTAAACCGTTAATGCAAGCCTGCAGGCCAATTCTTGCACCCAGAATAACTTCAGTACATTGCATATTAATGCTAATAAGTGGATTTCTGTGTATTTCTACAAAAACTCACAAAAGACAGGACTGCCTTTTTAATTTCTTGCAAGATCAAGCCTGAGACAATAAGACGATATAACCCTGTTTCTCCCCCTGTCATTTCTGTTTCATTCAACACACGGCCTTTTCTTTTCCCCAGGGAGTTAGACCAGGGAGAGCAAAAAAAGAATTCTTCCCCCAGATGAAGTACCTGCAATTTAAAGTTACTCTACAAAATCAAATCTGATGTTAATCTTGGCTTCAATGTACACAATACTATTTAGTGCTTCAGTTTTATTATGAACAGCAGCAATTCTTCCATTAGAATCTGGACCTAACAGCATAAGTGAAGAAAACACAATTAACTTCCCCCAGTAAATTTCAGAAAGTGCAAGAACTCAAAAATGATACCTAAAAATAGCATGAAGATTTCAATATGAACATGAGCTATTGCTCTGAATTGCTTGTGCAAGTCTCATAGTCATTTATCCATGAAAACAACATGTGCCCGTGACATATTTTTACCCTTGGTCAGTCACTTAACTTGAAGAGTTAAAAAAAATTAATATTACTCTGTCTCAACAGTAAATTAACCAACAAAATGCCACCTAGCCAAGACAACACTCTAACCCTGTTCACATACGTTGCTTTTTCACTCCACAACAACAAATTCGGCAAAATTTTCTTGTATCTTCAGGTAGCAATATTGCAGAAAACTGAGTCAGTGTCACGGTGTGAATTAGCTCATTCCTCAGTAAAGACTCTAAAATAACAGTCCACCTTCTTGGTTCTATGCGTAGACAGTAGCAGTGCCTAGCTACTGAATAGCTCTAATTACAACCAAGCAGGTTGATCCTAGATTCCCTCAAGTTCCCTCTGATTAGTGGCTTTACACAGACTGTATATCTTGTTTGAAATGATCACAGGTGAAAATCCCATTTAAGCAGCAAAGTACATTCTGCACTCAGAAGCATAAAAGCCACTTATATTTCATTTAAACCCTACCTCTAACAACCAAGGTACACTTTGTCATTTCTTCCAGCTCTTACTTGCAATACTTAAGTGTGTCCAACGCTACCAGCACCTACAAGCATGAAATGAGAAAGCATAAAAATAATACTCTCATTCTGCAATAAGTTAGCATGTGAAGGAGCCTATAAGATAGGCATATTGCTAGGAACCTTGTATACATCTTAGTGAAATGCAAGTGTTTCTTCTAAAAAAGCTGACCTCTCTCAAAGCTGGAAGAGGAAATACCTGAAAAGTTACACAATAACATATTCTAAGTGCAAGTAAACAAGATATTGCTTCTTAAAAACCTACATGACTCACTCGCTTTTCTATAAGCTTAAACAACTTATCATTTTACACACACTTGTGACACATCAGCCACTACTGCAGTTGAAAAAAACTGAAGATATCAGTGAGATAGTGAATCTCTTAAGACTATAGGAAGCTTAGAATTTGTTACTTGAATGTTCAGTAATAAACTTCCCTGGATCAGTTCCCCATGGCCTCAAATATTAGTCCTTTGTTTCCTCAGCAATTTGTAATCAATGTTTTATAGAATCAAAAGCCTCAAATGTACCATTACACTGGAAAAGCCACAGCAAGATAGGTGTTGCAAGCAGACAAGTATGCTCCCAATCTAGCAATACGAAGTCTTAGATGATAGAAGTTATGAATTTTACCCAAAATAGAAAAGGTATTACACAGGATTTTCAACTATGAAGCTCAGATAACTCAGAAAAGTTTAAAAGCAGAGTCTACATGAAGTCAATAAAGGCAGCCTTGTAACACAGCACAACATCCTCAAGATCTTCAGAACAGCACTGTCATACTGCTGTCACTTTACAGGAATCTCCAATTAGTGTAACATACACTGTACAGTAGCATCCACAGATCTCAGATGCTAGACACCATATATATATACACACACACAAAAGACAAAGCTAACTACTACCACAAAAAAAAAAAAAAAAAAAAAAACACACTTAAAACTATTGTGGAGCATTTAAAAAAAATAATAATTCTGCTGAATTTCAGTGGGTTTGAAACCTACAGAGATGCAACAACACATCTTCATCCATTTCAAGAGGTAGAGTTTGTTACACAAGACACCTCACATGGGCAAAGAACAAGAGAACATACCCACTAAGACTAACCACAGAGATGAAATAGGTGTGAACTGACAGAGAAAAACAGTAACCTATGCCAAATAGGTTTGATCCATTTTTAATTATTTTAAAAGTCAATCAGTAGAATACAGAAACTTGATGCACATCTTTCAAAGAAAGCTAAAAGATATTCAAGTTCTTAAAAAAGCTTTAAACAGATGGGACACAGTCAAACCAAAAATAAACTGATTAATCCCAGTGGGCACAGTCTTCTAACAGTTAATATGTAACAAGTTCTTGCCATGTGAAATGCTGAGAATACTAATCTGAGGAAAATGTGAGCTTTAAATAGAAATATATAAACTGCTTCGCTTATATGTCATCAATTGATTGAGTTGCAAAAGCAGAAGTACTTCAGAAGTCTCATGCACACGTACATCTGAAGTTATTTGATTTGAATACAGAAACTTCACAGTGCCAAAAAATCTAAAAGATGATATTTAATGACTTCTTAGAAGCTCCCAGTGCCTGCTTGTCATGAATTGTTAATTCCTTTCAGTATTTAGAAAACTCTCTCCGTATATTAGAGAGCAGCACTAGGTGTACAACAACATTTTATATCAATTACATTTACTTTATAACTTTAATAATCTACTTCATAACACATATTCCAAATATTTCTAGTTACCATGGAGATTCTATAAACACTCTATACACATAATTTCCTCAGTACCGTGTTGTCATAGCAGCAAGTTGCTTTTTGAATCCCAGACCAGCAAGGTGGCTGTTATTGGAGTCCAACCAGGTATACTACCTCATCCACCCATGTGTTTCTGTTAAGGGACAGAAAAGAAAAGCTGGTACAGTCTCCGTTCCTCCCACATCTCCTGCATCTCAATCTGATGTCTTGCACATGTACAAGTTAAAGCTTCAAAAACCAACAGCATTAAAACAGGATCTAAAGTGCCTTCCTTCACTTTCACTTCTTGGAACTTCCATCAGCTTTCCATCAGGAAAAAATATTGGGCCCCCCCTATTATTCAAAACCACACATTTTCAATCAAGAACATATGTACGGTTTTCAGGACAATATTCAATCAACTTGTTAAAGTATACAGTAACAAATAGTATCCTACTATACATGTGCCAACTCCTAACTCATTCAGTGTCCTAGGCATTCTGGAAGGCCAGAGGAACAGGTGGGTTTTTCAATGTACCTGGGATAACTATAATAACAATTTTAAATAACATTTAATAACCTCAGACAACCTTTACAATGTGCCATAAATAAATATATTTGACTCAAGCAATAGAAAAAGTGAAGCCACTCAATACGTGCTAGTACTGAACTACGAGGTGTATGTTCAACACTGACCCTGTTTCAGCAGAAGCTCTCTTTCAACAGAAAGGAATCAATGATTCTGCAACTGCAAACTTGTTGTAACAAGTATACCTAAACACTGAAATAAATGCTGTATGCTACAAGTAATTTAAACCATCATTTTATTGCAAATTATTTTACTAAAGTTTTAAGAGTCAAGAACACTCATCACTAATATCAGACAGATATAGCACACAAGGTTCTTTATGTTGTAAGTCACATAGGCTTTTCTGATCATTTTTATTCATAGTTTCCAAAGTCAGTAAGGTCCAAATTGATAACAGCCTTCCAGTTTCAAGGCTGCTGAGCTCCCTCATATTTTCAGGTAGCTTTATGACTTTCGTACCAAAGGATATAGATCATAAATGTTTAATCTCCTCTGTTCAATGTGGATATTGCCCTCTTTCATTTGATAAATCTCTAGTAGATATACTAAGCACATCTCATCTGCAACCACAGCCACCTCGTTCATGCCAGACAAAAGGCAACACAAGCTCAACCATCATACTAGGAGCTTATCATCTGTGTGATACACTGCAAATGCTTTTGACTTCATAGGGACACACTGAACATGTTATCACAAGTTCAACACTAAACAATGACCAAAAGCTTTTTCCATTTCAATTCAGTTGTCTCTTATTGACTTATTAAAAATACTTTCCTATAAGAATTTCATCCATCAGTCTAAGTTGCCCAGTAGCTTCACCAGCCATTTACAAATGCAAATAGAGAAAAAAAAAACAAACTCCAACAATTAAAAGGTTTATTTTATTACACTGATTGCATTTTTCTTAATATAAATAAACTTTTCAAGTTCCCACATAGATCTAATGATGGCAAACACTAGCAAATGTACTTTGATTCCATTAGCCAAAAAACACTCAAATGTAATTATCTCAGCAAACTCAGGTTTTGAAGTAAAGAGTACCATAAAAGTAAAGGTAACTATTAGTATTAATAATTACAAAGAAAACAGAAGAAAAATCTCACTCAATGTATTTTAACAGTGGTAAGAAAAACAGCAATTCAGTGCACAGTTGTACTTTCATAGAGTTTCTTGCAACCCACAATGCCAGAAGCAGTGGATTAACCTAGTTTCTGTGGGCACAAGACTAGAATCTATTGCTGAGTGCAGCTGTCAGAGCCACCTGCATATCTTTGGCTTCAATCAAGTCACAGAAGTAAGCCAAAGGGTGATTTCAGGATGCCTCAGTGTCCATTTTAATTTTTGCTTGTAAAGTAGACCAATAAAAACTAGGAAGGTTAGAAGCTGCTAACCATGTCTGCCTAGAAGCATCGATTATACAAAGCTTGGGTAATCTGTGCTTGTGATATTTTTCCTGCACATACAATAATGTCAGTTTGACCTTTGTTTCCTCTTGTGTGGCTGCAATGGCCTTCCCCACCTTATTTAGAGCACGCTGGGATTAATCAGTGAGCAACCTGCTACTGCCAAGGTTAAAGGGCAAGGGAAACCAATTCCACAGGAAAAAAAAAACACACCAAAAAAAAAACCAAAAAAAACCCCCACAAAAACCAAAAAGCCCCCCAAAACGGGTCTCATAACTAAAGGAAAATATAAGAAAGGCACTTGAAACTACTAGCATCCTAACTTGAAACAGTTCAAATCATCTCTGTAAAGTTCAGGTGCTCATGCAGACTCCTCCAAATATCCTCAAATTTACAACTGAAATAGTAACTTAGCTGACTGGTTTTGAAGTTTATCTGTTGCAACTCACCAATTTCTACAATCCTGTTCACTAAAATCAAGAGAAAACCCACTTGGATGCAAGTTCATCATGCTGAGCCAGTGTCACAAGGTGCTATCTGAGGCACTGCTCTGCGTGCACTTGCACGCACACTGCACAACACAGTAAAGCATTCACCAAACTATTTGAGGTTTTCAAGACCTCACAGTACTGCATTGCCTGTGTTCACCTGATCTGTAGCCAAGAAAGGAGTAGGAATTCAGATCAAGAACAGAGAATCCCCTAACTGGATACGACTCTGAACCACATTTTTCCACTCAAATGCAGAAAGGTAGCACGTAGAAGTTTTTCTACTGACACCACAAATGCTGTCAAATAATCTCCCAATAATTGTTTTAGAAAGCAAGCATCCTTTACGTCAGTGCTGGATGCATCAGGCAATGGTTTCATTCAATCGTGAATAACAATACAGGAGCTGGTTACAGAATATAATTCCCACTTACAAGCATATATATACACATTTTCCCGTAAGTCTTATGCATATACTATTACTTTCCAAGGACTAATTTTAATGTTATCATGAACTTGACAACAACCAAATCTCTTGCTAACTGGATCTTTGGAGCCAGCTCTCTATCTGACCTTGCATTTGAGATAGCAAAAGACTGCAAACACCATACTTGACACAAGACAT
The DNA here is from genome assembly GCA_033558105.1 of Coccyzus lansbergi. Taxonomy (NCBI): domain Eukaryota; kingdom Metazoa; phylum Chordata; class Aves; order Cuculiformes; family Coccyzidae; genus Coccyzus; species Coccyzus lansbergi. The sequence continues at coordinate 2,035,279 of JAUMJK010000760.1, read as the reverse complement.
GATCACTTCTTAAAGAACAATGTCTGGGAAAATACTGTTTGAGGAAAAAAAAGTCACATGAAAAAGCTACACTATCAGAGGAACATCAAGTTTAAAACAGAAAAAATATACAGTTACTTAGATGAAACTTCACTATGCTTTAGCTTAAACCTAAATATTCCACTTTCTCTAACAGTAACTACTTGTACCACTGTTGTTACCTCAAATAACACTCAATAGCAGAGCCTTTAAAGTTATATCAGGAAAAAAAAAAGCCATTCAGCTTTTAGTTATTTATGTTGGTTGTTTATGACTTTTTTAAACAACAGGGTTATGTGTAGCAAAGTTGAATATCTAGCTTCTACTCAGGATTCATCCATCCTGTCAAACATTACCATAATGTAACATTTTTAAAGCTGATTCATTTGTTTTCATTTATTCTAACTAGATGCAGAAGTTGTTCATCTGATGCATGTTATTTTTACAGATAAATTTGTAGTTTAAATAAAACTTATAATTTGAATTATTTCAGGATGCTTTTTATTTGTTACATGAATGCAAAATCCTGCCTGAGATTTATGTGCATTTATTATGCACAAGAATAAAATGTTTGTGAATATCTTGAATTTCTACAATTTAAAAAACAAACCAATAAAAAAAAAAACACAAAAAACCCCATCACATTTACTTTGCATTTTGCTTGCGTGTAAAATGATTGTTTAGTTAAGCACAGAAAAATATTATGTTATTAAAAATACTGAGAGCTGTCTTGGGCGAATAACTGCTCTATTAGCTTGGGATGAATGCAAATTAATCCACTCAGCACCATGAAAAGGCTGCTTCTGCTCCTTATGCTGCATCATAGTAGGAAAAGGTCTGATAAAGAATGGATGAATAGGCAGAACAAATAATTTGTCATACAACTTCCTTTTAGCAGCAGAGAGTAATTAATTTAGTTAAATTACATCAAGAGTCCCGCATTTTATATGAGAATTTCATTAAAGTAATGACACTTTGATTAAGTTCCCCTCTAACATGGATTATCTGCAGGACGAAATTAGCACTTTCATTACCCCTTTCTTTCCAACATACTCTGAGAATTCCTGACTATCATCAGCTCATAGTCAGTGGCCAAAATCATCTCTACTCTGACTTGGAAGTCTATGTGTAAAAATACCTGTATTCTCACTATTTATGTAATATCACACATCTGGGTACTCCATCAACATTTTCCTAAAATTCCCATCTAGAAATGACAACCTTAATGCCTGAAGTCACACAAGCATCCTATTTATAATGACCATTTTGGGTATCATAGTTCTACTTTGAATGCTAGTACAAAATTTAACTATTACTGAAGCAAAATCTCAATCCTGATTCCAGAACTACACAGGTAGATGAAATGTACATATAATTACAACAGCCTGTTTATTTTCAGATTACCTCACTATTTGATTTCTGTGACCAATAAATTGATTCTCTTGAGTTCAACCAATCTTTCTGCTTTCTAAGAAATTATTTTTGCAGCCAGGTTACAAATATATAAACCCTTATGAAACTATAGTGAAAATTATTTCAGTCATTTACTGCAAATCTAATCAAAAGAAAGCCATTCAGCCACTTAAAATCACGAAGTGAGGACATCTATCTACTATCTCAAATAACAGAATGATACAGTAGCCAACAATCTACAGCAAAAAGATGACTTGAAAAGTTAAATCATAGATTTTTGTGTGTGATGCCTAACTGGCAGCAGTAGAGTCCCAGATTAGGTTTACTGTCTGGGGAAGAAGGAAAGGCGATACAGAATACCATATGAAGTGTGATACTTGGTAAACAGTGCAAGCCAGTTTTCCTGAGATGTACCTAAGTTTGTTTTTCATGGAGTACAAGATATAAACCCTGAAAAGTCAGTGGCATTTTTCTATCATGATTGATTGCCACAAGTCAATAAGTGCCTTTCACATTTATTTTACTTCCTTCCTGTCAGTGACTTCTGTAAAATGTCTTTTTCATAATTCATTTTATCTTTTTCAAAATCCTCTTCTGACAAGAAAAAGAAAGGATGCTTCAGCAACAATTAGTCAGCAAGTGGGGAAATTGCCAATGTCAGTTCCATATTTTGGAAATAAACATTTTTCAAGATGGTAGATAAAGCACCAGATAACAAAAAAAAAAATTCAATATAGGAGTAAAAAGCTATGCTCTTAAATTGATTGGATGTTCAGTTCTGTCTTTATCACTCTCCTGCACCATCCCCCCTCCCCAACAAAATGACAAAAGCCACATTAAAAAAATAAAGCTACAGCCTCATGAAGAAACTTTTTGATCTGTCAGAAGGCTAAAGGATTATTCTTGTTCCTTAAATTTTAATGCAAAAAAGCAATTCAAACGTCCATGAACTGATCTATCAATCTCAACCATTCCAATTTATTGTGGCTCATGTTAGAGGAAAACACACCATTGCAACCAAAATTAGCTGTTCAATCCACTTACACTTAGCTTTATCAAGTAATTTAATTTGTAAACTCAGACTGAACTAAAAGATGAAAAAGATAAAGGCACTTTTAGCCTTGAAGAAAAACCTGCCTTCACACACACACACACACAAATCCAAACAGAACAATAATCTATGTCAATTACATGAATTAAGAGACAAGAAGAAACAACTTCTCAAATGGAAAAAAAAATAAGATAATACATAATTGGTTCACTTAAACAATTGCAAGAAATAACTTTCAAAGTAGCCATACTTTTCTTGCTGTAGAGATAATCCAGACATACTACTGTTGCAATTTACAGTCAAGACTTGTTTTCCCAGCTTAACATGAATGAAAAGAAAGAAAATGAGTTTCTTTCACATTTTCTGGGAATGTAAGGAAAACAACACACTTGATGCTTCCTGCAACTTTCAGCACCCCTTTTTTTCCAGAATGGAGACATTTTAGACTAGACATAAGACAGAATTTTTTCACCATGAGACTGGTGAGACACTACTGCAGGTTGCCCAAGGAAGTTGTGGCTGCCCCAACCCCGGAGGTATCCAAGGCCAGGTTGGATGGGGCCTTGGGCGACCTGATCAGGTGGGATGCATCCCTGCCCATGGCAGGGGGATTGGAACTAAATGATATTTAAGGTCCCTTCCAACACTAATAATTCTATGATTCTGATTTCCAAAGAGGATCAAGTGTATCAGTCAAAAGGAAGCAGTGATACCTACGAAGTTTTACCTACTTATAACTGAGATAGTTGTTGCATTTTATGATTATATAAGTCACTCAACTTACTGTACCGATTTACAATTTTATCAAAACAAAAAAGATAATTCTGGAGTTGCAACATGATCTCTCAGTAGCTTAATGCAAATACTGTATGTATCCTAACTAGAGGAACAACCCCCACATCACTAAAAATGAAACAATTCATAATGAGTATTCCTCTAGTTCATTACAAGACAGATTATTACCTACATTATTATCCCAAATACAAATCCAGATGATGCCACCAAGATACCAAAAAAACCAAAAAAAACCAAACAAAAAAAAAAACCCACACACATTGTGCCACAAGCTGCAACTCCAACAAATACATTATGTTTTGATTGTGGAGGGAAGGAAGGGAGGGAGGAAGGAAGTTAAAAAGCACATACATTTGAAGAGCTGGAATTTAGGTAAAGTGACTACAGCCCATCCATCCCAGAAGAACCAGCAACTGAACCCAAATCTGCCATATACCAGTTAAAGCCTTCTTACTGAACACATGTACAAACACACACACAGATAGTCTCTCTCTTCCTGTTTTTATTGAGGTTTGTATTTGATATAAATGATATTCAGAAAGAAGGACAGAGAGAGAAGAAAAACATATTTTGAAACAGGTGGAAACATTATTTGAAGTACGGAAGGAAGTGGAACAACTAAAGGATCACTTCTCTGTCCCAAAAACCTTGGGGATTCCATACTTATACAGAACAAAACCAGCTTGATGTCCTCCAAAATGTTTTGATTTTCCACGTAGTCTTATTTCTATTATTTTTTTAGCTACTTCAAATTTGGTTATCTTCTCTGCCAATGCCAATTCCAATTCCCTGCCTTCCCCTCCTGCTTGCTAAAAACAAGACTAAATTTCCGTTAACAGCAAAGATGCTTCCTGTACTGAGATAATTTTATTTAAAAAAAAAATTCAAAACAAAATCCCACTTTTCTTTGTAGTGTAAATTCCCTAGCACTTGCAGCAATACTTTCAACAATCACCTTTGAGGCACATGACTCCCTCAAGCGTGGAAAAATACTACCTTCCCCTTAGTCCCATTTTCAGAAAAGGATTTCACACATACTACAAGTCTGTATTATTCAGGGTTTATAATCAGCTTAGTAGTCCTGAAATTGATAACTCAATACATAAAGTGCCACAGCATCTTTCCTACTAAGTGCATTAGTGGGATTCAATGCCTCCAAATGGCCAACCTCCCTATCGATAAAGTGAATAATGCTCATCTTTGCAGGTTATACTGGAATGCATTGAGAGGTCAGTTGTCAGAGGTCAACACTTACTCAGTGCACTCTCCTAAACTGTCAAGGGGGAAAAAAAAAATATATATATACATACATATACATAACAGCTTCTTATGCATATCATTTCTAGTACAACTTGTCTCTCGTGTCGTATCAGCAATGTTGTGATAAATTTTTAAAGTAAATTTTACATAGTTTAAGTTACTGCTTTATCAGTCATCACATGCTAAGAACAGAGACGTTTGGAAAAGTTTCTATAAAACATTGAAGACTAAGTCACATAGCAGTCAATACACCTGCTGTCTTGTAGAGATCACCAGTTATTGATCAGACTGGTTCTATGCTGATCCAAAATAAGGCTTGATACTACACCTCCTTTCCACATACGAACTACTGGAGCCTGAAATCACTATACTTAAGCCTATTGATTAAGATATAAAAAAAACTCAAACCACTTAACTTGGGCATGCCAAGTCCCTTCAGCCATTTATATCTTTCAACAGAAAAAAAAATGGTCTGACATTTTCAAGATAAGAGCAGCCTCGTTCATCATTAGTTTTCAGTCTACATTTTCGAGCAGACAATGTTACATCACCGAATTGTTCCCTGTGCCCTTCCCCATGCTCTGTGTCACTCTGCACTGCTCACCTGAGGAGCGACACCTTCACCCTGGGAAGCAAATGCACCAGGAACAGCCAGTTCTTCAAGTGGGACTGTGACTATAAATAGCTTGAGCAGACAATTTGTTGAGGTGGCAGACTGGTGTTGTACGAGGAGAAAGGGCAGGAACCCGTCCTGCTCCAGCAGCTCATGTTTAAGACTTTCGCCCTAACCTAGCAGAGCAGTGGCAGCTGCACTCTTAAACCTACAAAAATTGAGCGCAACCACTAACTGAAGCTCTGGGTACCAGTTGGTCATAGCCAATAGCTTGGATTAGATCCTACCTAACAGATCTTTTGATGTTTGTCTATCATTGCTAGATACTGAAGTCTTCCAGCACAAGAAGCTTTTGTCAAACCTGGTGATGCTATGTAATGTAAAATTATTGCAGCAACGGTAACAATACAGGTTTACATATTTAACTACAAATCATAGAATCACAGAATAACCAGGTTAGAAGAGACCCACTGGATCATTTAGTCCAATCATTCCTATCAAACACTAAACCATGCCCCTCAGCACCTTGTCCACGCGTGCCTTAAACACCTCCAAGGAAGGTGAATCAACCACCTCCCTGGGTAGTCTGCTCCAGTGCCCAATGACCCTTTCTGTGAAATGCTGAAGTGCAAGAATTTTTTTACCTTACTCTACTCTGCTCCCACCCCACTGTCCAAGAAATGGTAATAAAAGGTATAAAACTGTGCGCTAGGACTGTTGCGGTAGCAAACACTGAGGTTTTCAATAGAAACTTTAAAATAAGTTGGACTATTGGAAACCTTATCATACATTTACACTTGTGTTTGAACTTACAAAGAATCAGTAGACTTGAAGGATGAAATAGTCATTAAAAACTCAAATGGCATTTCTTTACCACCTACAATAAAAAGAAAAAAAATCACTTGTTGGCCTTCAGTAATCTTCCCATCATCAACATATTCATGAAAACAATTACAAAGCGCATTACAGGACAATCACTTTTTAATTCCCTCTCCAGATTCAAATAGATCCTTCACCAAATACCAAGCTGTAACCTTTTAAAAGGTGAGACTAAATTCATAAAAAAGCCAATTTAAAAAAAAGGAGAAGGTATTAAAAAAGTCAGACACAAAAGTAGCTCCAGCAGGTCGTTTCACATACAAATTATAGTCCTTGCTCAGCTGCCACAGAAATAAGTACAAACAAGCTCAGTTAATTCTCTTTGTGCCAGCAGTCAGAATTGCCTGCTCTTAGACAACTGGAAAGCTAGACATACCTGTCTTCAGTTACTCAGGCCCAAACTTGATGCAGGCCTAGTGATACCATGCAGTATGCTCCCTATTAAAAACACAAATGCTCAGAACTCTGTTTTGTTTAAAAACCTTATATTGGACTTCTTTTCTTATAAGAGTTTTTCCAAGTAGTTCTATCTGCACAGCTGTGCCAGAACTCCTTAACCAGTATCTCTGATTTCTTCTACCAGCGACTTATGTGCAAGAGACCAACTATTTGCTCAATCATCTCAAACACCACAGTGTGTTTGTGTGTTCATTACTTGGCCAGGAGACTGCTGGGTCCTTAATAGTTACCTATTGTCAAATTGTTTTGACAGCTTATGAAGTCCCGATAACTTATGAAGAAACGCTGCTAAGGAAAACACCAAACACTATATGTTATCAAGAGAAAGGAAAGCATAATCGGGGGTGGGGCTGAGGGGAAGAAAGCTAGAAAAAAAAATCTTTAGCTTTTATCAAACTTATTACAAAAATATAATTAAAAAGAATTACCTTCACCAGCGTTGTTTTGGACACAAAAAGATGTTGATTATTTTCAGAAATTTACAATGGATTTCCCACCCCCCCGCCCCGGCTTTTGCCAATGTTTACCAAAACTATGAAATAATCCACAATTTATTTCCCCCAAAATAGGTCTTTTCAGATCAGATGTTTTATTACTTATTACTTTTTTGTTGGCTGTATGCATGGATACATTTAAGAAAGACTATGCAAGGTAAATAACACTTTAGTCCTTTGGAAATAACAAGTAGGGTATGTGGTTTTCTTCCTCTCAACTAACAACTGGCAACAACATGAACTTTCAAATATTCTGCTACCTAAGATGCTAGTTTTATAAAAAAATCCATAACAAAATAGGAAAAAGATAGCAATAATAAGACAAGGAGTTGCGAGATCCTCTACCCCACGTATATTGCTAATCATAAAAGGCCTCAGTGTGCCTTCCAGCATTTGGTCTAGAACAGTTAAGCCAGCTCACCCTGGAGACATATGCATTTCAAAGCCAAAAAAAAGAGAAAAAAAAATTGGCAGGGAAAGCACTAGCAACTACACAAAGTTAGAATGGGTTTAACCACTACAGATCAATACCACCAGATTCCCTTTACTTTGCCAAGTTCTACTCAAGATTAACTGTGCAAGTGATCAGATCATTAGAAATTGATTTCATTCTAGAATGAAAATCTAGATCCCCGTTTTATTTCAAAATTAGGTCAGGCCCATGCTTACCTCATTCAGGATTTTAAAGAACTTAAGTGAAATACTGCCACAAGAAGAGGACTGATGATATTTTACTCTATGATTTATACTGTGACAGGACTGCTCTCCTTCTCAGTTCTGAACTCATTCATTTCCCTGCAGCCACATAAACTGCATTCCCTGTACTGAATTGTATGGCGTTATTCTGTAGGTTCCAGCCCTGGGTTTTCTCCCCACAGCTTCTCTGACATATTTGAGTGTCCAGCTGAAATGCAGCACAAAGTAAACATGCACCTTGCAGAGCACAAATTTAAATGACAGATTTGGGGGATCTTGAGGGGCTAGGGCTGCCAAACCCCACTCCTCTAGCCCCCTGGCGTGACTGGAAAAGAATAGTTATTCACAGATATCAACGTCTAGATTCAGTAAACTCTAGGATTCAATCACAGTTACTAAGATTTTAATACTAATATAATCGACTAATATATAAAAAAGAAATAACTTTTATAACTTCAGTCATTCAGAAAAGCTAGGAAAATGTATTATAAAATAATTAGGTCAGAAATAATTTGTGTATACAGAGCTAAAATGTCAGTCGCTTCTCTTAAAAACTGGTCACTGAAAGTTTTTCTTTTCTATCTTCATCCTGAAAATTATATTTTTCCCAACTGTACTCTAAATTCCAGACTTTGACTATATTAGGTCCTGCTGATAAAGGTTGGAAAATCAATAATCATAAAATGCAAGAACTGAGATGGTCTACACTTCCTCCTCAACCATCCTCCTATGGATCCATTTATGTATTTGGCAGAGATGTTAAAAGACATTGTGTTGTGCCAAAGTTGTTTCCAAACTTCCAGAATCCTGGGGCCACGTTCCATGAGAAAATTAGAAATAAACCCCTAAAGAGTCCTTCACTGATCCCCCACTCAAGCCCCGAGAAGCTACTGGAGGGAGGGTTTGGGGTGCAGGCAGGAACAGAGCATCCCGGCTGCAGCTTTGCTCTGCTGGGCTCGCCGAGCAGCGCGGCTCCCACTGCTGCACAGCTCCCTTGCCTCCTCGCAAACTAATTGCTACACTAAAACCAGGGGATTAAGGAGTTCGGAGAAAATACCGAAGGAAGCAAGCCTTCAAAACTAAAAACCTGAAGGTTTTGTTTAAATAAACAAATTCGTTTCATCTGCGACTGTCCCCTATCCCTTCCCCTTAACCCACGCATTCCCAGCGGGAGGTGGGAGGGTTCGATCGGCTCCCCAGTACAGCACGAGATTGCCCCCTGCAGGACTGGGCCCCCAGCAGCCCGAAAAGGAAGAAAAAGAACCGTGGAACGGGATGCATTTGCCATACAAGCTCATGTCTGTTTTTTTCCCAGTCCCAATACTTGGACTCAGAGCATAAATGTGCGGTTCACAACTCGAGTATTACTTAAACTCTGTGTGCTGGGGCAGAGAGAGATTAAGTAGACATGATAAAAATGATTACATTTTCAGTAAATTCTTCTACATATTCATGCCCCAGCTCTTATAATTTTCTCATAGCTCCAGGAGATTGTGATATGCTCTTGCCTCTTAATTTTTTAAGTTTTGCTTTCCCTGTTATTTTGATAACAAAGCAGAAGCTAAGAAGATACCCAGTAGGACTCTCTCACACCACAGACAAGATTATCATAAAATTGACTGGGTCCACTCTGACTTTGAGAAGGATAAGAGTTTATCATTGCTTTTAACTGGAACTGACACCGAAATTATATTTACAAAAAACTATCAGTATGCCTGCCTCTACAGATAAAAACCTATATCTCGGTTCACCCAGAATGAATACCAATTCCACATGATATTATTTACAAAGAGGAAAAAGCACCAGAGATTCGCTTCATATATGCTCTGTTTACTTCAAGTGAACATAAATTTGGAAAAATCTTTTTACTGTTACCCTTTTCTCGGTAAGATACTGTAGAAAGAGCTGGCAAAAAGATAACCAGGAGGCAACTTGGTAGGAGGCATGTAGGAGTGAAAATGGTCAGTTCTACTCGCATATATTTGAGACACAGCGATAATGCTGAACACTGTTCTGCTGCAAGGACCAAGCAAGCTGGAGGAAAAGCCTTTAACAGGGGCAATTCTAATCCTTAAGAGAAAGACCTACATTAAGTCATGGTTTGTAGCTGATACTGTGGCTCAAGAACAACAAACATTACAAGGAAAGTGATATTCCTTACAAACCAAGCATCACAAATCACAGATTCTCAAAACTAAGCTAACTATCTAAAACAGGATCCAACAATAAAAGAGTAAGCAAGCACACAGGTAATGCATCAAGCTACTATAAACTGATGCAAAACCAAACCATCAACTGTTGTTTCTACATTTACAATGATACAGTGACTTGGTCAGGAACTGTTTTATCGTCTTTATGAGGAAACTGCAATTAACTCAGAAAAACATATCCAGCTCTGGATATGAGCTCTGTACAATTTATCAGCCATTGTTGTTGTTTATTTCTGGCTGAAGGAATACAAACTTACCCAGCCATCATCTACAGCCTAAGGCAGAAAACATGAACACTAATCAAAAGCACGAAGCAGAAAAAGGTGACAAGAGAAACATTGAGTGATTGCTACTAGCCACTGCAAACAGAGAACACAGAACAAATTATTAGAAGACAAACCCGATTGGAGTCAGAGACATACAACAGCATGAAGTAATGGTCAGCAGAAAAACCTTCACACAGATATAACTGCAAATGGACCAAACTAGTAACAAAATAGAGCCCTAAGGCAGGAAAAGAAAAGTCATGATATTTCGTTTGATCTCTCAAAGTAGAGAAATATTACTTGTTCTTTTTAAGAGAGAGATTAGCAACATGATGCTGAGAGAGACTGAGAAAATTACAAGAGACAACAGATAATTTTGGGGCTTTTCTGACCAGAAAGGTCATTACCTGGGATGACGTTTGCCTTTACCCTCCTGGTCTCTCTCCTTTAAACACATTCTAACGGTTCAACATCCTTCCTATACCGAGGCATCCAAGACTGCATACAGTACTTCAGATGAAACCACACCAGCACAGTGCAGAGTGGGACAATCTGCACATAATACTCATTCTACAGTCTCAGAGTAACATATACTGTCTTCAAGATAAATCAGCTTCAACAATATAAAATTCTAATATATAAAATTGATTTTAAAAAGACATACTATTAGAACACTTACAGGAACATCTACACATCCTGCATAACTTGCAGCAAGGTCTAAAATGCAAAATTACTTTCCAAAAATTATACAAACTAAAGCTTCTGCTTATAATATTAAGTTTGATAGTAATGAACGCTATCTGGCACTGCAGGCTGAGAAATCAAAATTCTGTAAACCAGTTCTGAGTCAAATTGACCTCAACTATACAGCTAGGACTGCATAGGAACCCTGGACACATGTACAAATTGCTCCCAAGTATCAAAGTCTGCCACAATTTTGAAGCAAGAAGAGCTGGCCAGCATTAAGTCATTCATTCTGCAACAGAGTACACGTGACAGACATCACAAGAGCATTTGCTTTGCTGCAGTATATTTTCTTGCAGCCATTCTACCTGTTCAGATTCTATTAATTGAAATACCATTACACTCTTGTAGCCTTGTACTGACAAAGATCCTTTCTACCACATCAGCATTTCTATTTAATGTATTTTTAATTCAGAGTATAATACAAAATCATTTGGGAAAGCTATACTCTGCTTTTATCTTTTCTGTGAATAATTAGCAACTTGGCAACAAAGGACACACTCACTCTCTGGATTGACATGCATTTCAATGTCAAGCCATTTGCATTTCTGCCAAGGGGCTTAGTAATACTCTGTTCATTGCACTCCTGGTTTTGCAAGCTAAAAAGGAAAGTGAAGTTTCAAGGAAGAAACCAGACCCAGTTTTCTTTTAACCAGGCTCATTTACCAGTGTAACGTGGCAGATTTGTTTGTGTTCTTGAGAAATAACATTCCTATCATCTAACTGTAATAATAATCATGACACCAAGACAGAGCCAAAAACAACTATCAGGTGCCAAAATTAAGTTCACAGAAAACTGCAGTTGATTTGCAGTCATTGTGCAGGCATCTGCAGTTCTATGAAAAGCAGCTGCTCTTCTCAGACACCCTAAGCCACTGCTTGGTACAGCTTTATGTGTGTGCTGCATACTTCTGGCATCTTTGAGTGGTACCTATGTGGACTGCACTGCTGTTCAGCCATCCAGTATTTAAATCCATACACACAGATAACAGAAAAAGCAGCAATTCTTCACTGAAACACAGCTACCTCTTAGTGGATATGAAAAAGAATCACCACTTAATACATACACAACAGGAAAGTGTCATCCATGTCCTGCCTGCCTTCCTTTGGAAGTTGAGCACAAAGTCACCTTTGCTTGGACATAATCCAGCTGTGATGACTCCTACCATTACACTGTGAATTTGGGATTTTGAAAAGCCTACTAGTGTCACTGCAGGTAACAGAAGCGAGATGGAGCAGAACCAAAGAAAGGTCAAGTAAGAAACCAAATTGGGAAAAAAACATGTGGCTGCCTCGAGAGAACATGTAAAGCTGAAAATCACAAGCTCCTGGTTCTGCATTCAGTTCACTGAGTACACGTCCCTGTCTGTAACTAAAAACAACTGAGGTGCTGAACTTATATAATTTTAACCAGAGTGTAGCTTTTACGTGCTTATTTCCTTTAAAATTCAGGGAAATATTTCATATCAGAGATACCCCCTGGAAAAACTTAATCCTATGTGTCCCTCCAACTTATCTGTGTAGAAGGCATACCAGCACAGTGCAATAGAAGTTATATAAACTATTTAAGCCAGTAATAAATTGAAATTAATTGAAAGGGAAAATTCAAGAAAAGAAGACAAAAAAAAAAGTGATTTACAGCTTTTTTGATCTCACTACCAAGTGAAACAGGGAACCTCTTCCACACCAAACAAAGTCCAAGTCATCCAGTATTAATCTGGAGAAAAAAAGCAACTGGTCTTGAATTATCAAAATGGTGACTGTCAAGGCCAGTGAAACCTTACAATCAATTGTGCAATAACAACAGATGCAAACTAACTTGCCATTTCCAAACAAGTATTGGCCTGCAGCAATCTAAATGAACCAGAAAAAAATATATATAAGAAAAAACACCAAAGGATTGAATTTTTCCTGTCTTAGACCTTGCAAATCAATTTAGATATGACTTGCATAGGCTTGTATTTGAGAGAGGGGAAGAGTGGAAAGAAAATAGACTCTCACAGGAAAGAATAAAGAACTTGTGTCTAATAAGATGTGGAAGAGTAACCACAACACAGGAACAACAAGTATTTTCTCACATTTGTCTGTAACATTAAATTACTCCAGCTAAAGCAAGTCTTGAAGATGAGAGAATTACAATTGCAAATGCCAGCAGTTACTCCAACAAAAATGGGAAGAGAGCAAATGGTATTGAGTTATTGTCACTACCTGCATTTACAGTTTAATTCAGATATTCAAAGACTACAAGTTATAGGCAAATACCCTTTTAGCATCTGTAAAAGCAAGCAGATTCAAAACTTGCCAATCTCAACTATTACCTTTCACCTATGCCAGCATATGAATTGTTCAAAACTATTTGCATGACAACAACTTCTATGGGAAACATCAATATTAATTAGTTTTATTCACCACAGTGGTGTTTCTGTAGGCATTGTCCACCTAAATGAATTTTATGTATCATTTCCTATTAAAGACAAACAATGGTACAGTGCAAACACGTATTGGGGGGGGAAGGGCAAGTGAGAGTGATGTGGCTTAACTAGGTAGTCGATTTGGCCTTATGCCAGATAATACAATCTTTTAAGTACTAGAACTGTTTATGTTATGCCTCCAACCTCCACTCTATCTTCTAATGGTACATCAGTCACTCTTAGAACTGTAAAAACGCACTAATGTTTCCTTTGGATTGCTAAAAAGAGAGAAAGGAAGGGAAAAAGGAAGCTGGGAGAGTGAATTTGTCACTGCTTTTGTGTCTTAAATTGCTTTCATCTTAATACCAGCTAGTCCAAATTTGGCTGCTTTTCTTACCATGTTCCTCTGATGTTTTTTCTTACTTAATCATACATTTAGACTTTCAAGAAAAAAAAACATCCTGTCAATCTCTACTGTCTACCCTCTATAGCCACTTCTAAGTCTTCCATAATTGATTACCCAATAGCATTAGCATAAAATACTTGGAATTCAAAGAAAAATACATGAGAAAATTTGCTGTAAAAAGATGCACCTATTCCCTCTGATCTTCTTTCCATAATTTTATGTTGAACATGGTTGGTTTATGTCTTAAGCAAGCTTTCTAATCATAGGTATTAACTGTTTTTTAAAACATTTTCCACAGATAAGAAAAGCTGAACATGTTAATGGTAATATTTAACTGTGCGGAAATTACATTTCAACCTTTACATAAAATAAGCATGAAAAATCATTGACTATTGCAATTACTCTTTCAAGTGCCCAAGATTACCAGTATGCCTAATATTCATCTCCAAGAGCTTTACTTCACTTAAAGTACCTCCTTTCAGGGCAGCAGACTTAGCATCTAAATTGTAGATTAAAAGACTAAGTCTGGACTGACAACATCTTATTTAATTTTTAGTGCTGATTCAGTGTAGAATTAAGTTAAGTCTTGAGTGAAATTACTGCCAATTTGCACTTAAGTAACAGATCAAAATTTCATCTCGTATGTTTCACTGAAGTAAAATTAAAGCTTTTGTTTCCGAAGATAAGTAAAACAGACCTAAGACTGTTCAGATTTATCAAGTCAGCACTTATCTCACACGGTTCTAGTACTGTTTTCATTACAGTGATCGTTTCACTCAACACATACATGGATGTATGAGTCATATATTTAATTCCTAGGTAAGCAACCAACTTTTGATCCCTCAGTTGTCTTCTGCATATAATAGACACAAGCCAAAAAAAATAGCACGTACTGAAATAGCATCAGATATTAACTTTTACAGATAAATCAGTGTTATGTCCAACTGTATGTAACAGCAAAGTTACAATGATGTACCTTCTAACCATGTTCTAGAATGCAGAACCTTGTTGAAGCTTTTGATGTTGAAGCCCAAGATTAATCTTTTTTTCTATTAATTCCTACTGAAGTCCCTTTTAATACTTAAAGTTACTTGTTTCTGTAGTTATTAGGCATTGATTTGTACACTTGCCTTACCACCCAGCCTTCAGAGCTCTGGAAAACAAATATAGCATTTTTATTGCACATCCTACTGCTTTTACTGCTGAAATAATGAAGCCTTCTATAAGTTATTAATTTCATTGTAAAAGTTTATTACGGTACATCTAGAAAACCATTCAAAACAAAACTATGCAGTCAATTGCCCAATAGAATGAAGCATTAATGCTAATTAGGAAGTTAATGTTCAATTAGATTTAACAAAAAATACTACTGGGAATTCGAAAAGAGTCATAATACTGATGGCCCTTTATTATTAGGATGATTGGGTACAATAATCCAAGTCCTGCTACCAACAAGACCTCAGACTATTTAAGAATCCCAAGAACATATGACTTTGCCCGAGATTTGAGCTTCCTACAATCCCTATAGCTCCTTGGGGAGCGATGTCTATTACACCGTCATCAATGCAAATAGCATTTTAAAGAGCGTCTGCAAGAGCAAGAGAATGCTAATGCTAATCCTAGATGCCAGTGAACAGCACATTCCTCCCAAAAAACTCTTCAACCTGTTACCATCTATTCAGCCTGTTCCAATCCTGGTATTTTTGTGACTGGACACTGATGCCCTCTCTTTTGTCAGTCAAAACTCAACCATTAAAAACAAGCTATTTGCCAACATCAGAGCACTGGGGAATGCAGTAGCGGCAGGAAAATGATAAGCACCTGTATAAAGAGAGTGGTAATGTGAAGTCTGTTGGCTTTCTTGCTTTATAGATGATTCTTATGAAGATAAGATGCTTTCAAAAAAGCTACTCTAAATAAAAAGCTAATAAAAAAAAAGGAGTGATGGAGCATGAAAACACTTAACTGCTGCATGTGGCACAAGCAAGAAACAAAACTAGCCTGAAATTTAATTATCACTATGTTTAAAGAAAAAAAAAAAAGTCCCACATGCTTGTTTTCCAATGGATTTTAATCTCTATACTCCTGATGCTCCTCTCATCATTTTAAAAGGGGTCTTTTGGGAGTAGATGCAAAGAGTATAAAATGAAGTAGCTATACAAATCAAATACAAAGTTAAGGAAAAAACTGGCACATGAATTTGAAAATAAATGAGAATATAGCAAGACATTCCAATTCAAAAACATTAATATATGTGATATTTCTACTTCATATTTATATATCAAGGAAAGTAAAAAAAATAGAAACTCCCTATAATAATACATGATATGAAGTGATATCTACATAAAATTTTAAAGCAATGACTTTTGTCTTAAAATTCCGTATCAACTAGCAAACTATTTTTTAATGCTGTATACAATATCTACAATTTTTTAAAGGTTGATTCTAATAGTAGTCTACAAATGGAAAAAAAGTGAATTCCTTTGGTAAACCATACAGTTTTGCACAAGAAAAGCAAGAGCAAAAACAGAAACATAGAAAGAAAAAAGAAATAGAGAGCTCAAGTGAAGTAAACATTTAAATCCTCGGTTTAAAAAAAAATGCAGAGTTCCTTTTGAACTCTGCATTCTTAGGGGGTGTTCAGAGAAACCAAAAACCTGGTTCTAATGTCAGCTTTTTCATAAATGGCTGCTCCCTCTTAATCTGAGCTTTAGTCACACTTCTCTGGATGCATACACTATTTTGGCTAGAAGGCTCTTCTGAAGAAATTTTCCCCGTGCACATTCTTTCACAACACAAAAAGAGGTGCTGATATGCTCTTTCTCCACTGAATACAATTATAAGCCCAAGTTTCTGTAACTTTCTGGGAAAATAATTCTATTATTTTATTTTTGTTCATTTTCTAGTAAGCAAAGTTGGCAGATGAAGATGACTACTTCTCAGACTCTTACGCCTTTAAGGAACTCCAGAACTCCACTTCAGTTTCATAGGTTTTAAAAATTCAGTCTCCTCTTGCAAGGAGGTCTGTTCCTCTAGATGAAAACCACATTCTCCTAACATAAACTGAATTGAACATTTTTGGCTTCTCTAAGAGTTACTCTGGTTTTTACACTGAAGTCTCATAACTCCATATGTCAGTATCAGAGACACTCCAGTGATGGAACAGCACAAGCATCAAATGTTGTACCTCCTGCACAGCAGAAGAAAACTTACAATTAAAATGAAGTTAGAGTGGCATTCTGCCCATTTCCTACACCAACCCCTAAAGTAAACCCTCCAACTCCTCCAATTCACACTTGATACTCAGTCAATTTCTCTATCAAAATAAGACATTGGTGTCTCATGCACAGCATGACAGCAATGGTAACTGCTGGTAGTGTTACATACCTCCCAACTGTCCCTTTGATGCTCATCTGCAATGATGTGCCAGGGTGGTCTCAGGTGTATCTTCCCATCCCACAGCTACTTTCTGTGCCTGGACAGATGGAGCCAGGAAAGTTATACAGGCAGCACACACCAGCAGTAGTGATAGCAACTCCCATCCAAGCACAACTGCATAAAAGAAAAGCTGCTCTGCCAGAGATATGACACCATCCATACTTTTTCCTGACTGAAAGTTCTCACACTTAAGACCACTCTGTACTCCTTTGAGTATACAATTCTCCGAGCATGTGAATCACTTCCCTGTGATTAGATTCACTGGTTTAAGATTACTACATCTTAGAAAAATATTTTTCTTCCCACACAAAGAGCTTTATCAGAATTTCACCTCAAGCTCCACCAGGAGAGGTTTACACTGAACATGAGGAAAAAAAAAAGTCACAGGAAGGGTCATTGGGCACTGGAACAGGCTGCCCAGGGAGATGGCTGATTCACCTTCCCTGGAGGTGTTTAAGGGATCGGTGGACAAGGTGCTGAGTGACATGGTTTAGTGTTTGATAGGAATGGTTGGACTCAATGATCCAGTGGGTCTCTTCCAACCTGGTGATTCTAGGATTCTATGATTCACACTGTTTATTAAAGAATCAGTTTCATGCACAAACCAATAGAATACCTTACGTTAACAAATGCAAGTTAGTTTGGGGAGGTTTGAGATTATCTACACCGTATTGCTGAAGGAGTTTAATCTGTTCACACGTATTTAGCTGTAAAGATAAAAGAGGTTGCAGTTGTACTCAGCTCTCCACTGGGTATTTGTAAACATGGAAAACTTTATTCCCCATCATTCCCCTTTTTGAAAAACTGAAGCACAAAATCTTCACCAGAAATGATATGAACTGAACTTTTGAAGACCGCTATGGAATAGAAATCCTTCCTGCAGAAGGATTTTTTTAAATAAGCTTTTAAATAAGTGAGATAATCCCTATTTTTAATTTGGTATTTCAGTAAAGGTTTCCATTGATCTCAGCTTTCCAAAAACACTTGAAAGCTTCTAAGTAACAGCAGTAGGCTGATTTTTAATTTTGCTTTCTCACCACTTCAGTGGATTCAGATTCTATAAGGCTAAATTATATTTGGCAGCAAATGACAAGATGTCAGTTGGCATCATATTCTGATTTTTTAAGCAGAAGTTGTTGAAAAACTTAGAAATAATTTCTTTGCCTTACTTCACAGTATCTGAAACACAGGTCTAATTTGTTAATAGCTCCAGTACTACAAAGAGAAAGCCAGAACACAGAACCCTCCTTTTTCTGTGATTAGGACATTGGTAACATGAATTTGGGCCAAGTTCAAAATATAGCAGGGTAATATGTATAAACATTAAGATCTCCTACGTGATCAAGAAAAGCCACAGGCAAGTAGAATTTCTGCAGTCCAGTGTATGACAATGGTCATTTGCATCAGTGCACACATACGTACAGCCCACTTCAAACACAAAGCAGAATTTGATCAACCTATATTTATATCATGATCACCATTTAAATCAGCATATTCAACTTGGTTTGGTCTAAACCACATAAATACTGATCCTATCTCTATGAGCTGCCACAGAGTACTACGAATATTATCATGCTTCCCACACTTCACCTTGCACTACTCTTTGTTTTCCTCACTTTCATCTCAGTGACTGCCATTCGTACAGCAATTTCTTCTATAAGCTTTACTCATGCTTCCAGACTGTGCTAAGTGCTGAACAAAACAAAACAAGACATTCAGGCACTTGGAATACCTTTAGGAGGACTATACAGTCCTTTAACAAGCATTAGCTAAGTTCCTAAATAAAAAGTATTTCTTTTGCAGATACATTATCTCCACAGTAACGGAATTACATGAGATCCGGAGGCAAAATGAGTAAAGGAAGACATTTCCTGTTGGGGAGATCCCTTACTAGTTAGAGAGTACACAGTCGGACCTGGAAAAGAGATAAATGGGAATTAGTGTTTTAAAGCAACACTAGTTCTCACTTACATTTGCTTCTGGTAATCAAGAAGCTTACCAGGAAGAGATAAGAAAATAACAAAGCAGTGATAATCTGGCTCTCAAACTACCTCTGGTACTCCGTGGAAGGATCCATCATTTGGCACTGAGGCATCCAGAGGTGATACTGCCTAACACCTCAATATTCAATCATATTACAGTGGTCAAAGCATAGAGTTTTTCATATCTAATATTAGCCAAAACAGACTTCATATGATTAAATTTAAGACACTTAAAAACCATCCACTGAATTAATTTCTGAAGATCCAGAAAGACCTAATATTCATACAGTCTTCTGATTTATCACCAGGGCTGGTAGAAAAGACTAATTAAAATCTCTGCTTCAGAGGTGTCCAACTAGCCAAGAGTTTAGTCCATGTTCTCCATTACTATAAATGGAGAAGTAGAGGATTTGAGCTCCTGATGGTACTACTCCTTTGAGTTCATTCCAGAAGAAATACCTTGACCTTTTCACACCAACTTTTGTTTAAATTGGTCTATATTAAAAGGAGTTAAGTTTCTTAAGCAGCTCTCACTCATAAATTCTGCACTTTGTTTTGTAAAGGCTAATTTTCATGCTCTCTGTTGCTGTTGCTACACCATACAGTTTCACTAAAAATACTCCTATCTTACTCAAGTAGTTAAGACTAGCATGCTTTCACACAACTCCCTAACAATACAACGCATACGTTTGAGCACAACACATTTTTAATAAAGAGGGAGAATTAAGAGCCTAGAAGTTGCTATATATGTATACAAGAAAATATTTATTTATGATAGCTGACAAAAATGGTAACATGCACAGATTTAAAAGTTTAATCATCACTAAATAAGCTTAAGGAATGAAAATCAACTATTAGTTTAGATTGGCCAAACATTCTATCATTTGTAATACAAAGATACACAGGTGTTATAGTTTGGACCTCTGAAATTATCTAGATCAGTTATTGTAGCAAAATGCTGACTCATAAAAAGAAAGAACAAACAAACCAACCCCAAAAAACCTTGCGCATACAAGTGACTGGGACCTCATTGCAACTCAGCTCCCTGCAATAACAAACAGGAGCTGATCTCTGCTTAGAAGAGCTCTAAGTTACAGTGGAACTCAGTGTGTACTGCCTGCACAGGAAAGCCTGCTCCTACTGCTTTGCGTGCAAAAGAGATGTAAGAGGTTTCACCTACTCAAAGGTCTGTTCAAGAGTACAGAGAAGCCTCTCAGGCCCATCTCCTGTAATTACTTCTTTGGGATACTAACCAGAAAGTCTGGCTAAGACTTGCTGTAGTGAACATAACATCAAAAAAAGACCTGGAATAAATGCTGAGGGGAATTAGAGCAAAACAGTCTCCATGTCATTATATATTCACCTGCTTTACAGCAAGGGCCTGTCTGCTTCTGCCTCTCATGAAAAATCCTATTAAGTCCACACATTTTAAACCAACAAACAGCACCTAAGTTTTATCATTTTTCACAGCACGCCATTAAAAAGACACAAAACATTACCACACATGCACGTCACATGGCTTGTGCCAGCAGGAGCTCTCAAATAGTACCTTTGGAAGTACTAAAATGATTGTACAAAGCAAAGAAACAGAGGCACAGAGGGCTAGCAGGCAAGCACAGACCACCTCCGTACAACAACCAGTACCGGAGCTGGACAGCAGCCCAGAATTTCATGATATTGTTACTCTGACTTCTACCTCAAAAGACTTCTTGCCCTCTGTCCAGCTCCCAGTGCTGCCAGTCTTTTCACCAATTTCAGTAAGAGCCTGATTGAGCCTCAGAGCCTGTTTCAGATACACTGTATGTGCACTGCATTCAGCTGTTGTGAATGCTAAACAACACACATATGGAAAATCAAGTCCTTGGCGTGTAAAAGCATTCTGTACTTATCATTAACACCTCACACAAGTCACTGAAAATGAGGAAAACTTCAATACCGCTCTTTTAAGACAGCAGAAAGCACAAAGACTGAGAAAACGAACAAAACCCTCAAGAAATGTAAACATAGACTGTGGGAACACAATTGACATAAACTGGTTTGTCAGAGGCTTCAAAAAGTAATTATGCAGTAAATGAAGATCTTGTATAAACTGAAGCACAGGATCATTGAGAAAATGAGAATTTCAACATACTGACCTAAAATCAAATGTAGTTGTGAATGGCTCATTGTAAAGGTCCAGTTTTTTAATCTTTTTTCACAAGGTAAAAGCTATGACCGGTGCAGTGATGACTGCAGGTACTATTAAAAAGGATGGGACCGCAAACCAAATATCAGAGCTCCCAGCTAGATCCCGGTTGGTTCATGACTTCCCATACATAGAGAAGAGTTGAATACAAGCATCCAAGATAATTTCACCTCAGTAAACCCTCCATTAACCATGGCAAATTTACCTGGTTACAAACTGTGTGCTCTCAGCACACTGAGATGCTGCTCGTGCTTCACTGTCAAGCAGCAATACTGATTTTGAGCAAAGTTCTGCGTGAAAGTATATAAAAAGGCAAGCTGTACACCTTCAGCAAAGCAGAAATCCTTGTCACGTTCCTGGTAGCAGGGTGGGCCAGCACTACCATGCAAATTAGCCCTTCATGGAGGCATACAGGTCCATGCAGATTTATCAGCATAACAAGCACTGAAAACTGCAAGCACAAGCAAAACATTGAGAATGTCTCTTGGACCACACGAGGCAAAGGCAGCTGATAGTACATGACCTTGACTACTAAAGTCCTGCCAGAAATAAAGAAACAGCACCATAGGACCCAAGAAATTACAGATTAGGTTGTTTGTGATTCACACTCCTTAAAATCCCTTAGATGATCTCTATTCACCAGTTGTTCATTTTATTCCATTCTTAGGCAAATTTCGAGACACTAGTTGCTACTAGGTTTATTGAAGTAGCTGGTGACCTGGCTTTTCTTTCTATTTAAAGTTTAAAAATGCTTTCTAACAAAATGAATTCTTGCTTCCACAGGACAACCTGGAAATACTTTTTATCTGTTTAGTGGTATGAGAAAATCAGTTATTGCTAATTCATCTCTTCTTTAAATATTTTTTTTCTCAACAGGAACTGGGACATTGAATACGTGAGCACAGAGGGAAAGAAAAGTAAAAACTCCTTCCTGCATTCTGCCGGCCTTTATCTACTGGCAATGATTAGGAGGACAGCCTTTACAAGTGGTCTTCCATTAATCTCAAACAAGTTCAATGTTGCAATGAAATTACATCATTAACAAGTAAAGTAGAGGCTGGATAAGCAAAACCATAAGAATCCCTGTTACTCTCAAATAAAAATCTGAGTGCATAAACAGAATGACGGAATAAACCATATGCTCTCATGTCATCAGGCAGTACAACAGGCCCTATTAATATATATTTTTTAATCTGACATTAGCTTGAAAGAACATTTTCAAATATTATTCTTAATGATTTTCTATGCAATCCATTACAATGGATAGTCTCATCTTCAAGCCAGCCACAGGGTTTTAACCTTCCAAACTGTCTGAGAACACCAGTATGACAGTCTTTCCAAAAACCACTTATTGTCATGTATTTGAAGTTACTCTGAATGGAAACACCAAAAAAAAAACCCCAAACATTCTAGATGCTCCTTTACAAGCCACAAAGAACAAATTGAGAAAAGTGACACACAAGAAAGTGATGGAATCAACAGTAATTTAGCTGAGATAAATAAGACCATATAAATTGAACCTTATAGAAAAATAATTTTAAATCATACACCTAATAAACAGCCTTTTAATTGGCTAACTGTGCTTCCCAGAGGTTATACAGAACAAACAAAATGACAAGGAGTACTGTCCACAGGACAGTTTTTGAGCCCACAAGGTGCAGATAACCTTTCACAGCTCCAAAATGCAGTCTTTGGTCCCACAAATGCCCACCACACACAGAAGATGGTACACTGTCAAAAACTCTACGTGTTAAATAGAAGACTTAGAAGCAAAATGAATCTTTAATCCTGGTAATATACAAGCAAGATAGAGCCAAACCTCAGGTAAACTGACTAATCACTTCTACTCACTCCAGTAAAAAGAAAAATAACTCAGGCACACACAAAAGTTCAGCTCTCCTAGTCTCTTTGTGTTTACTGCTGTTTCTTGGACCTACAACTTGTGCTACTTTCGTAGCAGCTGTCAGTTTGGTTTAAGTGTCCACTACGAAGGGCTTCCCAAACTGAGATAAGGATAGTTTTAAACCAAGAAACACACTATGGTACAATACAACACACTTCCAGTCACCACTGGGCAGCTATTTAACTAAACAACTTGAGTTGTTTCAGCCGGCTTGACAACTTACACCTGCTGTGTTTAATGAAGCACAGATTTTCCAGGCATCCACAAAGCTAAGGAAAGGGCTGTATTCCCTGTCTACATTTTGTAAAAAAGATTCCCCTACTCCCATCACTGACAACTGTCCTAACCAAGCCTCCAAGGAACAAGCCAGGCCCTCCTGGCTTAAGTGTCCTTGTGGCAGACTGTGCCCTCCACACTGCTTCAGACACAAGTGACTAGCAAGGAGGCTAAAACCTACACATTCTTTAAAGAGAGGAAGTCTGGAGAGTGGCCGAAGATGTGCAGGCACCAAAAATGCAGGTTCAGAACATAAGCGACATTTGTACTACAAATTAATTACCACATAAGAGTGCAAAGTTGAATTAAAAACTGTTATTTTGTCCCTTTAACTATTATGAAGGCAACAACCACAAAACAGCACAGTACAACACTTAGTCTGTAGTTACTCCTTAGACAGCCACTCCTCCAACTGGCCACAGCCTGTTACTCCACTTATCCACTTTGCAGCATCCAAGGATTAGACACACACCTTACCCACTGCTTTAACAAAGCCTTCAGGAAACTTTCATAGTTTGCGCTGGTGTTAGCAGGCAGGGAAATACACACACATCACCACTGACAAGTCAGGAACAGTTGTGCTTGCTTGGGGCTACTCTTTTCACTTTATTTAATAGGTCTACATAGTCTTCTGCAGAAAAACCTTGATCCACTGTTGTGCATGATTACTGATTTGCAATTGTACAGTTTGCAGACTCAGTGGAGATAAAGCACAACAAGGTTATGTAAAACTGAACAGACACAGAGAACAAACAAACGCAAACTTGACATCACATCAGCAGTTTTCTAAAACCATACTACCCAAATACATACTTACTTCTGTTATTCACTTCACTAGCTCAGTCTCTGCACAATATGGGAAAGATATTTGTCCAGTTATAATGTCATCTTTACTGCTATATTGAATCCCCCAAAATCTTAACTACATACCATATCAAAAAGTCCTCAATCAGTAGAGAACTGACACTTCAGAAGTTGACACTTACTAAGACACTACACCAACATGTACTGATCTCCCACAAAACTAACACCACTTGTTTGTTAAATCATGACAGGTCTTATGGACTTGTTTGGAAATCATGACAGGTCTTATGTTAAGGAAAAGGGAGAAGTAATTATTTCTTTAATACTTCCATGATGGCTGCTGCAAAGCAATCATGTGGGGATTTAACAGAAGCATACTATTTAAGTACATACAAATAGACTTGGTGGGTCTTGAACTGAACAATAAAATTAAATACTGTGCATTGAAAAGACAAAAAATAATTCCTGTAGAACTCAACCATCTTCTGAAAACCTAGAAAAGTTGATATAAAGATATGCCAGCTGTACTTCTCAAATGACAGCATTTTCTTCCCTTTGGAACTCGAAAAATCATTCAAGTAGGAGGTTAAGTTGAAAGTCCTCTATATAAAAATATCTTCCTTCACAGTCTCTTCTGTTATTTCTCAGCTCTGAATTTACAAAAGTAATTCCACAACACATCCACTGAAACAGCTAATATAAATATACCAAAGCTCACACTCATTAAGGAGTGTTACATTAAACATGAGTAAGGATGATACAAATCATGTGCCACTACTGCCCTCATTTGGAAGAAAGTAAAAGATGACATTTCTTTCTTAACTTATTCTAGTTTCCAACACAATTGTTTTTATTATTAGCTTTGATATTATACACCTGAGTGTGTGTACTATCACTTATATTTCATCTTACTGTTAAGTGTCCTCTACCAAAACCAGGGATTTTTATTAGATCCCAAAACACAACACAAAGAAAAACCTGGCAGTGCACTAAAACAAAAAACAAGAAACTCACAGCATTGGCTTAGACACAGGTGTTCACATGTTATTTCAGTGCTAAATCCATCTATGTACACATGCAAGTAACAAGTATACTATCAAAAAAAAATTTCAAAAGCTAGAAACAACCTCAATTCAGATCCCATGTAAAGAGGTATAGGAACAAAAAATAATGAGTACACAAATAATTTAGGACTGTGCCACTGTCGACAATAAGGAATAACTTCTTAAAGACATATTAAAAACAAATGTGAGTGGGGTGTGTTGATAATAGGGTGGGGGGGCGCACGGGTACATAAATAACCATTTAACAGGTATGATTAAAAGAAAAAAAGTCAGAAAAGGCACAGAAATGTAGGCATAAGTGACAAAAAAAATTTAGTTAACTATAAATTTAAAGAAGTTGATGTGTCACAAACAATAAGATCTACCAAAAAACACTTCAAATGGCTCTATTACACAAAATGTATATCCACAAAGAGCATTGCACAGAATCATTTAAACTGGAAAACAAATGCGAGGTCACAGAGCTCAACCATAAACCTAACACTACCAAGTTTACCCCTAAAAGACATCCTGAAATGCCATATACACACATCTCTTGAAAACCTTAAGGGATGAAGACCCCACCACTGCCCTGGGCACCTTGTTCCAATGCTTCACCATTCTTTCCATAAGGAAATTTTTCCCAATATCCAATCTAACCCTCCGCTGGTGCAACTTGCAACCATTTCTTCTCATCCAGTCGCTTGTTACTTGGGAGAAGAGACGAACAAGCACCTTCCTAAAACTTCCTCTCAGGTAGTGGTGGAGGACCATATGGTCATCTCTCAGTCTCTCTTTACCAGACTAAGCAACCCTAGGTCCCTCAGCCACGTCTCACAAGACTTGTGCTCCAGATCCTTCACCAGCTTTAGTGCCCTTCTCTGGATGTGCTCTAGCAGCTCAATGTTTTTGTTGCGTTCGGGGGCCCAAAAACTGAGCACAGTATTCACACTGTGGCCTCACCAGGACTGAGTACAGGGGCATGAATATTTCCCTACTCCTGCTGGCCACACAATTTTTGATACAAGCCAGGATGCTGTTTGCCTTCTTGGCCACCTGAGCACACTGCTCGCTCATATTAAGCCAGCTATCAACCAACAGCCCCAGGTTCTTTTCCACGAGGCAACTTACCAGCCATTCATCCCCAAGCCTGCAGAATTAAATTTGGTTGTTGTGGCCCAAGTGCAAGACCTGGCAGTGAGCCTTGCTGAACTCTATACGGTTGGTTTCAGCCCATTGACCCAGTCTGTCCAGATCCCTCTATAGAACCTTCCCTCAGACAAATATTCCTATGCAGCTTGGTGTCATCTGCAGATTTACTGAGGGAGGACTCAATACCCTCATTGATTTGGTGGTGTTGACTTCTAAAGATGCTTAAACAAGTTAGACTCGTAATGTTTTAAAGGAAAGGCAGAGCATTCAGTCCAGATTAGTCCCTAGTGATATCATTAACTATTGGTCATTTATTCCTTCAACACACTACTCATTTGGTTCTCTACACATAAAAGCTAAGTAAGTTGTCTCTTTCTAGAGTGGTAGCCCAGTCTCTAAAACCAGCAGCAGAGTGTAAGACTCCTAAACTAAAATTAAACAGTTCAGTAATAATGTTGGTTTCTAAAGAAAATATTTCAGCTTTATTTTTTTTCAGAACTTGGGGGCAAGACACAAAAAGAGGTCAGTGAAATTGCTCACACACATTTAATTTATTTAAGCAAGTAACAATGCTTTCTGTGTATTCATCAAGCACAGCCAGCAGCTTGGGCCAGCTGCAAGCAAGTTGCTGGACACTAACCCCACTACACATTTACCAAGTACTTCTGCAGTTACTTGTGCCTGAACCAAGGGATATATATAAAAAAAGATAAATAAATACAGTGACCAAAAATCTTTGCACTCCAAATAATGTCACTTCAGAAAGAGTGCCAGAAATAGGTATGGACATGTATGAGTCAGATAGCAGGGTACAGCGGGCACTAAGGGCACTGCCACAAGCTCTTTCAATGGCCAATTTAAGTGCATCTCAGTAACATATTTATTGAAAAGTAAAAAGTAGAAAAATCAACTTCCTTTGCCCTCCTGTGGAACCTGCTTTTAAAACGTGCAGCACCAGACAAACAGCACAACAGGGCTCTTGTTTACCTCAGAGATAACACTGTCACTCCAGCTACATTTGTCTGACATTGTACATTCACACATTAGGAACAAATGACTATTTCTGGACAGCAAAATACTATCTGAAGGACAGACAGATTATATACTATGCATTCTAAAGTGGCAGGTTGCTATGGTTTCCCACTGCAAGAACAAAATCCGCTTCATTAGGTTATCTGAAAATCTCCCCTACTAAACCAAAAGAGTCCATCAGGAAAGCAGGCTGTCCTTTAATCATAGCTTGCCTTTGTGAAAAACAGGCCATTTTTCTCCTAAAACAGCTTTTGAAAAGAAGGATGTAGCTCTGAACACAATGGAAATATCCTTATGCTTTACATTCTGAGCTGTGTACTAACCACTGAGCTCCCACAAGAGCACAGACACTGACTGACTTGCAAGTTGCTGCACTCCAAGCCTATAGTTTGGAAAATGATATTTACCCCTTGCTTTAACTACTACCTGGACTACTTAAGTCATTTGTGGTAAAGTACAATAGCAATTAAAAACATTTACTAGACCTTCTTTTCTTGGAAATCCAGTACAAATAACAGGACTATTTCCTCTGAAAAAAAAGATGCAACACTTTTGCCTGCAGCACTGGGAAAATGAGTTATTCCACTCTGACATTAAAGAATCTTATGTATATTCAAATTATTTATGGAATACTTTGCACAGTGTGACAGAGCTCCACTTTTGAGAAAGACAGCAACAAGATTTATTCGAGGACAGTGATCAGCAAGGTACCAGTATGGGCCTGGCTTGAGAGGATTCCTCCTTTCCATCAAAGGGATACATTCATAACCGTAACGTTCATAGCCCTTAAGGATACTGTTCTATTGTTGCTTTAATAAATTTATTTAGGGGAATAAAAAAAAAAAGCTTCAACTAAAACTGCTCCCCAGTCTAACTTGCCACATAATTGCTGAAGCAAGGCCAAGACAGGCCATTTGCATGCAGTCAGAGACAAGAGCCAACACATTGGTGTGGAAACACGCTGTCAATCCCTTAATTTTAAAGGTAGTTAGAAGGAATTTGCATCAGAACCATTAGGCAGTTACATTTCTCTATCAAAAAGCTTAATTACTTCAGGACAGAGTTCATATATTTGCAAATACTTATGAGTTAATAGCTCAAGGTTGGATGGAACTAGAGCCAGAGGAAAAAGCTTAAACTACAAACATTACTTGATATTGAAATCAAAGCGTTTATTAACAAAAACAGCCTTCAAATCAGATCCCAGGGGTGGTGTGGATAAAAACAGCTCAGAACTGAGAAGAGCGAATGATGGGAAACTTAACCCCACATTTCCATGTGTTCCATTCCAGTGTTTCAGAGAACACCTGATCTTTGCAACACAAACCCAGGTGAATTGCCCTGAACAGTACTGCCAGGGTATTAGCTTGATTTTGTGGAGTACAGCAAGGAGAATGCTTTCAAACAGTTTCTTCCTCTGCCCCACCATTTTTTCCTGTACATTTTTGATTGTTTACAGGTACTACATGGTGACAAAAGTTTTAAGGATAACTTCATAAAGATAAAAGAACCAGAAAAGACTAACCAGAATCAGAAAACAGCCCCGGCAAAAGAAGAGCTTGACCTTACCAAAACCACCACGACACAGCAGAAAGCAAATCAATGAGCCTAAAGAAGCAGAGAACAAACCAGACCACAGTCCTTCCTTCATCATAGCTCTCAGTTTAACTGAGGCTCCTTGAGCCCTGGGCATGGAGTGTGGGTGGAAGTCCCACGTGAGGCTGATTCAGGTAATTAAGAACTCCTGATGCTCTGACTCTGACAGTAGGTATTAAAAACACACTTATGCAGCTTTCCAAAGGACATACAGACGTGGATTAAGCAGACAACAGGTGAAGATGTCACTCCCACAACTATCCACTCTGCTTCTAAGGCAGGATCAACACCAATCACAGTAGCAGCCATAGGACTAGTACGCTCCTCAGCCTGGCACAGCCATTTATACCGGACAAAAGTGCTTTCAGCCATCAGACCCATTCACAAACAAACCTTATATTCTTGCTTCAGGCACAATAATCACCAAAAAGGTAGAATAAACATCTAGCAGAGATATAACACCTTAAGCTATCCAGTCCTAACCCTTTACCTCATATCTGCCAGAAGGAACTAATGAGCAGCTGCAACATATGGAATAAGTTTCCGGTGCCCTTGGTGCTGCCACCGTCTCATAGGGTCTTCTACACACACAGAGCAGACTACATAACAGATAGAGTGTGTGCACTCGTTTCAGCACAGTGTCTGGCACCTTAGAGCAAGAAATTTTGCACAGCTACTGCTAAAGTGGCTAACAGCAGCCTAGGCACTGCACTAGAGGCGTTAATGACATACAGAAATGTTTTTAAATTAAAATCTATCCATTACATTCCACTAACATGTATTGTTTTCCCTTACTGTCGCCTCAATCTGAAATCTTTGCTGTAAAAACACAAAATAGGCTTGGGGTGTTGTCACTGGCTTCCAACCACCTCCATAGCTCACTGCTCTTTGGAGTTCTCTATCTATTTTTAACAGTAGTTTAAGAAATGAAACCTATTTAAAACAAGTAGCATTAAAAGTAGTATCATTTACTTCACATGATTATTATGTGCATAATAATGACGGGAAGACTACAGCAAATGTTTTCCAACTCTTAAAAAAAAATAGGAGAACACTTCCTTTCCAATACATAATTTTGAATTTTAATTTAGATAACTCAGATTACTTACTTGCAACAAAATATGCATATTCATGAGATCTGATTTACTACAATCTTTATCTCTGATATTCTGCATCTGCAAATGCTTGGAAGTACTTAACTTTGCATTCATAGGCAATTATACAGAAATCTCATAGAGTAGCAACAGATTGATTTATAGTTAAGAGTTAGTATCACAGAAAGCCAATTCATTTTCTTTTACAAGGGCTGTGGCATGAGGTTGAAGACTGATGCTTCCACCCTCTTTTTTGAGCAAATTACTTCTTGCCTAATACACATATAAATGAAGGTCATAATAATGAGGGTCAAACCAGTGATTTTTAGATGGATTCACTCTACCAGTAGTTAGCAAAGGTGGGAGGAAGAGAAGTAAATAGACAATAAATGGAAAACTAGAAGTTAGATTCTATGCAAGTGAATGGTGCTTTAGAGAGGAAAGGGAGACCCATTAATTTAGTTACTCCACCTTCACATCCAAAAGGTCCCACAAGTTCCATCATACTGTTTTCCATGGAGCCTTCTAGAAAACTAAGCACTTAGTATGCAAAACATTTTTTCTTCAAAATTCTCTGCATCTCTAACCATGCTTCTGCTTTTGCCTTCTTTTGTATTCATTCTAGCCTTCTGAAATACAAAGTTTCATCTAATAAAACCAACTTCAATTAATTTCAAAAAGTAAGTCATGGCAAGAATAAAATAAACCCATAATAAATCAGTAAGAAATACAATGGGAGAAGAGTAGGATGAATACAGTTTTTGATGCATATGCTAAGTTAATAAAATGATAAAGCTGATTAACGCTTTAAATAGTCTGCGGTTTGGACTCACACTCCTTCAAATGACAGAACACTCTCATTCTGCTCGCGTGACAATAGATCGATGAAAGCTGGTAATGACAACTATTAACAAGGAAAGAGGGAGGATGTGCCAAGAGCTGTTAAAATCGAGTTGGGATCTGAGGATTTACAGCAACGCAGGCTGACTGCTGCTTTGGCGAGTCTCACTCTTGGTGAAAACACAATCATCTAACCAATATTTAGCCAATATGTCTAAACAATAAAAACCACACACATAGGAACAATTATTGCTTAACAAAAATCTCTTACAACTACTTTTTTTTTTCTCCAACCAATCTGCTCAGTACCTCAAAGTAATGAAAACAATTGCAGTTTCTCATAGCTGTAATGCAAAGATGTACTTGTGAAAAAAGGCAGAGTGCTCTTTGTGGGAGAAAGGACCAGCATTTATACACACCCGATCATAGTTCCTTGTTGATTGCAACTACAGATTTACCTCAACTAACAAAAGTATTAGTGCTGAATACTTACAGTGTTATCTACCACATCTGTCAGCTCGACTGTCTGATGGGAGTGGATACATGCCTTGTTTGTTTGTTTGTTTGTTTGACAACTATTATGCTAATTTTAGCCCAAAGGACTTCAAACTCATCCTGTCCCCTACTCCTGGCAAACGTGATGAGCTCTAATGGTCTGATAATTAAAAAGAAAATGCTGTGCTGTAGGGGAGGGGGAAATACTGCCTGCAACAACTCTGAGCTGCTTGCAATTAGCCACCAGTTAACGTGCAAGGGAGGCGGAGCGCGAGGCGGGGCGCGAGGCGGGGCGCGAGGCGGAGCGCGAGGCGGGGCGCGAGGCGGGGCGCGAGGCGGGGCGCGAGGCGGGGCGAGGGCGGGAAGGAGGGGGCGCGAGGCGGGGCGAGGGCGGGAAGGAGGGGGCGCGAGGCGGGGCGCGAGGCGGGGCGCGAGGCGGGGCGAGGGCGGGAAGGAGGGGCGCGAGGCGGGGCGAGGGCGGGAAGGAGGGGGGCGCGGTGGGGCAAGGGGCAGGAAGGCGGAAGTCGAGGCGGGGCGAGGGGCAGGAAGGCGGGACCAGAGGCGGTGTTATGGGCGGGGCGAGGGGCGGTGTTATGGGCTGTGTTATGGGCGGGGCGAGGGCGAGAGGCGGGACGAAGGGCGGGGCCGAAGCGTGTTGGGGCGGTGGGTCCGTGCGGGGCTGTGGGTGGTTGGATGGAGCTGTGTCGGTGTTCGCCGGTGCCCGTCGCAGCTGGCAGCGCTTCGCAGTGACTTCTCCTCGCGGGTGGCGGCGCGGGTCCCGCCAGGGCCACGGTGAGCGCTGCGGGCCGGCCTCGTCCTGGGGCGGGTCCCCTTGCGCGGTGTGCCCGGGGTCAGCGGGGCGGGCGGCGTTTCGGTGGGGTTGGGGCTGGGAAGCGGAGCTCCCCCGCCGGCCCCGCGCTCCTGCTCCGGCTCGGAAAGGCAAGCGGGGAGCCCTGCCGGGGTTGGGGCGGAGCTCTTCCTTCCTGGCTTTGGTGTCTCTCTTCCGCTGCCACTCTTCCCTTTGCTTGTCCTTACAGATGATTGAAACGCTCGGCACCCCTGAGGCCCAGGAGCTGCTGTGCCAGCTCTCGGCCCTCTTGGAACAGGAGCTCCGGGGTCAGCCCAAGGCCTCTGGGCTGAGACTGCTCGAAACTGCTCACGACAATGGCCTCCGAATGACCGCCCAGCTGCGAGACTTCGAAGTGAAAGATCTCCTCAGCTTAACTCAGTTCTTCGGCTTCCACGCAGAGACGTTTTCCCTAGCTGTGAATTTCTTAGATCGATTCCTGTCGAAAATGAAGGTATGGCTTTTGGAAGCATAAGCTCTCGGTCATTAGCTTCTTCACATTATAAACTTGTTCCTACCAGAAGTTACAACATCTTGGGTTTAGACAGCTCCTTCTAGAGTTTTTGATTGTATGACGGCTAAAAAATGTTTTTCTTGCTTATAGTTTCATAGTGTTAAGAAAACTGTTCCCTCTGGAGTGGAGGGGGAACACGGCTGCTTTTTCAGCTTGAGGATGCGCATGAGTTTGTATATATAGGCCGTACTGATGGGCTTGGTGAAGACAGGCTGTCTTGCCTGTTACATGTATAGAAGAACATCTGAACATTTTTCCTCGCTGCTTTTTCAGCCTATGTGTGAAGCTCGTGTGTATCGAGAGGCTTGAAGCTGTTGAGCACTTAGAATCTGGTGCAACATTCAGTAAACACTTCATTCTGCTGCGGATCCATGGCATGCTGACCTGGGCTGTTTGTAATTGTCTAATGTGACAGGTTTGCCACTGTACTACTGGGTCAAGAACAAAAGCTTGTTTTCCACGCGTGTTGAAACAAAAACGAGAATGCTAGATGGAGTGGACAGAAAAATGATGTTTTAAAGATTTCTGAATCCAAAATAAGCAGTAAAATTTAGGATCGTAATGCTTATGGAATAAAATAAGTCAGTTTATGAATACATAGAGAAAAAGTGGATAAAAAAAACCTGCTTCTTTGTACAAGCCAATATGTACAACACTTAAAGTTCTAAAAGCTTCTGATTAGACTCATTAAGAAACCAGTTCTATATCAATAAAAGTGTATTGTTAAGCAGTCTTGCGTTTAGATGAATGAGGTAGAAGTTGTAGCCTGTGATGGCCTCTTATTTAACTAAACAAAGAAGGGCATTTAAACAGACAAAAGACTGATTTCTCGATCTTGAAAATAACAAAGCTCCCCTTGACCCCCATCTTTTTCTCTAAAATACACTTTGCCTATCTAGTTTGGTACTTTTATGCTGAAATGGCTCATCGAAGGCGTTCTTCAAAAGTAAAAGCAGTTTACTTTTCTTTAGGTACAACCTAAACATCTGGGCTGCGTGGGACTTAGCTGCTTCTACTTGGCTGTGAAGGCATCGGAAGAAGAGATAAATGTTCCCTTAGCCACGGACTTAATTCGAATAAGCCAGTATAGGTTCACTGTTTCTGATATGATGAGAATGGAGAAAATCGTATTGGAGAAGCTGTCCTGGAAAGTCAAAGCTACAACAGCCTTCCAGTTTCTACAGTTGTATCATTCACTCATTCATGAGAATTTAAGCTGTGAAAAGTAAAATACCTAATACTTATTTTGGTATGACTGCATATGATCAGGAAGCTTATGTAGAAAATTAAGAAGGGAAATAACTCGAGTAATTGGTTTTTCAGTGCTTAAAAAAAACCCGACAAACTTTCTCCCTTTATTGGCAAATATAAATGTGGATACCAGTAATACGGTATTACTTTATTTTTAAATGTTGTTTGCATGAAGTGATCTAGAGTATTGCTTTCTAAGCCCAAAACCAAATGGGCTCAATAATATTGGTATAATGAATCTCTGCCTACGCTGCCTTAAATATTGCCTCATAGCAAAGATTACAAAATCCAGCACGTAAAGAGATTCCTTTTGCTAATAAGCATAGAAATCCTTTGTTGGTAACCCTGTTTTGACAATGCCTCTCTTTCCAGTGTAATAGATGATTGATTTTTGGCATACGGACTGCCACATTTCAACATTTGTTTGTAACCCTATAACTTGTGGGACAAATAAGGCCTTTGTTTGCATAGCTCCTTCTCTGACTTCCCAGGCTGGTGCTGCCTTGGTTGAGCTTGCATTCTTCCTCTACATTTGATCATCTGTTTTTATTACAGGAGAAAATACCTTAATTTTGAGAGGCTCGAGACCCATCTTAAGGCATGTCACTGCAGAATCATGTTTTCTAAAGCCAAGGTAAATGTCTTGAAGGCTCAAAGACAATTAGGTTACTGAAACTTAACAAAGCACTGTTTGAAAACATTTTCTCTCTCCAGCCTTCTGTCTTGGCACTGGCTATTTTGGCACTAGAAATAGAAGAACGTAAACTAACCGAGTTGACTGAGGCATTGGAATTTCTGCAGTTGCATTCCAAGGTATGTATACATGAAGTTTTGGGGGATGGAGGAGGAGGAATGCACGCCAGGGCCTATACAGTGGGGCAGAGGGAGGGCTGTTGGCATGCTGATTCCTTTTGTGGCTTGGTTGGAGTTGGCATTTTTTTTTTTTCGTTTGGTTTTGGATCTCTGGCTTTCTATCTTATGTGAAGAAGCTGAAAACACGTTTGAAATAAGAATTTAAAGATTTGTTAACATACGAGGTTCTGTCTTGCTGTTTAGATAAACAACAGAGATTTGACCTCCTGGAAGGAATTGGTGTTCAAGTGCCTTACAGAATATTCCTCAAGCAAGTGTTCGAAACCAAATGTCCAGAAATTAAAATGGATTGTGTCTGGACGTACTGCACGGCAGCTTAAACATAGCTATTACAAAATAACGCACCTTCCTACAATTCCAGAGACAAGCTCGTAATAGGTAATTCCTTGTAAAATAACCTTAGTAAGCCTGTCATAGAGGCTAGTATGTTCTCATGTTCATGCTTGAATCGGTGCTGTACCTAAAAAAGTGACAAACCTAATACATTAAAATTGGAGAATGAACTGATCCTTTGATGTGCTGT
Organism: Coccyzus lansbergi; assembly: GCA_033558105.1. NCBI lineage: Eukaryota > Metazoa > Chordata > Aves > Cuculiformes > Coccyzidae > Coccyzus > Coccyzus lansbergi. The sequence continues at coordinate 1,999,716 of JAUMJK010000760.1, read as the reverse complement.
GGAAGTAGATGTGTGCTACAGACACTGGGACCTCATTCAAACTAAAAAGTAGAGTAAAAATGGTTAAAAGACACAGAAAAAACTTGGTTCAGAAGAATTATCCAAGAGGATACAGTTGCCTATTAGATGAGTTGCTTGTAATTTTTCACCTAAACCACTTAAAACAGCTTTATATAGTTTTACTTGTATAACTGTCCAAGTTATTTGAATTACTGGATTTTTGCTCTATTGGTTTTGTGAAGTGCTTCCTAATCTAGACTTGATTTCCTAAGCCCACATATTTTCTTTATCAGCTATCTTCTTGTCGTCTTGCTACATTACATTTGATGCATTGATTGGCTCTTTTAGAAAGCCTTTTGGTTCATGGGTCTTCATTTGTTTTTGTTTTGTTTTGTTTTACAGGAAAGCAACAGAATAAGGAGAGAACCTTTGACCTTGTTAACACACATGTGAATATTAGAGAAAGAAAGTCTGAAACGTGATACTATTAATGAAGAATTCAACTCATGGAAAGAATACAAAATAATTTCAGAGTAAAGATTCTTCCAGCAAATATAAGTTCTTTTCATGATGATTACAACAATCTTCAATGTCAGCTTTCAGTCTTGTCTGGTAGACTACTGTTAGTGAAATACTACAACACTGACAAAAGTAATGGTGACACCCTGTAGTTTTTAGAGAACTTTGTGTAGTCTAACCTTGGTTTACTATAACTGCGGGAGCCAAATTATATATTAAATTTTAAAATCCTGATTCGCTTTCCGAAGATTATGTGACACTAGGAAAACCTGGACAGCAGCACAGTGCTGCCATGTCAGAAACTAAAGACTAATCTGGATAACAATAGCAGAAGCTTTGTCATTCCACCTGGGATGCAGTTTGGGCAGTCTGGTGTCTCTGTGTTCCCCTTGGACAAGGCACTGGCCTTCTTGGCAAGACACATTAAAAACCAGACCGTGCAATACCCATTGAATGTGGCAAGTAGCTAGAGCAGGAGAGAGGAGAGAGGTTGTTTCATTGCTTTGCAAATGATAGTCACTAACACAGCATCAGTAGTTTCTTATAAGAGGTGTAGTTTACCGTGATTACAAATTGATAGTGTAAAAGCTTTGATACCTGGCGAAGGCTCAATCAAAGTACTGGGTCTTGTGCCCCAGACGTGACATTAATTTGCTGAAGTTTGACTGTGTAAGAGGCAAATGCCGAACAGGTAATTTTTACAGCCTCCTCTTGGCCTGTATGTAGAGGCAGTATGAGTAACACTGAAGACTGCCTCCACCCTGATGTCTTTAATTGGAAGCTTTATAAAATAAAACTCATTCTAAGATCAGATCTATATATAAAGAGTATCATGCTTGCGAACAAGGAAGTGAATAATAAGAATGTATTATCGTACGTAAGATGAATAGAGGTGTTGGGGGTATGTTTCTAATCGTCTTGTGAATTCTGTGTCACTGGAGTGCAGAGGTTTTTGGCGATAGGTTGTTACCTGATGGCTGCATGAACTGAGTTAGTGGAGAAGGAAGGATGGGAATGTTCTGTAAGTAGTACAGGCTTAGATGTTAGCCAACCAACCCTTCCCCCTTTATGGTAATAGCTGATGGGGAAAACATTGTTTGCTTATCTCAAACTAGTTAAACCTTTCAGCAAAAACTTAATACCAAAGCTCTATACTAGACAAATCGAGGCTTCCCATGAACTCATGGGAATGATTGTGCTGTGTAACAGAATGAGGTTTTACATCTGCCAGTAATAATGCTGTCTGTGCATGGTGCCGGGCTTGGAGAAACATACAAATGATTGAAACAAAGGTGTGATCAGCCTGCTGGAAAAGATAGAGAAGATGCAATGTGCAATTCTAATGGTGTTGTCATGTCTCGAGATATGTACTTTTCAATTAAACATTAAAATGTGCTTAAATTGTGTAGCTTCCGTCCCCTTTTTTTATAAGACATCTTAGTAGGAAACCTATAATGTGACTTGGAACACAAGCTGAGCTGTATGTTGGTGACAAACAGATACAAGATACAGGGACTTGATATTCCTTTCAAGTCATATTCTCTTAATTTCAACAATTTTAAATACTTGTACTGCACGGCTTTATTACATTAACACATAAAATTATTTATACACAGACTTGAACTTGACCTCTTTATTTTTCAAGTATTGCTTACCTAGTAGCAAGTTTTGATCATTAGTGCTATATTTAACACAACAATGGACTGCAAAACCTTATTCACGCCCGATAGGGTGGTTTCTTTATTTAAATGATTGTTTTAGAATGAAATGAATGAGCTCCGAGAGGGCTGTTATAGCAGGAAGGTCTTAAGTCTCTTCACCTTATTATCCCAATACCATCCCAGTACCTTTCTCCTTGCAAGTTAAGATAAAATATTACTTATTATGCTTCAAAGATCTGTTCTTCAATGCTGAATATGAGATTTTCGCATAAACACATGGTATATTCATAACTGACTAGATCACTATAGTGTTTATGGAAAAAAAACCAACCCCCACCCAACATTCTGCTGTTAATTTTTTATGTACGTCTTTATAGTTTCTGCCTTAGTATTAGAAAATTGTTACAGCTTATACATCAGCTGGTGTTCATGCTACTGGAAATCTTTTTTTTTTTCATTCAAGTAATTACTTGGCAATAGTCATCTGAAGAGATAGTTGAAGAGATCATTGATGTCTTCACCAGATACAAGATTTCAGTCTTTTAAGTGTAATGTGTAATTCCTCTCAACAAATAACAAAACAGTTTACTTCTCAAGACTGGAAAAGTCTGGTCCTCCTTTGCTGTAATTTCCAGAAATTTCTGCCCCGCTGAAGTCAAATCCAGGATTCTAAGACAGACAAGAAAAAGTTGAGCAGTTTCTTGATTAAAAAATGCTTGTTAAAAAAAAACCAAAACAACAAACAAACCCCCACTCCAACCCCCCAAACTCTTTCTGTTAATATTCCACCACTCAAACAAGGACATATTACAATTAACTTATCCTTTGTCTAGGCAATGAAGTTGCTGGTAAACACATCAATAAACCACTACCTATTGCCAAAATGCCTTTGTCATGCTGTTCTCAGTTTGTCCCAATAAGGAAATAATAAGATAAGTTTTATGAAAAATTTCTAGCCTCTGATGTCCCTTAAAATTGTTATTTGAAGATGTAAGTACCTGACATGCTGGCTAACAAGTTCAGCTCTGAAATAAGAGGTTCTAATTGTACAGTTCTGAAGACACACAGAGCAAGAGTTGTGTGTTAAAGCAAGCAATCACCAGGGAAACATTTTCCAGCTAACTATTCTTCACAATTTGAGGTTGTAAACAAACATGTTCTACAGAGCTTGACATTAGAAGTTTGTTGTACATATGGCTATGCCTTAATTTTAGCTCATAGTAGAAACTGTATGTAGCCTAACTTGAGTGAAAAGTTGTTTTGTGTAACAGAGCGCAAATAGCAATACCCCACAACCGAACTTCTCAGAAAACTTTCACACAGGCTACAGATAGCGTCTTGAAAGTACACTGAGAAAGACTTCTAACTGTCACATAAATACTGAACTAAAGTTTGTGTTCCCGTGGCACTGTACAGCACAGCTATTTTGCTTAGCTTTCATAGCCATAACCTCTCTGTGCAAATGCAAAATATAAGGAGCAATTATGGCCTTTAACTTGCCTCTCTCTGGAATCGCTCCAGTGTCAGTTTCCTTTGCATCTGGTCCTGCACCCAAGGATCAGCAGCATATTCGTTTTCTAACAGAGATGTCCAACAATTTCCAGCATCTCTATTTGTCTTCATTAGAACAATTCTAATCAGCTTCCTGTCTTCTGTTGAATGAAAACGGACACAGAAACTAACTGTTAAATTCAGTCCTATGTGCCAGTTTGGGGGATTTTTTTGTTTTGGCGAATTCACCATTTACAAGCATAGAACATTTTTCATGAGGTAATTCAAATTCCTAACGGCACTGTCAGCAGGGTTATTGGAAAAATAAATAAACAACAAACAGGAAGGCTGAAGCAAAGATAGGCTGTATAGCCTCCTCTCCCCTTCCTGACCTTTAAAATGCTGAAGCTATATCAAGGGATTAAAGCATGTATCTAAAGTACTTCTACTGCAAACGTAAACTAAACTTTCAGAGAAGTTCACAACAAAGATCTAATCTATTAATATATGCAATTCAGCCAAGACAATAATGAAAGGTCTGAGGTAAGACTTTCAAGAGAGTTATTACCAATAAAATCAGAAGTAAGTTTTAGGGACATATGGAGGTATAATCAGTTTATTTGAATGCAGATAGTGTGCCCAGAGTCAACATACTGGAAGTACATTTCAAAGTAAACATGTAGGTTTAGTTTCACTTCATTGAACAAAACCAGCAATATAAAGTGTATTTGGAAGATTATTCCCACAGTAGAAAAGGGGAGGCTTCACAATGCTTGTTTACACTTGTAGTTTTCATGTTTAACGTCTAGGGCCTTCCTAATCAAAGGAACTACTTCAGTTCCTTTGTCTGGCAATAATTATCTTTTTTTATGAAGCCATATACAGGGAAGAGAGTTACCTTTCCCATTAAAAAAAATGCAAAGACTTCTGCAGCACGTTTTGAGAAGATCTACTGCCCTTATAGCGTCATAGTAGTTGTAGGTTATTACCTAACGTCCATGTTCCTTCATCAGTTATTGTAGAATCAAACAGTTTACCCTGCAAAAGACATGCACAGTGTTACAAACCAGGAAAACCTGTTCAGTGTCCACTTCATATTGAATTGTGCAAGTTTACTCCTAACTTACCTTCTTGTTTCCTACTGAAAACAAATAAGATGATCTGGCATTAGAAGCACGGACTTGCACACAGACTACCAAAACCTATTTTTTGTTACACAATTTTTTTTTTTAGGCATTTAATTCAGTAACAACGCTTGTCACTGAATCAGCATCTGAAATCCCTGGAAGGGCCTGTGTGTGTCAGCAGGCAATGCCATTTTTAACAGACTCGCCATGAACACACCAGTGTTTCTGCCAAGGGTGACAAACAGCCCTGGTGTAACACACGTACTTGACGGTGGAAAGAATCGTTCGTTCCCAATGGCAGAGCAAGTCTGCTTTTGATCATTTCCTTCTGGCTTTAAGCTGTAAGCAGAGCTATGCAGTTAAGCATTGCCCAAGTCACTACGAAACAATGCAAATCCAAGCAAAGCTGTTGCCTTTATTTTTCCTATGACCTTTACAATATTGGCAGTTTGACAAAACAGTTTCTAATAAACTTCACTTTCCAACTGGGAAAGCTCCCACACAAGGCCAGGTTGAGAGAGCTGCCATTGCTCAGCCTGGAGAAGGCTCCGGGGGGACCTTGCAGCAGCCTCCCCCCTGCGCTTGAAGGGACTCCAGGAAAGCTGGGAGGGGCTGTTTATCAGGGAGCGCAGCGAGAGACCCACAGAATAGTTAGGATTGGAAGGGACCTGAAAGGTCTAGTGTGGCAGGGACACCCCACCGCACCAGGCTGCCCAAGGCAAGACAAGAAACCTAAGAGATATAGATTAGAAATTAACAATTTTTCTTTCCTGAGAAGGCGGGGAGGCCCTGGCCCAGGCTGCCCCATCTCTGGAGGGGTTCCAGGCCAGGCTGGCTGGGGCTGGGAGCGACCTGATGCAGTGGGAGGTGTCGCTGCCCGCGGCAAGGGGGACACCGCGTGAGCTTTCAGGTCCCCTCCGGCCCAAGGCGATCCACCGAAACCCCTCCGTCCCCAGCAGGGAAGGCCAGGCTGGGCAGAGGGTCCCCGCAGCCCCCGCGCCGCTCCCCGTACCTGCAGCACCTCCTGGCCCCGCACCGACAGCGCGATGCGGCGGCTCTGCAGGCTGCAGCTCACGTCCTTGGCGCGGGTGCCCGGCGGCACCTGCACCTCGATGAACACCTCCTCCAGGGTCTGGTACCAGCGGCCCCAGGGCGTAGCGCAGGGCACGGGCCCGCTGCGCTCCTCGAACGGCGCCGACATGGGCCGCGCAGCCCCGCAACGCGCTCCGCCCGCCCCGCACAGAGACCCATTGGCTGAGCCGGCACAGGGCCGGGCGATTGGCTGAACCGAGATTATCGCTTGAGTCGCTCGGGGCGAGGCGATTGGCTGAGGAAGCTCTACAATACGATTGGCTGAGATGGACTCCCCGCCCACGAGACGCGGCGATTGGCTGAGCCGGGACGGGGCCACCCCATTGGCTGAGCCGGCTCCGCACGGGAAAATACGATTGGCTGAGGCGGCTCCCGCTGGGTGCTTCTATTGGGCGGTGGGCGCGGCGGTGCCGGTTGGTGCCTTCGAACGCCGCCGCCTCGCGCTCCCCGCGCCGCCATGGCCGCCGCCCCGCGCCGCCGCCTGCCTCTCCGCTCCGGTGCGTGTGCGCGGCCTCGGGGGGTCGGGTGGCGGTTGTAGGGTGGAGTGGTGACGGTCCGCGGCTCGGTCCTGTCCCGATGAGGCCGTGCGGAGCCGCGAGAGGAGCCGCCGCGGGCGCGTCCGTCCGGGAGCGGCTCCGAGAGCGAAGCGCTGTCTGAGCGGGTCGGGCGGCCCCTGCCCCGCGGGGAGCTGAGGGCAGCCGGGGAGCGCGTCTGGGCTTCAGAGCAGCCGCCTGGTGGGGCTGAGAGAGGAGATTCCTCACGGTGAAGGTCCTGGCCGAGGCTGCCCGGAGCAGGGCTGGCTGCCCCGGCCCTGGAGGGGTTCGAGGTGCGGCTGGACGGGGCTGGGAGCCCCTGATCCCGTGGGATGCCCCTGCCCGTGGCGGTGACCTTGGACCTGGATGGACCTTAAGGTCCTGTCCAACCCAAGCTACTCTGTGGTATTTGTATGAAGACTTTGTAGGCATCCTGTTCTTTCTGCTGTTTCCCTTGAAACTATTGAATTCTTTAAAAAAACCTTTTATTTTCTAGAATATTAGCTTACTTTTTTTGGAGGTAAACTTCAACATTAATGCCTAAGTACTCTTTTCTAAACTGGATTATAATGCTTATAAAAAGATGAGAATTTGCTTTTTATCCTGGCTTTTTCCCCCAGTACCATTAAGATTCTCTAACCTGTTGGGTGTTTTTCCTCTATAGCAGTTAATGCACTGCTATCCGTAGTAATATGCTTTGTAGTAACTGAAGGTCTAAATGGCTGTTTCTACTTCTGATAGAGCTGTTATAAACCAACCCTTTCCCCCACTATCTGTGCTGTTTATTTTTCACGTGTTTGTGGGGAGAATAAAGAGAACTGAGTTTCCAGTTGTTGGTTTTTTTTGGTTGTTGTTGTTTGTTTGTTTTTGAAGTAGGTTTATTTAACTTAGATGTGTTACCAGCCTCAGCTCATGGAAGCTGCAAAGCTTTTGGTGCACTTTACTAACTCTTGGTTTTGAAATTCTTATTTCTAGTTTGTACGCCCCTGCGTGAACTGGCTGACAAGAAGTCTTCAGATGCACTGAAAAGTTCTCTGTCTTCTGAAACATGTCAGTGGCCTAGGAAACAGAACAGTGAGTATTCCTAAAAGCTGCACAGAACTGCTAGTGAACTGCCTCAGTGCAATAAGAGAACAACTGATGGTGTGTTGTCAAGTGGACAGCTTGATAAAGAGCTGGCTTCTTATTTCTTGAATAAAATGTCAGTTAACTTTGTCTAATTAGGTTAAATTTTCCTCTCTGTGTGCATTCACACCCTCTTCCTTCATTCCTTTCTGCATCCCTCTGCAGATGAGACAAATGTGAACAGTGAGAAGAGTGTGTCAACCCCTGTAACTGGAAGGAGACTTGCATCTCCCAGATTAATAGTAAGACTCTTCTGTGGTGTCTGTAGTACTGCTAAACCTAAATTATGACTAGTAAAATCATGTAGCCCTTGTATACTATGACTTTTATACTGTGACTGACTTGAGGAAACTAGCAAATGCATTATTGTGCCTGTATTCCTTAGTAACTAAGGAAAAACAAGAGAAACTGTAGCATCTGTGGGGACTGTGTGATTATCACCTGGGGCTATAGAGTGGCTTGTTGTCTTTGGTGTTACTGGTGGGACTTTTTTCCTCTTGCTCACCATATTATTGTGGTACAGCTGCTTCTTTTTAAGAGGATCATGTTTCTGTTTGTTCTTTCATATGGTGGACAGGACACAGCAGAAACCTGTTGGCAGTAAACTAAAGAGAGGGTGATAGCGTATATGCAGGTTCACCAGGCAGTGTATAAGGATGGGAGTTTGAAGAAGCATTGGTTAAAAAGTAGGAAAACCCCTTTGACTTAATCTAGTGTCTTAATACTTGTGATGTAAGATGAAATTTTGTAAACAAACCTATGGCTAAGAGATGGAATTGGCTTTTGTGGAGTCTACGGGGTGCTAACATTTTAAGTTTTCTTTATGTCCTTCTTGTAATAGTGAGTATGAGTGAGTATAGTTTTAAAACCCATCCTAAAACCTATCCTAACTTGCTACTTGTCTGCTGTATATGTAGGAGGTGCACGTGTGCTGTTTGATTTGTGTGTTTAATAATGTTGTCTATATGGAAGGCTCCAGTGTTATTTTTAACTGTGTTATTAAACTTAGGATACCGCTAGATATTAGTTGAAATACTGCTAATACATCTGTTTTCAAAAGCCAGCTAATGGAACTCTAAGGCCTAAGAAAGATCATCTCCTTATGAAAGAGAAAAAGAAGCAGAAGGCGCTGGAGAAGGAGGTATGAATACTTTGAGTGCAGCCCTGGAATGTTTCTCACTTTCATAACAGAAATAGAATCTTTACTTAGTTGCCTTGGGTCCACAGGGAATGTGTATGTAGGGTTCCCTGTTAGTGGACCATTGAGAGGAATTTAGAAACCGATGTGAGTGGCCAGAGCCTCAAACTGCAGCTTTTAAGGGTTTTTTTAAAAATTTTATTCCATCACACAAGCGCTAAAGGGTTAAGGATTTGCTTCCCATGGTGAAGGGGAACACTGTGTTCCTGGCTTCCCTGTCCAGCAGTTCTACACTTCCTGTGTGCACAGATGCCTATTCTGAATGGAGTTTAATACAGTCTGTATAGTTAGCTTCTCCAAAAAAACCACAGGCATAAACTAATGAAGCTATTGAAGTATAAAAGTGGGAAATTAAGAAAATACCTCTTTGTTTTAGATTCGTGCACTAGTGAGAGAACGTGGAGAGCAGGATAAAAAATTTCGGGCTCTGGATGAGGATTTTGTCAAGACTGAAGCAAAACTGAGTACAGCAGTTCAGGAGAAAACATCGCTTTTGGCGAACGTTGCATGCCTGAAAAAACAGCTTCTGGAGCTAACAAGAACCAATGAAGTACTCAAGTCAAAGGTATTCAGCCAAATAAGCACATATTTGCTTTTCTTGTGCTGTTAAGTTCCCTGGGCAAGAGGAAACTTGAGCTGCTGATCTCCCTCCTGTATGGTTAGGCACCTTGTGTGCTTCTGTTCAAAAACAGAGTGGAGTGTGGTATCACCCATCTCAAGGGCAGGTGGCTATCAGTGTTGTGGGTGGGAGGATGATGCTTCTGAAGCGCTGCATGAGGAGTAATTCATGTGAAGGAGTATTGCTTATTGGTTTTATATTTGTCTCTAATAAGCTGTCTGAAGATGGTGTGCAAAAGAAAATGAGCAGCCTGTGCATGGAGTTAATGAAGCTCAGAAACCAGAGGGATGCTAAGGAGAAGGTATGACCACTGGGAGCACGCAGGATACTAATTCTGAGCTGTTCAGAAACAGTCAATAAAGGGCTTTGAACAGAAATGCAAATCATGTTTTGCTTCTGTCCTCAACTTGGCTCCTTCTTGTACTTTCTCTAGAGTGGAAATGGGGAAAGAGAGATCAAAAGTCCATGTTATTTTTTTGCTGTTGATGGGCAGAGTAAGTATGAGGTCATGTAAGGAAGTCTGGGAACACCTCTGTTACAATATCTGTCTGTTCATCAGTAAATATTTAAAGAACAGTAGTCTTAGGTGTAGTTTGAAGCTCTAAGATGTTTGTTGGTTTTGGGTGATAGTGGTTGCTTTTACCTTTAGAGAGGGATACTTTGAATTACTTTTGTCACAGTAGCAAGTGCTATCATTAAACTGCAGTTATGAATTGATTTGAGTTTACTGTTGTCTATTAGGCAATGTTTTTTTTGTCTAAATCTGATTTTGGTGTTAATGTTTGTCTTTTTCTTTTAAGGCTGTACTTGCAAAGCAGGAAGACATGGAAATGAAGCTGCAGGAAGTGCAAAGGAATCTAGAGCATTCAAAAGGAAAAGTAACACAGTTAAAAGAAAAACTGTAAGTAGTGAGGAAGATTTACTTAAACGATATTATATCATAGTTCTAAATTCATGCTTATACCTTACAGTAAGCACATAGTTTAGGGAAAATAAAGGTTGTCTCCCTACTCAGAAGGAACAGAAATTATTAGTCTTTTGCCTGGAATAAATCTGGCAGATTCAAATTTAGGAACTGCTGTGTTCTTGTAAAATGAACATTGGAAATATTACTCCTTGAGGGTGTTTAACCTTTTTCTAAGAGTGAAACCATATAATCTCAAACTTCTGTCTTCCCCTGTGGTATGGGTGGGATTTTCTTAGGTATTAGGTGGGAAGGGAAGGTTTGTCTTGGAACAAAGTACCTTAGTATCTGGCCCTTCATGCTATTAAGTTAGGAAGAAGCAAGGATGAAAAAGCATTGGACCGGGAGCAGAGATAGTAATTAAGTAGCCAGGCATTTGACACAGATTTGATGAAGGTGTTTGTTCTCCACTAAGTGCAGTGGAGAGCAGCTGTGGTGCCTTCAGAGCTGCGTTGTAGTAGCCATGTTTTCTGAAGCAAGGCAACTGCAAGATGTCTTGGCTGTAGCAGCTCATTGTAGGAACAGAGAGTTACAAATCCATGTTTTCTGTTCTGTCCAAATCATGTTATCTGCTGCACCAGGGAACAGCACACTGAGATACAGGCTGTTTCGGAGGATGGTGACCTAAAAAGAGTGAACTTGAAAATGTATGTTTTGCCACAATTTTGCAGGATGGCTACTGCTGTATCCTCATTATGTTTTCAGAATTTAATTAACATCCAACTATGTCAAGTATGATCAGAATTTTTATGCTTACATATGAGTTAAAATATACAAACATAATGATGCAGTTAGTGATTCACGAGGGGAGGCAATGCATTTGTCTACCTAATACAGCTGTTGTAGCATGCTTGTTTGTGATAGCACCTGGTTCAAATTCTTTACCACAAATGAAAAAGGCACATTGAACAAATAATAAAAAAAGGTAGAACCATCTTAGGAGTCAATAAGTTTGGCAGTTGAACTGTAATATGAAAAGTATGTTTTATTACCAAGTAGTGATTTGATGTTTTTATTGTTTGTTTTTTTTTAATGTGCTTATTTGTAAAGAGAGAGATTACAAGTAGCTTTGAATTATTTTAATGCATCCATCATGAAAACTTCCTGGTTTTAGGTCTGCTACGGAGAGAGAGAAAGCTGAAGATAAGTCTGACACTGAAAAGCTCCTTGAGTATATTGCAGAGCTCAGGTAACAACACATTGTTCTTGAGCTGGACTGGCTAAAGTAAAACTCATTCTTGTTAATGACTAGTGAAGTAGAACCTTGGCAACAAATTTGTTTAATAGTGTTAAAATAGAGTAGGGAAAGAAATGTGTTTTTTTATTCCACAAAAAGGAAAGGAATGGTAAAATTATTTCTATTATCTTCCTAAATGTCTCTGTGCTAAGCAGTACATTGGAGGAGTTTAATATTAGGGTATTGAAATTGTATTTTTAGCTTGAGTTATCTGTACATCAATCAGTTTAAATCAATTTCTTGTCAGGTATTTGCAGTAGTGACTTTTAGCCCTTGCTTGTGAAACTGTGTGCAGTAGGACAAAAAACTCTTCTGACTTGGCTTCCAGTGAATTTTGCAGTGCTACAGTTTGCATTTAAGTGTTGTAATGAATTATGTACATATGAGCATTGGTCTGATTATAAAATTTACTAATTCACTGCTTTGTAACTGATCAAAACTCTATCTAGTCTTCATAGTAATGTATCCATGGCTCAGAACATGGTGGCAATATGGAAGTATTTACATTTAACTAGTTTGCTCCTCTCCCTTGCCGATTTAAGCATTAAGGGACTGCTCTTTAATTGGCTTTGTATGTTAAGATTCTGTTTATTCTTGTGGAATCTAGTTGTAGTGCATGCCAAAACTCTGCTTTGTGAAGAAACTTGATGTAGCAGTCATCTCTAAATCAATTGTGACTATTTCTGTTTCAATTAAATATTTGTATTTTGTGTATGTCATAGTGTGAGCTTGTTCTAGAATAAAACGTCCATGCTTTTATTTTAATTAACAACATATTAAGGTGAAAAAACTTGTCTGAGAAAGTAGGTGAAGGATGTATTCTTGTTGGAAATCAATCTTTATAAGCGTTTCTCAGAGATCAAGTTTCTCTGGCATTAGGTACATGCTTACAAACAGAATTTTGTGGTAACAAATACCTGACTTCTGTCCTACAGCAGTGTTGCAGAAACAGTTGAGAAGTACAAATTAGATGTTGCTGAGATGGAGGAGACAATCACAAAGAAAGACCAAGATATTTGGATCCTGAGGGATACCCTTAAAACAAAGGAGGAAGAATCATTTAAACTGATAAAAGAGCTTAATGAAAGGTGTCAGTCACTTGAACAAGAAAAAGGTAATTGTTAATGCTTACCTGCTGTTTGCATAATGTGGGATCAGTGTGTATTTAAGTAGCTGAAATACATTTGTACTAAAATGTCCTTTTAGGCTGGTTTGTTCCAAGTTAAAAATTTTGTCTTGGAGCTCCAGTTGTAAACAGCTTGGTGTATTTCTAGCAATTACGGAAACTACTTTGAATCTGACATCTCTTAAGTCTACATTCTTCTTTCCACGGAAGCTTACTCAGGTAGACCGCATAGATCAAAATTGCTTAAATAATAGGAAAGGCTTTAATCTGTAAACTGAATAAAATCTGCTTCTTCCTTACTTTTTATTGAGAAGCAGTACAAACTTGTCTTAATCAGCTGTTGGCAGCTTCTGCACGAGTTCATTGAGGTATTTTTCATCGCCTGACTTCTACCTCTTCACTGAAATCAGCAACCTGGCAGCCTGAGACTGGTATTCACTTTCTGTGTACCGGTTGGCTTCTATGTGCTAGTATCATGTGAAAGAAGCTTTGGGGAAGTAATTTAGTTTTTTTCCTCAGCTATACCACTGTACTGATGAAGGCTTGATCCAAAGATTCCTGCTGTTAAGATTATATTTTAAATGGTGTATTTTCACTCAACTTGAGGAGTTTCCAGATGGCTTAAAGATAGGGTTTTGGTTAGGGTTTATTTGATTTGGGTTTTTTTCACCCTTGCCTAACTAACTGTAAAGCTAGAGTAGAAGTACTATGAAGAATATATGTTGTAGTTCTTTAAAGACAGAGTTAGGGCATTTGTGTTAACTTCAGCAATATCTCTGTGCAGAGCAACAGTTGTGTGAGAGTAAAGGAAAATTCTTGAGTATGAATGCAGAAATAGAAGACCTGAAAAATAAGATTGTTCAGGAAGAACAAGAACGCCAAAAACTGCTTCAGAAACATGAGGAGGTGGTCTCTCAGCTGCAGCAAGAGAAGGCAAGTATAAACTTGAAATCAGTGCCAGTCATTAGTCTATTTTTAGACTAAAGGTTCTGATTTTGGTTTCATGCAAGCTGGTTGTATTTATAGTGGTCTAACGCACAGAATATATGTGTGAGTGCTGGCCAGCAGAAACTACATATGGTCCAAAGGCTCTTGAGAATCATAGATTGGTTCCTCCTGTAGATTTGACCTTATCCTTGTGCTTTCAAGATTGATCACTGCAAATAAGCTTTTAATGTCTACAAAAGTACTTGGTGGTTTTAAAGTCTGTGCTCCTCTGTTGTGCAGGAGTCATCCGCATCGATGCACCAGAAATTACTTGAGTTACAAGAGGAAGTAACAAGTGAGAGACGTGCTCTTGAGGAAGTGCTTAATGATACAATGGAAGAGCTGAATAAATTACATGCTAAGGAGAAGACAGCTGAAAAGATAGTAAAGCGGTTGGAAAAAGAAATAAAATCTCAAGCTCTTGAACTTGCACAGATGGAAGTCAAGCTCAAAGGGTTTGTGAAATGAGCTTCCTGATTCTGAAGCTTGGCAAGGAAATATGTCAAATCAGTAGTACAAACTAAGTTTCTACATCTAATTCAGGTTTTAGAGACTTATAGACAAATAAACTTATTCCTGGCTGGATGGTGATTTTTGATAGTGCTTGGATCTAATCTAGTTAAGTGATTTTAATCAGTTTTATGTTTTCTTAAATTGAAACCATTTAATTAGTGTGCTGAGACTTGCTTGAAATGCCTGTATTGTAGTAATAATACCTTGCTGTGAAGGATGAGCTACATGCATGTAGTGCATGTTTCTGCCCTGGGGAGGGCAATGCCTAGTCAAGGTGCTCAAGCAAGTCATTTCTTCTTTTCACATATGAGGAGTTCACTCTTAATGTTCAGTCTATTTTTGTTGCTGGCTGTGGAAGTAAGTTTGTGGGGGAAATGCTTATTTCAATCTGCTGTGCATGTTTTCATATTTGTAGTTATACTAGACAAGTTTGTGGTTTGTCAGAATTAATTAACTGCTGCTACCGCAAGACTTCTGTAACAGGTAACAGCATTCAATAATGTGTTCAGACATATTTTATCTTACACTTAATATTTATTTTAGGAAGAACGCTGAGTTGGAGCATATCAATGAAAAGCACAGCAATGCTGTTTTGCAAGTCCAAGAAGAGCATAGCAATACCCTGCGTAAACTTGGACAGACTGTTGCTGAGCTTGAAAGGTACTTCAATTTAATTAAAATCTAGGACAGGGATTATCTGTGGGATTACAAGAAAATGCTCTTTTTTTCATGTGCCTTGGTACTTAATGCTGTGTATGAGCATTGGTACAGTATTTGAGCAGAGAATCTTGTGATGGAGCATTTGATATGGCATTAAGCAATTGATTAGTTGGAGTAGAAATCAAGTGTAATGATATACTCAGTATTTGGTGCAGAAAAGGTATGGGTTTTGTTGTGGTTTTTTTCTTCCAAAGTGTAACCAGTTAGAATACTGAAATGCTCTTTAGTCTCACTGAGACTAGTGATGATGATCTTTGCACTAAAATCTTTTGAAAAAAGGCTTTGTTTAGGCTCAACACTTGTAGTGAATCAAGATCGTTTTCCTACAGTTACTGCGGATCTTTTCAAAATGCTCGGGTCGTGTAAGTATTTAAGAAGTGGTCTTATTGCTAAGTATGCAAGGCATGCAGGAAGGATCAAGTGGAATATTTGCTAATGCAAACTGCAGATAGTAGCTCTTTTCGTGTTTAAAATAAGCTTTAGATAAATGAAACACAAGACCTGCTCTATCTGCCATAATGTGGAAATACCTGTACAGCAGAATTTCTGCGTATGGCTTTATAGAATTTTGGGGTTTTTTTAACTTGGGATTATCAGTGCTAAAGCAGTATCGTATCTCTGGATTATGAAGTGTTTTATACTTGTTACCATGAACTTATATTGCTCTTGTAAGGCCTGAACATGTTAATCTGTATTTTGTTTAAAGTAATAAGACTTTTCTCATTTGCATTTCAATACTAGCTACAAGAAGACAACAGCTGAAGAAATAGGCAGTCTTAAACTGGAGAACACCTCTCTCCAAGAAGAAGCTGTCAACCTTAAAAAAATATGCCAAGATCATCTGCAACTGCTTCAGGAAGCACAACACTCCAAAATCAAAGCAAAAGAAGAATGTGCAAGGTACTAGACCAACCTTTTTCTTTAGATTAAATAATGCCAGCTAATGCCTGCCTTCTAAACTAGAATTTAACGTGGTGCTCTACAAAATAAAATCAGTTTTCGTCGCTTTTCCCAGTGCAAAGGGTTAAATACGTAGATAGGTAAAATTTATTAGGTTTATATGCATTAGGAAACTTGTGCATTAGACTGATGGTTTTGGTTTTCTTCTGCATAGAACATATAGGAAAAGGAAAGCATTTAACTGAAATATGTTAGAATATTGTCTTCATCAGAAATATCAGTTCAAGTGACTGTTGTGCAAATCAGATCCATGGAGGCAGGCAGACAAATAGTTAATGCAAATTTCACTCTTTGCCAAACTGAATATCAGCTCTAATTCTGCTCATAAACAGATGCCAATTAACCATCCATAAGTTACGACACCGCAGTGAGGTAGACAAAGGTCATCTCTCTGCCTGATAGGAAGCACCGCACTGATAAGTATAGCTGACAAGTAGTAACACTCAAGAATTTGTCTTGGGCCCTTAGCTAAGGACATCTTTTGGTGTTAAAGAGGAGCTTAGAGGTGTTTGCCACTTCTTTCAATGTAGTTCCTAGCTAGCTTCTGAAGTGGAAGCTGAATTTAAGTCAACAAATATGCTCTAATCTTTAATTGGATGAATGTGGGTAAATTTACTTGCTTAGCCACAAAAATGCATATTTGGCTAAAATGAATTGGGCAGTTCTGATCTTCCAAGTTATCTTAGTTCTATAAAATGCCTTTTAACTTGTATAATGTTTCTGCTGTCTTGCTCACCCACAACCAGTATATTCAGATTGTCCAAAGGACACCTTCAGCTTACCTCACTTTTAAATTAAAACACTTGGGCTGCTCAGGATATTGCCTTTTCTTTTCTCCATACCTGCTTAACATTCTCTCCTGATTCCATTAGAACTGGTAAAAGGTAAGCAGCTCAAGAGTCCTTTCCAGTTTGAGTTGCTAGTTGAGTGTAGCAGGGAAGGGATTCTTGGCCTCCACCTAGGTGGTATAACCAACAGCTGAGGTTGGAGTAGGAGGGCAGTGCATGAAGTTCTTGAACCGCTGCGTATATTCACACTGACTGTCTTGATTTGTCATTTGTGCTTAAGCAAACTCTGAATGCAAAAATCTAACTAATAAAGCATCTTCCACTGAAAGTTGCTGGCATTACATACTAATTAGAAAGAATCACATTTCTTAGTTCTTACTTGTCAAGCACTGTTTGCTTCCTCATAAGAGAAGTTAAAAATAACGTACATCTTAAACTTGATTGTGTTTTGCATTGCTCTTCTTGTGTACCACTGCTTGTGCAAATCTTTATTTCACTTCTCCTACTAACAGTTTTTTAATCATAGTTAGCTGTGTTAAGACTTAGAATAGTGCAAACAAAAATAAGTTAAGGGCTCATTAAGGATGGATGATATTTTTCTCAGGATGCTTTTGGAAGTCCAGACTAAGCTTGCACTGAAAGAAGCAGAAACAGAGAGAATAAGAGAGTCTTGCCTTGCACAAATAAGAAATCTGGAAGAGCAAACTGAAGATCTGAAAAGAAAACTTGAAGTGGAAAGATCAAGGTGACTTTTCTCAAACTAGATCTGCATGTTATAGCACATCAAAGTTCTGTGAGGAAGTGCTGAGAGCTAACGCAGAACACAATGAAACTCCAATTCTTGCTTTTTAGGAAAAGTCTAAGTGAAGATGAGACCTCTAGCTTAAAAGAAGAGATCAAGATGTGGCGTAATCTTTATGAAGATTTGCACAACAAAACTAAGCCTTTTCAGGTGTGTTATGAACTAGATGTTTATTATAATTTGTTGACCTAAGCATTGTGCTCTTGACTCAAATTCTACTCTTGATAAGTAAATATGCTCTTGCCTATTCTGAGGCATGTATCCTGCAGTGGTTTCTAGGTTACTGTTCCTTGAGCCAGCTGGTACCATTTCAAAATTTGTAAAAAGCCATGTTTAATAGCAAGATTTCTAAAACATACAATATGTATTTCAGCAACAACTAGATGCTTTTGAAGCAGAGAAGAATGCACTTTTAAATGAGCATGGTGCAGCCCAAGAAGAACTGAACAAACTAAGTGAAGCTTATGCTAAACTCCTTGGCCACCAGAACCAGAAGCAAAAAATCAAACATGTTATGAAGTTGAAGGAAGAAAATACTAACCTGAAGCAGGTTTGTGAATGAAGTTACGAATCTCTAAATTATTTATGTTGTGAATTCCTTTGTTGCTTTAAATACTTAAACTTATCCTGCAATCTATTTGCTTTCCATGGTTCTTGAATTCCCTTCAGGAGCAAAATGAGAACAAACCACAGGCTTCCAGAAAAATCAAGAGCGTTTGTTTTGTGTTCAATTGAATATATTAATACATGAACAGAGGGATCACTAGTGCAAGTAACTTCCTCTGCTCTTTGTGTGGTTGCATTTCCTTATCTCTTCTGGAGTTTCTGTATTCAGTAAGCTATTTGGTGGAAATAGCACCTGAAAGTTTTGGGCTGCTGTACTGGTTAGTTGTGTTAGAAAATTAGACTGTGGTGTTAGTTTCTCTGCACCTGCCTGTTTGCTCTAGGCTTGTTTTTTACCATAAACAGTAATTGTGTGTATCTGTGTGTGATTAGCACTCCTAGGAAGGGCTCTAACAGTAAAAAAAGGCAGGCGTTTCTCCTGTTCTTAATCTAACTCCCTTTGATTATGTTTTCTTTAGGATGTTTCAAAACTGCGTGCATTGCTAGCAAAAGAAAAGCAAACCAGCAGAGATCTTCAGGAGCAACTAAATGCAGTTCAGGGCATCAGACGTTTTGATCCTTCCAAAGCTTTCCAGCATAACAGCAAGGAAAATATTCCTCCAAAAACACCTCTTAAAGAAGGTAAACTTAGGTATTGATGTGACTATGTCTTTGTACCTCTGAACTTAAGTAGAGCAGTCCTGCTTAGTCTGCTGCATTTGGGGAAGGGAGGGAGATAGGCATCTGTTGTGTTTCTCAGCTTCCACTGTACCGTTTGCTGTTGTGCTCTACAGCCCAGTTTCTCGTAGCCTGGCCAGAGCAGGCAGCATGTATGCTGAGGCAACTGAGTGGGTTTGAGTGTGGAGGAGGGAGGAGTGGGTTGCAGAAAATCAGCTGGTTTGCCTATCTTGCAGGATGTGAACTTTGTTTTGATATGGTCTGTTACCAACAACTTTGCTTTGAAGTTTTTCCTTTTAAGCCCTGGTTTGTTAGCTGCAAAAGGCCTTCAGATTAGTTTGGAGTGGAGGGAAAGCTGGCAAGAGCACAGGTGTGCACAAAGGAAAGCAGCATAGAAGAGTGTGGGAGAGTATAGATCTTAACCAGATACTTGTACAGTTTATTTCAGGGTCTGAAGTTCTGGCTTGCCTGTTAGGTGGCGTCTAGTGCCATCTTCCCCCTGAGGACAAAATAATTACTTGAAATGGACACAATAGTGGAAAACCCAAACTTAGTCACGTTTTTCCATTGCAGGTATTAAAAACAGAATTTAACCTCTACTTGGTGTTGAAAAAAATACCGTAATTGCCCAATAATTTAATGTACTATAGAAAATTTCAACAGACTACTTGTTCATCATGACTTTGGATGCTCTCTACAACACAAATTGGTAGGAGTACCAGATAAATGGTTTGAAATGATGACAATTTTAGGAATATCATACTTTTAGTGAGAAGCCACAGGTGGCTGCGTTCCAGACTCTTGGTAACATCATGGTACTCGTCTACTCAGACAAGCGTTTCTTGTTTTACTGGGTTTTCTGTATGCTAAAGGTATTTAGTTTGTTTTGAGCAGAAGAGCTTAAGTTCAGAAGAGGCTAAATAAGCATTAGACAATAAGGACAACAAATTAAAGCTGTTTTTAACAAAGATTTGTTGTGTTTATATGATGTTTATATTTAATGTTTAATTTTGCTGTTTATGGTTTTTTTAATAGTAGTGGTAGGGAGGCTGCCAGGAGACCCTTTTCCCTCAAACATCTCCATAGCAGAGAATTGATGTAGAGAACTGGACTGTACAGTTACTCTCAGTATTATTAGTGGGATCTATATTCAGGACATGGTAGTGTCGATCCAAGGTCTGGAAACTGCAGCTGCTCATCTTCAGAAGAGGATTTTCAGTTTAACCTCAACTTGTCTGCTTTTACCTAAATGTTTGCATACTGTGGCTAAGATTAGTGCCTTACGAGAAATGTTTATTATATAAATGCTGTGCTCACTGGACGCTTAAATTTTCATATCTTTGCTGCCAGCTGTTTTAACTAATCAATTCTATGTGAAGGGGAATAACAATGTAACTTTTCTTAATTGGGTGGGAAGATAGTGTGCATTCTATGTGCATTCATTGTACAAGTGTTGGATTTTGGCAAGGTGAAAGCAGCTGTTTAACTGCATGGAAAATAAAGGTGTAGCACAATAAACATTTTAAATGAGAGAATGTATCTCCTTCATAAATGAGGGATAGAAACCAATATCAAACTACATTGTGTAATTTACCTTAACTTCTATGTTTTAGTCTTAAATCTCTACAACACTGCCCAGTTTTAGTTTTGCCTTACGGATGGTGTATGCTCTAACCTTAAAGAAATTCTTTAAGATGAATTGTGGTACCTAAAGCCTCTAGTTTCCTTTGACTCTGGTGTCCTGTGGATTTCTCTCAAATAAAAAGTAAACATTGGAGCCTGACCATGGAACTGTGTTCTTGTGGGTCCTGCAGAGCGAGCGTACACGAAGATTGACATGTGGAATGTACTGCCCCTTAAAAAGGTGGAGAACTGATAACTATTAACATCTTCCTTGTGTATCTGTGGCATTATGTGAAATTCTAAGGACTAAGGAAGAAGATGAACTTCAGATATTTGAACTGAGAAAATATTTTGTGTTCAATTTAGCAGTTTGCCTGAAGTGCTGTGAGAAATATTTTATTGAGGGAGTTGCTGAAAGATTTAAACACTGGAGTTGTCTTTTCTTGTGGAAAAAAAAAACCACGGTATTTAGTCTGAAATGTTTAGGTGGGATAAAAGAAAAGAGTAAACGTGTGCATTGATCTGATTTAATAATGTGGTTTTCCTAGAAGTCCTGAAACCAAGCTCCATGAAGTGAGCAGCAGGGACAAGAGCAAAGAGGTAGAGGTGGTGAAAAGCTGTAAAAAATTGGAAATGGAAGAAATAACACTAAAGCTATTATAGCAGAGTTGATCTCATAAGATGGAGTCTTTCACGTAATGTTGCTGCAAGTTGTACACTTTGTGTGCTTTTTCTGATCATGTTGGGATATTAAAGCCGAAATTGCTCTCTATAAAATGTCAGTGTGATTGAGAGCTGTTGTGCTGAAAGAAAGGAAGACTTCATTAGTTTCATGTGTTCAGGTTTTTTTTGGTTTTTTTTAATTTTTTAAATGTATCTGAGTCTATCATGGCAAGAGAGATTAGGGCAACTGAATCTTAACAGAAGGTTCAGCAAAACCCAAACATGGTATGACACAGTGGGATAAGGTATATTTTAATATGAACCTCATTTTTGGTGTTTAATGTCCTTCATCAAGTCAATAGGAGTTTGATAAAGGATGGAAATAGAGAAAGAAAGAAAAACACTGCAGATAAAATAAGACTGCTTATATGCTGGTTATATGCTTTTGTCATGTAGCTTTCACTCTCTAGCTTAATTCATAGGTTTCCCAGTGTCCTTTAAAATCTTTTTTAGAGGAGCATGAGCATTCTTCTCTTGACAAAAAGAATAGGGAGATCCTGCCAATGGTTATGCTGCCCTTAGGGAAGTGTCAGCTGTTGCCTTAGCTTTAAAGTACAGATAAGTGATGCAGAGCGGACTGAGGAGAGAAGGGGAAAGAAATGGAGTGCTTTGTGTCAACTTGAATCTGAGTGTATTTTGCAGTTTCGTGCACAAGAACCGCCTATTAAAAACTGGAACCTTGGTACTGGTTGTTTAACTGACTTAAGTATTCGTTGCAGGAATAAATTGCTTTTATCTTGTGGAGTATACTTTTTTGTATTAAAAGCATGTAGTTTATCCATGAATTATTTCTCTGCTTGCCCGTCTCCCTGTATTGTAGGAAGAGCTGGGTTGTTCTCTGTTTCAAAGTGAAATGAAGAGCAGCTACAATCCTGAACTGGGTCGACCTAATTAGAGCCCTCCTCCTGTTTGGTACAAAAAGAAGATGGCCCAAGACTCTGTGGGAGTGCTTTGAATGTGTTTTATACACAATGGCTGCACTTGCTCAAGCTGCTTGTTACAAAGTCAAAATTTCGGTTGGTACTGAGCTGTTTAAATGGTACCACTGGGAATAACCCAAAAGCTTAACAGGATTCAGAGCCCCACGTGATATGGGGCTTGGATTAGCGTTTTGGTTTCAAAGGTTAACCGAGCTATTGCTTCTCCCAGTCCATGTGCTCTCTGCAGGCAAAAGCAGACAAAGGGACAAATGCGCGGTTGAACTGCTATAATTTCCTAGGCTGAAAACTCCCTGTAGTTTGAGGCAATGCCTGAAATGCTGGTGGGCATGGAGCAGGTAAGGCTCTGGATATTTATGTTAGTAGATTGCTGCCAAACTTTGATTACAGAATTGAGGGAAAAGCCAGCAGGAGTGGAGAGAGACTTAATTGTACTTTCATCTCTGCAAATTAGTCTAAAATGTTGATTTAATGAATGGTGCGTTTAGTCATCCGCTTATGCATTATGCTTAAATGACTGGTATGGACTACAAATCAGTGTTACATAAAATAAATATAATGATGATAAATCGAAAATACAATCTAGAATGCTATTGAATTCAATGTAAGTAATTTTCAAAAATAAGTCTCTCTTGTTACAAAGATAACATTGCACGTAGGTTTTGTAACTGTTGTTAAGATATTTTACAGGCCAGTTTATGGATCTAGGGTGGGACTCCAGTGCCTTCCTTATTGTCTTTTTGCTCTAACCTTAGAAGTCAAAACTGTTTCCATCTTCTTACTGGTGAGATATGCAGTCAGTTCTTCCAGTCTTTGTGGGGAGAAAGAGGGAGACTTGCAGGCTTAGTGCTGCTGCCCTGTTCACTATTCCCTTCTGTAGTTTTCTTCTATAGTTCAGGTCATAAATTACACATTTTTTAGTAGAATTCTGATGAATGGAAGGGAAGTACATATCCTTAGCTTATTATAAGGAAAACCAGAGCATGTGTATCCCACAAAAGCAGAAACTAGCAAAGCTGGTTTTTATAGGGACTTGTCTTGTAAATGTCTGTTTCCCAAGTTAAGGTCATCTGCTCTATGATGTAATTCAGTTCTTTGCAGATTATCTGATTTCTCTCTAGAGGAAAGGCAGTCCTTTCCTTTATACAGGGTTAAAGTACTCCATTATGAAGCTTCATCTACAGCTTCATGCTCTGCCAAAGACTTGCATTTAAAAAATAAACCTACTATGCATGATTTTATGCTTCCAGGGATAAGCAACGCCTGCTGTCTGCAAAGCAGCCCCTTTCCTGGGGAGGTTTACTTTTATGTAAAGCTATAGCTAAAGCCAGCTTAGAGATGCAGTGTTTTTTTCCCTCTGTTGTAAAGGCAAAGGTAGGAGTTGCTGTGCAACGTGTGCCAGGTGCAGCCCTTGGCTGAGATGCAAGTAACTGATGTTCACTGGTTAAATACTGAAAAGGATAAAGTCTTTAAAGCAATGATAGTAATATTTTACTTTACAATTCAGTGCTGAATTGCAGGGATTATATATATATACTGATTTTAGACAAAGAATGGTGGAAATGCTCCTTTTCTTTTTGGTCATCCAACCATGTCTTGAGCCTCTTTTCAGACTGGGTTGGGCCCATCCCCCTTTTCAGTACTCGACGGGGGGGTGACATGATTGAGAGCTGCCCTGCGGAGAAGGACTTAGAAGTGCTGGTTGATGAGGAGCTCGACAGGAGCTGGCAGTGTGCGCCTGCAGCCTAGAAGACCAAATGTATCCTGGGCTGCATCAAAATTCAAGTGGCCAGCAGGTCCAGGGAAGTGATGCTGCTCCTCTGTTCCTCTCCTGTGAGACCTCATCTGGACTACTGTGTCCAGTTCTGGAATCCTCAATGTGAGAAGGAGATGGAACTGTTAGAATGGGTCCAGAGGAGGCCGTAGAGATGATGTGAGGGCTGGAGCACCTCCTGTATGAGAACAGGCTCAGAGAGTTGGGCTTGTTCAGTCTGGAGTACCCAAAAGGGGCTACAGCTACAAGAAAGCAGTGCATATTTGTGGATTGGCAATTTATAAAAGTGTGGGGTGATAGAACAAGGTGGAATGGGTATAAACTGGGGAAGGGTAGATTTAGGCTATAGATTAGGAAGAATTTCTTCACCATGAGGGCTATGAGACAGTGGAAGAGGTTGTCCAGGGAAGCCGTGGCCACCCCCTCCCAGGAGCTGTTCAGGGGCAGGTTGGATGAGGCTTTGGGCAGGCTGATGCAGGGGGAAGTGTCCCTGCCCATGGCAGGGGAGTTGAAACTGGATGATCTTTAAGGTCCCTTCCAACCATAACTATTCTAGGATTACATGACCTAAAATATCTGTCTCTTATGAGACAACTAAGCCTATCGCTTAACTCTCGCAGCCTAAAGCCAGGTTCTCTCTTGACCTTAAACATCTGTCTTACCTGAGGGATTGATCTGACAAGAGAACTAAACACACAAACCCCTCGCAGCTAACCGTATCTGTCAATTCTCTTTCTCGCGGAAACCTTCACCTGCAGCAGCGGCAGAGCCACGTTCGCTTTTTGATACATCTGAAACATCAGAATCTCCGCCTCGGCGCCTGGTGCTGCTGGAAGCAGGGAGGGGGACGCCGGGCACGGTCATCATCCTCTTACCCTGGGTCACGGGCGGCCCCTTTAAGCGCCTCAGGTCCCACCCCCGTCGCCCCTCAGCCAATGAGCGAGCGTTGCGAGCCAGGCTCCGCACAGGAGGTCCCGCTCCCCAGCGCCTCTCACCCAATCAGCGCTATGGCCCCGCCCCCTCGGGTAACCTTGAGCCAATGAGCGTGCGGCGCGGGGCGGTGCCGGAAGGCGCGGCCCAATGGCAGCCCTCGCCGCTGTCCCCGGGCCGCAGCGGAGGCCCCGCCCGCCAGGTCGCCGCCGCCATGGTCGGCCGGGAGAAGGAGCTCAAGATCCGCTTCGTGCCGGGGCGCTGCGAGCTCGTGCAGGTGCGCGGGGGGCGGGCCCCTCCCCTCCCTGCCCGCTCTGTGCCCGTGCGGGGCCGCCGGTCGGGCTGGAGCGACGGCCCTCCCGAGGCTCCTCCGGCCCCTCCTGCCGCTGCCCTGGGCCCGCTCCCTCCCTCCAGCCAGCGTTACCGAGCGCAGCCCTGTCTCGTCCAGCCTTCCCGGGCAGCTTACAGGCTGCTTCTGTCTTGCTTTGCACCCAGGAATGCTTCGTGTTTTGTTTTTGTTGTAAATTATGCTTTTCCTTTTGATGTTGGCAGTGTTTACAGAGCAGCTTTAGGTCTTATAGATGCTGCTTTTTTATTTCATGATGTTGTTGCTTATATGCCGAGTACGATCATTTCTTACTGCATTAATTTCTAGTGGTGAGAATCAGGTAAAGCAAAAAGAAACGGGGTATTTAATTGTAGGGCTCAAAAGCGTGCGTTTACATTGTTGCAAAGCCCTAAAATGTGCTTTTTGGTAGTATTATTCAGAAGTAATTGCTAAGAGAACTTTTTTGCACGTTTGTTGACTGAAAGGGATTGCTGCTTAGTTAATAAGCACATAGGAAACATTTGTCAGATAAGCCAGTCTGAAGGAGAACTTGTATTTAGGCCCATAAAGCTCACAGGCAGAAGGACAGCATGAATTTCACATTGTCTTTTAGGTGGTTGCTATACATAAAGAATAGTTTCATTACGTTGTTAATACTTTAACCAAATTTGAGAAACCTTATTTTTACTTTCATTTTCTTTTATGTTTTGTAACAGAAATGAAAAGAAGCTTCTAAGTCGTTATGTGATTTTGATTAAATACACATAATGCTATATAGTAACTATGGAACTTTGCCACCTTCTCTTCTAAAGGAGTGTGATTAATTCCCTGCAAGCAAAGCAATGGACAGAAGTTAATTTTTAATCTGTGACTATTAGAGACATCCTGGTTGTTTTGCTGAGGAATATTTTGCTGTTCATATGCATTTACTTGTCTGTGTGGGAGCAGCTGTGAGGTAGGAGCAGTAGCTTCCCTGAGAGCAAACGGTGGTGGTGGGAGCATGAAACCTCCGAGGTCCTGTGGACTTGGAAGTGGTGCTGGTGTGTAGGTGCTAGGTCTGAGAAAGAAATGCTGTTGCAGCTGGGTGACACTGGAAAGGAGCAAGGCAATGTATACGGACAGAACTTGTGTGTGCAGGTGTTTAAGTTCCAGCAAGGTGTAATACCTTTACTCTGGTAGTCCTTTTGTGCTGAACTTACGAGAAACGCCTATTGCTTATCTTGGTTTCTTAGGAACATATGACTAAGTCAGCCTTGCAGACAAGCCAACTGCCTCAAACTGTACTTGGTAAAAAATGTGACTGTTCAGTTCAGGTTGTGCTGCTTGTGTCATGTCTTTATGATGCGTAGATTAAATAGACTTAGCTCAATGATGCTTGAAAATGTCAGATTTTATATATTATACGTGTGTCTTCTGTTGTTTACTTCCATTAAAGATCTTATGTCACATTTTCAGAGAACTTTCTAGCTCTTTTTTCTGCAACAAGTTTTTGGTGTTTATTAGTGGGTACCCTTTGGGTATAGAACCACTGATCATCTGTCCTGTGTCCAGATTTTGCTAAGATAAAAAGTGTGTCACATAAAAACCAAACCCTGCATCTGCATGTTCTCACTTAAGCTTTTCAGAGAAACGTGGACAGCCTTAAGAAACTGTAAATAAATGTGTGTTCTGAGGTCAAATTGACAGCAAAGACATCAAGGCGACTCTTTAAACGCATCACTTGCTGTAGTGTGTAATTTTCAGTAAACTCCCCATATAAATTATTAATTTCCATCCAGTACTGGTGCCAATTTCATTCTTTTCCTGAAGATTTAGAGTTGCGAAAAATACATGCAGTATGCTGCAACTTGAAATAATTGTTTTGGGGTTGCTTTTTGTTTGCTTTCTTTTCCCCTCTTGTTGTGGAAGTAAATGACTTTCCCATTTACGTTTGTTTTCATTATCTTGAAAATAACGTTTGAATATATGACTGGGTGCCACACGGGTGCCCCCAGATGTTTGTGTTCCTGAGAAACTCCAAATTATGTGGTAAGGAAAGCTCTTGAGCACAGTATCACTACGTGTAGATTTGCACACATTTTAAGAAAAAAAGCAGAAATAAATAACTGCAGAAAGAAAACTTTCCCTGTTCTGTTTTCCTTAGGAAGACGTCCATGTTCCCAGTAGGCGGGTTTTGATTACCGGTGCTACAGGACTCCTTGGCAGAGCTGTGTTTAAAGAATTCAATGAAAATAATTGGAATGCAGTTGGCTGTGGGTACAGGAGAGCTCAGCCCAGATTTGAACAGGTTAATCTTCTGGACTGTGCTGCAGTTCATGGCATTATCCATGATTTTCAGGTAAGTTTCTAGAATATTAAGTAGATGGAGAGGTACTTCATACATCTAATAATCAGTTGATAGTACTGTTCTGACACTCTCTGTGGCTTTAGTTCAGGCTGATGGACTCAAAAAATCTATGGCTTTTCTGCCACATCTGGAGTGTAGCTTTGCTTTGTGGGTGCAGATGGTTCTGAAGTTGCTGTCATCGCCGTAGAGAGTAGAGAACAGCTGTACATGTCAGCACATTTCCATGAGTAGTTGAAAGGAAAAGCAAAATGTGAGTTATTGACATCATAATATGAAGCAGGTTTTTTTGAAGTTGAGGAACAGTTGAACACAAGAGCAATAACTGTCTAGCATGCAGTGCAGTAAGTTCACTCTTCTTTCTGTCTGACTTGCAAAGGGAATATATACAGGATGCCATTCTATGAAATGCCTTTAAATAGCCAAAAAACTGTGTGCCAGTGGCTTATCTAAAAATACTTTGGCTAATGCTTCTAGTACTATTATGTCTGTGAGTGAGATTATTATTCTTGTTGTTATTATTCAGAATTAAGAGTTAAAACAAACCCAGCTTTTATCTTGCTGTAAAGTTAAAGCTGCTGAAGATCATAATTGCAAAATTCACGATCAGGGCTTTTGGTATCTTGAGGCAGCATGGTTCTTATATACTTCTTAAGGATACTGTGTTCCTCAGAATGCCCTGATTAAAAATAAACTACTGTGGTACTTGTCATAACTTCGTGAAATGCCTTTGTGCCTGAGGGAGTTAGGGAGCAACTGCCATCTCTTGCCAGTGTTGGTTGTTTAAAATTAGTTTTAATTTCCAGCCTCATGTTATAGTGCATTGTGCTGCGGAGAGAAGGCCAGATGTTGTAGAAAGTCAACCAGACGCTGCTTCTCAGCTCAATGTGGCTGCTTCAGGGAATTTGGCCAAAGAGGCAGGTAAGGAACCAGCTAACATATTTGGTTTGGGTTTTTTTTAATGAAGTACTGCAATTAGTTATATGAAGGCATAAATACCAATAAGTTATTCAAAGTGCCGAATGTTACTTCTGTGGTCCGTGTGCTGTCAATCCTTTTTCTGTAAGGGTAGCACACGTCTCTGTGTAAAGGGTCAGTGAACAGACAAAGCAGCAGGAGTGAAGGGTCTAGAAGATGATGGGATCCTTGGAAGATTTATTTAAATGTTTGTTGAGACTTCAAACAAAAGGCATGAATTAAATTAGGTTATGTATAAATATTTTCTTTCTAGCTGGAGTTGGAGCGTTTCTGATCTACATTAGTACAGATTATGTATTTGATGGAACAAGTCCTCCTTACAAAGAGACTGATATACCAAATCCCCTGAACTTATATGGTAAAACCAAACTGGAAGGTGAAAAAGCAGTCTTGGAAAATAATGAAGGTAAGAATACACTCACACAGTTTTTGGAGAGGCTTTCTATTTTTACCTGTCTGTTAGCCTAACAGACTTATACGTCAGTAGTAAAGTTGTCATGAATGCGATTTTTTAGGTTAAATATGTGTTTAGATGAAAGTGCAACTTAACAGAGTTTGACAAGGTCACACTGTTAGTATATGAAAAAAATATACAGAAGGAAAATTGAATGGTACATGCTTATAGTTGAAGGATTGTATGGTTTATAGGTGAAGGATTGTGTGTTCACACTTGATCCCCTGTGTCACTTATCTGAGATTTTGAAGTTTCATCCTATTTATCTTGATTCACTCACCTTCCATCTGGGCATCCTGCTGACCATGCCAGCTGGTAACTTACTCCAGGGTTTCCCTAAGCACACTCTCAAGTACTGGATTTTATAAAATAAATAGTTTCATAGAAGGATACAGCAGCATGGTCAGCTCTGGAGAGGAGAGGGCCAACGCGAACAGTCCTGGGGCAACGGTGCCCTTACAGACCTCTCACCTGCTCCTCTCACGGTGGTTTGGTCCAGCAGTAATATTTGGGTCTGGGATCTTCTCCTTCCTTATTGGATTCCTTCACTGTCTTTCAGACAGGGTGTTGTCTTGTCTTAGCACAGCTGGTGCTGATAATCTGTACCCTTGAAGCCTCTGTACTTTCCTGGGTTTTCTTGACTCTGGAGGCCTTGTTTTGACTGAGGAGGTTGCACGCACTGAAAAAGTTTCTAACTGGAAATCCCCAGCCTGCAGCCTCGTGCTTCAGTAAGTCTAGCTACTCGTGCTACACTAAGCAGACAGCTTACTAAATCGCACTGTAAACTGTAATTGTTTATTCTACCTAAAATCTTATTTAAGCTAATCTTAAGCTAAATCACTGCTCAAGAGGAGGGTTGCCTGGCATGCCGGCTGCCATCCAGGGAGGATTCAAATGGGGCTGAACAGCGATCTGTCATCAACAAAAGATCTCATTCCTTCGAGGGGCAGTCAGTCATATCAAATCCCTGCAGTGATGTTAAGAACTTCCTTACCCGTGGCTGTTGTGTAATGCAAGATTCTCAACTAATAATTCATTTTTTTAAAAATAATGTTTATTTTTTTTAAAATGATGTTTAAAAAAATGTATCACTTCGGTTAGAGGGCCGTACAAGTTACATTTAATTCTCCTGCTTTATGAATCTAAAATGTTCCAGTAGGTCTTAAGAACCATTGGTGATGCAGGCAGTGCTGTCCAGTTCTCAAATAGCTCTCTGAGAACAAAAGCAGGGCAGTCTTTTTCTTAAGTAATAAATGCTTCGAATATACCGAAAATGGATATTTTTGACTAGTATTTAAAGAGAGGACGAACATCTTCACTGTATATAAATTGATAATGTGGGGATTAACAGTAACAGGAAGTTGGCTTCATATTGGGTTTTTCTTGTATTTGTTTTTCTTGTATAAGTACTTCTTTCAGTTAATTTTTTTTGTGACTAATTTTTATGTTAACTTTCTCCTTTTTTTGTCTTTCTAATAGTTACGGCATTTTCTTACAAATCTATAAGAATTGCAATGATTTGGTGACTTCCACTTTTAATTTCAGGACCGATTCAGGTGGTTCTTTTTTTCTTTAAGCAAAAATGTCTGTATTACTTCTAATTAGTTTGTTGTAGCTGCCTTGGATTTCACCTCAAAGACGCACTTTGAGTCTTCATGGCTGAGACAAACTAGTATGATACATTTGGTCATAAAATATCCTTCTCTTTGCACTTGTTTGCTGTTAGTCTGATTTCTCAAATCACTATTTAGAGATTGAATATTGTTTACTGCGGCATTCTGTGAGCCTGTTGATTATTCATCAAGTGTTCATGCCTTTTTTCCTTGTACATAATATCCTTATACAGGAGGTTTCTGCATGCTGGGTGAAAAAACTTTGTCAGTAATTGATACGTTAATGTGTCAGTTTGGGGTTGGTGGAAATTTCTGTTCTCGCTGTGCCCCTGGGAGGATAGAGAGGGCTGGTGTAACTGTATAACACGGCTGCGTTGTTTAATTTTTTTTCTTCTTACTTAAGCAGGCCCTTTTTTTCCCCTCTCCGATGGTATTAAATGAAAGCTTGTTAACTTTTTGGAAATCAACTGAATAAATGAAAATAAGTATATAAACTTTGTGTTTATCATCTGTTCTAATTGCTACAATTTAAGATTATATTCTTAGATCTAACACAATAATTGGATTTTCTTTGTGATTTGTAGGTGCTTAATATAACCAACATATATTTTGACTCTTCCAAACCACTTTTCAGGTTATGCTACAACCTTCGTATGTATTTCTGACTATGTAAATACTTTTTCTGTTAGGTGCTGCAGTACTGAGGGTTCCTGTTTTGTATGGAGAGGTAGAAAGGCTGGAGGAAAGTACTGTGACTGTTATGTTTGATAAAGTGCAGTTCAGTAATAAATCTGCAAACATGGACCACTGGCAACAAAGATTTCCTACTAATGTCAAGGATGTAGCAGCTGTTTGCAGACAGCTAGCAGAGAAGAGAATGCTGGTAAGAATTTGAAGAAACAAACCTCTCAACCATAAAAACAGTTTGAGTTGTTGGCTTTGGTTCTGAACCAACTGAGAACTCATATAACCTGCATTGCTCCTTGCGTTTCTGAAACACTGGGAGGGATGAAAGGACTGGCTGTAATATTGCAGTATCTGCCCTTTACATGATAGTGCATGAGTATTCTGGTATTTCAAATAAAAGCGAGTGAATTGATGGGACAGGTTCTTCTGAAAATTTTCTTACATATTTTAATGTACATGAGAGAGACGCAAATACCTAACTTCTGATATACTTTTTACAAATTGCGTTTTTGGAGTAAAAAAAAAAATTATATATGATGGTTGAATCTAAGTCTTAAAGGTGCCCTTATTTAGTATATTAAGAGCACTGAAGTAGCAAAAGCAAGTCACAGGACCCCAATCCTTTAGTGTTCATTCACTGCAGCATCTTCAGATTACCACCTTTGCAAGGTAATAAAATCAACTAACCACCTTTGTTTTTCATACATGTAATGTTGAAAAAATGGACTATGCTGATATGGTAGACATGGTGTAATTATTATTTTGTTTGATAGGACCTGTACCTGATTTGCAGTTGAACATTCAGAACCTGTGTGGTACTTTCCTTTTTTTTAGTAAGTTAATAGTATTAAATAACTGAGTTCTTCCTCCCAAGGTATTTGACCTTGGTTGGTTTGTTGGCTCGCTCCTTTCTCTCCTAATTAATTCTACAGAATAAAAACAGTTTGTGAAAAGTCAGAGCAGGTATACGTAGCACCAGTTCTCAGTTTCATCTCTAATCAGGTGTTCTTTGAAAAAGTATGAGATGTTTCCATAATATCAGTGAGCTGCTCTTGCATGCCCTTCAGGACAGCATCTTACTAGAAGATTGTTCTGCGTGATTCTTGGCCAGGGACTACTATGAGGACTAGATAGCTGCTTTTTCTAACCAGTCCTTCCTCTTTTTTCTATAGGACCCGTCAGTAAAAGGAACGTTTCACTGGTCTGGCAATGAACAGATGACTAAGTATGAAATGGCATGTGCAATTGCTGATGCTTTCAACCTTCCCAGCAGCCACTTGAGGCCAGTAAGTGATGTTTTGTTCAGCCTGTAGCAAGGTGGATGTGCTTTATCGTTGAAAGCTGTAGTTTATATGCTGGCTATGCAAGTAAGTTTCCTCTTCAGGACGACCTGTATGAGTATGTTGAGCACAGCAGGTGTGTCGCTGAGGATGCTGCCTGGTGTCTAACTCGGGAAAACAGCTGCTTCACCAGCTGAATTATGAAAATCACCCTGTCAGTCAGTAATCAGTTTTGTAATTGGTCATATAATTCTATTTCTGAAAACCAGTTTCCCTTAGTCATGAGTAAATCATATTTTTAGCAGTATTTCTGTCCTTAAAAAAATTAGGTTGACTGAACATTAACTTGAAAGCACTTTCTGGTGCCCAGATTTATTTACAAAGATGTGCACCGAAGAACTTAAAATCTTTTTTGCTTTCCTTAAAACCCATTTTACAGTTTTATTGATACTTAAAAGTAAGACTGCTCTTAAACACATACTGATAATGTTATGACAATATAGCATACAAAAAAAGGATTTTATTTATATCCAAAATAAACTCCAGGGACTCTGAATTAGTAATGGTTAGAACTGTGTCTTGGAGGATGGAGATTAAAAATGGAGAACGCCGCGTTAGTATACATTTTTCCTGCCCAAATCTGTGTATCGACCAAGACGTGGTTCTGTCAACATTTTAGAGTATTTTTCTACCTTGTGATTACAGTCATAGGGTGAAAATCAGAATAAAAAAGAAAATAATTTGTGGGCAACTATTAAGTGAGAAAGTTTTCTCTTGAGACACTTCACTTAGTTCTGTCTGACATCATTTAGGTTGAAATGTAACTAACCATGAAAAAAAAACCCCAAAATCCTTTCAAAATAGTTGTAACTGAGGAAGGGAATGTACATATATAGAAAGCTGTGAAGGAAAACTAAATGACCATATGTATGAATAAATATTTTTCTGTCTCTTCTGATTACTTGCTGATGTGTTGGGCTTCTTCTTTTTAATTTTTAGATTACTGATTGTCCGGTTGTGGGTGCTCTTCGTCCAAGGAATGCTCAGCTAGACTGCTCCAAGTTGGAAATGCTGGGAATAGGTCAGAGAACACCGTTTCGAGCTGGGATCAAAGAATCTCTTTGGCCTTTCCTTGTTGACAAGAGATGGAGGCAGACAGTCTTCCATTAGTTTGTAACTTTTTTAGTAGAAGTATGTTATGTGGCACTTTTTTTAAAAAAAAAAAAAATAGTTTTGTATGAGTGCTCCTAAATTGTGACATTGATGAGTTTTCGTTTAATCAGGTAAACACATGGTCTTGCACTAGTGAAACTGTAAGCCTGAAAGAAGTTCAGTGACAGAAACTGAGCCTGTTTGATATCTTGAATCTTTCCTTTCATTTGTACCAGTGTAAGTTAACATTTGTTCTTAGTGAATTATAGTCCTTAGCTGTTGCTACTACTTGATGCCGAGAATGACTCGGATCACTTGTAGATTTATTTTTGGCTGAGATATGGTTGATGCTTAAGATCTGTGCCATTGTTGTATATAGCATTCCTCTTCATTAAAAGACATGGTCAGTTACTTTATCAACACAAATCTGAGTTTTTTGATTTTAACTTCTGAAAGTGGCATTCTTACAATGTTAAACTGAAGTAGGAATTGTTAAGTATTTGTTTTGCTTGAGCTCTGATCAAAATGTTTTTTAAAAAAGTGAGACTTTATTTTTGCAACTCTGAAGTGTACTTTTTACGCTTGAAATATTTTCAGAACGTTCTGTAACTTGAATGCCTGCAGCTTTATATTTGTACAGCAAGTTGTATGCACTTGTTATAACAGTGACAGATAAAAGCTAGAAGAGGGTTGGGAGGCTGGAGAAAAATTGTTTTGACCTAGTTCTTTGGGGGGGATTGGATTTGGTGGATTTTTTTCCTTTTTTTGTAAAAGCATGCAGTATCTTTATCTTTTTTTTTTCTTGGGTAGTATTTGGGATTGGGGAAATGAGCAGGAAGAAGGTGTTTGTCAGGCAATACTTGTGACAGGGAGGAGTAAGATATTTCGAGAATTTGTAGCACTGCAGCTTCTTTTGCACAGACTGTCCAATCTTGCACTGATGTAGCTTCATCTGGAAAAGCAAAGGGCACATGTTGAAGGTTTGCACTGCTACAACATAACCACAATAGTCAAATAGAAGCTGAACTTTCATCTACTTAAGTCTAGTCATTACAGTTGGCTTCAGTGGAGGAAGAACAAGGTTTGTAGCTGTTAACTTCCTTCTGAATTTGTACAATTAACAATAAAAGTGTTCCAAGACTGTCAGCAGATCATTATTAAACCTAGGAAAAGCTGCATTTGGACAATTGTTTGTTTTTGTGAGGTTGATGTGAAGGGAGAGGGGAAGATGTTCAGCTTTAATTTATTTTTTTTTTAAAAGGGAGGGTAAGATGTACAAAAATAGAGCAAGTGAAGATCTCCTAAAGGTCAGCTTTACATTCACTCCTTTAATTTCTATATCATGTATGCTAAGAGTTCATAATCCTGATTTGTTCTGAGCCTGAAGTCTTGATATACATATAGTAACCCGTCTTCAAAATTACAATAAATATATATTGCCAGCATGAGAAACAGTTGTTGATTCTTTCTTTATCATCAAGATTTGTTTACCTGAATCATAAATATTTGCAGTTCTTTTGGAAATCTCTGTGCCCTTTCAGTGATTCTTCCCCTTGATTTAAAGAACTATTTCCAAGTTAGACTAGATTGTTTCTTTGTCTCTGTGCCACTGCCTTGGGGATGGGGTCAATGTACTTGAGGAAAAAAAATGGTACTGAAGGTTTTGAAAATAGGAGCCTGACACATCCTGTGCCTGAGTTTAATCAGGAAGTTTCTGAGTACATCCTCTCCACTTGGAGGCAGCTGAACTTTATTAAAAGTGTGACACCATATTTTTTTTTAAAATAACTGCAATTTTACAAGTGAAGAAAAATCAAGGATGGGATCATAAAAGCCCCAGGAAGAAAAATTTAAGGGAGGCTGAGGTGGACTGTAGACTTGTTATTCTGTTGTGTGATTTCTTTTTTCATTTGCATACACAGTCAGAAATGCCAGTATTTTATTAAAGTCAAGTAGCTAAATAATTGTCTAAGTGGTTCTCTTCATTTCCATTTTAAAGATGTGGGAAAATACATTGATATTTAGTTGGCAGTAAATGCCATTCTACATTTACTGCTGCTTTTTGTTAAATTTGTCATATTGGTTTTACCAGGTCAAAAAAAAAAGTGGCCCATTTTGTCTTTTTTTTTTTTTTTCTTTTGTGTTTTAAAGGAAGGGGTTTGGTTTTGTTTTTTTCTTTTTTAGAATGATGGAAAAAATCTCTTCCACCTACAAGAAGGTGCAATAACCATTTTTACCCACTCTTAAATTGGATTAATCTTTAAATTTCATCCTAGGGTATGTGGAACTTCCCAGGTTAAAACAAAGGTGTGTATAGGTGTACTTTTTTTTTTCTTCAAGTTCTACTACATTTGCAGAATCATCTCTGTTTTTAGAAAAATCTACAGTTTTCAGATGGGAAGGGGTGGTTTAGGGGACCTCTTGCTTCCCAAGCTGCATTCCAGACAAAAGTTTTGTATAAGGAAGGTGTTGGCAATAGTGTTCAACTGGTGTGTGTTGCACCTTTTATCTGTTGTTATCCAGCCTAATACTTAAATTTTTCCACTCAAAAAGGAGATGAATTCATTAATTAAAAAAATGTGATTCTTATAGTTGCATTCTTCACTAGTTGAATGACTGAAGATACAGGAAAAGCAAATGCTAATGGGATGAGCCTTTCCACCTCCTACTGCATCGCTTCCATGACAAGTTGTTCAGATATATTCGAAGGCTGAGTTCTATGGAAACTATTTCCAGCTAGAGTGCAATCCAAGGACTTGTTAGTAGTGCTTTTGAAAGCATCTTAGGTGCAGTTCTGATAACTCAAAATTTTTTTTTAAGTGTAAGGAAAATAAGCTAAAATGTCATGCTGACTTATACCTGTATTAAATGAGTAGCTCCTTTCATTCATTAACTCCTACAGCAGGGCTCAGAGATATAACTTAGAATGATGCTTCACTACATTAAGCTTTTTGACCAGGAGTTCTGGGGTAATTTCACATAAATTCTGGAAGCGATCATGAGGATCAAGCTGTGGGAAGTCCCAAGGTAAGATATTCAGTCCTTTCGTATAAATGTGTGTTAAGGTCTGGATTTTGTTTGGATAAACATTAATGATCAAATTTAGCAATCTACTGGTCAATGATTCTTTTCTTTTGCTTTAAACAACCTGATCCAGTGGGAGGTATTTCTGCCCTTGGCAGGGAGTTGGAACTGTTTGATCTTTAAGGTTCCTTCCAGCCCAAGCCATTCTGTGATTATTAGCCAGACACCGTTCCCTCCTTCTGTTCCCTTTATCAATGAGGGCACTGTAGATACCGCAGGAAACAGTGGGACCAGTACTGCAGTTTTCCAAGCACTTTTAAGCTATGTTGCTTTTGAAACAGTTGATCGTACTCTTACCTTTGCCTCTCTGGCTTTGTTTCCCACTCCATGGCTCGGTAGGTATTTGTGTTGCTCAGCAGGAGGCCAGGAACTGTTCGGGGGTCAAAGTTATTGTGACTGTGTGTCAAAGTCATTATGATTGCATGAGAGGTGATCTCTGTGCAGAGGAAAGACTGGCTTCTTTTTAAGCAGCAGTGCCAATTTCTGCCAGCTTAGTGATTGTGAAGGCATGGCATTACAGAGTCAGTCCTCCTTGAATCCTCACTCTAGGGTTATTTGATGTTTATATTCATTTATTCATTGCTCTCTGTCAGCTAAGGGGATAAAGAAAGACAAGTTACTGGTTTTAAAGTCTCATCTTCTGTTTAGATTGCAAAGATGCACTTCATTTTTTATCTTTGAGACCTTCTAAACCCAAAGGACAAATTTTCATTTTCAAAGTTTCTGATATCATCTGTTCTTTTCTGATTTATTTCTACATAGAGATGAGGAAAGGACTATACAGATTTGTCCCTAAACAGCATGGAAGTAAAACAAAGTTGAAGTTGGCCTTTTTTAACCTTTCAGTTCTTTCCTAAGTCTCCTCTGTGGTTCTTGGGAAATACAATACTGGAATTAAAAAATATTAATACCACCTATTTAGTCCATTCCAAGAGAAATGTCACTTGTGTCCTTTCTCTGTCTTCTAAAGCTAATTTTATTAGCATGGCTTTGTGGCAGTCGTGTTTGTCAGTATCTGGGCACTAATACCACTTTCATGTTCTTCAGTGATAGAACTGTGTTTTTAAACTCATAACTTTCTCTTTCGTGGCTGGGCTGACACACTTCAAAAATGTTGTATCCGTAAACCTTGACAAAGTTGTCATTCTCTCCACTTACTCTTAAAGTTTGCTGTAAGTAACTAATGTATGGATCACTTCCTAAACTGGCATCCTTCTCTGCTCGTAACTGATAAACCGGAAAGCCATCAGGGAAAGGTAGAGAATTCTTATTAGACCAGTGGTCTTGAAGCCATGAAGCAATATCTACTACCAATTTCCCAGAAAGCTGGGCTCCTGTGAGTTCAATACAAACCTGACATATTGTAGAAGGCAGTCATTTGAGAAAATTTCTTGGCCGTTTTGGGAAGCACTAAGGCATAAGAAGTGTTTGCTTCCCAGTAGAAGCTCTATAGCAGAAGGGCCAGGGCTGTAATCCCCAAGGCCTTTTGAGCACAGCTGGACTTTCATGCTGGACAGGCTGTTGCCAGCTTTTTCAGAGGTTTAAGCTGCCTCCTTGCATTCCAAGTTTACAATTTGATAAATATTTTGCAATCTTTTTTTTTTTTATGAAATATTTAAACTGAACTTCCTGGACTCTGGAGTGCAAGATTCACCCCAATTCAAGAATCTAAAATTTTCAGTGTTAAATACTGAAAGGAAAGGGGAAAAATAGTGATGATACTCCATATCCCCTCTGCTTTGGTGCTCTGGGATTCATAGTTTATGGAGTGGAAGCAAAACAGGAAAATCAGATGATGCATAAAAACCTTCTGGTTATTAAAAGCCACGTTTTTACATACTGATGGAAAAATGTCTAGGAAAACATAGCTTCGGTTCAAAACAATCATTGAGCTTTTCTCATTTCCTACTGCATGTTATACAGTAGATTTGAAATAAAACCAGGTTGTCAGAAGTTGGTGACATTTCTCATCACACAAAACGAAAAGTGAGTTATGGAATGGCAGGTTGGTATTTTCCCCATCTGCTGTCTGGAAGAGGATCTGGCCAAGTGATGGATGCACCTGTCAGCGGAAGGAAGGCAGAAGAATTTGCACCAAATGCTGCATCCATGAGCAAAGGAGAGATGACATTCCGATATTGACATCCCTTTGCTAGGCTACAGTTGTTCTGTAGTCCACTCAAAACTAATATTCTGATTCACTGCGTCCCAGCTGGCACAGGATGCAATCGTATAAGCAGAATTTCCCCTCCCATACCCATCATGGGCCTTTGAGAAGCTGCATTTAAAAGGCTGTTGGGAAACACGAGCTCTACAGTTCAGTAAGTGGGGTTGGGGATTTTAATGTGCACATTTTATAATGAGATGGATGACACTCGGAGAACATCTCAAATGCTGTAAAGTACAGTGAGCAGACTACCTTATAAAATCCAGTCATCTTACTGTCCAGCTGTTCTTCGCCTCAGTATTCATGTAAAGTGCAAGTGCAGTTCTTAATACAGATTCACGTAGCAATCTCATTAAAAAATAATTCCTTCTCAATCAGTAGTAATAAAAATTATCCAAGTTTTTAACCATTCTGTTCCCATATGCTCTATAATTAATTCAAACTGAATGTTCTTTTTAAGTATCACGAGTTTATTTAGTCTGTTGGTTTAATGAGATAACTGTATAAGCAGTCACTTAAATATAAAAATGCTTGAGCATCTAGGAGTTACAATGTAACAGGAGCTTAGATGAACGGTATAATAAAGTAGAAATAAATAGCTTCCTATGATATACACTGGTTTTGATGAGATACTGGAGTTCAGAGATAAATTGAATGGTAAGCTTAGCACTGTCTAGAGGGAACTTGAGTTGTAGTTTCGAGCTCAGGGAATTTGCAGCTTTGCAGTGTTGTTTGTTTATTTTAGTATTTATATTTCCCTGAATTTGTTTTTAATAAAAACCTTAGAGAAATGAGAATTCTGTCTGAAAAGGCTTCTTCATAACCTGAAAAGGGCTCTTGGGGTGGAATAGCTGTTCTGTGACCATGGGTTTCCAAAATAATGACCGCTGTGTAAACTTACAGGGCATTTGTCAGCATGAAAAATTGTACTTAATTGTTAATGGAAAAAAGAAAAAATGTGTAGACAGCAGGGATTAGGAATTGCATTAAGGAAATGATTACAGAAAACATTTCTGTCTGTGCTTAATATTCCACTCATTTTAGTAGGTTTCCTTACTAGACTTACGTTTAAACACAGGCACAAAGTTTTGAAGCATCAATGCTTGGGAGAATCTTGATGATGGGTGAATGACACAGACTGCCCCATTATGTGTATTTTTAAGTATTCATGATACTCTGCTGGGGTTACCATTATTCATATCAGAATAAAAGGGTCAACAGTTAAGTTCCAAATCTTTTCATTGCAGTCTAGGAACTGGTAGTGACAGCAGTGAGTGTAGTCATGGAGGGGATGGACGTGATCAAATCCTCTAAGCTGCTGTTCCTACCCCAGCCCTGTATAAGTAGATAGTAGACATGTGCAGATAGGGCTTGCGCTACATTTTGTGGGGTTGTTGTGCTGGTAAAAGGCAAAGGATGGACTAAAGAGCTTGTAAGGTTTACTTTAAAACATTTAGGAAAGCTGATGGCTAACACAGTTATTGGGAGTAAAGCAGAGTAATTACAGAAACATACAGGAAAAGGCCCTTATGTACTAACACAGAGGCTTCTCCTACTTGAGCTAAGAGAACAGCCTAAGCAGTCACTCTTAGTCCTTCAGGCTGGCTCACTGCTGGATGTCAGAAAGACACATTTGGCCCACAGGAAAAGCTTCTTTTGAAGCTTCAAAGCTGATAGATTTTTGACTCTTTATTGTATCTAAAAACATTTTCCAACCTGCTGCTTTCCTCTTCCTCCCTCAACCAGCACATAAATCTTCTCTGTCATCAGCAAAATTTTTAATTGGAGTTTCTGATGTTCATTTTACATATATATTTACACAAACCTTATCTGCCTGCTCTGTTTGATGCTCAACTTGTGTCTATTGCTGTTGCCTAAGTGGCAAGTTTCCCAAAAAGCCCTGAACTTCATAATTCCAAATATCAGATTTTGTTCTTACCTGTTGATTCAACCTGTGTATTTTTATGTTTAACTCAACAAGCAAACAGTCTAATTTTCACAAGTAAAGATCATCAACTAATAGCGAGTGGTTTGGAAATTCTGATTCATTACAATACAGGAAAATTTGGACAGTAGTTTCGGAAAGCCTCAAATGATTCATGGGCAAAGAAGATATGAGAAAAATACTTATCAGGAATCAGAGGTAAAGAATCAATAAAAAAGAAGTGTATATTTGGATACCAGCTGTAGCCGATTAGCGCTGTTGACTCATGAGGTTTAAAGAGGTAGCACAAATATCCCACGTATGTTCAGTTAGTTCAACAATAACCATGAAGAACTCATTTCTGAGGCAAACACCAGCCCCGAGGCAAACACTGCAAGGACAATGCCAATGTACTATTTATGTTGTAAAGAAAATTATTTTCTTCTCCATAACAGCTGGAATAAACAAATGGGAAGAATCTGCAGCCTGGGGGAGGTGATGAGTTGTGTACTCATTAAGTCTGCAGATGGCACCAAACTGTTCAAGGGCAGGTGGTCTACCTGGGAAGGAAGATCCCTTTGCAGTTGACCCAAGCTGGGGAGAAGGTCTGCAAGAAAGGCCCTGGGGTCCTGGGTGACAGGGAACTGTTGAAGATCTGTTGATGAAGAGGCAATGGACATAAATGAAACATGAGTGCTTCAGACTGGATGTAAGGAAAGCCTTTTACTCCATGAGGACAGTCAGACACTGGAACAAGTTGCCCAGAGAGGCCGTGCAGTCTCTCTTCTTGGAGATTTTCAAGACCAGATGGAAAAAAAGCCACCTGTCTTTGCCTCAGAGCTGACCCTACTTAGGGCAGGAGGTCAGCTTAGAGACCTCCTGTGGTCTCTTCTGACCTGAATTATCCTACAATCCTATGCCAGAAAAAGGTTAAGAGAATTAAGAAAATATAGAAATGAATGAAACATCATTTTATTTTTAGAAGCAGCAAATAACTGGGGAAAGCCAGTAAGAAAAGTTGAAGATAAACGATGCTCTCATTACCAGTAGACTGAATGAACTTATTTGGCTTGTTATTCAGGAGAACAGAAGCCAAACGGCTAGAAGAAGACTGAGAAGACTGCAGGCTTGTAAATCTGATCGCAGTGGCAAAAAATACATAGAGAGCAACTATCCACACATAACATTTAGATATATGTAATTGCTTAAGGGACAGTCAGCATGGATCCTGGAAAAGAAGATTAGGCAAGATAAATGTGCTTGGTAACTCTGAGCAGGCAGGACTGAGAGAGTGGATATCATTTATCTGGATTAT
The DNA here is from genome assembly GCA_033558105.1 of Coccyzus lansbergi. Taxonomy (NCBI): domain Eukaryota; kingdom Metazoa; phylum Chordata; class Aves; order Cuculiformes; family Coccyzidae; genus Coccyzus; species Coccyzus lansbergi. The sequence continues at coordinate 1,957,659 of JAUMJK010000760.1, read as the reverse complement.
GGGGAGGGAGGGGGAAAACTCTTAATCCTACATAAACCAAAGGATGACTCATTTCCAAAGTCCATAAACATAGCTTCAGAAAAGATAGCTTGTGGACTGGATTACGACAGGTAGAGACAACAGGCATAAATATCACGTAACACTTTCATTACACAAATTCTCCATCTGACTTTCAGAGACTGCTTAGTGAACCCCTGAGGCTTTGTATTTCTCTCTATTATTGCATGTAAGTAACCTCTACTGACTTTAGTACTGTCCTAATATAACCTGAATCATTGCAGCAATTTCTACAGCAGAGGCTTGATTCTGTATTCACTTACGAATATCTGCTTTCACAGAACTTCGGAAGGAATCCAAGCTGGCATCAAGGACCCTGGTGGTACTTAAGTGCCCTCTTTTTGGGATATATTAGAATGTGTGTTGAGACCATGTGTTGTTGCGTTTCCTGATAACCAGCCTGAATGCAGGTGCTGTTCTGAGCTGGTGGGGTTTATGGCTGTAGATGTGGCTTTATCTTTCTCTGGGCACTGGGTTACTGTAACACTGCTCACTTGCACAGAATCACAGAACCACCAGGTTGGAAGAGACCCACTGGATCATGAAGTCCAACCGTTCCACCATTCTCTAAACCATGTCCCTCAGTACCTTTTTCAGTTGAAAAATGTTGCCTCTCATCCTATACAAGTCCTCTCTGACCAAGAGCCCCTCCGCAGCTTTCCTGCAGCCCCTTTTGAGATACTCACTCATATTGCGACACAAACAGCTGTGGCTTTGCTGTTAAGGTGTCAGTGGGAAGCTCACCCTCAGGGACTCCTTAACAAACAGACCCTGGGATCCCCTGGCGAGGGCTGCTCGCTTCGCCTTAGTATAGCCTCATACCCTGCCTACTCCCTGTATTTCTTGTTATTTACATCAGGCAAATAAAGGTAATAAGATGTCACACAAGATTTAAAGTGAGGTTCAGGGCTGTCATTGCCACTATCCAAATGGCAGTGCTCGACCTCAGCTTGTAACAAACTGTGGATGATGTTTGTAGATACCAGTTACACTCTTTCTGTAGATTAACAGCAAGTCTTAGGAATATATTTTTATTTCAGTTTTGTGTAGGGAAGAGGTTACAGAATGGAGAGTTAGAAACATTTCCACCACTTCTCTCAAGTGGGGGAATAAAACCCCATCTTTCTTCCTTGGTCTTATTCGCTCATTAAGGTGCAGTTGGAGATGATTTAAGAGCCTAGAAGAACAATAGCTGCCCTTTGACCACGCTCTTGTCCTCTCTAAAAGCAGCAGGGATGCAGGATGGATGCTGATGGCTTCTCCTAGCAGCTGCTAAGGAGCGATGTGAGCAGCTCTGGCACCCGAGGGAAGCTCGCGGCTCTCAGGGCAAATGAGCCCCAGGTGCGAGCAAACCCCCTCAGGGCCTGTCTTCAGGGCAAGAGCACCCACAGCTCTTGTTGGAGAAGTTCTTCAGGCCAGTTTGTCCTGGAAGGTACCCCAGATCCATAAGTCGACTCTTCTTGTTTTTAACATCTCTGATCTGAGAAAGGTGGGTTGATTTTGTGTGTATGTGTGTTGCAGAGAAGGGTTCGTGTGGTTGTGTTGAGTGGGCAAGTCGCCATTTTGTTTATTGCAAAGCTCTGTGAGGGCTTCCCCAGAGAAAGAGGTGGGATAGGGTTGAAGTGAAAACTACCAAAACTGTAGGTGTATATACTAGTTTTAGAAAAAAAAATTGAAATCCCCCAAGAAGGTTTATTTTCTGATGTTATCCCACCCAGTCTAGAGACATCATTCAGGTTATCTCTTGACCTAAACCACTTACATGGCAGTTGGGCACATCAATAAATTCTTACAGCTGTAAGAGAGTGTTTATTCTTTCAGTTTATTTATCCATGTTGGGAGATTGTCTGCATATTGTGAAAAACACATATTCAGTGATAAAATACTGAAAAGCACACAGTCTTCATAAGCAAAGGCAATAATATTTTTATTTTACATTTCAGTGCTGAATTGGATGCCCTTCTAAAAAAAAAAAGCATGACATCTTACAAAGACAGGGCTGTATGTATTAGTTTTAGACAAAGAAACATATAAACCTTCAAAGAATGCTTTTTTTTTTTAATTTTCATAGAATAATGAGGTTGGAAGAGACCCACCAGATCATCTAGTGCAATCATTCCTATCAATCACTAAACCATGTCCCTCAGCACCTCATCTACCTGTCCCTTAGACACCTCCAGGGAAGGTGAATCAACCACCTCCCTGAGCAGCCTCTGCCACTGCCCAATGACCCTTCCTGTGAATTTTTTTTCCTCATGTCAAGCCTGAACCTCCCCTGGTGGATCTTGAGGCCATTCCCTCTTGTCCTGTCACTTGGGAGAAGAGGCCAGCTCCCTCCTCTCCACAACCTCCTTTCAGGTAGTTATAGAGAGCAATGAGGTCTCCCCTCAGCCTCCTCTTCTCCAGGCTAAACACCCCCAGCTCTCTCAGCTGTTCCTCGTAAGGCCTGTTCTCCATGTCCGGAGACTCCCTTCAGATTATCAACAGCTGCATCTTACCAGGCAACTAAGCACATTGATACGTTCTCACAGCCCTAAGACAGGCTATTTCTTACCCTAAAATAGCTACATCTTACAAGACAGATTTATATGACGAGGTAATTAAACACACAAACCAGCTGCAGCCAAACTTATCAACTAATTCTCACAATATTCTCTCTTGATAAAAGACAGATTTATACGGCAAGATAATTCAGCACAGAAAGCAGCTGCAGCAGAAGCTCCCAGTTAATTCCCCCGCAGCCCACTCGGTGCTTGGGGCTGAGCAGAGGTGGATCAAGAGGGCAGCACAGAGAGTGTTGGTGTTGTCAGGAAAGATCAATTCTCTTCTGGAGCTGTTTTTCATCCGAGCTGCCACCGGAGGTCACTGTTGTCCCACGGAACTGCTGCCCTGGCTCCTCAGCCTCCTCGGAGCACCCGGCACAGCTGTTGGACCTCCTTCAGCCTCGTTTTTCGTTGATTGAAGCGCGAGGGAATTTCGTGTTTGCAGGTACAAGCAGATAGGCAGTTAAGAATTTATAATGTTTATTATTTCTTTATGCATTTATATCGGTAGAAGCGGCAAAGTAGCTGATTTATCTTCATTTGTCAGTTTGATTGACACGTGCTAATGGTGTGAGTAGGACATTTGTTTCCCCTCTGATGTAACACATGTACAAGAGATGCTGTTTAGTTCATAGTGTGTCTGCATCTCCGCATGGATGCTACCTGCCAAGCCTGTCATTAACATTTCCAATGTGGTTTTCTACAGGGAAGTTAGAATGGCTGGAGGCAATAAAATAACTTGTGTGTGTGTGTGTGTGTGTGTGTGCGTGTGCAGAAATGTGTTTGTTTGTCCCTTTTGTGCAGGAGAGTTGAGGAGCAACAACAGTGGCCACAAATGTCTAAGTTTATGTGACTTGTAAGTTGTTGCGTGGTACTTTTCTGAGCTGTTAATAAGAATATTATGACCACAATTGGTTTGGGATTTTTCTTGTAATACTCGCTGTGATTCTGGGATGGAAAACACTAAATAGGATTTAGTTTGTTTTACTCAATTAAAATATAAATCTTACTTTAGTCATGTGTAAAATCTCAGTTTTGAAGGGCATGTTTATCTTCATTTGGAAGCGTCAGTTATTCATATGTAATGATAGAAGTGCATCAAGAAAGAAGCCAGGAACAAAACACCAGAGCCTTCTCATTCTGCCTCTTGATACACTGGGAATCCTAGTGTTTAGTTTTCACTTACTACAGCAGATTGCCTAAGTATTTGAAAGGCATGCACCTAATCTTGAAATGCACTTTTGCCCCCTCGTCTTTGACCCTGACACACACGTTGGCATTGGAAATAAAATTTTGGTGGTTCTGCTTGGTTCAGTAAAAGGCAAGTTTGCAGAGACGGACAGGAAATCCATTCCCACTCTGTAGATTTATCACAGAAATGCCTAAAGCAAACAGCAAAGTAAGTTTGCTTTACTGGAGAGAAACTCACACCTTTGCTCTTTCAAAGACCCTGTTTACAAGTTAAAGCCATGGCTCAGTTCGTCTTTCTTCTTAAACTACCAATCTATAGGTGCTGCCTGAAGGCACTAGTGGAATAAAAAATCAGGAGATATCCTGCTGCTATCATGGTCGAACAGAAACTCTTGATGTTCTGAATATAGAATGATTGTGTTTCAGTAGTCTGAAAGCCTGGAGAGCTGCAGCTGAAATGATGGTGTATGTGTGCTGTCACCAGCAAAATCTGATTGCTCTGCCTAGGAAAAGTCCAATTGAAGTTACCCAGACCAATACAAATCTTCCTGGTGCAAAATGCATTCCCAATAAGCCTATTAGTGGGCTGTATCATAAAAGATTTTAAAAAGGTCAGTTGAAATGACTCTTCATGTTATCTTCTTCAAAGGCTCTGCCTACACTTGGAAAAGAGTTGTATTTGAAAGTGATGTTGAAGCACAGTTTGAGCTTGGCTCTTGCTGTTCCATTATGACAATGATTTGGCAGCCTGGTAAGAACTTGGATGAGATGTTAGAAGCTATGTTTCCCTTTTGGAGGAGGAGGAGGGCAAGGATTTTACTTTTGTTATATTTAAACAATGTGCGTTCTGGCATGAGCCTTTTGAATTTTTAATTTTTTTTTTCTTAATATGGCAGGTGTTCTACTAAACATTTAACCGTTACTGGTCATAGATAACGTGGAATACATCTTGAGTTCCTTGTAAAACTGTTTTCAATATGGCTTGCTTTCTCAGGATAGACTTGTTCTGTATTTGCATAGGGCCAAGAGAAATTAAATTATTATAGATTTTGAAACGGACCTAATAATACAAGTGTGTTATAAGCATGTGACAGTTGATGCTTTTATATGCTGGTTGTGAAAATAAATGAGCATAAGGAAGAAGACAAAGGGAGAGTAAAGGTGTAGATATGTTACACTGGCTTGAAAAACAGTGCAAGAAGTGTAGTGTAGTTGAGAAGAAAAGTCAAGTATTTTGACACCTAATTGCATGCTTTGCTGGAAATGGTGCATTTGTATTTAGGCATTCTTAAGAGAATGGTGAGTGGGAGTTATTTGTTAGGAAAGCAGGTAACATCTCAGTTTCCTGCTGGACACTGTTGTTGACACAGTCACTGTTGTGAAACACTGTTTTAAAAATAGAAACAAATATATAAAAAACATGCAAAATCTTTGTTTTTCTTTTCTGTTGGGGAAAATGCAGTTAATGGATTTCTCAAATCATTCATTCCCTCCAGAAGATGGTATTACAGTTAATAAGCTAGGTACCATGATGTGGTAAGAACTACCAGAAAGAAAAAAACCTACAAAATACTTGCCCATAGAAGCTGCTAATGGCTGCTTCTTTCTTTGTATTGCCTCTTTATGGCCAGTTCTGCATCATCCATCGCTTCTGTATGTGTATATATTACGGTCTCATTTATGTCATGCCTTTTTTCTTCATGTTAAAAGATAACCTACTAATGTAATGGAAATGAAGAGTATCGTTGCAATGCCAAATCTAAGCAGTTGCTTGTGAAAAGGTGTTTTATCTTCAAAATCCTCTTGATGGCACTGGAGTCTTAGATATATATACTCAGAAGCCCTTTCTTTTGGGTACCAAATCCTATTATCTAGGTTAGCTCATCTGTATTCAAAAGATCAATGTTGCATTATTACAAAGATCCTTTCAAGTGTAAAAAGGATGGCACTTCATTACAGAAAGTAAAAGAAACTAATCAAACTTTCTTGGTGAAATCATTGACTTTTTTTAAGTAAAGGGCAAATTTAAGAATTTGAAAGTCCGAAATGTAAAGAAGTCTTACAGTTGAGAGTCTGTGCCGCTTTAACTTAAATCTCCTGTAACAAAGTTGTTGGATTTCCATGTAATCTGAAGAAGAATGTGGTGTGCTGCAGCTCTTCTGATGGCTTTTGGTTACATCAAGTTGCCATTTACCTGCCTGAGATCAAATGTACTACATAGCGTTTAGAGGGCTGCCCATTGTGCAAAGAAGGGTCTTTGTACAAGAGACCAGAGGAGATTATCTCTTCATTTAGGACAGTTAGGCTGTCCCTTATCTATGTGCACATGTTCAATAAACCTGAAATCATAGTGGACTTGGAGTCTGTAACTAGATAGTGGTGTAAGGGTCGTGCAAGATGCCATAACAAATAATTGGTTATTATATCTTTATTTTATTTGTGGAAGGACAAGAGAGAAGTTGTTCAGTTGCTTGTTTTCTTTATGGATTGCCAGCTCTTTTGTCTCATGTCTCTTACTTCTAGCTTTCCAAATGCTTTGTTACAGAAATGGCTATAGCCACGTTACATTGCCGGCACATAGATACCATTGAACTTCCACTGCATGATGGGCTGGTACTGATTAGCAGCTTATCTGCCAACGCCTCACTGTTAATATTTATTATTTGTGCTACATTTACTTACATTACTTTTTTTTTTTTTTTTTTAGTCTTTTTACTTATTTCTCTTGTCTGATGTTAGGTGACTTGTGTAGCTCAGCAGCACTGGCAGACCTTGCTGTTGAAAATGCTGCTCAGACTTCCCTTTTGGTGACTGAGTGTTCAGTTAATTTTCATGAATAAATCTCTAGCATCTGGTCATCCACAGAAATGAACATATATGTGTTATGAATGCAGCCAAATCAAAATTCTACTTTAGTTTGCATGCATATTCATGAATGTTTCTTCTCACCGCTTTCTCACTGACAATTTGTGTGAGTGTAACTGAGTTGCCAAAGTTCAGTGCAATACCAGATCTTGCAGGCGCTCAAAACAGATCAGTCTGGCTAGTTTATACCAGTTTTTACTTTGAACATAAAGGAAACTGTTTTGAATTCAGGGCATAATTAGGGGCTTGTAATGAAGGAATTTTGAAAAGATAGAAAATATGCTTTAAAAGTCTGAATCAACTGAATTGCATTGGTGATGTACTGGGAAAGAAGCAGGCCTGCTTTATTGGCTTTCAGCCCGCTTGTTGTGATTAATAGTTAGCAGTGTCATAGTACCTGCCGCCTTCTTACTGCAGGCATTTTTTTTATACCTTTTGGAGTTTCAGGTTCTGCAAGATGACTTGCAATGCACAGGCTAGGGGAACACTATATTCACATAAGCAAACCAGTCCAGCCCTTGTCCTTTTCCTGGAATGTCCAATAAAGTGAGCCTGACCTCTGAGACATCCATAGGATTATGTATTACATATCACTGTCAAAGCTTTGTGCTTGGTCAGGAGGGCCTTATGTGAGACATCATCTAGTACTAATCAATCAGATATTGCCCAAATAAGGATGCCGCCTGGGATGATGCACTGCTGGTTCCGTTTAAGTATTGTAGCAGTGACAAAGACTATATGAATAGGAATATTCTGATGTACTAAAAAAATAAATAAATCTCTAAGCTTGCTTATGTGTACAAAATTGCTGCAGAGTATTACACCTGATTTCTACCCCCTCATGTTTAAAACTCTTAAGTGTGCACCAATTTTTTCAAATTCCGTAGTGTTACATGTTGTCTGATGTCAGCAGCAGACTCTCAAGATACATTTTACTTATTTATGTTCATTAAGAGTTTACATTTACAGAACCACCTTGGCTTCTGGTTGTTTAATTACTATAAATACTAGTTGAAAGTATACAGTTCATGAGTAACTGTAGGATGAGGAAAGAATTCCATAATATTAAATTTATTCAGTTGGTTTCAGACACCTACAAATGGGCATTGTCATAATTTGCTTCTTCAGCATGGTGATGCAAGTAACCAGTTATGAAAGGAAATGGTTGTCTGAACAGAATTAAGTGTGTCATAACCCTCACCATGGGTGGTCTTGTATGATTTGTTAATGTAGGTGCGTTTTCCTTTATGTATCCAATAAATTGGAGTGTAATGTATTTTTGCTTTTTAGGTGTTTAAAAGGTTTTTTTTAATTGGAAAGGCGAAATAAAGTACACACCTGTGTGCTTGTCTGCATGCTCTGTGCTCCATTAAAATCAGCTGGACAGTGAACTTAATGTATTTGGAAGTTGGCAGAAATGTACAAGTGCTGAATGTAGATAATAAACAGGTAGCTGTCACCGCACACTCTACAGATGGGCAGGTAACATTTTACTACTAGTGCCACAGTACAGCGATCATTTTTCTGTAGTAGCTCTGTAAGGTTTTTAACTTTCTAACTCTTTCTCTAGGGATTGTAAAATGGAGAATTCCATAAGAATTGGTATTGAATTTAAGATTTTTCTATAGCAGAGCTAGCGTTTGGCTGCCTTTGAAAGCTAATTGTTCAGACGTGTGTAAGGATGCTTTTTACGAGCATGTGACTTCTCGGCATGTCTTCCTTGTTTCAGCTGCTGAGGAAACCCCTAGAGCTGACCTGGATGCAGCCAAGTATCTTCTTACAGTCACTGCAAAATTGAAGTGGGTATTGGGTCAAGGCTGTGTTTTAAAATTCCAGCAATTTCATATACTGTTTGGCAAGGTTGAACTATCCTTGGCATCGTACACTGAAAAGTTCAGTCCTTCCTGTCAGTTCTTTAATTCCTTGTTGAGTTTTTTTTTCATTTCTTTTGTTCTTTCTTGTCTTCCTGGTTGCACTAGTTAGGGCTAGACTTCTATCCCCCTACTTTGAATAGAATCAGCCTTCCTCAGGCCTACCTGTCTCTATAGGCTGCTACCAGTTGAACAAAGAATCAAGGAAGTATTGTTGTGTTTCTCTTACTGCTTGCACAGCCATGAATGCATCTGACTTCCAATGTTTGTGTGGTAACCACCTTAATTTCTGCTTCCTCATTGTATATCAATAGTCTTGTCTCCTCTGAACAGAGAATGCTGAACCAGCTGCTTTCTGCTCTAGCTCAGGTGTTGAAAACAGAAACTCTGAAATAAATTATTGTGAATATAATAGCTGGTAGTCCAACTACTCTATTACCAATTTGCTGCTTGAAACTGATAGTGGTCATTGGAGAAAGTTGAGCATAAACTAATATCTACCTTGAGAAACAAGTATCTCCTTATGTGACCTCAGGGTTTCCTTGTAGTTCCTGAAACATTTGGTATTGGCTGCAGTTAGAGATGACAATGCTGGATTAGATGAGCATCGGATGGTTGTGTGGTTTGTTTTTTCTTTCTGTTCTGGAAATATTAGCAAGAAATGCACTAGGGAGGTTGGATGTTAAAGAGTAGAAATGTGTTTGGGGCTGAGGTTTTACCTTATTAGCTATCCTGTTAAAAGAAGATTTCTAAAAACACACACAAATGTAGTTAGTAATTATTAGGTTATTTGTAAGCAATAATGGAAGAACAGTAAAAAACAGTTTTTCTTATTTAGCAGTAGATTGTATTTCAATTTGGTAGCATGATTTCTAAATTACATATTAGATGTATTTTTATTCCCTACTTTTTTTTTGTGGGATTTCAATTCTATCTAGTTTGCTCAGGTCATGTAACACTTCTGTTACAAGTGTCCTTGGCATTCATGCCCTAGAACAGAATGTGGTAAAGGAAATAAATGTGTAGGTATCCTATTTTTATTTTTTTCTGCAGCTTCTATTTGCCATTTCTGCTACTGTTATAGTGCAACCTTAGAGGATGCAGGACTGAAATCCTCTGCCATTTTACTGTGACTTATGAAGGCTAAAGTGGAGTGCACAAAGCTATCAAGGCAGATTGCAAGTTCTTTTATGGGGCTGTTTTCTTTACATTTCAACATTTTATTTGCTCACCAACTGTTTTGACTGATTCATCATCTTCAGGTGCTCATTTCAAGGGGAATGCTGTGCTTCATCTAAAGAAGGACACAAATAAATGTGGCTTGTATTTGTAGCTGGATTTATTGTGGTTTTTTTTTTTTTTAATAATGCTCGAAGTAGTCTTCATGTTCTTCTACAAAAGCAGCAAAAACTGAGAGTAAAACAATTTGTTTCACTAGAAATGTCTGTTGTTGTTAGTCTTCTTCTGTAGGCTATGACCCTACTTTAAGAGGCATATTAAAATGCTTTTTGGTATTTTTAGACTCTTTTTTTCTGACTTAAGCAAATGACTTATACAAAGCCTAATGAAGGCAAAGTCAGATATAACTGGCAAGTTGATTTATTAAATTTCATAGTAGATAAAGCCATGGTTTTTGTTTATTCATATTTTAATATAAGGTAATTAATCTGTTACCTATTTTATACTACTTAGACTTGTTGTCTGTAGTGCAACATTTGCCCTTGAACTGCTAGTCTCCTCTTCTTCTCTCTTGATTTTTCTAGTGCTGTATCCAATGTGGATCACAGCAGCTAACTTAAGCTCTTGTAATCAGAGGGTATTGTTTGGCAATAGCAGGATGCTTCTCTATCTCCAAAGATTTATGCATTGGTATTAGCAGAAGGACATGGAAACGCTTTATTTTAATTGTTAAATTCAAAAGGCATTCCTTGGAATACTTGGGGTGTCATAAAAACTTTGTTCCTGATGGGTTTTAAAAACATGAAGAGCATGTATACAGTTCATTTATACTGGATCTTTGTTTTGGTTAGCTGTGCCCTTTCTCTGGTGTATTAGCCATGTGTCAGAGACCTGCTCTCTTAGAATGCGAAACCAGCACAGGCCAAATCCCTCATGTCCTAGCTTTGTATTTCGTATGCATTGGTGAGGGGGTCCAGAGTACATTCGCAGAATAGCTCTGGTGCTGGTAAAGAGCTGTGTCAGACTGCAGTTCATTTTCTTCCTTGTTATGATTTTGCCTCACGTGGCCTTGTCTGTATCTGGGTTTCTTGTTAGTCCTTACAACAAAATATAACCATGAGATGCATTCACATATTCTATTCAGGATGTTTTTCCATCACTTGATCTCATGAACTGCTTCATCACTGTCGGGGAAAAAAAAAATCATCTTCCATTAGCTCTCAACTTCAAAAGACTCAGATTTTCAGATCAGACAGTCCTTCAACAGCTGTTTAATAATCTTTAAATCCAAGAGGTTAACTTCAAAGAACACCTTGTGGGTGTTCTGAACCCAGTTGACAGGTAAACAGTAATGTATGACCAAAGAAATGCATTAATGAAATGCCTTTAAGCCATGGGCGAACTCTTACTTTTTCCCTTTTGATTCTAGTCGGAAGTTCCTTGACTGACAGCGATACAAGTGGATGGCTTAATCAGTCACAGAGCAAACAGTGATGTTCCAGGCTTCTTACAATATCCTTCAGCCAACTGGTTTTAGATATGCTTTATTTGGAGTGGGGAAAATTCTCCAAATAATAAAGTAATAGCTGTTGTGTTTTTGTAGGCCTTTGTGTTAGGCTAATTTAATTTTCATTTGAAGACCACTTGGCTGGTGTGTAGTGCAGCAAAACTTAGAACAGCTGGTGTTCTTGAGGATAGTGAGAAAGAGATGGAGAGTCAGATCATTTTGTGCTCTTCCATATCCCTCTTAAAGAAATATGGGTCAGACTATTATTTATTCCATGTCTCAGGAGGTCTAACTGCTCCTTGTGCTATGCTGCAGAAACTCATGAAGGGATGTTAGAGACAATGCACAGAGCGAGTGGCAGCTGGGAAGCAAACGTGGGCCTTCTGGCACCATTGCCCCATGACCAAGTCAGACAGTTTCCAAATGCTTGACTGAGAGTATCAAAGCAAAACTGCAGTGCTATGGAATGTGCTCTGCCTAAATGGATTTTTTTTTTTCCGTTTCCTCTGAGATTTGAAACCCATCACCTGGTACAAAAGGTTGTTAAAGATTGTGTTTGAGGTAAAGAAGAGCATTAATAACAAAAAAATTAACGTGGCTGATTGCATACTTCAGAGGCTTCATCATCCCTATTTCTTTCCATTACTTACCTTCTGCGTTGTTGTGGTTTAACTGGCTCTGAGTATTCCCTCAGCAACAGCTTAAGGTATGTGGTAGGCTGGACAGTCTGCTGGCATCTTCTTCATGTCACAGAGCTGTTTTGAAGATTGTTGGACTGCTATCTACATAGTAACTAGAGACCTTTGGAGATAAAGAACTCTGCATTTCTTGATATTACCCACTATTAACTGTTGTAGATCATAAACATTATATGTTTGACAATAACTTTTTCTGGGGTGTCTGTTGCAGTGATTTGCTTTTCAAGTTATTAATTTAAAAAACCAAACAACTCATGGACACCTCACAGCTTTGAGTGTGCTTCCGATCCAGGGCAGATGGACTGTCAGAAGGAGACAGCAAAAATTGCTGAGTAGTAAAGAGCTGGGAAAGGAAAAGGTCACTACTTAAATTGTCTCAGTGTCCAGTTATTCCATACTTAGTCTCAGTAGGACCCTTCCTTTAAGTGGGATGTTTCAGTTTTGAGGTTAACTAGTAGAATTTGTTAAGAAAGGGTGTACCATTTACAAACTCCTGAAATAACTTGTGCTGCGTGACCGAATGAAGAGATGCCTATCTACAGAGAGTATTTCAATATCTAATTGCAGCCTGAGTAGGTGTACTCTGTTGTTTGGTGAGTTTATTGCCTTCTTCTGTTGTGATAATACCAGAACCCCCAAATCAAGAATTTAGGCTTTTCTTTCTAACGCATGAATGATTTGGAATAAGCTCAAGTGATTGGCTTTGATTCTGTTCATTCTAGCAGATGGCTGGGTGGCATCAGGTCTCTCTTCTTGGCAATATGGCTGCACTACAATTTAGCTGGTGGGGAAGAAGAAAAAATAGAGCTGTATCATCAGGTTACTGATAACCTATGAAAGAAGCAAATTAGAAGAGAGGCTTGAGAGAAAATTCTGCTAAGATAATGGCTTCTCAGTCCTCCCAGAGCTTGCAATGGGGCAACCTGCTCAGTGCTACACTACACGCAGAACAGGGGAGACAGAAGGTGTACAAGGGCATTTTCTAAGTGAAAAATGACAGCTAGTGTAAAGAAAGGAACAGGTAACACAAGTCTTGTTAGCTGTAAGAGGCAGATATGGTCAGTTGGATAGACTTTACATCAGGGTTTAGCTTCCATTAGGCAGTTATGGTTATCATGTCATTATGATAAAATGGGCTATTAAAATAGTACCCTGTCAGTTAGGATATCACAAGATAGTCTCCCAAAGGAGAGGTAATAATACCTTTATTTATGATACCCAAGTTATTCAGTAGAACATAATCCACTAGAAATCCAGGCCTAGGAAAAGGAAAATAATAAAGGCCCTAGCATGTCCTCGCTTTTAATTAGTGACTGTATGAGCCTGAATGGAAAGATCTGAATTATTTTTGTGAGGAGGAAAAAAGAAGTAGTTTGGATTTGTGTTTGGTTATTTAGTCGTGTAGCACCTGTGCAGGTATTCAAATGTAGTTGGCTAACTGAACACAGCAAAGTGGTGTGAAGTATAATTAACAACTCTCTGTAGTCCTTTCAGCCAAGCTGCCTCTTGTGAAAGAAAATAAACCCTTAAAACACCAAAAGCGTATCATGCATATTCAATATTTAATTTTTATTAATTGGATTGGACAGAGAAAAGTCAGAGCCAGTTCAAAAGGTGAGTCAAAATGAAGTTTGTGGATACAAGATGCTTTACTTGCATGTTGTTTTTCCCTTGTTCTCTAAGCCTTTGTCATTCTTTGTTTGCTGTTATTAATTACACAGGTATTTCCACTCTGTCAACTTGATTGTTGCAGTCCTGCCTCTTAGTTCACTTTTTTTTTTTAACTCCCTAATGCTTTGGGATCTAAAAGCCACTGATCCATAGTTCTCGAGCTCCTAAGGTTCAGACTCTAAGCTCACAGATCATTTATTACCTCAGCCTTTACTGTTGTGTTTAATCTTCTTGAACAGGGCTATGTTAACACATTTCTTGGTGTTCAGTATCATAGGAAGCTTGCATATGGAATTCAAATGAAGGATCAAATTGATGCAAATCACATAGCCGTTATCTCAGTCCAGCAAGTTAATGTAATCTTTAAGGACCTTGTGATCTTTTTTGTTTTGTTTGGTGATTTTGTGACTGAATACACAGCCATACTTAAAGGCATGTTATTTCTTTGGGATATTTGGGTCTCTTATACTTCTACGTACTAGCAATATAAAACTTAATCTGGAGCAAACCAGAAATTTAAGAAGCTAGTCCACAAATCAGCTTTTTTTTTCCTGACAATTTGGGTTTAGTGGAATACAACTATGCTCTCATCCAAGCTTTAGTGTGGTGCTGGGCTAGAGTAAGCCATAAGCTGGCTATTTTCTTCTTGTAAATGTTTATAAGGAGCCTGCATAATAGTTAAAATGTCTGAACAAGGAGAATAAAAGCTGCCTAAGAAGGCTTCCATCTCTGCTTAGAAGTTTCCTGTAGCCACATATGAACTTGGGAGAAACTCTGAATCATAACACATAGCAATAAGCTTTATGCTCCACTGGCAGTATGTTTGCAGAACAGGGCTCTAAACGTGGTTGAAATATTTGTTATTGAAGTAGTATCCCAGAAAGCTTTTTTATGTAGTTTTCAATTACAAATGTGTTCACATTTTTTTGTTTGTTTGGTTTGGTTTTTAATGTCTTATTTGAGGTATGTGAAGTTATTTGTGCTGGAAAAAGATTCTCTTTTTTTTGATCAGAACTTTTTGTTCATTTGTTTCAAGGAAATGACTTCAGCTTTCCAGAGCTTTAACTCCACACATTGACTTGTAATGATTTCTTGCTTCCAAATGTATTTATTTTTTGTCAGTGATAGATACTGTGGAGCATGCAATTCCTAGTGAAAACAGCCTTCCTGTTTGTACAATAACAATAGATATAAAAGACTTGAGATCAAAGTTTTGAATTAACTTACTTGTTCCATCCTTTCTGTTTCTTTTTAACTTATATTTTTTTAAAGTGGGAAATGTCTATTGAGAAATCTTATTGAATATCAAGACAAAATAACAGGGTTAAATCTTTAATCTTTGAGGCAGCATGACAGTTGTTAAAAAAAACATCTCCTGTTGTCTTCAAAGTATAATTGCTTTTTGTTGAAATAACTCATTTTTTTCATAGTTTTTTTTCCCCCCCCCACTGTTCTGGATCTTGTCCTTCCGTATTTATTTTTCTGGTCTTCTTACTGCTTTGGTGCTGCGTGACCATTACCAACATATTTCTACTGATGCAGTTGTATCTAGATAGCATGGGGTGTTTTTGGTTTTTTTAAAATATGTATTTGTTGATAGAAATTCCTTTTCTTGTTAAGATTTTTAAAGGACTTAGTAGTGTCAAAGAATACTAGACCTCTCAAAAGTCAAACTGTAGATGGAAAGTAAAAGCTTAATGGTCTGATTATAACACAACTTGGCTATTTGAATCTGTTCTGCTCCTGCATACCTATTGAGTTTGGAATGGTGTTTGTAGCAGTTTCAAGGCCATTAGGCCATTTGCAAGGGAGAATTTAGGAGATTCAGCTGACAACTGAACATGTTAAATAGTGCTCTAAAATTCGTCTTTGTTTGAAATTATGAATAAAAATCTAAAAAAAAGAGAAAAAAGAAGAGCATCGGCTAGATACTGTGTCAAGGAACAAAAGAGTGGTATTAACAATGTTGTACCAAACCTGGAGAAGCTACAGTGTTTTGCTAGTCTTTTACATTATTGTATAACTTTTGCTCATGTGATACAGAGCACACCAACTTAGATTTTAAGGCAATCTATTAATTTCAGTTTAATTGGTTTTAAATGTTCTTTGTAGCCATGCAGTTATACATCTGAATGTTTTTGTCCTGCTGTAGAGATTGTATTTTCCTTCCTCGCATGCAAGATTGTTTCTTTCATGTATGTTGTCCCAGTTTAATGCTCCCAGCTGAACGCTAGGCAGTGTAGTTGCAGTTTTCCCTCTGTAGGAAAACCACAAATGTTTAAGGGAGAGAGACTTACAGGTTGGAAAAAGATCCTAAAGCCAGCTTTAATGGGAAAAAAAAAGAAAGATGTAATCAGAAAATAATAAAATGCATGCGAGTATATAAAAAACGAAGTTCTGATGATGATCACATCACTGCTCACATTGCAGGACAGGCACTGGGAAGTCAAAATAAGTGGAAGACAAAACCTGGATTTAGGAATACACAGATTGGAATCAAAGGCAAGAAAAATGGTTAGAGTTTTCCTCGGATGCTGATCATGGTAAAAGAGCACTTGGCCAGTGTGATCCCTCAGCTTTATACTGAATATGATGTATATGGAATACTCAGGTCTGGTTAGAGTCAACTGTCATGTCCACTTCTCCCTGCAGGTGCCATGATTTTCACCTTCCAACAACTTCAGCAGTGGCATTGTTTTGTATAGGAACAAGTATAAATAGATGATTTTCTGCATGCCATGGTACTATTACTCTAGCAATGACTACAAATAACAAACTTTATCAGTTCTCAAAGCAGACACTGTTTAAAAACATGTTAATGTTAAAAAGTGCAACCTCTTGGAAAAGGATTAACAATCTCAATCCTCAAACCAGGACATGTGTTAATACAAGACATTGGATTTCCGATGTCTAGGTAGTCTCATCTGTTGCTTGGGTGTGGCTTTTTTTTTGTTTATTTTTTTGTTTGTTTTGAGGTGAGTCTCCAAATTTGACACTGAACTGTCTTACTTAACCATCTATTTTTTTTTTTTGATGTACAACGTCTATCCTTGCTGTTGTCTTCATTTGGACTAGTAACATCCACCCATTAAGTGAATAATGTCTGTTCATAGGCTTATAAGCCCACACAGAATATTAAATAGATCTTTGAAAACTTGTTAAATATATTATATTCCTGGTTTCAATCCTTGACAGTAATCCACATGTTCATGTTTGTATGTTAAAATGTAGTCCAAGTTTTGTATTCAGATGTGTAAAGAAATTTTGGATGGAATCAAACCAGAGCTTCCCATGGAACATTGCTGCCTCTGGAAGAATGTCAGTTCACTTTAAGTGAAATATGTGAAGCAACATCTCTCTTTTGATTAAGGTACAGTACACCTAGGAAACCAGGCTCATTTTCTCTACCTCCTTAATAGCCTACCTTAATAGTTAGAGTGGAACCTCAGCTTGAACAAGGCTTTTACTGTTTCTAGGCTTTCCAGTGTATAACAGAAGAGTTATTTGTCAACTAAGGGTTTTTGCAAGTGCTCTTATTTATCACATTTTTCTCTTCCTTTCTCAACTTAGCACAACTAACTGTTCTGGTTCCCAAGAGATCAGTAGAAAGAAGAAGAAAAGAAAAAAAGAGTGAGATCAGTTTCATGGAGGTAGAGGAAGATGGAGAGGCACTATCTTTGTCAAACTGCTGAGTGAGGAGTTTTCCTTCTGGTCTATTCTGCTACTATCGTTGCTCTATCTTGGGTGTGCTACCCTAAGAGATGATGAAGTAGACGCTTAGAAAAACTGTTCCAGAACACAAACAGGCTGCTTCTCTCTTTGACACATGGGAAAGGAGGAATGGATGGCATGGAGAGCAAAACAGTGTGGGTCAGGAAACCAGATCAAAGCAGTTTAATGTCCTCAGGAGGCTGACCTCTTCCTTAGGCATCAAATGGACAAAAAATAAGTTTCTTTTATAGAGGTGAAGACAGTGTATATTTTGTCTCAGTGATGCTTGTTTGGGTAAAACTTAATCAGCTTTCTTGCCTCTCTTTCCATTTCAGAAGATTTGCTTTCTTACCTTGGAGCTAATAAAGCCCTATGCACCAGAGCCCCCGGCTGACCTGCCAGCGGGAGGGGAGCTGAGGGAGAAGGGAAAACAGAGTCCTTCACAGAGGTTGGAGGAGTAGAGATCCTGTTGGATACTGAATATCAGCTGATTTTCAGGTCTTTGAGGCATTGTGAACCACTGCAGAGGTGATTACTTATTTTTACTGTTGCAATGAGCATATTCTTGCTTTCTGAGAAATTTTGTTATTATATGGAACTTTCCTTCACAGTGTGCACCTCAGAAAGCAGAGTTTATTATACAGTGACCATGAGGTGGCTTTTCTGATGTGGAGTAGTTGCAGGCATCACTAACTACTCTTTTGGTCCCCTTTTATAACTGACAATGCATGTGTTTGTGTGTTTGTGTGACAGACTTCTGCCAATCCCATACAATATATTTGTTTTTTTAATAGCCTCATTTATATGTCATGTAAAAGGGACATAGAGCAGGGAAACTATGCTAACGCTTAAAAGCCTTTTTCTCTGGGGGCTGTTAAACCTCTAGGTTGTTTTTAGTTAGTGACATTATACAATGTAAATGATGACACTGTTGAGGCAGGGAGGTGTGGGAGACAGATAAGGTGTCTGAAGTGATTAATTAGTGCTTTAGTGACAATGCTAATTGTATGTGATGTCGGACTCCTGTACATGTTGTCTTGTCTGATGGCAACAAACACAGACAGACCCTTCTCCCTCTCCCTTTCATTTAATTATGGTCTGAAACAGCTAATCCCTTTCCCTAGCATGAGAGCATCCTCCTCTGTGAAAGCTTATTTTTTCTGTCTGTCTCTCTCGTACTTTGTGAAATGGGATGACCCTTCAAGGAAAGGCACAAAGACCACATGCACAATCGTGTGTATTCAGACAGAGAGCAAGGGCCTTGAGGCAGGGAATTGAATATTTTGGTCATGTTATTTCAAGATGGATGTCAGTATTATTAAGACCAGGTAAAATTGACTGTCCTACTGCTCTTCAGCTGCACAAGAAATGCATATTTAATACAGACCCCACAGTGGATCCATGCCATCCAGCAGTATCGTTAGCAGACTCCGCAGAGAGTAGTGCAGATATTAAACGGCAAAAGAAAGGTAAAGTATGCAAAGGCATTTGAGAGAGTGGAGTGAGTCAACAGCTGGATGACTGCAAGTTATTTGGAGGTTAATTCAAGGGAGAGATTTGATGGAAGCTTGTTCATATTTCCTCATTTTCATGAGAAGTTTTGCCTGAATGAGTAAAATTGATTGAGCCTGCAGATGTTGCATTACTAATAACATTATTTGCATTATGTGAATTAGACTTCCAGATCCCTTATGTAGCTTAGAAAATGCCAGCCCTACCCAGGTAATAAATATGGCACATACTAACTTACTACAGGACTTCGTTTCTCTTGTTCCTGGACTCTTGAAAAATGCTGTTAACTGCATTCAATGCAACTGTCCTGATCTTTTAATTAAGGCACATAAACTTCTGCATTTGTGTACAAATATAGACAACAGATAAGTCAATCAAGTTTACTAATGACCAAACCACACAGACAAAACCCCATTATAGGAAGGAATTCATTCCTGCTACATCCCATTTATGATATGCTTATGCGAATTTATGTGTCTTTATACTGAGGCACAAGAACATTACTGAAGTTCATAAAAATAAGGTGGGCAATAGACAATGAGGGTGGCTGGAAAAGTTCAGTACTTACTTACTGAAGTCAGGCAAATAACCAGTCTGAAACTATATCTAGAGTTCAGTGTACCTGTATTTTGCAAAGCTAAAAGCCAAAAAGCTGTCCTGTTGTTGCACAAGTTTCCTATTTAGAGCTGATAACTTAGTATGTCAGGCTTTATTGCTGTATGTTTGCATGTCCTTTTGTGTGTCTTTTGAAAAGCTGTGGACTGCATGTTTATAATAGGAAAAGAAAAACATAGGCCACAGCTTGAGAACCACCTGTGAGTAACTTACTCTTCTATTTTTAGCTTGTTTTGGTTTATGATGTTTTGATATATATTGATTACATGGGTATATTTCTAAGATGATGAGCTAAGAGATTGAACAGCACATGCACTGGGAATAGAACAGTTTAACTGCAAATGCTATTTTCTTCTTCTATTTGGATGCTGCTTGGATTGTGCCAAACTCCATCAATTGCATCTTCACCTGTTCACTGCTTACTTGCTCTGTGGTATTCTTGAATATAAACAGATCCGAATTTAGCATGAGGAAACTACTTTTTTCTTGGCTTTTTCTTTCTTTTTTGACTTAATTTTTTCTTATTTTTCTGTTATTTTCAACTTAAACAGATTCCTGTGACCTTCATTGTAAAGCTTTATTTATTCTAATTCCAGCTGAATGATGTGGAATGGAAGTTGTAGGATAGTCAAACTTGTTTTTTTAAGAGAGTGGGGTAATTATCAGAATGCTTAATATTTTAGTAATTAGCACAAAGTCATTGATGGGAAAATATTTTTTCTCTGCACTTTCTCATCTTACTGAAAAACTAATGAATATGAGAATAAAAGTGTTAAAATATATTAGATAACTTGCAGAATACAGAGCATGGCTTTTCACAGTGACAAACTGAATTTCACCGAACTAAATATAATTTTTACTATGTTTTAAACCTTGTCTGTTTTTTTTTATTCTTCCCACTTATTGATTATTTTTTGTTGGTTTTGTTGTTGAAATGACCTAAGTAAGTAAAACAATTGAAACTGCCATAGGATTCACACAGAATGTGCTTCAATGTGAAAGGTTGTGAAAGCTGATAATAGCAAATAAAATAGTCTCCACTCTAATTTGAACACGTAGGCTTGATGTTTAATTAGCTTTAAGTCTGGTGCCAGGAACAAAAATAACAAATAAGGTATTTACTTCTTCCCCTAACATTTTTCTTTCTTGCATAGTCTCAGAGTTAGAGCCTGTGGCTTATGGGTAAGGGACTGCAATCTTTGTGGCTGCATTTGCTCTAATGGAGATGGAATGATTTCTTGCTCATAAGGAGTTATTTAAAATAAAATGAGCAGGAGTTGGAGGAAGCCAAGGGGAAAAATACATTAGGTGCTGTGTATTACGCCCTGTGAGAAGGGAAGGAGTTATAATCATTAGCTCTTCCATAGGAATTTTGCAACCGCATCTGTGAGAGAATGTGCTGGGTTGAGCAAGTGTGTGCATTTGGGAGGATGACTTTCGGTCTCTGCTGTTGACCCTGCTCAGCCTGGCATCATCTACTGAGTGTGCCCTGCAACCGTGACTGGAGTCTGATCCTCCCAGGTACCTCTGCTAATTGCCAGATGATAGTATTGTTTTGATGCACTCTTTATGATATTTTATATACAGTGTGTGAGACTTCTGAGGAGATACACTTGAAAAATCTCTTGAAGTCGGGGAATGGGGAGATTCTTCAGCTCCCTTTGCTAAATTGCAGGTAGAGTAGAAGTGATATTGTCTCTCATTTCCCAGATGATTTTTTTCCCTTTCTACTTTGTGGCATTTAAGACAATATTCCTCAAGTTATTTTAGTGTGCTAAGCAATACCTTAGATGGAAAAGTATTCTTCCACTTGGCTTTCTGTAAGATGAGGCTTTGTAGGTCCTGTGGAACTTCAACCAGAGTGCGAGTCATTGCCTTGCAGTGGAGCAAACAGGACTCTTGTCTCCCATGGAAGCGTGCCCCACCTTGCTTGCAGGAAACCAGAGGTAGCCCAGGCAACCAGAGTTTGAGGCAAAGGTTCCTGCCGAGTCCCGAAAACTGGTGTCAGTGCAGCTGTTTCCCTAGGGACGATGTCTGCTTGCTGAACTCGAAAATAATACTGTGGCAATATGGTACATGGCAACACGTCACTGCGGAACTGCAATGCAATACTAGTTTCTGCAGCAGGAATTCTACAGCTTTTTACAGTCACAACTAGATGTAGGTGTGATCACACAGAGTTCCTTCCTTCATCTCCTGCCTTGGGATTTCTTTTCCCCCTGCCTTATATACTTAAAATTCCTTACAAATTCTTAGAATATTTTTGTGTTGTAAGTCAAAATTTAAGCTTGGCGTTAGGTTAGATTCTATAGCAGCTCATCCCTCATAGTGCAGTAATATCAAATGGGACCACATAGGCACTCCTCTGCCTTCTCCCCTAGTATTCCTTTCTTGGTGATTGCTGCAGCAGTCTATAATCAAGTGCTCAACTATTGTGAGTATACTTCAGCTTGTTGTAATTGCCCTTTGTTTCAGTCAAGAGACTGGTAATTACTCCTGTGGGCCATGCCTTTTGCTTTAGCAGCATTTGATTGAAACCAGTCATTTATTGTGGTAAAATCGTAAGGCTTTCTGCAGTGTTTACAGATAAGCTTTCTGTGTGACAGTCATTTAGTCTACCCAATCATCCATATATTAAAGATATTGCACATTTTCCCTTTCTCTATTCAGACAAATCAACTACTGTTTTCAATTTGATTACGTTTCTGTTCATAGAGATCATCCTAGAGTCTCTTCTCCTAGTTTCTGCTCGGAGCTAGATTGCCTTTTGCTGGACCTTGGCTCATTTTTTTGGCTGTTGGAATTTACTGATGTGAAACTCATTAATAAAAATAATTAAGTATTATTCAGTTTTTCTTGTACTTGCATAATAGTATATACCACTGCTTCATGAACAATTTTAAACATTAGTGGTTCAGAATGTATGATGCTCACTGGATCTGTTAAAATTATTAACTGGCCTTCATTTCCACTGATATAAATCTTTTGCTTATTACCAAATTTTCTTGGTAACTAAATATCTTAAATCTTAATGTGCTTTAGTGTTTATCAAAGAAGCCAGGAAACCTTAGAAGAAGAAAATGGGGATGGAATTCCTCAGAGCGCTCTCAAATAGTGGTATGGATGATAGGTGTCAGAGGGTTAATTGAGTTTTTTCTGGGGTGGGCAGTGTGGATAATAGGTGTTTGGGTGATTTTTATGTCCTAAGAAATTGAAAAGGGTGTGTTTCACATTACTTATTTAAAATTGGATTAAAGCTAACCGTTGGTGACCTGAATCTTGTTATAACTTAGAAGTTAAAATATGTAGAAGTTGAATTCAATGACTTGTGGGTCATTAGGAGCATTTTTGCTCATGTTGATGAGCCTTGTCCAATGTGCTACCTATTATCAGTCCCTTGGATATCTAGGGTTCTTCCTCTCTTTAAAAAGAAAGTATTAAAAAAAAATACCATATCAGACTTTATTCTCTAAATTAAACAGGCAATATTTCAGCTTTTGACATTTGGATGGGTACCGTTTATTATGAATATCCTTCTAACTGTTTCTCATGGAGTGACAGTCTCTGTCTTTTTTGGTCTTCTTGTAGTCAGATAATGTGTGGCCCTGATGGTTATGGGCTTGGAGATTTTGCTTGAGCAATGAAAATTTCAGCTTTTAGATGGTGTGTTTTAGGAGCAAGTTGCTTTTTCATTTCACATTATTTGGCTTTGGCATAGTATTTTGTTTAGCATAGTTTTTGGTGGATACCTACAACATGGTGTTTTTGTTAGCTGGGCTGCTCTTGAAGGTCATGCTTTTGTAGGATACTTCCCAAATTAAGGAGATTCACTTGCTAAGTTGTGATTCAAATTGGTAGTAGTTGTTTTTCATCTGTCTCGCCAAGAGTCCAATCTGTGATGTCTTGATACTTCAGGATAAAGTTTTGTGCAGTCAGTGACTGATGTATTTTTGCTTTTACTGCTGACATACCAGCAATTACATAATGCCCTTTCGTGTTTTGTTTTTCTGTTTCATCTTTGTGGGAGTTCTGACTGCTGCAGCTCTATGTGTGAAATGTGGCTAGTGAGAGACAGTTGCACGTGGGGAATTATTTTGTGATCAGTTTACAGAGTTTTTAATACAGTTTTACCATTGTTTTTGTTGAAAGTAAAAGCATTTCCTCTGGTTTTTTTTTTTTTTTTTTTTTGTTGTTTTGTTTTTGGTTTTATTTGTGCTACCTTGACTAGTATAGTAATGGTTTGGGCTAGAACAATAATTGATCTGAAGAGGATTGGTGATGTTTCATAGGCAAATGGATTACTTTTGGAATCTAGCCTTGTTCCACCTAGAAACAAAACAGCATTAAAAAAAAAAACCCCAAAAAAACCAAAACAAAAAAAATCCAGACCCTAACAACAGAATCCCTCCAAACACTCTATATAGCCTAGACTTTCAGGATCAGCTTTGTTAAAGCTGATCAGTTTGTGTGTTCTTGTGTGCGCTGACCTTATATGAAATGAAATTTGGATTTAGTAAAATAATTCTGTGTCAGATAGTAGGCTTCCAAGGGATGGACAGGGCCTAGCAGAGAATCTTTTATTACAAATCTCTTCCAATTCTACCGATTGAAATGTTCTTATTAATAAAATAATAGCATGAAGCGCATACAACTGAGCAAACAAAAGGGTAAACACTAAGCACTCTGGCTAACATGGGTTCATATTTAGACACGTATACAGGTCAGGTCAGTTTACGTTGACAGTGTGCTTCCCTACATCTAGTAGTTTAATTTCTATAATGACATAACAGCTTTGTGTAGATGTACTGAACGGCACATAAACTACCACAGCTGATTTATGGGTTCTGAAAATCTTGCTTAGAGATCGAAAGTCACTCTTTCCAGTATTTTAGATAAAGAAGTGAACGCATACATACTCCCGTTCTGGAAATAATAGCCCTATGTTTTTGTGGAGGCATATATAGTCAATAGACATTTAGATGAAGAGAATCTCAGCTCACTGTACAGAAATATAAGGCATTAAAATGAACAGCATCTGGTCTTGATGAAAAAATGTAACAAAATTAGTGGAAGGCATGATGAAACTTTAAGTATTTAACTTCCTCCAGTGGTAGGGCTCTAATTCCTTTCCCTTCCTGTAAACTTCCACAGCTGTGAAATTTACAAGTGACAAGCTAAAGTGCTGGCTATTGTACAAAAATTAGGGCCAATTTTTGCTTGCCTTGCTCTCTTGTAAAATCTCATCAGCCCTGCTTCTCCACATCTTGTGCTTTCTGTAGCCAATTAGTTCAGAGTGACTATAAATTGGCACTATTTATGAACTTAGAGTTTTATCTCATGGGCGATGTCTACAAGATTACAAAAAATAGCACGCAGTGCAGAATCAGACCCATTTTTCTTAGTGCCAAAGGAGTTGTACTTGCTAACAAAGGCCCATAGGAACATTAGGCAGGCATCTGAAAGACTCACACCTTGAAAATGCAGAAGAGGAGACAAGATAGCAGCAGGTTGCTTCACTGTCACTGGACACTGATCCGCACTCCATGTCTGAAGTCTCTGCTAAGCAGTTGCTTGGGCAATCAGCCTCAGCAAGGAGCTGAACTCCTCCAGTTAGAAGACTAGAATGCAACTAAGCACATTTCATATGTCTATGGAGTGTTCAGAGTCGGAAGATTCAATTTTTGATTTATTCTTTCTTCGTAGTCTTTCTGCTGTGTTTGGAGTGAGGTTTTTTCAGGCATTGTGCAGCATCTGCCATGATTCCTGTTGCAGCCCCTGCCTAGGATCTCAGCCAGGGTTGAGTATTTCCCGGCTCATGGGGTGGCAGGAAACAACAACAAAACCAATGAAAAAACTCCAAGCAACTCAATAAATGTAGAACAGTGTTTCTTGATCCTTGGAATTGGCAGAGATGGAAAGCAAATAAGCATACTCATGTGTCTGCCAGCCAAATGTGTCCTACAGGGCAAGCTGGCTTGTGGCCTCTGCATAGCACTGTACGTCTGAGCAGAGGGAGACACTGAGCTAATGACACAGCTGCTCCCCTATAACGTACATCATGTGGTCTGGTTTTAAAAAAAAGACCTTGAAAATGGAATTTTGGCCTCTTACCATACTGACAGTAGAAGCTTACATTTTTTCTTAAAATTGGCCCAGTCTGACTAGTGACTAGTTTTCTTGTAGGGTTTTCGTATACTCAGTTTTCTGTATGCATCACCTTCAGTCTCAGCTGCCAATTTCAGTGCATTTTCTGTTCATGGTTGTTAAGAATTCATGCTAGTGTTTCCTGTAGTAGAAATTATGTCTCGGTATGTCTTAGCGTTTCTAAATGAATTTATTTAACTCTGATTTTTTTTTTAAATGCCACTACAGGGAATTTAAATTAAACCAGATAACTTAAAAAGCGGTTAGATTTATTCTGATTGTGTGTGGACAGCCACCATTGTGAGAAATGGAAGAGAATTTGGAGTCTTAATAAGATTAGAGAAATACATGAGAAATGTGCTGCTTTATCTGTCTGGTTTTCCTTAGGCCTCTCTGGAGTTTTCAGCATTGTTGTACAAGACATCTAAGCATGGAAAAGTTCCAGGATTTCTACTTCTTCCTCCCCTGCAAAGCGTGCACCTTCAGGCCAACATTTTAAACCACTCAAATCTTAAGCTATGTCCAGTGTCACCTGTGGGGTGGTAGCAGCACTTCTAACATGTGCATCAGGTGGGATATGGAGTTTGTTGCCCAAATAAGTTGTATAGCTATAAGCTCCAAATCACATGGGAGGAATTGACAAGTAGATGTCTTTGAATAAGTAAGGGAGGAGGAAGAAATTGGCTTTTTTCCCGTACGATTATTCAGGTCAGGAACACATAATTGCATCTGCTTTTGGAACAGGGACTTCCTGGTACTTGCATGAGGATTTTTGTAATTACACTCTCTCAAGTAATGCAGGTTTTTTTTCTCTTGAGGTGATCTGGTAGTTGCACTTCAGCAGTAAGCAGCCTTGGTTTTGTTGGAATGGCTCAAACGTGTGTGACTATATATGAAACTCTGCTGGTAGGAGGTGGGATCTACGCTGAAGTGTAGTAGCATTAAGACTGGGATTGCATAGCTTGTCTACAACCACTGTGAATAGAAGTGACATTTGGTTACCTTATCTCCTGCATTCTTTCTACTTGTCCTCGGCATTTCTTTCTTCTGAAGGTTAATAGTTGCTGTTTTGCATGCCTTAGAATATTTTTTTAAGGTTTTTTAATGTTGGGAATGCTTCCCCCTTTATTTTTTGAAATACTCTTCTTGCCTTGGTGCCAGGTCAGACTGTGTAATCTGTAGAAAAACCCAAGCTAAGAACTGCAATAGGAACTTAAAATGGTGTTGAATCTTTTAAGTGCTTTAAAACAGTTCTCTCTTTATACGAAGTGCAGCTCATTGGTGATACAAACCAAGTTTAATTAGTCTACATTTATCACCTCTGCCCTATGGTAGAGTAAACTAACGAGGTTTACTTAATCAAATAATCTTGAATTTAACAAACTTGTTTATTTAAATTGAGTGTATTTTTTCAGAGAAATCCATAGCCTACTCTGTAAATTCTTTTCAGATCTTTTTAATTTTATTGATTTTTATTAGCTGACTAATTTGTACTTAATCAGTAAGTCTGATTCTGATTAGCTCATTTAGAACCCTTAGCACAGAAGGCTGAAATGAAGAAGGGATTAGCGAAGTGTTTTGCTGACATTCCAATCTATTTTGAGAGAATGCAAGCTTTCTAATAAATTTTTAATGGGTAGTTGTTTGTGGTCTAATAGAATTAGATAATTCTGTTAGAATGCTGTTTGGAGATTTACATGTACCATACATCACTGCTGAGGACGCGGTTAATAATTTAGGCTAAGTGACTAGTAATTAGAATCACAGTCAGATTAAGTAGGGACTTTTATTTTTTTTAGGTCATCCAGGAATTTAAATGGGTATGCGTTTGCTGTGTAACTGCAACTCCATTCTTGGGTTCTCTCTTGCAAATAACTAATTTAGTGAGTTTGGGACAAGCCGCAAGTGTGATAACAAAGCGTGAGGCCCCTGGGGTTTATTTAATGTCTTATCCTTTGAGTTAATGAGTTGGAAAATGGTTCACTGTTTATCTACAGTAGATTGAGCAGATGTTGCCGATTTAATTTTATAGAAAGTAATCTCTGAGAGATTGTCTTCTGCCCGCTAGTTTTTCATGGGTTGCACCTCTGCTGTCCTCAGCTTTACGAGAAGGTTGCCACACTGATCATGGAGTTGATGTAAGATTAGAGTAGCAGAACTTGGTAAAGCTAATTAATATGCGGAGGCTTTTCAAATATGGTTTGGGAACACCCTGAATTTAGTGTGGTACAGTGAATGGTAGGGGAAATGATGAGCAACTGAGAAGGTACTGAGGGAAGTTAAAAAAAATATAGCTGCTACTTAAAAATATTGCTGCTACTTAAATCTGCTTTGGTTTCAGGTGAAGCTTTAGAAATTATGATAATGTGTGTACAGAAATCTCTATGGACATTTAATTTATGACAAGTACAAACAAAACTGCAGACAGCTGCAGTAGGGTGGGTACTGGTTGTAGTCTAGACCTAGACTCACTGGATCTCAGTGCCTGCAGTCTGACAAAATGATGTTATCTACTGCAATAATCTTAATCTATGAGGACAATCTGAATGTATAGGTGAGTTAAGGGAGTGTACCCAGCAAGAAGCTTTGCATCCCAGGTAGCCCCTCTGTCAGCTGAAATGAAAAGACTGCCACTCCTCTTGCAGTGTCTCAGAGGTGAAGTCTTCGTCTGTCTTCTCATTATTTGCATAGTGGTATCGGTGCTTTTGTGCATCTCTCGTGGATTACAGAGTAGTTGGTTACCACCTATCGTTGTAGGAGATGCTGACCACATTTCGTGAGGCGTTTGTTGTTACATGCATGGACGTCTCCTAACATGTGTATGTCCCATTGGAGAGGTAGAGGCTAGTGTTTTCAAGACACAGCACTTAAGTTATAGTGCTGTTTGCTGTGTTCCAGGTATCTATTTAATGGTGTAATGCAGCAGGAGCAGGACCACCATTGTGTACATTGTGGCACTTCAGTCTCTAAAGAGAGATTGGTTTAAGATTTAATTTTGTAAGCAGGAGAGTTCAAGAGGCAGCAGTAGTGTGGAGTTTTTCTGCTGCCACTTCCCTTTAATTCCTAGTGCTGTCTGCTCTTAAGAGGTATCAGAGTGTATTGCCTACTGGTTATATATACTTTGCAAAATCATCCTTCAAGAAACACTCATTTTGTGAGCTGTGTTGTTAGGACTATACTAAGTCAGATTTTGG
The DNA here is from genome assembly GCA_033558105.1 of Coccyzus lansbergi. Classification (NCBI taxonomy): domain Eukaryota; kingdom Metazoa; phylum Chordata; class Aves; order Cuculiformes; family Coccyzidae; genus Coccyzus; species Coccyzus lansbergi. The sequence goes on along the minus strand of JAUMJK010000760.1, from coordinate 1,928,901 downwards.
TTAAGGCTGAAAATTCAGTCTTTCTCAAATTCATCTTTTATTTTATTTAAGGCAAGCTAGTTGGTCGGCGTGACTAAGAGTGCAGATTTGGGGAGCAGGCCAAATCATTGGCTGGTTACACAGTAATGTCATGTAACAATGTTCAAGAGGACAATTTCAGAGGGATCTTTAACCTTGAAGCGGCTGGATAATGATGCAGGAATATAGAAATTAAAAGTAGCACTGAAAATTTTTATAAATTTATTTACATTTCTACTTTGCCCCTTCATTATGTTTTCCATTTGTCAAAGTCAGTTAAGTGCGTTATTCCATAACTCTGTTAATGCCGTCGTGCGGTACTGCTGGCTTGGACCGGAGATGTGTACTGCTCTGAAGATTGCAAAGCTCACAGCTGGGCCCCTGGTTTGAAGATAATTTCATTTCTTGACAAGCATAGTCACTTCTATGGAGTAGGTATCATTGCTTGAGACAAATCCTCTGGAGCTGAGACCTGAATCTAGCCTTGACTTCTAGTGTATGTACATATGTGTGTGTGTGTGTGTGTGTATAAATAAACATTCCTAAAGCACTCTGGGCAGGTTTTGAGGCATTGCAGTTAATGCTATACTCCCTAGGCAAAGTGAGGTTAATACATACTGCATTGGCAGAAAAGATAGAGCGTCCCAAAAGAACAGTTTTAATCCTTTATTAAGTGCCTCTTAGAATTATTCTTGTCCTTGCTTGGATAAAAGAATAGCATGAGCCTGGTACCCATGCACATCTTGAATTTGTCTGCTTTGTTCCAGTTTTATTTCTTATGAGGTAGTGATATGTATTGTATTCTCTGGAGAACAGTTCCGTTACTGTGAGCTGTTAGTTCCACTCAATATTCATTCCTTGGAAAGAATGGTTTGATGGGCTGGGACATGGATTGTTATATTAAGCAAGAAAATAACTTGAACTGCTGCTGTAATTACTTCGCACGCGGCGAGTCTCATAGAATTTTTGGCAAGCTTGCCTTCATTTCTACATATATAATGTTACAGCACTTAGCATTTCTGTAACACAGCTTTATACCTTCCAATTGTTTTATAGTTATTAACTAATTAATCTCATAACACCCCTGTAAGGTATATCTGTTTGTTTCTGCTTGGGTGACTATGTGGAGGATAATAATGTGTGGCTTGAATATTAATAAACACTGAAGTAGCATGCTGCATTTGTGGCTGGTGCTCAGGTTTTGTAGCTTTTATTTAATAAAACTTGCTTTGTTAAACTTTGACTCTAGTTTAGCTTGAGTGATTACTGTCAGAGCCAATGCCAAAATGTAGTTTCTTGAAGATTTATATGGTCTAATTTTCTGATAGTTCTGGTGATTATTTGCCAGACTCCAGTAACAAGCCAATGAAAAAAAAGGAAGTACTGCAGTTATGGTGTCTGATCATTGTTAATCAGGGACATAGTCTTTTAGAGTATCTGGGATATTTCTTTTGTTTTGTTATAGAAGGGAACTTGAAAGAACTCAAGTCTCTTCTCTCAGAATTTATGAGGGATGATGATAACCTCCCTTTGCTTTGGCTCTTCAATGTTCATCTTCAGTTCCAAGAAAATATGAGCTTATTATGCAGACAGCTTATAAACGTTCATCACAATAAGTCTGTGAGTTGTAGTAGTTGAAATTGATGCTGGGCAAAGATTTTAATAAGAAAGACAAAAGGATGGGTGGATAAACAATGAGGTTAGGGATTTATTATGGTTTAACCGTGGCTGGCAGGTAAGCCCAACACAGCCACTTAATCACTTTGATCCAGCAGGATAGAGGAGAGAATCAGATACATAAAAATGAGAGAAATTATGGGTTGAGATAAAGACAGTATAATAACTGGAACAAAGCTGCATGAATGAACCACAAAGCAAAATTCTCTACTTCCAAAGTAGACAAACAAAGTAGTTAACAAAGTTTAATACTCTACTTCCTATCGGCAGGCAGGTTTTTGGCCATCCTCAGGAAAACACGGCTCAATTATGCATAACAGTTACCTGGGAAGACAGACATCCAATCTGTGAAAGTCCATCCTTCCTTCTTTGCTTCCCCAGCTTTTATTACTGAGCATGATGTCGTATGGTGTGGATTTATCCCTTTGGTCAGTTGGCATCAGCTACCCTGCTGGCTGTGTCTTACCCAGCTTCTTGTGCACCAGTTGCAGGTAGGTCAGGTAGAGGAAGGCATAAGGGCTTGAGGCTAAATGAGTGCTGTTTAGTAATATCAAACCCATCATTGTGTCAACACTGTTTTCATCACAAATTAAAAACACCACCATGTAAGCCACTACAAAGAAATGTAACTCTGTTCTAGCCAAAACCAGTACAGGCTTTAAATTCAGTTCAGTTACTGTGTTATATTACTCAACTCTTGGAAGTCAAATAGTCAGCTCACCAGGGTGAATTAGATATTTGCTTCCCACCAGCATCTTTACTTCTAATACAGAATATTGACTTGTCTTTCCCTAAAGGCTGAACACAAATGTACTTCTGTGCAGGTGAGGAGTCCTGCAGAGGCCAATCTGCCATAATTGTGCAAGGAAATACTCCATAAGAAACCCAAACTCTTAAAAAACCTCTCTGCTCTTCCAAATACAAAGACAAAACCCAAACAAAAAAACTACCGAAAAATCCCATCCCCCAGAGCCAAACCAATAACTCCATTTCCCCAAACCACTGTGTGTCCAGACTTGAAATGTAGAAAGCATTTTATTTTGTAGGTTGAGTTCTTTTGTATGCTTAGCAGTAATCTTATCCTAAAGTTTCTCTGACCTCATTCATTAAACCTTGCAGTAATTTTTCTGCTTTATGTGCAATTTAGATGTCTTCAAAATCTGAATCTTTGCCATATCTACTTTTGTACAGTGCTTTGTGCAGTAAAATTGTAATTTCAGATAAGCATTTGGCTTGTTGTTATAAGCAATTAACTGAAACTAATGTTGATTGGAGTTTTTTGTTTTGTTTTTGTTGGGTTTAGTTTTTTTCATCTTTTTCTTTTTGTCAGCCAAAGAGGAACAGTTTGAGGCACTCAGTGGAACTAAAAAGAATTTTATGTTGACTATGGAGGACAGGCAAGGCAGAGGAGGAGGAAGTATTGACTTTGTCCAAGTGCCTTGGCATCTCTGTTGATAACTGAGGAATATGTGTTTTGGCAGATGAGTTGCAACTGGAGTTGCCCAGGCGTAGTGTGGGTAGAGACAAGTATCATTAGACATTATTCTCTCTAATGTTTTACCTAGGTCAGTGGACTAACTGGGTATTTGGGTCAAGGACCTGAGTGGGTAAGGTAACCTCATTTATCTTCAGCCAAGGTTGAGATAACAGTCATCAGTCCATTTGACTCTAGCTGAGAAATGAACAGCTTATATTGCTTTAGTAATGATTTGAGAGACTTGTCAATAAAATCACCAATACTTTTCAGTGCAGTCATCTGTCCACGTCTCAGTGGCCAGTGTGATTTCCAGGCAGCAAAGAAAACAAAGAGCAAAGTGGGCAAATGGGTTAGATTTCCTTCTCTTTCCCTGTCTCCTCCACATGGTGACACCTTGGAATCTGGTCATTCAATAAGATCATTAACATGTGATTCTTCTGTCTTACAAAGTCTTCTTACTGTGTTAAACTAGTGGAAACCTATATAAGGTATGCATGCTCTCTGGTTTTATGCAGAAGTTGTTTCTAGATTACTTGATACTGTGCTACTTCTGCTTGTTTTGTTTACTATGAACAAAATGTTTTACTTGTCAACATGCATTGGGAATATTTGCATAGGCAAGAATTTTGTTAGGCTACTTCAGCAGGACCTTGTGTTTTGCAAAGGCAGTTGTGGAACTTGCAAACCAGGTAACCTCTGGCCAGCTTGTAGGGCAGGCAGAGCAAGTCCACATTTCTTTGCATGTAATCTACCAATACAGCTTGGCTTACAGACTGAGTGGATCTGTGTTGAGTTGTAACTGTAGACAGAGAAACGCTTGCGTTGATTTGAGCTAATTGAGTTGATCGAGTGTTGCCGATTAGTTCAATTTGCACAGAGTCCCATTTGTCTTGTCTTCACTTGGAACAACAGCAGTGCTAGCAAATGAATTATCCCATCAGAGCTCTGGTTACATATAGACAATAGAAGGATGCATCCCTTTTGTACTGGGAGCTTGACTGATGGGCTTTTGAAAAAAATTGATCACTTCAAAAATGAGATTAACTCTTAAAGAGTTTTCTTAGTTTAGTAAGTATTCTTTTCTGTAGGCTATTAGTGCCCCAGATGTAGAATTTCAACATTGGTAGCTGAGTAGCTGTTGCATGCTATATTTGTTGCTTCAGCAGGTGGTTGTATTTCACTATATGATAATTTTATAACTTAATTGATGTTAATTCTACATTTATGCATTTTTTTAATTCATGTCACTGTTTGCTACTCTCCAAAGACATCAGTAGAAGCATCTTCATATTTGCAGTACAATTGTTCTTTTTCTCAGCTGATGCATAGTAAGGAATTGAAAAGCACTATGCAGACGCTAGTGAGAGAAGCTGTGCAACACCTGGAAGCATGGGTGTGATGTAGTCGTGTTCCCATTTTACAGATGGGGAAGCTGAGACAGAAAAGGGTTAAGTGTTTTGTTTTAAGTTATGCAGCAAGAGTAATTAAAAGATGGGAATAGAAAGAAGCTAGATATTTTACTTGGATCCTGGGGAGATGGCCTGCAATCCTGAGTTCATAACTTCCTCATTAAGCTTGCATTTTTCCTCTATTTGAACATATTGCAGAACTCTTGTGTGAGGTTAATCTTCCTTATATAGTCTTAGAGAACTAATAGGGCGAAATATTATTTTTTGTTTGGCATTGGAGAAAGGAAGGTCTAGTAAACTCTAGTAGAACAAAACCAGGAATGATTGCAAGTGCCAGAGAGGTTTTGTCCCCAAAGCCCTGCTTGTTAGCAGTGTTACGTTCATCTGAAGAGTTCTGCAAGGGTGTTTGCCCATAGCAATTAAAGGGCCTTGGGCTGCCTTACAGCAAGCAGGTGCTCATTGTATCCTCTTCTCCCTTGGCTAACTTGATATTAAAAGGGTTTGGGATGCAGCTGCCTGGGTGCAGGAACACATTTCTGTGTCTTTTTCACATGGAATATTTTTGTTGATGGCAAAACAAGCTTTACTGCAATATTTGAAACTTGAGACTTGTCTTGCACTCATAGCACCAACAGAACAAGAATATCTCTCTTAAAGCAGCTTTGAATCCTCTTCCTTGAGGATTCATAACATATTTTGCAGTGGAAGAGTTTCATATCAACATACAGGTGCATATACAGTAATTTTTGGTCTATAAAAATGAAGTGCTTTTTTAGCTTATAGCTATAAATGGAACAGCTAGCAAAACAGTTAAAAAATTTAAATCAAGTTACTTTGTAAGTGATTAGTAATGCATACAAGACTACCATTTTATGATCCTTACTCAAGATGGAAATTACTTATATCCATTGAGATGTGCTTTTTGTAGTGGGACTTCCTGGGGGAACACAACTTGCACATGGGAGTAAATGTTGCCTTCATGCACATCAGCCTTTTTTCCTGGTACAACGTGACATTTTTAAGGAAAAGCTCCAAAACTCAGTTTCAAGTCAATGAGTTAAGGTTTTGGATTAGGACTGAAAAAAAACTTTTTTAGGTAAAACCAGTTTGTTGGAAAAGCTAAAACAATTGTGATCTGTTTTAGATATTCCTTTTTTTAAAAAAAAAAAAAAAAAAATAGAAGAAAGCTTCCACTCCATTGCCTCCAAATCCTTGTACTGAAAATAGAAATATTTTGAAATCTCATGAGAGCTTAGTTTTTTGTCTCCCTTCTGTTAACTGCATTTCGCATGGTGCAAAATATGTAAACACCTTGTGTATTTTGGGAGAAATGATCTGTGTATTGTAATTTTTTAGGTGTTTGTACTTGTCCAGTTACCTACCCCCAAAAAGGATTAAATTACTGAGAATATTTTTTCTCCTTTGTTTATTGCTGATTATCTTCTTCTGTTTCTATCTCTGAACACTTAGACTTCCACATCTATGACTAATACATTTCCCTAATCTTTACTTCAAGTTCATTGCATCTGGAAAATGTTTTTCTTCTAACTTCTTTTGCTTTTTGCATTTGACAGCATTCAGTGCATAGGCAGCGTTGCTATTTGTCCTGTATATCGGTGAGTCCTCTGTGGAATTTTTGGTGTATCTTTTATGTAGTGGCGTGGGAGACAAATATTTAGAAAAAATAGAAAACAGTGATTAGAAAATGAGGAACCCCTGTCAGGAAGACCCAACATTTTTACATAAAGCTATGGCTAATACTTCTTTAAAACACAAACTAATAAAAACCAAAAATAACCAACCAACCAACCAAACTTTGACTATATCACAAATTGTCCTTTTAAAGCAAATGCCAAGTCCCTCTTAAAGGAGCAGATGGATTTGCTTTCCATGGAGTTTTTTCCCACCCATGCTAACATGTACAGCTGCCTATAAAAAGATGTGCTTTCTCTTAATGAGGCAGCATTTTACAGGCTTGGGGAGGGAATGTATTGCAAATGAAGATTAGGAGGAATTACTTACTTGCAGCTCATGTCCTTGTTGGGTATTGGCATACAGGTACATTTGTACTAGAATAGTCACAAAAGGTGAATTAGAATTATTAGCAACTCCATTGGGCTCTTTCATATGTAGAGGAGATGGGACAGAGTCATATATGTGCTGTGAAGATGAAGGAATCCCAATGGGTTGGCCTTGCTCATCTACAGCTACAGGAGAAGGAGAGCTATAACCACACTCTCTGTTTCATACTGTTACCATGATGTGGCAGCATTGATAAGAATTGGTCTTCTAGGGTTCTCGCTCAGGAGGCAGCAGGACTTTGGGTGTTGTCTTATTTCTTTGGCTCAGGGTAGCCGCTTTTTTTACCCACAGCCAAATGTTGTCAGTGTTACATGTGAATCACTGTAAGTGTTCTGAGGAGCTGGGAAACGCCTAAGAGCCGCTTAAGCAACTTTAATGTGCTGTTCAGTGGTTGTGCATTGATTACAGTGCTTTGTGCTTGCAGGAGCCAGTTAGCCAAACAGAGCTTCTTCTGCTTCCTTGAAATATGCCTGATCACATCTGTTCAGGACTAACTGAAGCCTTAAGAAAACAAAGGGTTTGTGCAATGTGTTCTGCCTGTGGCAGCAGTGCATTTCTGGGTGCCTGTTGTGTGAAATCATGTATCTCCTTCTTGTGGCGTGTGTACAGCACCTCCAGGTTATCCCATTTGTAGAGCCATTACTGGGACAAGAAAACAAGTGTGGATTTTTGCTTATGGAATAAACACTGATTGTTGTGAACACTGATTATGAATTATTTCATGATTATTTGAGGGTTTTTATGCCTTGGAGATAATCTCCTTAGAAAAAGTTTTTTGTTAAGGTGTAACAGACAGAGGCTCTAACAGCATGGAACTTGTCTAATCTGGTGTGAGCACTGTCTTGCATATCTCTGTGTCGAGTCAATACTCTATTATTGCACGTTAAGTGGTTTGCTGCAGTATCCTGTGCACAAGGTATTAGAAGGGATGCTACCTAATTTCCTAAGCAATAATGGTATAAACAGTATGCATTTTTTATTATTAAAACCCCAAACTGTTGCCTCCACTGAGTTAATGTTTCTTTTATATACAGTTAGCACCCAGGAGACTGACTTGTAAATCAATGCAAAATTAAATGGTAAGCGCAAAGTTTTGGAAAACTCGCGTTTATTATAGAGCCCGTCTTTGACTCCACCTGCAAACAAACTTTTAACTTGCTTAAATGTATTCTAATTTCACTGCTGTGTCTTTTATTGATTTTAATCCATTGAAAAAAAATAAAAAAGCAAACCCCCATCAACCTGTACAGAGTAAGAACATGAAAATGGAGTGAGATTAAAAAAATACATATTTTTATATTGGATGTATTATCTTCCTTTGAATGTTCCATCATTGTTTATTCAGAAGGTTCTTATAAGCACCATCTGTACAGGTTCCTTATATTTCATAGCAAGATATTTGTTTATGCTTCTAATTTTGAAATCTATATTTGTAAAGATTTTTGCCACTCCTCTACAATATAATGACATAAAAATGATAAAAAATATGTTGAGTTTTGTTTTATTAATTCAGCTGATGTATGTGGTTTCTTCTGTACATCCCCATAGGAATCATTAGAGAGGACAGTTAAATTATTGATGTCAACACAGATTGGTTTTTTTTTTTTTTGATATTGGAGGCCCAGGTAAGGGAGTTGTAATTTTCACAACATAAACTTCTCTTAAAACTTATCTTCTACCTTTGCTAAGCTTACATGTTCTTTGTTGGTTTTAATTCCTCTACCCTCTCATCCTTATCCTTCCCAAGTTTCCAAGCTGTTAGTAGAGGGGAGGCACTTAAGGAGTACAGTTTTGTATTTTCTTACAAATCATGATTTAGTTTTTGGTGAATCTGAGCTAAATAATGTATTTACAGTGAAAAATCACACTTACATTTGCAATATGGAAATAATATGTGCTGGTAAATTGCAGGTAAAATAATAAAAACTGGTTTTAAAATGCAGTTTTTGGTAACTAAGTAATTATTGTTTGGAAAAATCCCTTGGTGAGCTAGTGTAAACCACACCGTCACAATTTAAAGGAGTAATTTTCCTTGAAAGGATGTGTGAGTTTGTAAGGTAAATGTTGGTAAGCTGCTAAACTTCATGGGAATTTGTTCTTCTTGGTTTACAAGTGAGATGAACAGTTCAATCCAGTCTTTATGCATTAATAGTAAAAGCAAATAGGAAAAAGGTTAAATATATATGAGAATCATAGGCTTTTTGGCTCCTTGAAAAAATGCCAGTAATGGCTATAGAAATGTCATAAATCAAACCTAAAAAACAAAGGTTGACCTTAGCTCAAGATATCTTAAGCTGACATTCTCTTCCAGGAAAAATAAAGAGAAGCTGCTACTAAGAAAACACTTTCTATCACATCTACTTTTATGGCAATTGCCTTAGTCAATTGAAAACCTGGACTAATTTTTTAATGAAGATCCAGAGGGTGATCCCAAAGTCAGTACAGATCAAAATATGTTGTCTCAGAAATGACTTTGTAGGGGAAGGGCTGTCTGTGTGTAGCATCAGAATATGTGAAGGCTTTTTGTCACAACCCTCCATTGCTTCAGATGCATTAATTTGTGATGCAGGACTGCAGTAACATGCTGAGAGTTTTTAATTATCTTTGCCCAATGCAGCTTCTTCATCTTAGAACAAACAAACAAAACCCAGCCCAGTCCAAACAAAAACCAGTACCCTAGAAAACTCTGCAAAACAATGGGTAAATGCCTTGTTTTAAAACTGCACCAGTGCAAAGGTTTAAAATGATCTTGAGAGGTGCCATATGGGAAGGGGAAGAACACATCCACAGGAAATGCTTTCAACTTAGTGAATTCAGGAGTCTGAAACTGTGTACTGATGAGCAATAGAAACTGAGCTTCTGCCAGACATACAGGACTGGAAGACCTAGGAAGACCAGTAGGGAGAGTTGTGGTGAATTCCCTGGTACTCTTTTATTGTTATTTTTGCTTCTTTTAGGTACATAAAATAAAACTGAATGTAGTGTGTTTTGAGTTTGGTTTCTTTTTTTCTTCAGCTGCATTTGTGTGGTAGATAACTATATCACTTGAGCATTAGCTTGGGAACTTTACAAAAAACTTCCTGAAGACCAGAGAGACATTAACTTTGCTAGGAAAGACTATCTTGGGTATTCTAGTCTTTCTGATATGTCAAGAAGACCCCAAAAGTCTGGGAGATATCCAGGAGGCTCTGTTAGAGTGTACCGAAGTAATAGTGTTTGTTGGCCATGCTGAAGGAAGCTCATTTTGCTTAAGATATTCTGTTCTGCTTCTAAGTCACTAGCAGTCCTACATGCTATAGAAACAAAGACACTCTAGCCAGAGGAGTACATGATTTGAGGTGTGTGTGGTTACCTTGGCCCTCAGGACAGTGTGGAATTCTATGTGTTGTTCAGTTAATCTATACCAGATGCCCTAATTGCTGGTCAAGTGAGAACAGAAGAGGGTAACAAGCAGGATGCCCATGGCAATCCTGCTTAGCTTTGGAAGGTGAGTAGCCAGAAGGCAAGTCATGTGCCTGTAAGGACATTGCTCACCGGAGTGCACAATATGTTAACTACATCTGGATTTAGCATAATCATCCTTGACTAATATGAAGAGAAAGGAGAGCATTTATGTGCTGAATAAATAAATTACTTAATTACATGTTATCAGGGAGGAACAGATGGTCAGTTTAGTGCATTTTCTGACTGCTTACACTTTCAAGAGAGAGTAGATCCTTGCTGATTCTTATACAGAAGATTTCCCTGTGTCAATAATTCATTTGCGGGTACATCAGACATTTTTTTGTTGTTAACTTTGAGGTATGCCTTGCCAATACCTGTTTTAGGCAACTGAATTGTCTCGGTATTATCAGGAGCTGGCATATAATAACACTTTCTTCTTTCCTTATATAATTACTGTTTATTTATTGTAGTGCTAATTAATTCTTAAAGGTGAGAAATGGCTGAAGATAGCACATCACTACAGCTGGATGGCTGCATGTACTGTATGACACTTTCCATATCTGTAGCCAAATCATAATTCGAAATCCAGGTTCCAGTTAAAGAAAATGGGTTTTTAAACTTTAGAATTGTCCAAGAATCTTCTTCTAGCACCTGAGAAGTGTTTTTTTAAATCATTTTCTCAGATCCAGAGTTCAGTGCTTGTGATACTTAAGTCAGTTTTCCTGGCCTGTGGTTAGCATAGCTGTTCATATAGTATGAGTTGGAATCCTGGTTGGATTCCTTGTGAAAAGTAAGATTAGGATATGGTCATGTGGTCTGACTACTTTTTTTTCCTTCTTTATTTTTATTTCCAGAATTGAGATATATTTCACTTCTCTTTCTAGGTGTAAGAGTTATACAACTTAGGTTCTTAGTAGCCCATACTTTGCGTAGCTTTTTTTTGCTTTGAACCAGGTGTGGTAGAACTGGGTGAAAGCAGGGTTTTCATTACACTCCTCAGTCTTCTCTACCCATATATTTCCTTTAATGAGAAATTGTATGGAGAAGTGAAGTGTGAACATGTTTCAGCTTTAATTAATGATTACTTTGTAAATTAAGAGAAGAAGAACAAAGTAGGGTTTAGCTTTTGTAACCTTGTATAACTTGAGAGAAAATAAACAGCAAAAGGGAAATTCTCTGTTCTGAAACAACAGTAATAGAAAGCAGGTTTGTTACTGTCACCTCAAATAGCAACAAATCCTTCTCTGGTACCTAGTTTCCTAAAAGTAGCATGTTTTGTACTCTTCTCTCTCTGTGTATATACAGCCAAATAAAATGCAGTAACAAAAGAAATGCTTAAGCCTTATTAATAAAGCATGTTCAGACTCTGAACTTTAATTCAGGATAAATTCTTAGAATGAGCAGTAGGTTATTAATTTCTGCCATGTTGTTGGATTAAAGATTAGTTTGTGTGATGGGGAAGGCCTTGTATTGGATTAACTTAAAATGAGATAACATCAGTGAGAAGCAGGAAGAGGAAGGTCGTGCTAGTTGCTGTTTGCCTTAAACTTCTTGTTCAGAATTTTTATTCTTTATGCAGACTTAGACAATTAGTTATGTGGAGTTTGCTGCAAATTGTTACTGTAAGATGTAGTAGATTTCTGGGTTGTATCCAAATGGAGGTGGGGAAAAATGTTGTTGTTTGTTTGCTTTTTTTCTGTAGATCTTCTGTATAACTGGCAGCCTTCAGTATTCTCACTTTAAAAACCATCAAAATAGGAAGAAAAACAAATGAAAAACAAAACCAAATGCCTGAGCTGTGATTTTGACTCACAAGATTATTTTGAAAGGTAGAGGACAGATGGTTTGTCTATTTTTTGATGAGAATGTGTTGAAAGGAACCATACTGAACAGCTAATGCCCAAGTGAATCCACAAGGACCTAAAGTGACACTGAACATGTCCATGGAACATGTCAAACCCCTATCAAAAGGATAGACCTCTGTGGAATGTATATATCTTCTTTCCTGCCTTGGTAAGGCACTTCTGTGGGGATAGAGGACTACATAGATGCTGAAAATACAGTAATAAAGCATTTAAAGCATTCTCAACTGTTCTAGGACACTCTGAAACTTTTAAATTCAGTTTTGCCTTAAAATCTGCATACCATTTGAATGAAATTGAATATGTTTCATGGCTCAAGCAGCATGTCTTCTATCCGAGGCAAAACGGAGATGAATTTCAATTAGATCTTCCCATAATAATCTATCTCCACCTGTAGTTTTCATCAAAATTACTAGGAAATGGTATAATGTCTGATCAGGATTTTCCCACTAGCAGCAGTGTGCCCATTACCTTAGTTGAAAATAAAAAAAAAAGCACAAAACCATTAGCTTGGTGTGTGCATTTCAGCTCCTCACTCTGAGTGAGTTAATTGTGACAGGTAATTTGTGTGGGATTTGGAAGCAGATCTATATGTACATATTTTGTGTGTGTAATATATGTTATGGTTTATATTTTCATCTTCATGATGATACAGATAATTAATTAGTTTGTTAAACTACAGGTTTCAAAAGATTTATTGTGGTGTTTATAGAGTAGTCAGTAGCTACTTTAAAATATTCGGTAGTGGTATTTTGTTCTGAACTTGATTTTCAGGGATATCTTTTTATGCACCGACCCACAAAATGAATCCTTAGAGTGTTAGGATTAGCACAGGCTTCTGACTGTGTGTGGTGTGTTAGTCAATGACATCTCTCAGCTGGTCCTCCAAAGCTTTCCTGCTTTGACATAGCTGTTGCCATACAGGGAGGCTGCTGTGCCCTAGAACAAAACCTTCCTACTGCTGCTCAATATACACCTTTTCCCCAATTGGGGATATCTATTCTACACAGTAATACAAAATACATTGTCTCCGTTGTTCCTCACTGATGTATACGAAGAGGTTTTTGAAGATATCATGCAGACATAGATGGTTTTTCTTCTTAAATAAGTGATAGCTCTGAATTAGGTATCAGGCAATACCAATTTCAAAGCCATGATAAAATTACTTCTTGTCTTAGGAGCCTAAGATGGCAGTTTTGTTAATTGTTTCATGGCAGCAGTATGATGTTTAAAAACTATCATTAGTACTTAGAGTGCTTGCTTGTCTGCACGTCTTTTTCCTGAGAGCACTGTTGAACTGTAGCTTTCTGCCTGCACCCTGTCAGGCTGGTTTAGTATTGTTTAAGGATAGCAGACTAATATTGTTCATCTGCTACATCATTTTGTTTGGAAGGTTGTAGTTGTCATTTTGCATTACCTGTGACATAGCACTTGCAGAAGAGAGAAGTGAATTACTGTGAACTGCAGTGAATGGGCTCACTGTGTACAGATTAGCTGTAGTGATAACCAAGGTGACCATAGCTGTAGTTGGGTACTGAGAAGAGGAGGGATGGTTAAGTATGGTGTTGAACTACCAGTGTGGAAGGGGAGATATCTTGGTTAGGTAAACGAAGTGTTCTCTGTTGAGAGAGACTTAACAGAGCTCTTGAATTTCTGTTTAGAGGCATGGGGGAGTATTAAGTGGAAGATGCAAATCATTGTTTTTCAGAAGAGACTGTGGGCACCTTCGCAGTGCTATATGAAATCTTTGTACTATGTTGAATCACATCGTGAATAGGGGAGTAAATGCTTGAATTTGAGTGGTTTTTTTTTCCTTTTTTTCTGTGTGTGTTATACCTGAGAAGATGGAGTTGACCTGCTCTGCTTCTCAATAGACTGACATCTGCTAATTTAAATCATATTGTGTATTTTCATCAGGGAAACTGTGTGCCCTTGTATTTGATATAGCAGGTTGAGTATTTTTTGTGTTTGTTCCATGCTGTTCCTGCTGGGACACAAATCTTTCCTTCCGTCCTTCCTTACCTTATGGTAAATGCATCAGTCCCACTTGATGGGTCACTTGACTGAAAGTCTGTCTTATCTAGTGGAGGTGCATGTTGCAGGCTTGAGCTGACTCTGGACTTCTTGTGTATCATTACTTCACCAGCTGCTGACACATGCTGATAGTAGCCTTCTTGTTAAGCAGCAACTTTGATAGCAAAATCAGGGGAGCTTAGGTAAGTGTGTCTATCTTACGCTGCAGTGAATAAAATTCACCCGTGAGCTTGTGGGTGAAGTAAGGAGAATGCACATTTCAGGATATGCCTGATGAACTTTGAGAGATGGCAGAAACCTCAGTACCAACGACTGAGAAAGCACTAGCAGATAAGGCAGGCATTCCTTTGAACTCTGCCATCTAGAATATAAATGTTAGAACTGTCATCTTATTCCTGCCTGAAGGGAGAAAATGACAGTGATGTGTCTTCATTGAGACAAGCATAGCAAAGAACACTCAGCCCAAAACAAAAAATCCAAAGCAATAATAAGGAAAAATGATATCAAGTCAAAGGCTCTGAGACAGTACTGGTGGGATGGCTCTCAGCCTGCCTTACAAAGTAGGTCTTTTGTAAGAAAAGTATACAGCACAATGGTCTGACTGAAGAGAAAGAGAGAGCATTGGCAATGAAACAATGAGCAACAGGGTTTCACTGAGGCCAAAACTAAAGCAGGATTCAAAGGAATGCTGGTTGGACCAGGTCTCCCAGAGTTAGGGTACTGGCCTACGATGAAATGAAAATATGGGAATAAAACATAGGTGCACCTAACAATCAGTTTCTACTCTTAGCATCGGATTATCTCTTTAGCCTTTGGTGTATCACACAGATGCATGCAGATTTTCTTTTCCCTTGGCAAGTCATACAACCTAGTAACAAAGACATCCAGGGAAAGAAAAATACTGGTTCCTTCACTTCACCTGTGACCAAATGGTACCTGCAAACATCCTGAAGCAGATGCCTTTAAACCACTAGTGGACATGTGAATCCAGTGGCAGCAACTAGCAGGGAAAAGGTCAGAAAGCAGTGGTGATGGAATGTAACTTGAGGTTTTTGTAGTGACTCATAAACACTAGGAATACTAGAGTAAATATGGGATTAGACTAAAGTGCTCAAGGTAAAAAGACAGCTCCTGAATTATTTCAAATGACCTTGGAACCCTTAACATGAATTATTTGTTGAACGGGTTCAGTGTCTCA
Organism: Coccyzus lansbergi; assembly: GCA_033558105.1. Taxonomy (NCBI): domain Eukaryota; kingdom Metazoa; phylum Chordata; class Aves; order Cuculiformes; family Coccyzidae; genus Coccyzus; species Coccyzus lansbergi. The sequence goes on along the minus strand of JAUMJK010000760.1, from coordinate 1,913,700 downwards.
CATTGCAGAAAATAAATCTCTCCCAAACAACTCTTAGCTATTAATAATCTCTTATGCTGTGTAAATGATAGCAGGGAGTTGCCCCAGTCTGCTGTGCAGCATCAGCTGCAAGCTTCAACTCTTTGCTTTGGTGTTTTGAACCAAGTACTGAAAAGAAAGGTCCGAAGAACAGGTTCAGATGGATGAGTAGTATTATGTAATAATAATTATGAGTTGATGAATCCTTTGTCTTTCTAGAATTGAAAACTTCACAGCTGCTGATACAAAAAAAGTTAATTGGATGGCTTTTTTGGGCAGTTTCTTTTCTAGTGGGAATTTTGTGACATAAATGCTCATGCTGCACTCAAGCCTTTAGGAAGAATTTTAGTGAGGGAGTTAATTGTCCTCAGTCCCAAGTCTCCGTTGCAATAAATATATATAAAAAAAAATGCCCCAAACAAACCAAAATGGTACTGCCAGTGACATATTGTTACTTACATATTATTTCACTCGCTTCCTTTTTCTTTTGTTTTTAACTAGATAAAGACAAATGATGTAGAGGTAAAATATCGGACAATAACAACTTTAAAGAGAAAATAGTTTTCTTACTGTTCAAAAATAGGAGTTGTGTAGCAGTCATTTCAGTAATTAAAATTTTGGTTTGTGGGATTTCAGCTGAAAAATGGTTGTGCTATTTGAGTGACTACAGATTATAGAATTAAACATTTTTTTTATAATACAAATATCTTAATCCTAAGCTTCCTCCAGCTGTATTTCAATCTTTCTGCTACTACTCAGTGTTTTTCTTGCAGTAGGAGAAACCAAGTTATTTTCTTTTTTTTTTTTTTTAATTTTCTTTCTGTTTTTCCCTTTACTTTGTTCAAAAAGGCTATTCCTTTGTGTCTTCTGTCCTACATAACTAATACAGGGCTATTTAGAAATTCATTATGGGTCCTGGCTCTATATTGCCTATTTCTGTCCCCCTGTTGTTTTCGAATCTTTTAACCTCAGTTATTCTGAAGAGTTTATTTTTGTCTGTGGCTGTTCTGAAGTAAGGAGTTTATTTAAACTGGCCAACTCCAACAGTTAATGCAGCATCTCTGAAACTGCCAGTGAGCCTAAATTAGGTTGTCAGAGTCAACATACCGATCTACTGAGCCTATTAAAATCTTAATAACTTTTAAAATTGGACTCTGCGTAGCAAAACATTGTCCCTGTGCATTAGATTTTCAGTAGATAAATCCATTAAGCTATGTCTTAGCACCTTCCTTCTCTCTCTGCTAGAGGTTGCCCAAAGAAGATTTTTTTTTTTTTTTAGAATTTGAGTGGCTATCTCTAATACTGAAACATCATAAATCAGTAATCATTGGTTTACTCTCAGCTTGCCCAAATAAATTCTGCTGTGTTTGGAAAACTTTTTGCTTTTCTCTGGGTTGACTTCCTGATGGTGTTTGAATTTCTGTGCCTGAGAGGAAGGTAGTTTGTTTTAATGAAGCAAAACTAGGGGGAAGATAGTTACAGAGCTTGTTTGTTGTCTGTTATTTCTGAGCCCATAGTCCATCCTGATTTTGGTAAAGAGGTGTCAATTGCATTTAAAATCACACTTGTGTTGTCTCAGCTTCAGTTCTGTGCTGAGGCATGAGGACATGCTGTAAGTCCAGTGAAGTTATATTGCTTTCTCCTTCTCCTTCTTTCTCTCCCTCCAATAACATGACAGTTAACTGACAGGTGGCAGTATCTATAATGCGTTGCCATAAGCTGGAATTTCAATTGGACTACAATTTACTCTGAAAGAGAAGGAAAATTCTTCTGCCACGATTCTCACGTATCACTTAAGTTCTCCTTCATTAGTAGATGTGAGTGGGAGGTCAAAATTGAACTTTTTAATGGGAACAAAGTTGCAGCCTTAATTATGGAGGAAATTGTAGATTACTCATAATAATCAAGTGAAGTTTGAATGTTAAGTTTGACTGGCAGAAAAACATCTGTCATCATTATTATTATGTATGAGACCAAATCCATTTGCAGACAAGTAGTAAGTGATTAGGGAGAATGAGGAGAAGTGAAAGGACTTCTATGAGAAACTCCTTGTAATTCTTTTCTTTCAACAAGGATAATTAGTGGCCTTTCTGATATTTCAGCCAGTTGTAATGCTTTCTGAAAGCAAATTAAATAACACTAAGCATGGTCATATGTGACAGCAGTGCCTGAAATGAGCCATTTGGTTCTAATATCCTATAGTCTTTGCCTTGTGTATTTCTGTGCAAAGTGGATATTAGCAAATAATCTTCTTCCTCCCCCCCCCCCCCCCCGCCCCAGTAATTAGTAAGTAAAGGAGATGCGAAAGGTAGGATGTGTATAGTACATGTAGCACAGATGTGTAATGTTTTAGAATGCACTTGAGAATCCCTCTGTGGTGGCCTCACAATGCGTGCTCTCCACTTTGAAGAGAATGATTTTAATGTGAATCGAGAAACATGGTAGGTTAACAAACATACGTCCAAATAATATACCTGACCGGAAAGAGAGTCATCATCAAACATGATGAAGTATGTATCAGTCTTTATGAGAATTACTGTTTTCTTCACTCGGTATTACCAGCTGCAGTTGAAAATGCTGCTAAAATGACTGAGCTATTGTCAGAACATTTTTCTGCTTTAATGCAAAAGGGTGAACTGGGGGTCTCTTGAGCTAGCATGAGTTTTAGCTGCTAAGCAGTCCAAATTCTAGTACTTTCTTATCATGAAAGCCTAATTATCGAGAAATCTGCATCAGAGGGTATTAATGACGCTGTATTTTGATATTTAGAGAAAGCATTCTATTAGAAGCTCAAGTGAAAAAGGAAGTGATAAAGACAATTAGTTCTGCTAACTGCTGTCTGTGTTAGCTTATCTATGGATTTTCTCCTTAGATGGTTAAATATTCCCTCTGCAATTTAGGTTCCATCCAACAAAGAAGATCTGATTTCAGATAATTCTTCTTTTGAGAAAGGAGTTGATACTTTAGTCTGCCATTCATCCACTGATCCCAGGATAAACACTCATTTATGAGAGAATTCAAAATAAAGCACAACATGCGTCTTCTCATTTACAATAAATTGGTAGGTAATATTTTTTTTCTTAAGCACTTGCCTACCAGTAGCCGTATCTCCAAGGAGGTGAGTGCTATTGTAAAGCATTCAATGTTTCCACTTCTCCAGGGAAGCATAGATGTCCTTGTACAGTTTATAAAATGACTATGTACTAACCTTCTTGAACACTGGGATATTTTCCTGTGTTCTCCTCACCATTGTTTTTAATGATCTAAATAGAACCAAGTAGGGCATCTGTGACATTGTGGGCAACACAGTTGTATTACCTTGTTAGTTTTGAGGTTCACACAATAAATAGGAGCCATGCTTCCTACTGTTTGCTTAGATTGGGAACTTACTGTGCTTGGTACAAATACACTACATGAAACTAATAACTTAGTCCCCAGTCTTTTGTAACAAAACCAGGAAAGTCTTGTCAGTGGTGAAACTGGGCAAACAGTTGGAGCTGGAGGAGGCAGAGAAGTGACCAAGCAACGGGCTTCAGTGTGGCTGCCACGGTCTCCATTCTCTAGGATTTTTTAGAAGGTTTTTGAGTTGTGGCAAAGGAAGTTGTTTGATCCGGGACAGAAAGTGAAGTTATGATGCCTAAGATGTAACTAGTCTTAGTGAAGGTAAGCATGAGAGACTGAAGTGTCACGAAATAAACTGTGGAAGACTTTGTGAAATACAGGCTGTAAAATTGCACTGCACTGGGGAAAACCCAACAAAACCAACAGGAAAAAAAAACAATACTATACATTCCGTCCTGTGTCCATCCCTGTTCCCGCCCACCAAAAAAAAAAAAAATCTCTTGTTGAATTATCTCCTAGCAGCTTGTAAATACCCATTAATTACTTCTCAGTGGGAAATGATACAAAGATCATTTCACTTGTTTTGGAATTGGAAATCAGCTGCTGTAAATGTGTACATCAACATTGCTACCATCTGTTAAAAGCAGGAAAGAAAGTAGAGCTCATGGACAAAGCATAAATTTGCAATTGGGGCATTTAGACGCAGAATGTAATAATCTGACCTTCAATTTAAATTGGAAAAAAAAAAAGAATGAGATGATTAATGTTGTTTTGTAGCAAAAATCTGCATAGCTCAGGCTATGTGTGATGTGACTTCCGAAGTGAAGACTGAGGCTTGCTACTTGAAAAAAAAAAACACAACCTCATTGTGTTGGGATGTGATCTTGTTCCTGAAGTTGTGTGTAATTGAAAGAGGTCCAAAGCTGCAGGGACTGGCTGCTTAAACCTCTGAGAACTTTGTAGATTTCTAAATTCCTTAAGTGAAGTCTTGTCCCAGCTGCAGTCTTGGGCTGTCATCTTTACATTACTGGTATATTATAAATATGCCCATTGTTACTGTGATGCAGTGTGCTCAAGAAAGACCTACTTTGGTAGGGCTCCATTTTTCGGTTCGTCACTTCTCTAGAACTTATTTTTCTATGAATACTGAAACAACTTGTAAAGTGTGTAACTGAGCTTGTCAGTGGCTTTTTGACCATACCTGCTTCCAAACACATCCCCTATTCAGTTCTTCTTAAGGGTCTGATTCTGTTAGTAATCAGTTACTTCCTTTCAGATTTGCGAGGAGGATATTCATTCAGATTTGGGTTCAATTACTGTTCCTAAGACTATGACTTTTCTGTTCTCAACATATCGGTTATACCAAGCAAAAGGTGAAATTGCCTTTCACTGCTTGAAAAACTGGGCCAAAGTAGCCAACAAATGTTTAACTTCAAATAGTTTGTTCCATGTGAATGAGCACTTTTGTCAGCTGCCTGGATAAATAATAGCTCCTCTTAGGTGTTAGCCAGTACAAATGCATGATGAAAACAATCTCTCATTTTCTATAGAAATAATGCACTGTTGCCCTTGAAATGGCTCTAGGGTTTTGGTTTTTTTTCTTTATTATTATTATTGAGAATCGCAGCACAGGGATGAGGAAGGGTGTGGGTGCTAATAATTTATTTTTACTGTTATTCACAGAAATACTCATCTTTCTTTCCTGTTCCTCCAGATTTCATTAGAAGCCTAGTGTATTGTGGGGAGAAGGAGTGGAATGATGTGTACAGTTATTACTCTGAACCACAGGGGGAAATATTTTTCCTAAGATGGTCTTTGAAAGTACACAGTGTTCTTGGTTTGTTTGTTTGTTTTAGGGTGTGCGTGTGTATGTGTTTGGTCTTGTTTGTTTCTGAGCTGCTGAGAGAAGAGACACATGCAGGACATGTTAATAGGAGTGGTGATACATGTCACAGATGCTAGAAACGAGGCAAATAAGTACAAAGGGTGCTCCCTTTTAGAATGTAATAAGAAATGTAACAATTCCAGTATGGAGGATTGAATAGCCTTGAATGTTCAAAGTTAAATGGTCTGGTAAAGATGAGGTTGTATCTCATCATGAAAATGAGGATGCATTTGTTCACTTCTTGCTCATTGCTGACATTGATATGCTTTTTGTCAACTTAATAATTCTGTACTTCACTCACTGAGGAGTACTCCGTGGGAAGATCTACCCCTTGTTAATTTGCACTTGTGTGTGGATTAAGTAGGATTTTTAATAAATCTGGATTCCCCAGTAAATGTGAGCTGCTGTGCTATTTTATTTTAACTCATAAGTCAGAAGTGGCTTGTAGTGTGACTGCAAAAATATACTGACGACCCAAATTCAGCCAGTTGCCACTTGGTGCCACTCTAGCTTTGTGAACTGCAGTCTCACCAAAATTACAGCTCTTTCTTCTTCTAGGTTTGCCAAGTGCTGTCTAAAATACAGCACTCTGAGCAACCATCTTTCAGCTCTGTTGCTCTGAGTCAGAATAGATGGTGGCTGACGGACAGTTTTCTGATATTGCTCAGAAGGGAAAGAAGATGGTGGTATCTATGATAAGGATTTAAAAAAGAATGTGTGGATATGAAAGCACTGCAGGTTTTTGGGTTTTGATCCTGCTGTCAGCTCAAACCTGAAACTGGATTAAACCATTTCAGTGACTGTTCTGAGACTGTTCTTTTCCTTAAAAGGGAGGGAGAGAGCTGTTGAATGGACTTGGCAGGTATAGCAGAAAAACTAGAGAACTGTAGAATGTTTTTTGCTTTCTCCACTTAAATACTTGTTGAATAGCACATCTGTCTGCTTAGACTCTGGGATCTTGATCTAAGACTTGCTGTGCAGCGTTGGTCATTCCTCTATAGGCAACCCTATCATCTTTGTTTTGTTTCCAAAGTCATGTAATTATACCTAAGGAGACAGCTTTTCCCAAAGTGTAGTGAAGAGTCTGAAGCCACGTTGATAACGAGGATTTATGCTCTTCATCCTGTGAGGTTCTGTAAATAATGATGGGGGAAAAAAGGTAATGCTTTCTTGCAAGGTCAATATTCTTGTTTGCATGTTGAAGGCAGAATTGCACCATCTGAGTGACTGAGGAGCCATAAGATTGGACAAGTGACCGATCTGGAATGGGAGAAGGTTAATAGAGATCACGGTAGGGAGAAAGCTGTGGAATGGGACAAAGCAAAGAACCGTGTAAAGAAAATGAGACTGTGATTTGGAATCTAGGAATTCTAGAGAAACAACAGGGTGTAGTTGTGGAAAGGCATGTTACCAGATGTAAGAGGTTAACCTAGTCTCACAGTATGTCCTCTATCTCAATTTGCCTGAACTTTAATACATTAAGGTAAAGCTAATACTGTTTAAAAGATTGCTTCCCTCCTTCATGTCCCTTAGCGAAAAGGAATGGAAACGTATGGTGTTTTTTTTAAAGGACAGCTTGCTTTATTCTTTTGCATTTTCAAGGCTTTGAATGTTTTCCTTTTTTCCACTCTATCTTTAATAACTGGTCACAATGACTTTTAAGGGTAGATGTTGCTGTGATACCACAGAGGCAGAAATCTGTGTTATCCCATCATGAATCTGGTTTCAGTATTTAATATTGCATAGTTACAGGGTCCTGTTAACACGTTCTGCTTTTGGGCCTTTTATTACATGAGGATTAATATAGTAGTCCTTTGGAATGAAAGTTTTTATGATAATGGAAAAAGTAAACTGTATATCCTGTTTCTTCTTGTTTTTTTTTTTTTCTCTGTAGGTTTCAGAAAGAACCTACAACAGAGACACTAGCAAAATGTATATATTCTAAACTGCATCCAAACTGACTTTAAAGAGTTTAGCTAGGTACCAGAAATAATTTTTAATGCAGCAGTCCAGAAGTCTTTATGAGAGAATTTATCCTTCATTACCATCTTGTTACAGCTGGGCTGCTTTCCTGCATGCACTGGTTTGCTTGACACTAATGTGATTTTTTTTTTTTCACACTAAATTGAAGTTAAATACATAGACATTCAAGAAAATCTGTTCCTTCCCTTTTCTTGAGTTGTATTTTGACTTTTAGTGCAAAGCAAAGTGCATGCATGAAGAAAGGTGCGTCTAGGCAGACAGATGTGCATATGAGTTTTCAAGAAAGATGAACAGAAGGCTCAGGCTCTAAATTACCTTAATTTATCGGTATAACTGTTGCATTCATCCCACCTACCTGTATCCATAGTCTTCTGTGGAATCCTTGCTGTAGTCTATGATAGTGTTTTGCAAGGCATTTCTGAATTTGCAGTGCTGACAATTACAAACTTTCACAGGGGAAAGGAAAATGTTATGCATATATATAGAAAACACTATGCGATTTTGATGATAAAAGATGAAGTTCCAAAGGGAGTCATCAAGTCTGTTTGACTTTTTAAGGCTTTGGTGATGAGACACCTGAAGCAGCAGATCTTAACAATTGAAAAATAACCTTAAAATGTTCTCACAGGGCTTAAACAAGAAGACAGTTAGAAAAATATTATTTAAAAAACATCTGCAACTAAATAATTATAGTAACTTGCCAGCAAAGGTGAATTCCTGGAAAAGTGCCAAGAGAAAACTGAGTGATGATCTATGAAGAATTACTTTAACATCTAAACCCCAAATGTTTGGTTTATTAATAAGTTTTATAATAATAAAATGTATCAGCTGTTAAATATAAACCGGGAACTTAGTTTTAGTCAGCAGGGTGACATCAACAAGCACCTTTAGTGCGGGACATTGGACAAATGTCTTACGTTAACTGGAGCAAATAATTTTGAGGTGGCTTTTTTTTTTTTTTCTGTCTGAAAGAACCATTGGAATGTTTCAGTTCTTCACCGCACAAAACAAGCGGAAACAACTGCCCTGTCGGACTCCCTCTGCTCCAGCAACCCTGTTAGCAGTGGTAAGGTGCCGTGTTCTGAACTGTTGCAGCACAAAGTTAACTTAGAATAAAATGAGTGCCTTTGGAGCAGGCTGTGAGGCAGTGTACAAAGCTCAGGGTGTGCCAGGTGTACTGCCTTCCTGCACTCTCACTTGCTTTCTATCATCCCTCTCTGGTACTGACCTGCATTGATTTCAGCTCTCATAGGTAGGCTCTTAAACAAATAGTTCGGTATTTGATCTCATTATAATAGAAGCATTAATGTTTGCTTAACATCAAAAACTTATTAGTAATCTGTTGACTTATTGATTAATGGGAAATGTGTGATTTCAAAGTGTTGAAACATGATGCTGGCACATTGACTTTAAGTATCTCACCACAAAGGTCTGAAAGGGATATTATTACAGTAATGGAACAATTCCTCAGGATTTAACTGTGTATGTTCTAGGGGAAGAAAATTGATTTGATAAATGGAAACTAATCACAAGACATTCAATTTTTACTCTGTCCTTTTTAAAGCAGCAGTGCCTGTAGCTGTCTTACTGTTGAGGAAGAATCATTGGACCAATACACCTTTTACTGACCAGGCTCTCTACTTATTAGTTTACTCTGGGATTAACAGAGAACTGTGATTGCAGTTCTCAAACTCATTCTGTTTAGCTGAATTGTTTAAGGATACACGTGGGTTTGAGGAAGACTGAAATCACTTCTCTACTGGAAAGTAATTATGTAGGTTACATTGAAAGATCTGTTTAGTAACGTGGTTTTAAAGCATGTTAGGCTTGTCCAAAGGGAAAGTTAAAATGGTACATATGAACTGATAGAGAGCCATTGGGAGAACAGTATTTTCATCTGATAAAGACAAAAAACCAAAGCAGTAAACAGTAGTAAATAGTGTGACCTATTAGTTTCATAGGCCAGTGCTTCTTGGACATGCTGTAAGGTGAGTAGAGAAAGCAGTAGCAGGGAAGGAAGGGACTGGAATGTGAGCTCTGCTTTCTGTGAGAGTACAATCAGCCCTTCAGTAGGACTTGATAAGCTTTTGGCCTTCACTGCATTATGCCTTGAACAGGTCATGAATGTGATCAAATGTACAGCCCCAGACTGTGTGAGGAGGAGACATCTGACAGGGGAACTTCAGAAATGTAGGGACAGTCTAATACTGTTAACTGTGTGAATGCTTCAGGAAACCAGTCCTTGCCTTTCAAAGTATTGTCTACTTCCTTTAGGTCTTTGCCTCTTGCTGCTACATTTGCCTTTTAGAATTCATGTGGCCAGAGAACTAAGGAGTGTTAGAGTTGGATCTCAAACAGGCAGAAAGTTGATGGAACTGTGTTTCCATAAAGACTAATTTTCACTGCAGCTCTCAAATTGTTTCATAACAGATGCCCATTGCTTTCCCTTCTCTTATAAATTCAGGAAAAGTCTTGATGTAATTTGTTCTTTGTACACATACTTTGTTTATTGGATCAGAATGACCTTCTGGTAATCTGGAGTGAAATTTCACCTTAACTGAGCCCAAGTTTGTCTGTTTTATTTGACAAAGTGTTCATAAGGTGGTCCTGTGAGCCGATCACGTAGCTGCTGCCAGTTTCTTTAAGATGACTCTTCCGTCAATCTAAACAGATATCAATTTATAGACTGTTATGGGTACCAGTTCTGCAGTTAATATTCAAAGCTCCTCTGGAACCTACTGCTGTCATCTTGAAGGTTTTGAACAGGCTGTATGTGAACATAGTTGAATACAAATCTCATTTAGCTTCAACTACCCATTACCTCCAATTGACCAAGCTTTGTTTACAGACTTGCATAATATTTCTTTAAGTGGTTGTAATTAAGCTTATAGGAAAGAATTAATTACCAGTGAGTTAATAGAGAGAGTAGACTGTAAAACCAGATCTTTAATAAAATGGCTCAATAGTTTTCACCTATTTTTAGTCCTGTCTGCAGAAGCATGAGGACTGTATAAGTGAGAAACAAGCTCCAGTGAAGTATCATGTTAAAATTCACTTTGAGGACAAAATTATCTCTGTATATTTTTCCCTTTTATGTCTTCCATGTGAATGACATGCAATATGCAGGTAAACTATTTATTAATCTGTTTACTGATTTACTCTGCTCTCTTTAGTGTAAACAAAGATTTGTCTTTCCCAGCTATCCTTGGTCTGTAGCAGTTGAGTGCCGTAAACTAGTGTTTCACCTCTTACAGAATGAGAATTGTTACACTCAACAGCAAATTTTGTGCATTGTTTAGTTACTCTTGAAGGTATTTTGTGAAATGGCATGCAGATGCCTTGGCAAGAATACCTCGTATGCGATGTAAGTAGCATTGCAGAACTTCTGTAGCAGAAAATGGGTGGAAACAGCCTTGAGTACTTTTGCTACTCTGCCACTGATTTGCTCTATAGACTACTTGGAATATTTTCAAACTGGTAGTGAGAAAAGATACTTAAGGAATGCAAGACTAATTCAAATTCCTGTTCTAAGTTGTTCTTGTGATATTCCAACTTTCTCTGGGGGAAGTCAGAATGAGAGGCATTTTGCGGAAGTTTTAGGTGGGGCATTGCTGGTCTCTCCTGGAACTATTCTGCGTGTAAGAAAAATGCATCTGTCTGCTGGAATAGTAAGGTCAAGTGAGGAGAAGATATAACCAGAAGGCTGTGGTAACTAGTTCTACATTAAGCAACAGACAATAATTGTTACTTTATTCACCCAATCTGTAATAGCTTCAAGAAATATTAAAAAGTCCTGTTGCCAAGTGTCTTTCCTGTAACAGCTGTAGAGATGAGGGCATGGAGTTGGATCCTGTGACAAGGGATGAGTAGCCTATGTTTGGAAAAGAGAAATAAGAAAAAACTGAGATTGGTGTTCTTTTTAGTAATTAGTTGAAGGGGAGTGTTGGTTTCCTTTGTTTTTCTTTCAAAAGATCAAAAAGCAGACATTCTGCTTTGGAGGGAAGCTTGAGGGTGAAGTGGAATATTTCATGCTGGACAGATTAGGTTTTCTGAGGAGGAGAGATAGCCCTCTTAAAAACATAATTGATACTTAAATTAGTGTAGCTTATTTTGCTGGTGATTTTGTTTGTTTTAGTTATTATATAAGTATGGTCCTTATTAATAAGTATTCCTAAAGAAATATTCTTAAAGCAGGTATGTTGAAGAGCCCAATGCTCTTTTCTGATTTCTAAGGAAGTCTCTGTGCTTATTGATCATACAGGCATTCTACTAGGTATGATAATTGACTTGGATCTTTGGCATTCACTACTTTTGCTGGCATAGGCAATTTAGTCTAATTAAGTGTAATAGCTGTATTTATCTCAGATGGTTTAGATCTTAGTCTCTGATATCAGGATGTCCTTAATGCAGACACTTCACTATTGTTTCCATTAGGATCAGACGAATGAAAATTTTAAGCACCTTTAAGCTGACCTCAGCTAAATATTGATATTCAAGCCACAGCATCTTTGGCAAAAAAGAGACTCAGACTTATGATTCTTGTAATCAATCAACAACCATTTTTAAGGACTGAGTCATTTGCTCTGGCATCTATAGGACAGCCCTGAACAATAATATAATAAGGGAAGAACAAGTGCAGGGGTTAGATACTGTGCAGCTCCCTTAAGGTAACATCTCCATCTCTGCGTGTTTGGGACTTGCCAAGAATGAAATCTTCATTGTAGTTACCATCCAGTAAACAGTATCTGCAGTAACTGGAGAGGAGATTATTAGAAATTTACTGTGTTGTCCTAGTGAGGCTTGTTCATTAAGACATTTTAAAAACGAAGACTGAATTTAACAAATGTGTTTTGGGGGACTCAAATTTTATAACATTATGCCTGTATTCACTACTCAAAGTAAAGGCAAGAAAGTTAGTTGACTTTAGCTTTCCAGTGAAGAAGGAGATAAAAGCAGAATTGCCAAGAAAAATCAGCTTAGTCAAAAATCTTATTTGTATGTACATATGCTTATAACATCATAGGGGGTCATAATTACAGTAGCTGCTTCTATTCTAACCTTTCACCAGCATTTATAATTACTAAAGTTTTGAAACTTCCCATCTTTTAGGGCTGAGAATGTCCATAGATCATCTATGCTGGGAGAATTTTCTTTGTAGAATTAAATGAAGAAGTTTGCATGTGTTTTTTAACACCTTCATATACTTCCTGGCTCCGGAGGAGACTGATTTTGGTTAATCCTGAGTGAATCATAAATTGTGCAGTAAATACTATCCATTTCCTCCTGTTCTCTCATCTCTCTCAGAAATACCTCCAAAACACAAAATCTAGACTTGCCTGGTAAAATTGGTAAGCCAGAAGAAATTAAGGTCAAAAAACAGCTTACAAGAGGTGTAGTGAGGGAAGGGAGAGAAATGCAGCTTTTTTCCTGCTTGGTTCTGAAACCAGTTACAACAATTCATTCTTTTGAATCAACTGGACAGCAGGACAGAAAGCAAGGACTTGTGTACTTAATTCTAAAAGCACATATAGCTTTTGCTGCTAGCAAAATTGGGTATTTACTTCAAATTCCACATATGTACATGTTTTTCTCCATTTTGGTTGGAATAAACAGCATGGAATAATATGTAAATATGTGTTTTGTAGGAAAACAGAATAGCAACATTTTCAAAGTTAGGCTGATATGTCCTTAGTAAAACTGCAACGGCCCCTTCACTGTCTGCAGGATTAAATTAGGGTTTCCTCCCTTCCAGTTTACACTTTCTGTCCTCGTACTCCTCTGTTAGAGGGGGGGAAATATTTGCAAGATACTCAATGTAGTTAAAGCTGACCTTCACGTTTTCTTCTTCATACCTCCAGCACCTTCAGTTCTGTGTTTGTTCCTGCCACTTAAGTCCCTTGGGCTTCACTGCATTGAGCAAATACTTGTGCCAGGACAAGTGATTGGATGAGACAGGAATGGAAACAAGACTGATGATAAAGGGACAGAATTACCTCTTTTGGTGGCACTGGTGCCTCGGACTGCCTGGAAGTGTTCTTGAAACTCTATTTTCAATTAAATGTACCAGCTGTCAACTTCAGGCAGTCTTGGATCAGGTCTTCAGACTTTTTTTGCATGTCTTTTACTCCCCACATATTTTTTAAAAGTAACTATAGATTGTAGAAGTACATATTTTTAGACATCCTTCTGCTAATAAGATAGTTAATTGAAGAGCAAAGAGATTAGTAGAGATTTAGGAAGCATATCCTCTTGTATGCACTATTGTAGGTTGTGCAGAATCCAATTCCATTGTAAATATTCGCATGCAGTGGGTAGCTGATGTTAACAGACTTCTTGTATGTAATACTGTTTGGTGCAAGATTTGGAGAGAAACAGTTGGATGTGATTGGAAGCTTAATTCAACCAAAAAGTTGTGTCACTCTTGATTTGGCCTTGTGAAAATCAGGCTTTCATTATTTACCACGAATAACAAGTTTTTGCATACTTGTAAAAGGTACCTCTAGCTGTTTAGCTTAGAACAGAGACTCTTGGGATTCTAAAGCTCTTATTGGTATTTTATCTAAAAGTGTAGGAATTAAGTATGATATCAAACAGTCTTTCTTGAAAAGATTGTGTTGTGCCATAGACATGTAAAAGAGGTTAATAGTAGCTCTGGTGCTAGCCCATCTTAATACTAAAACACTGAATTGTAAGTTTCTCTTAGAGTATGGGATATAACTTGCTTTTTGTCACTTAAAGATACTCAACTAGAGAACCACATATGTCACATGCTACCTTTAAAAAATCAGAGTTCACCTCAAAAGCAATATTAACCTGCTCTCTAAATTGATCGCTACCCATGCTGCAAAGTTGTAGTGAAGAGAGGTCACCTAAATAAGAACTGTTTTTCAAAAATACATATATTGAGAAGGGCATTTTGTGCAGATTTTATCACTGTCTTCTATGAGAATTTGCCTCTTGAGCATAGAAACAGGGGGGAACTTAAGATAATGCAACCTGAAGAGAGAGAATTTTATACTGATCTGAGCACAGCAGTCATCAGGTAAAACCAAATGCAGGGAAAAATGTTGAGTTGATTGTCACATGTTCTGTAATTAGAGTTTTATTTTTGGTCAGCATCTCTTCTGTCCCAGTGGCAGAAGCCTGTTTCAGATACTTTTTCTTTACTGGACCTGTCTCTTATGTGCTTAGAGTAGGTGGGTTTTTTTCTAAATGAAGAATGTAATTCACTTCTTATCTCTTAGTGTTTTTAGAGATTAAATGGAAGATACCAATGTAGATTTTCTGTAAGTTTTTGAATTTAGTTTTGTTAAAGTCAACCTAGCTACTCATGTTTAAATTGAGTAATATCTTTAATTTATGTAGTGACTCTTACTATCCTGTGTGATCCTGACATATTCCATGAGGCATAGCCAGTTTCTAATGTTGAGGAATCAATAAGTATACAAACATGTTTGCAGCTATGCACTTGATGTAGTTTGTATGGGTTAAAATGGCTTTGATGCTGCTTTTCATGATGGTTGAGATTGGTGTATAAACAACCTTAGAATAGCAAGGAGGAGAGGAGACTAAAATGGCTTAATATTAACTTTTCTTTTAGTGGACTTCTGTCATAAACAGATTGGACAGCTGGGGAGGTTCATGTCAGACTAATACACTACGATCTGAAACAAATTCATGTTTCACTGTTTTACAAAACAGTAGCCCTTTTGGCCTTGTGTTGCCCATACGATAATAGCTCCTACCACTTGGATGTGTGTTAGAAAAACTTAGGCCTCTTTTCCCCTGTCCCCCTAGTGTAGGTCAAACTAATTAGGATAAAATGCTTGTTTCTTGTTATTTAAGTCCTCAGTTTAACTATCTCATCTTTTGACAAATAGGTATAATTAGTTCTCTTGCATAATTTATTAACTTCCCTATTAAGTTGTGTACAGATTAGCGAGGCACCAGGCATGTTGGCAAAAAAAAAAAAGGCTTCTAATTAGGAGGTGATAGATGGGTTTTTTGTATTTGATAAACAGACTTTGTCATATTTTCAAATGAAACTGGAAGGAGCTGTTTTTATTTAAATCCTGTCGTATCACAAGTCTGGTGAGTATTGAACTAGATTGTTTCATGCATTGCCATGATAGCTCTGCAAAATGAGGAGGAGATTCAAAGATATTAATAGCATTAAAAAAAAGAGAATTTTGAGGCTACTTAAGAAGGGTTAGAACTGAAGTAAAAAGTGACATTTTGATCCTCATCTTGTACGGCTTCCTGGCAGGAGAACTGATGGCTCATTATGCACTTGAAAAATGCCCCAGAAAGTTCTCTGAGGACACTACCATGTACCAATCTGTGGTGCTACTTATACTGATAATGCCTCTTAAGTCTTTGGTTGTGTTGAGTGAAGGTGGGCGTAGAGGTGTGTACTGGAACAGAGCTGCAATGTTGGCAGCAGTGCTATTGCCTTTAGAACACTGCCATTTCTGGTGAAAACCTCCTAGAAGATGGCATGGCTTTTGATATTTCCACAAAGAATTTATTGAATACTCAAAGGATATCTCTACAGTGGGATATACCTAGAGGGATCGGTATGGCAATGGTGAAATGTGTGTTAAGGGAAATGGAGGTTAATGAAAGGGAGGTTGTGACAGAGTTAAAAAAATAGGTGTTCTGAATCCTCATTCTGTGCCTCTCTATTTGCTATGAAGTGCTCTTTTCTCCATACAGCTTTACATACAAAATAATGCTGCAGGGTATAATAATAAAACAGGGCTTCCATGAATTATATACTATTATTAAATGATCTCCTTAACAATTTGTGTCTAGAATTGTGTATCATCACCGAAACAGAAAGATTTCTGGTTTTTACTTTCCTCACCACCAGCAAACTCTTGTGATACTCATGTTTTTTCTGTCAGCTATTTTCATTGCAATTGGAGTATTTGTACTGGTTATCGTCATTCAGCTCAGCACTGTAAATCCAGACTCATTTAGTCCAAACAAATGTTTTATTGTTTTAGAGAACTAGGCTTAGTGGTTCTCTCCCATCAGTGCCTGTGCTGATTTTTCTAACTGTTCTCCTTTTTTCACATTGTTAATTTCTCAAGTCGAACGTTAATCTGCTGTGTGAGTTCGAAATGAGCACCTCCAACCCCCTGTCCAAAGTATTGTGATCTAAAATGCTCAGACAAATCATTAGATTTGAATTGTCAGTGCTAACACTTGTCTTAAGTCATTTTGATTTGTTTGTTGTTCGGCTTTTTTGTTAGTTTTTTTTTAGAGGGAGAAGGCTCTGTTGTTGGGTCAGTCTGTTCATCCTTTTTTTCTGATCTACTAAAACATTTCCGATCTTTCCTTGTCCTGTTATTGACTTTTTACACAGAATGAATCTGGCTTTCTTAGATAATTTATCTTTCTGCTATTTCACTTGACTCTTACTTTGTCATTTCTCTTCAAGGGTTTTATTTACTTGGGAGGCATTTATACAGTAAGCAACTTTTTTTTTTTTTCCTTCTGTATCCTTCAGAACAGTTTTCTTTGAGCTTAGAAGAACATTTTTTCCTTTAACCTTAAGGATGAGGATATTTCAGGTGGTTTTTCTGTTATAGCTTCTTCCCCTAGGAATTTTTTGTAAAATAGTGAACTTACAGTATGACTGCAACATTGAATATTCAACTCTGAAGGAGTGCTTGAAAGCAAAGGACCCTTAGCTGCTCCTTCTCTCTCTTCAAAGGAAGAGGTAATAAAAGTTCTGCCTATTTGACTACTTCTAGAAAGCTAAAACGTCTGGGTGATCAGAGGTTCAAAACGCAGAGCAGGTAATGAGTCGGGCGTTCAAGTGACTTGAGGTGATGTAGGTTGCAGTGTCCTACTAAGCTCACCGGCAGTTTTTCTTCTTGCTGACACCTCATACAGGCATCAAGTGCTGTCTGCAGAACTTATCTGACTTCTTACAAAGAGTGTGAAAATTTAGGTAGTAGATCTTTATGTTCCATCTTCCATGTACTAGACACTAAGCAGAGATTTTACAAGACTTAACTGGGTTACAAATTGGGATCTAGTCTGGCACTAATATAACAATAGACATGAGTAGTTTTTGCTAATATACAGAACCTGTTATAGACCCCAGGCAAGGTTTGTATTTTTTTTTTATCAGATATGATACTGCAACAGTTGGTCTTAACTGAGAATGCAACCTTTCTTTTTTAATCTTCATTCATATCATGGCTTTATTGACAAACATGAGTTGCCTGTACTGTGGATGCTCCGAAGAACCTAGTCATCATGTGGCATAGAGTCCTATGGTCTGTGTGTCATGATCTTTTTAACAGATAGAAAATAGGACTACTTTTCTAGCGTAGCTTAAACCCTTGTAGTTTCTCTCATTTCTCCTTCTAATTTCTCAGAGGCTTAATAACATATATGCTTTCTAGCATCTGCCCTGTGGTTGCCACGGTAACAAGTATCTATCTACCTGATTGTTCTGTAGCTGTTTTGACTTCTCTTTTTCTTATGCTTTGCCCATCACTACCATGTTCGTTCACCTTAACATCATAGAACTGATTTATTCTAGCATCAGACATTCTTTTGCAGTATCTAAAAGCTCTGCATTGTCTTTCTTTTGCATTTTGTTTAGGTCAGAGGATCTGGCTTGGGATGTTGGTCAGAAACAAAGAGAAGTCAGGAAGTCCTGTCCTTCATTAAGAAAGTTTTGTTTTTAATTAACAATTCTCTGTTAGACATTTATTCTCCAAGTATATTGTGTGAAATATAGTCTCTTTGTCTCTCACCTTAAGGCGACCATGTGTTCAGGCCCTTGACCTCATAGTAGAAGCTTCTCTAAACTGGTTCCATACCTCACCCTGGACATAAAGGGGGCACAAGGACACTCTCCTGCACCTGAAGGCTGAGACACTGAGATAACAGATACTACAGAGTAATGTAAGAAAGCAACATGTACAAATTGTAGCATGGGGACTTCCTTAGGTAAGGGGCTTTGTTTAGATCTAGTTATAAATTTGTGGATACTTCTTTGTGAAAGCTAAAATATCCAGTATTCCTTAAAAAAGCGATGGAACTGATTTGACAAAATGTACAGATATTTTTCAGTTGTGATCATAAACAAGGAGTTCTTTTTGTTTGTTGGTTTCATTTTCAAAATGAAATGATAAATTCTCATTTATTAACAGCAGAGACAGCCAGTGGGAGCGTCTACAAGATCCATTGCTTAGTACAGCAGCACTTGTTTCTTTAATGAGAGGTAGAATCATCTCTCCTAAGAAAAGAAAAAGGTCAGGGTAACTCTACTGTATCCTGAGGACCTCCTTTAAGCACCCACTTGACAAGTTTAAAAAACTGATACTTCTTGCTGCAGTAGCAGTTCTGTGTTGCTACTCCAGAGAACTGGTGTTCCCAAATCCACATTTGCAGATGTGCATCTCATTATTGCATGCAAAATTATCTTGACAATGTTTTTTAATTCTATTTTTCTAGATGGAAAACCAGAACACTGAGAAATGTTAATAGTGAGATCTTTTCCAGAACTTAAGTCAAACCAGTATCTTTCATGCCTCTGGAGGTTTGTATTGAATTGTAATGATTCTAATAAAGATTCTCATCTTGGCTGCTGTTTGGCTGAACAGGACTTTTTGTAGATGTTGCTCAACTGTGGTTCAGAGGGAGCTATCCAAGACTGTGTTATTTTACATCTTGGCCTGTTTGCAAAGTGTTAACTTTTTCCTTACAATTTTCCCCTCTGGATAGACAGAAAACTTTACCTTAAAAGTAACCTCAACTAGCATAATAGTATTTGACAATTGGCATATAGTGGCTTTTACATAAGAAATGTTGTATTAATATTTGCATACTGAATTAATTGTTTTTATAAAAAATAGGTGCCTGTCTGGCACTTGCAGTGAGAATAATGCAAATTCAGTAATAAAAATTTAGGAAAAAAACCCCTAAGAAAACAAACAATACCCACCCACTTGGACCTCACTGCATTAAGTTGTACAGATTGGGATTGGAGTATTAACTTTAGAAAAAAATGAATCTTCATATCACCAGACACCTTTATTTCACTGTGATTTCAGGGATAAATACTTCAGAGACTATGAGACTTCTTGTATTTTAATGCTGGTGACAGTGTGTATATATAAGGATGAATCACAATCTGCAAAGAAGACATCCAACCTGCAGTCTCTGTTTTGAATGTAAAAATATTTCTTCACCCGCTCCTAGCAGGAACTGCAGTTGCTTTCAGAGATGATTGAATTATGCCTGTTTTTTCATGGGTGTTAAGAGACTCCTTGGTGTTTTAGGTTTCAGTGATCTTGGGAAATAATATATTCAAGCATTAAGGTGAGATTTCAGGAAAATTTGAATGTCTCTTAAAAGGGGTGCCAGTTACTGTAGTATGTCTCCCTTTTTTTTGGTCTTAGTTTTGGTGTGGGTTTTTTTTTTTTTTTTTTTTAATTACTGCAGGTATTTGTTTTGGTTGACTCCTGATGCATTATTTATTTATTTAGGTATGGCTTCATTTCCAGTGCTTCAGGCCAGCCTGACACGCTCTAAATCATTAACCCTCTGCTCCAGGAAACTTGCCCTTTTGGCAGCATCTTTGATATTAGATTGGATCCCTTCTGGGCAGGATTTAATTGACTGGATTTCTAGAGGGAGAGCTGGTTCCCTCAGTCTCTCACTGCTACATCAGGCCATGATTGTTTCAGCAGTTGATTTAGAAGCCAAGCTTCTGCTGTAATATGATAGCAAAGGGAGAGCAGGCAGTGAATGAGAGGGCACAGGCTGTGCTTTGAAGCACAAGTTGATATGTTTCTTCATTTAGGGTTATATTGGCTCTAAGTGTACTGGCACTTTATAAGTATTCATAAGCAATAAAAGCAGCGTGAGATGGATGAATACAATTTTATACCAATTGATTGTAGATTACAAGGAAACCTGGAATTATGTCCATGGCAACTCATGGAGAAAACCATTGTAGCCATAAGGTAAATAAGTTGATATATATTAACTTGAGCTTCTGTTAGGTAACTGGTGTGATTGTTGGCAGATAGAACCACTATTACAAATTAGAGAAGAAACAGAGGATATCGGTATGTTTTTCATGTTAGTCATGGCTCTAAAATTGATTCTTAAACAAGCAGTGTCTCTTAAGTCAATAGAGCTTTTTATAGATATTTGCTTATCCAAGGACTTCATTGTCAGTGAATCGTTCCAGAATTGCCGAATCTTTACTGTTAAAATACAGACAAGTGGCCATGAGAGTAGTGGTCATGGGTATCCACACAAAACTTCCCTGAAAGACAAGCTATACCCTTAGTTTGGTATTCATAGTAAGAAACCCCAATGTTCCCTCTTCAGTAAGTGTTTCAGGGTAGAGCGAGACTTAAAGTGAAAACTCAAAGAGCCAAGAAGTTCACTGTCAGGTTATTTAAGTCAGATATTTTGAGAATGGGAACCCAAAGTTTTGTCTCCGTGTTTCAGGATATATGTTCCTGTCTACGTGTGTTTAGCTATTCCGTAGCCATTCTGCATAGCCTCTGACTATTTGACATACACAGTAGTGGTCTTGTAGATCTCCTGTTATTGACTGTGTAGGCACAAGACAGAACTGCTTTTTGTAAGAGTATGAGTTCAGTATTGGAAAGGCTTTCAAGAAGGCAATGGGGGAAGATAGTTCCCTGAGAAGACTTTCAGTTCATTTCTTAAAGCCATTAGCTGATCTAAAATGTAATTGCTCTGGTGGTTGGTGGTACGCACATGCAGATGAGGGGGAAAGATGAAGATAAGTCCCCGGGCCTTTGTTACTTATGAAGGTGGACACTGGTTGGGCTTTTCACACTAGCATGGAGATTGTTACTTAGTCCCCACAAATCTCATGCAGGCAGAACGGAGTTTGTGCAGCTCCACAGACTGTCCCTGTAAAAGCATTTCACAGGTAAGAATGACAACTAGAAATTTTCTTTGGAATTGCAAGACCTTTGTTATGAAATAGGTGGTCAGACTAGTAATGCACCACCTGATGAAATTGTCATCACTTGCATTAGAAATAGATGAACTGGATTCTGTGATGTCAAATCCTAGGAAATGTCTGCCATTTAAGTGATTTATTTATAGCCACAGCTGGAATTTTGTGGTTATTTTGCATGCTTTGAGGTGACCTGTGCCTGTGAACAGCTAACAGAATTTCACCCTTTTCCCCATGTTTAGGTGAATTGGAGTTCTTTCTTCCCTATCTAAATCTGGGCTAGTTCCACTGTTATCTAAAAATGATTTTCATTAGAGGAAAAATGACTTTCTATTTCTCAGACAGTAATATGTGCATCCAAGAGCAATGTGAAGTTGAAAGTCAGAGTTGAGATAGTCAGCTGCATCACTTAATCTCTATCTGAATGTTAGTGGTGTGATTATCACAGTGCGCTGACTCAGTGGGGAGGGAGGATCTGCAGGTTGCAGACAGGAATTACATTTGTTGGGGGGTTGGGGAAAGTCAGAAAAGTCTCAACAATTACTGTGCATCTTTCCATCTTTCCTATGTTTTGCTGAATGGTGCAAATGTATTACTACAAAGATTTTTCAGTAGTTTGAGTTCAGGGAAAGGAGAATGTACAGAGTAGAGAATATGTGGGGATAAAACCCAAGGCAGTAATATTCTATTTACTCTGTTCAAGCAGTATAAGGCACAGGGAAGCATAGATGTAGAAAACAGGGTGCAACAAAGCTCTTTGGAAAAAGTATCCAGCATGTCTCTGTGTTCTGTCAGTGTGGTGAGTGAATGGTTATGGAATGAGGTAAATTGGAACAGCAAGGGAACCTTTGTTCTGCAAAGATCAATTCAAGGTAAGAGCAAACAATAGTAATCAAAAGCAGTTGAGGGGGAAATAAAAACCCCAACAAGCAAAAAACCAAACAAACCACCAAAACCTAACAGGTTAAAATCCCTTAAAGTTTAGGAAAAACAGAAAGAAAAAAAGTCCTTTTCTGGACAAAGGAATTCACCTGCTTGGAGATGGCTGCTGTGTGACCCAGAAACTAGTTGAATACATGCTCTGTCTTTCTATGCTTTTTGCCTGTTTCTTCTTCTGCATTTGTTTGTTACTGACTTACTACAGACCTACTCCTTGCATTCCTTGCTTTGTCTACATGAACTTTTCCCCGAGAAAATAACATGGGCAGGATGTCATTAGGCTGCGGAGACAAGGGCTTTAGAACTTGATGCAAGGGCACCTGCTAACGCTCTGATAACTCTACCAGCAGGTGGGTGAGAGGGATAAAACTAGTATCTTATTTACAAAAACCCTTCAGAGCAGTCTCTTGGGGAAAGACAAAGTTCTTGAGTTAGCAAAGGTCTGAATGTTTTTGAGAAACCTTCAGATGTTTTCCCCAATTAACTACCGTGTCAAGAAGTCTGTCCTGCATCTCTCACAGGAAGGGCTTTGAGACTATCACCTCAAGCTCTGCAACCCCTAATTTTCTGCAAGCTTTTATATTAGGGGGCTTAGAGTGACTCATCTGTGCCATGACTTGTGTCAAAGCCTCATTTTCTTAAACCAATTCCCATTCCATTGCCTCCTTTCTTTTACTGTCGCTTACAACAGCAGAAGCTGTGAGATTTGCAGTAAGAAAGGATGTCATGTATTGAATCAGCGAAGTGAGGTATTTAATATTTTATGAATTTAGGTCCTCAGTGTTTATTTCTCTTGCTTTTTTATTTTCATTTAGTAAAACGAGTCACTCATGTTGCTAATGTTTTACAGCAACAACATCTGTTATGTTTCCCCTTTTCTGTTTTTGAGGATGTAGGCATATCAGATGTGGCACTAACAGCTGCATTTAACATAAATTACAGTTGATGTACAATTTGTATTTCTCTGCCTGACTTTTAAAATAATTATTAGAGATTAATCCACGTTCACCAGGATTTAGCACCCCCACCCCTCCCACAGTGGAGTTTTCTTCTTCCTCGGTTTATTTTTTTCCTTGTGTTATAAGGTAAAATTGCCAGCATTTGAAACAAGTGAGTAATATGCCACATTCAAAATTGGGCAGTATCAGTTCATTTACCCTTTTCTGTTCTCTAGCATTAGAACTTTTAAATAGGCTCTCATAACTTACCATCTGGATTACTGCAGCATCCTAGTAATGCTATCAAAGCTGTATCACCCTCTTCTGGTATATATGAAAACACAACAGCTCTGAACATTCTGCCTACAATGCCTTGTATGAACCCTGAGTTTATGCCTCGTCAGATTCTCATTTTGCATTTTATCCTGATTACATCTTGTGCTACTTGGTATCTTTTTTTTTTTCATCTTTATTGCATTCTGCATATTCTTTGTATTTTACTAATGACCATAGCCTTTTTTTTTTTTTTTTTTTTTTGCCAGTTAACTGTTGCTTTTTTCCATATTTGGAGGTTTTCTGTGCAGAATCACAGTGCTACTTAGCTCATCACTTAAAACCCATACTGAGATCCTGTTGTTCTTGAAAGAAATTCTTCTGTCTGTAGTGTTTGCTTTAAAATAATGAAACAATACAAAATGTCTAACTTCCCTGGGTAATCATGCAATCTTGTGTCCCAAAGAGCATTTCCTTCCTATCACAAATTGTCTTCTGTTAGTTGTGTCTTAGTGTGTCAGCTGCGATTCTCTTGTGGTTCTGAGTATTCTGCAAGTTTGAGCTCAATGTTGATGTGAAGTCATATTGACACTAATGGTCATATTTGTAGCGGTTTGCAGGTGCATGTCTTTATGTGCTCTTCGTAATATAAATTATGCATCTTCTGCATTATGCTCTTGAGCACTGAAAGTAATAACAGAACTGATACTAACAGAGAAGATATAAGTTGTAGTAAAAAACAGAGTTAAACTCATGAGGTGCACATACATCAGAATCTGAAATACTTTCATGTAGAAATGACATTTGTGATTATCTCTGTTTCCAGGACTCTGAACCTAGATTTTGCAGTATGATGTTGAAGTATACAGTTAAACTTTTTGATAAGGGATGAGAGAAATCTAAATTTTCTGTGACATTGAAAATGACACCAGTCAAGGATTATTATTGGCAAAATGGATAGTCTGATATTTTTACCCTCTTGAAGAGGGTGCTTGTGAAACTTTCACTGCTGCTATACAGGACTGCCCTCAGCTAACACTCATCAGTGAACTTTACAGCTCCACAGTCTCTTCTGCTTGGCTGTGAAATTGGTGCTTAATGTGCTGTTCTGGTGCTGCTGCTACCGCCAGTGCTGTTGAGTTGGCTTTCATTGTGATATGAAGTGTGCAAGCGATTTTCTCGCTTATTACATCTCTTAAATTCAATTAGTGCCCCTTATACCATGGGAGGCCATTGCAATATCTGAAGTAAAGAGGAAAAAAAAAAAATCTTGCAGCCCTCTCTTGTTTGTTCTGCTTAGTATTTTCCTAGAGTCTGGCTCTGAATTTAAATTCTATTCACTGCAAGTGTCACAAATCAGCAGTTGTTAGAATGCATTATGAAGAAATAAACATTTATCAGATTGCCTTTTGAGAAGGTGAATAATTTAGCTAGAAAAATTCCAACAGCAACAAAAGCATGCTGCTGACTGACAATTTATTTTATCCCTTTGAGATGCAAGGAGTTGTTGCATGCTGACTGAATATTGATCTGCTCTATACAGATAAATGAAATTCCACCAACATTTCTTTGGTTGCTCACTTGTCACCAATTAAAACTGAAGAGCGTGTTCATGCAGTGAAAATATTAATTAACTGTCCTTAGTTGCTGGCTATTTTTTAACCCAAGAGACGGTGAGCTGGCCTGGTTGGTACAGCTGTGTCCAGCCTTCACTCCATGCTGGGGCTCCTTTTTTTTTGCTTATGTTATTCCCTTCCCACTACTCCTAGAAATGATGACGAGTACTTGAGTGCAGTCAGATGGGGAAAAAAAAGTTAAATAAATTATTTGTTCCTTCCTCCCCCTACTTCCTTAAAGATTTATCTGACCACTGTTTTTATTCTTGTTGTATACCTTGTACCCACTGTTCCCCACTACTAACTGCACAGTCAGTGGTCGTATTTAAAAGCTGCTGCTTCTCTGTGTGTGAGCAATTGTGTTCTGAGGTATAAACTAAAGAAAAAAATATCTTTAGCCGAGTAAAAAGTGAACTTCTAAGTAAAGGATTTGTTCTCTGGGTTATCAGGTTTCAGAAAGTCACAGGAGTCATATCAGGAAAATACCGATTGCCGGAAAGTTGGATAATATTACAGGAAGAGGAGAAAATAAATGTCAGAATGAAAACAAAGGCGTGAGATCAAAAGGAGAGCTGAGTTCGCTGGGAAGAGTATTTGGTCAGCCCACCAGCTGAGGCATTTTCTATTTCATGATGTTTCTACCCATTACTGCAGCAGAACTTTAACAGTCTGCAAGGAGGTTGGTCAGTGGAGAATCAAGAAGCCATAACAGCTGTCCGAATAGGAGTCAAGTCTCTGGCTTCTTGCTTTCCCTCACGATTAGGGGTTCTAAAAATAATGGCTTAACAGGCAAAAAATAAATAAGGTAGTGAGGATGAATTTAAATAATTTCATCTCCAAATCCCCACTGATTCGCCTGGCACCCAATTATACAAGTGTAATAGAGATCATCATCTAGTCCTTGATTTGGAAATGACATTTCAATGTTTTGGCAGCTCTAAAAAACCTGACATTTCTAGTAGCTGGAGGCCATGAAAATATTGATTCAGCAACAGAATTGTTTTGTAAAGCAGTGATAGCTGGCTGGCTTCTGAACTGTAGCATGTTGCTCTAGGCTCTACAGTGTGTTGCTAACAAGAAGGAGTGAGGCCATTGAAAACCAAATATCTATTGGTGAGGATTGTTCCTGAAGGAATCAAAGATGTCATCTACCACTTGTGAAGTATTGTCGCAGCTTTCTGACTATACAACCCATTGTCAGATAACTTGGCAAAAAACGTATACTGATAAAAGCAGATTTGTGCTGTCACTTAAGCTAATACCAGGCAGCGGAGGTGTCCCCAGATTCCTTTTCCTGAGAGGCCCTAATAAATGAGCATATTTTATTAAAATTCTGTGCACTGAATGGTAAGATATAATAAAATCCACAAATTTTAGAGAAATTTAAAATAATAAAATACCAGTGAACAGTGTAAGTTTGCTTGTGGCTGTCAAAATGTGTATGAATGTAAGCAGTACGAGAGAGCACAGATTATTTATGGTACATGGGAAATTAGTTTATCATTAGGACAGCAGTAGGGGAAAAAAACCCAAGCCTTGGGAAAACATAGAGCTTTTTCAACAGCCTCTGAAATGCTCCAGCAGATATTGAAGTAGATTTGTGCAGTACAGGAGAGCGTTTTTGGAGCTGGCATGCCCTTGTGTCTGTGTATGTCAAAGTAACAGAGGCAATCCAGCTCAGCCTCTGGAGCAGGCAAATTTATTTCTGTTGTCCTGATATTCATAGAAATGAAGGACAAATGAGATTGAGGGGGGAATCCCTTCACTGAGCTGTCACTATGTTTTTGTAACAAAAATTTATGTAGATTTTTAATATTTGACACGTTCCGTCTTGTATAACAGAGTTCAGTTCATTTATTGTTCAAGCAGAAATAAGTCCTGAGTGTCTGTTTTCCTCCTGCACTCTCCACAACTCTTAGTTCTTTCTGTTCCAGTGCTGTCCTTTGGTTATCACCAAAGTTAAAAAAAAACCAAAAAACAACCCTAACAACTACTTTTGGGTGTATTTTATGGTTTGCATGTCAAGGATCGTGACCTTCCTTTTAATCAAGAAGCACTAAGAAGCTCTTCATTAGTTCCTTCTGAGAATCTAAGGCTAGAGGTCCAGAGTATTTGTCCTCTTCTGTTTCAGTCCTGCCTTTCTTGGAGTTGGCAGCTTCAGAGAAAGGAAAGAATTCAGGGTCCTGGCAGCACAATTTTGACAGAGAAGTCACTTCAAAACTTTCTGAACAGGAAATATAAAACTGAGTCCCACACCTACCAATGTAGTTGTGCTGGAGTCTTACTAGTGGAGCAGTCATCTGAATCTGTTATTTGAAGAGTGGCATTAGCCAGGCTCTACAGGCTGCTCATCCAAACATAAGCATTGATAATATCTGTGGCATGAGGGAGTTATGAGATGAGGGAAGAGGAAGATAGATGGGAGACGGTGATATAGCTCCTGTTCCTATGGTAATAGCTAATCCTCCTGGTATCTGAACAACATGATTGCTCCCATACCAGTAATTTAAAACTTGATGAGCCATCGATGAAACTGCATTGCAAGAAGCACACAAATCAGAAGTCAAAGCCAATGACTCTAATGATCATTACTTCCCCTCTTAGAAGTTGCTTGTATTTTGGAGACAAGATTATTTTGTTCTACTACTGTATTACTTTTCTACTACCACTATATTTGCATAGAAATAACTTAATGCTTTAGACTCTTTCCCCATTTTACATAAAATTGAAGGCAAAAATATATTTCCCTCTTCTCCAAATTTAGGGAAATATTACAACTTCAAAAAGAGAGAAAATCTAAGCTGACTTTAAGAGAATCCATCTGGTGGCACCTAAAACTGTAAAAGTTACTATATTGTATCAGGCAAAGAATTTCCCTTTTACCTAGATAGGGGGCAGTTTCAGGACTTTTCTGTAAAATTTTACAAAGCAGTTGCAGAGAGTAACTGGTACAAATTGCAGATACTGCAGCACCGGTGGTCCAGATGAAGCAGACCTAGAATTTAAGCTACTGCAGTGGTATCTAGACATTTCAAGGAGATGCACTTGCATCTTATCACTGGAATAAACTAAGGTCTTATGGAAACGTTGACTAGGTTTATTTTTTTTTTCTTAGATTCAAGTAGATGAAATCACTAGGTGAAGAGCTAGAAAGCATTAGGAGAGAGGCTGGATGTTGAAGGACTTGACCTCTAACCTGATTTTCTCCTTGTGAGCTATTCCTTTACACTTGGACTGTTTTTAGCCCCATAAAAGCAAACTCATTTTGAGGTGTGTAGGGTATTGAAGTATGCAGAATTTTTTTTGTAAGGATTTTTTTTTTCTGTCTGGCTCATTGTGTCTGCCCTTGGTTTCATTGCATGCTCAGTTCTTGTCTGTCTGTGAATCAGTGGGTGCCTCTTCCAGCCTGCACAGTGAGTGTGCAAACTGTAGAGATATTTTTAGGATTAAGATTGGAAAAACTTAATTTTTGAAAGGAAGAAGTAAAGGACGGGACCTAATTCTCTTTGCTTAGTTTATTGTCACATGGTTCCTGACCTATCCAAGTGCATTGTGAATAGGATGGTGTGCAGCCTCTGTGAGGGAGGCTCTTAGAATGGTTCTTCAACTCCCGCATATCAATGACCTTGCCTTCAGCCCAAGTCTGGTTACATTCTCTTTTTCTTAAGCTCATTTGTGATTGTTTATCTAAGAATATGCTGACCAAATAGTGACTTCCAATTAAAAACCTTGGAAATAGAAGCTTCTATGAAGGTCAGGAAAATGGATATCCCAAAGGCTGTTCTCTAGTAGTGGACTGCTTTCTGCTTATGCTCATGAAGCTTACGTGAGGCTCTAGTCTTATACCATCCTTGCCTCTGTTGCAGCATTGTTTTTCCTAAGAGAAATTTTGATACTCAAGTTTCAATTGAAAGTTTATATAAAAAGGCAGGAAGAAAAGCTCTTTCACAAAATTTAACTGCATTTTCTCTCAGAGGCCGAGGAAGTAGGTTCAGAAACATACTATGAAATTGAAATTTCTCAAAGTGCCTCTTAAATCTTTGCTGCAATTACTATAATGCACAATAATAGATCCAGTACTATTTTTAAAACCTTTTGAAGTTTGCAAGTAGCATCCATAAATTGTGGGTTGTGGGCAATCTATGAAACCATAGGTTTCCAGGGCTTTTATTTAAATGAGAGAATGAGAGAGAAAGATATAATGGAAGTAGTTAAAGAAAAAAACATGGAAGTTCTTTTTTGTAACAAAAAAAGCAGGAAATGCTTAAGTCTTAGTAAAAGTTGTCTTCAGGTTGGACAAATTTTACATCAAGAATAAGCCTCTCAATCCAACAGGTCTTTTTATAGTGACTGGTTGAAATGGTAGCTCACTGAGGGAGAAAATCTTACAGTTGAGAGAATAGGACAGATCTGCGAGAGCTGGAGCAAGTTGCTTATGCATCTCTGTATCGGTACAGACTTGAGTATTAAGGTGAGGCAGATGAATCACCTGCATATGTCTTTTCCATCTTCACTCCCAAGTGCTCTTCAGATGTGTTATACCCTCCCCTTTGAGCCTGGGGCGTGGAACTGGATAGTACTGAGATTTTTCGCTAACCTAGATTAATTACATGTATGCTCACAGAAGACTTTTCATCCAAAGCAAAAGACAGTTAGTGTCAGTATTGCTGTGTAGTGTCTCCTCCTCTCTCTCCATGGTGCAGGTGAGGTGTTACAGACCATAGTCTTTAATAGTTTCAATATGTAGGGAAACAATTGTTGACTTAGAAGGAGAAAAGAAGAATGTGTTCTGTCAGTCTCACAGTAAAACACTGCAGAGCAATTGACCAAAACTGTATGGCTTTATAAATCTGATTAAACTATTCAAGTTTACTTCCTTGGAGGATCTTTTTTTAATCTGGGGTTTGTGATTACCTGCTGTAATTAAAGGCTTTTCGTAGATTACACATTCTTAATGACAATTAAGACAGTCTTGAGACCTAAGATAAAAAGTAACTGTGATTTAACAGTGGAGAGGCATGCAGAGAAGGAAAATCAGGTGGCTCCTCGTTTTCCAGGTAGGGTTGTATTCTGAAACAAGAGGTGATCCAGAAAGGGATGTTTTCAGGAGAAGTGCCTGGAGGAGCTTTGTTTTTCAAGGCGATTTGTTCACTGTGCTCGAGTGGGAGGAAGGGGGTTAAAATGAAGTATTCAAAAGAAAAGAGGGAATGAAGGCAAATGGTCACTGAAAGAGAGCATTAGCATTGAGGGTTTTCACAAGAGGTCCACCAAGTGTAAAATGGGTAATAATAGCAGAAACTGCTGATTGGAGAACTGTTTTTTTACTTGCAAAGCATGCTATATGAAAAGTATTTTTTGTCTCTTGGGCACAGAACTTCTTTGGGAAAGATTTAAATAAGCAGTTGTAAGATTTGCCTGAATGTTGGTCTTATCAACCCCTCCCTGTAGGCAAAAGAAATTATTAATGGTTTAACAAGAAAAACAGTACAAGCAGTAGAGACTAGTTGATAAGGATGCAGTAGCTATTAAGAAATGCCCACTTCAGGAATGACATTGAGGTACTGGAGGAAG
The DNA here is from genome assembly GCA_033558105.1 of Coccyzus lansbergi. NCBI lineage: Eukaryota > Metazoa > Chordata > Aves > Cuculiformes > Coccyzidae > Coccyzus > Coccyzus lansbergi. The sequence goes on along the minus strand of JAUMJK010000760.1, from coordinate 1,883,160 downwards.
TCCACAAAATGATCTTAAATACATATTACACTGTATGATTCAAGGAGTACAGTTAACTGTCTTTATCAAAGACAGAAATGAAGACAAATTTAACAGTGTGTACTCAAGGACCGAGAAAAAACATGTTTCTTTGTTCTGCTGTATAGATGTATAATGAGGTGTACACTCAGACTCAGAAATAAGGTGTGATGCTTTAGTAGTACAGTAATTAACCTCCTGAATAACTCTGAGTAACATTGCTGTCATGTTCTCTGGCATCTTAACAAGTTTGAAAGTGATGTTCAAGGGATGCTTTGTTAGGGAAGTACTAGAGCCTTTCTTCTAGAGAAGATGGACTGTTTGTCCTTATGATCTGCATCTACATAATTTAAGTATGTCATATATATGTGAAGTGCATTGTGCTTGGTGAGATAATGGCAACAGCTCTGTCTGAGAAGTTGGAGCTAGGCATGCAGATATTGTTCAAGCTCTGGTGTACACTTGACCTTTCTCCCAACAACCCATGCATAGAAAGAGCTCTGTGAGATGCCTTTCCTTTCCCTATCCAAGCACTGGAAAGCTTATCACTGCTGCTTGGGAAAGCGTTCCTAGGTTTTTTGCTCAACACAAGCTCCAATATCCTGACCTAATGAAGTTAAAGTCTTTGATATCTCAGGGAAAAAAAAAAGCAGTAAACAAAGATGTTCAGTATTTGGTTTTAATCTGTGTTGCTTGCAAAGATGATTAATGTGTGAGGTACATCTCAATATTTTATTATATGCCAGATGATATTTCTTTTCATCTTGGCTTGTCCGTATCTGTTAGTTGCTTGATATTGCAGTCTTAAACATAAAATAGTGATATCTCTTTTAAATCTGTTCTTGAAAATAATTTTTGGGGTTGTTTGGACTAACAAAAATCTCACTAAATTCATTCTCATGAGGTGTTATCTCATGCACTGACTGTCTGAAAAAGCAGAAAAGTAGACATACTAGGGTTAGTGGAAGACATGCACGTCAGAATGGGTTTTGTGAGCATTGTAAATGGCCATACACATTATCCTACTGCATATTACCTTACTTGACTTAAACAAATTTGAATTCATTGAAATGAAAGAGATTTTTTAAGTGACATTAGCGTGTTACTTATTTTGAACAGACATATGAAAACAGATACATGGCTAAAAAGGCCTCCTATTACCTCCTATCCTCTAGAGGGTTTGAGTATATTAAAAAAATGTCAGCACATATAGTGCAAAATCTTTATCTCCCTTTTAGAAATTCCTGCCTGTAAAACTGTGACTCTGAGGGGTCAGATTGTTCCATGTCATTAAATGGGAGTTAATTCTCCAGAAAGGTGAAAGAAGAAAACATTTTAAGGTTAGTATGGTGCAGAAGTAGATCTGATAGTCCATAAGGAAAAAGTGACCGTCACCTGTAAGTTTCCATAGAAGTCATGGTAAGATTTAATATTAACTGCAACAGTTTGCTTTTCAAAGAATAGAACCTTCTGCATATAGCTCCTCAAATAGTTTTGTTGTACAGTTATTATACCTTTAGAAATGTGTACTTTCAATTTTCCCATTATGATGAACAAAGCTTGTGGTTACCGTGTGGAATAGGAGGAATCTGTTACGTGTTATATAGAGTTCAGAAGCAGAAGTCTCTGAATTTTAATGGGTCTTGCAGACCTTAGTTTCCTGGGACACACTTGAATGTCAGCTGCAGGCTGTAGTGCTATAACCTGGTCTTCTGCAACTCTACTTAGGAAAGAAGTGGCTAAAAACAGTATACGGCACTTTGCTCATTACTCTTTGGCTCCCTTTGTATGTCTGAGTCCCTACATCTTGCTGAAAAACTTCTTAATCCATTTAACAAAGAGTTAGTGTGTTCCTATAATAGTCCTGAGAAATGAAAGTGTATTATATTATGCATTTGCATTCAATCTGGAAAACTGAAAGAGGGCTAAGTGAAGCATTATGCAAGAAACCTTGCAGGAAATAAAAAAACAAACAAACAAACAAAAAAGAGGAACACAATATGACGCCCCATGTAATAGCATGCCTTTTGCTGGTGTTTAGCAATTGCAGATTAAAAACTGAGAAAGAATAATAGCTGGTGTAGAGTACTGTAGTACTGTCCACAATTAAACTTCAAACAGTTCTGTTCCACATGACTATTTATTAGTGGATGACGGTAGGGTGTATGAGTCAGTATGTGGCTTGTGAACATCTATTTGAAGGACCTGTGCAGCCTTCAACAAGGAGAACCTGCAGAGCGAAAATATAAAGAAATTCTGGCTTCACAGCAAGCTTTTGAAAGCAACGTCTCTCTATCCACTCCGGCTGATGCATTGTTTCAGGGTTTGTCTTGTCAAGTTGTTGTAGTCATATAGTGAGTTATGAAAGAATGCGACATAACTCAGTTGTTAATGAAGCAGCTCGTCACCGAATACTACAAGACCATCATATGTCTCTTTTTGACATGGCATAAAAGAAACGAGCCTTCTTCGAAAAGGAAAAAGTTCCAATGAGAAAGTAAAAATAAAGAAACTGCTAGGTAAAATGTGTATTCCTCAGTGTTACTTGTTTTGCTGTACCAATGTATTGCAGATAATTAGGTTACTCATTTAAAACAGACCCCCTGCCTACTCAAATGTTTTGGTAGGTGGGTGATTGCTCCCAGGCTTGTAGGTGACTGAATTTCTCATCAGCCGCTTGGCATCCCAGGCAGTGATGTAGATCTTCTGACAAGAAAATCAATTGCATCGCTAAGTTTCACAATTTGATTACTTTATAAACAGTCTCTAGAGCAGCTCCCTGTGTGATTATATAGACTTACCGCTGAACTGAAAGCTTAGCCCCACGTGCTTCACAGTTCTAAACAATTTACAGTAATTATTTCGATTAGACGTGTACTGAAATGCTATTTCAATAATGAACAAGGTGACGTGCAAATTATAGAGGGGAACACGCACAAAAGCCTTAAAAATAAAAAAATATAGGGCTAAATTCAGCTCTGAAATTATTGGATGAAGCTCCCCAATTCTTACATTCACAGTTCCCGAGTTCAAATCCCTAGTCAGCTTGGATGTCTCCGCAAGGAGTTTAGTTTACAGAGATTTGGACAGGAATTGTTGTCTGAAGTCTTACAGCAGGATAGACACCTTGTGAAATAACTAGTTTATTTCCAAGGTGTTGTTTGAAATAGTGTGGGGAATAATGAAATGAAATATATCAGTAATGCCAGAATTGGTTTTGTTCACTCTGGTTCTTAAAGAAGAAATTTATGTTACTCAGGTTGATATGTAAACAGAGAATTAAGGTCTTACTCATCAAATAATTATTTGAAACACTTTCCCTTTAGTCAAACTTCATAGAAAGAAGTTCAAATTCCAGTTCTAAGTAATTTTATATTTTCCATTGAGTTGATGCACTGAGTATCTTCTTGTTCTGTTTATCTTGAGGAGATTGGGGGGTGGGGGTAACAAAGAAGTATCATCTTGAACAAAAAGCTAAAAATCACCAATCCCAGCAAAACAGTAGCTGTGGTAAACATGTTAATTATGAAAAGACTTCCACTTCTAGAAAGCTATTTTTGCGTTTTGAACATGTAATGTTTGTTAACTTATATAAGAGCATTATATTTTTTCTTTAATGCTATAGCTTTTCCTTTTATCATCAATATATTTTAATGACTTACTTAGAAGCTCAGCTGCTATCGCTTCTAACCATCCTGTAGTTAGAGTGATAAGATGGGGATCTTCTCCTGTGATTGACATTCTTTTATTTTAAATACAAACTGCTGGTCACATAGCTACTGGCCATTTATGGGTCACTTAGAATAAATGATGAGAAAGGAGAAATATTTTCATGTCATGTGGCAGAAAAAGAGTTTTCATCAGATGCTTTTTTGTTTCCCACCATTATTCAGTTTGTATTGTTTGCTAGCTGTAGGATACAAGCCTTTCGGAAAGGATCCTCTTTGGCTGGAAAACCTAATGAGAAGAGCAGGAAATGAGTATGGAACTGGTAGGATTGGGTATCTGGGACTTCTGAAAAAAAGGCCAAGTCTTTGGATACTTCTAACATGACAGATGGGAATGTACTACAGGGTCCAATTTTCTTAGGAAGAAGTTGGAATGGGATTGATCTTATAGGTGCAAGTGGTACGGATGATTGTTAACTTCACCTCATCAGCTGTTAGGGGAAAAAGTACATCTTGTGAGTAGTTGAACGGCAGAGCAAGGGCCCATAGCGATTTTTGAATATCATTCTTAAGATATGAAGAACCAGCTGGGCAAGGTCCTAAGCAACTGATTGGATGTGTTTTGAGTGGAGGAATGGGGTAGAGATATTGCAAATTAAACTTACAAAATAAACTGTGATTGAAAATACAGTTTATATAATAAAAAGAATGAAAAGCATTTGCCTGCAAGAAAATTACTTTATTCTAAATAAATGGCAGAATACAAATACATAAGAATTAACAGCATGAATATAGCTTATTCCTTCTTCTTGGAGCTCTTAAATGATCTGTTTTCTCAGATTATGTGCACAGATCTTACCTTGATGAAAAGAATCCACCAAGTGGTTTTAAGTAGTATCTGACTTTTGTATTGAAAAATGTCAGCGCAAATGGCAGAGGTTGGAGTGAGGAGGGTATTCATTTTGAAAGCCATTTTGTTTGAGAAATGGGTTTTAATGAGTACTTTTTGTGCAATTTTATTTAATTCCCGGCCAAGACATGAAATTCATAGTACTGAAAAATGCAAACCTTGGAAGTAGGATGAGAAGTTAGACTCAGCAATGTGGGTTTGATACTGAATTGAGGGTGGAACAATTTTCAGAAACCAGTGGGGGAGCATTAGCTCTTATTTTAGGTGACAACAATGTTGGATAATTAAAGTCCTATTTTCTCAGCACTGTGGGAGAGTGTGGGTATTACAATGCCTGCACATTTTCTGTCTACTTTGCTTGAAGGTTGCACTCAACCTTTATTTTATGTGCAAGAGAATGAGCCTAGTTTGAGTTTATGACAAGTTCTTTCTTCATAATAGTCTGGCATAAGGCATAATTTTTGCCTTCTCTGCATAAAATTCTATGTGTATAGTTTCTATTTTACTTTTTCATTCCATTCCTTTGTAAGAAAGAGAGCAATCATTGTTCTTTGCATAGAGAAAAATTTAAATATCTTTCATTTTTTAAGGTGACAATGGTGCTAGTACTGAGTGATTCAAAATGAGTTAGTGTGATGCAGATTGGTGGTCATAGAACAGATTTTTGACCCATCTCTTCAAGTTCTTTCTTGATACTTTTCTGTGGTATGTGGTTTGTAAAACCATTATTTCTTTGTATTATTAGTTCCCACTTAAGGTAGGGAGAGACATGCCCTTGGTGGTGGTGAAGGAGGTAAAGCCATTTTTGCTATGTTCCTCCTACATTGTGAAAGAATATACCTCTTGTTTCTTGTTATATAATGACACTTTTATGTTTTCACTGAATGTCTTTAAGATGCATTTCTCTCCCTGAAGGAGGTAAACTCTTTCTCGTTCTAATCCTGGGGAGTACTTTGCACAGATGCTTTTTAGCTGGCATGCTCTTTTTGTTGATAGAATGGAACTTTCAATCTGTCTAGATATGATTTTACCTGTAGCGGGTTACAAAGAAAAAGATGCCCAAAATATGCATACAAAATGCTTCACTTTAAAGAGATTAGTGTTTTCCATTTTTTTTTTCTGTTGGTGTTTTTCCAGCGGCGTAACTACTAGAATCTCAGTCTCATCTATGTCTATTGGCTAACAGTTAACATTTGCTCTGCCTAGTGACATGCTTCCACTGAAGGCTTATGAGAGAAATGGGAATATCCAGACACAAAGATGCTAACGTGGAGGACTATAAACAAACACACATATATATTTTATTTTGTTTCTTCCTGTTAAGAGGCCTGTTCAGCTTTCTTCCATTTCAACAGAGTTCTAAACTGCAGTGAAAGTGTTAACGCACTTGGCAGGTATGGCAGTGTATGTAATGGACTGGGCCTTACACCATTATGTGCCTGTAAAGTGTGTTGTACATCCACTAACAAGGCTGCCATTCATTTTTTCGATAAATCCTGCAGAGGGGTATTAGGGTCTGTGAGCTGACAATTGATTTACTGCCTGGAAAATTATTCTTTATTGATTTTTATTACATGGAGGCAACCACAAATCTATAGCAGCCTTAATCAGAAAGAAAATGCTAAAGTTAGTGTCATTCTTACTTAGTCAGGCAATTACAAGTAGGAGAATTGGTTTAGTACCTCTAGGTGACATCTACATATTATTCAATTATGAATCTCAGTAATCCATGAATTACAATGCATAAAAGCATTTGAGATCTGGTTAATTAATTTTTTGTTATATGAACAGTGCCCTTTGTGCAGGAAGGTATTTTAAATGTCAACCTACCATTTTATGTGAAATTTGGCAGCAGAAACTAGGTTTGATTTTAATGAAGATTGTTGGGATCTTTGCCTGGTATTTTTCTAATACGTTGTGAGAGTAGGACAGAATCAATAATGTGCGACTATTTACAAGATTTATGTATTATATCTATTAGAAATCAGTAGATATATTTTATTTTTTTTAGATTATGTGCTCAAAACGGGTAGTACGTGACAGGATAGGCCATCCATATGCACAGGGATTGTGCCCCAGGGCTAGACACGCTTGAACTATCTTGCCAAGAGACAGAGTTCAAATAGCAGAAGCCTTGAGCTCTGTGTAGACTGTGCTGAATTTTGCCACCTTCCCTTCAATTAACTCCGTAGGTTGTCTCAGATACAGATGTATATACACAGCTCTCTTAGCAGATCTGGTTCTATTCAGTTCTGTGAGCTGGAAGTTGTAGAATGTTGGAGAGATGCCGATGTGGTACAGGACCACGTGGATTTGTGGTGGATCGGGTGGATCCCACCACGGGATGAGTTATTCATAGAGTATTTTCTTTCTTAGGGAAGAAAGAGGGAGATTAGAGAAGGAAAATAGACTGTTGTATTATATAAGACGAGCATTTAGGGAAAAAAAAATTCTCCTGTAAGAAAGCACAAACTTCCTCTGTGTTAATGAATTTAACCTCTTATGTAGTAGATATAGAATATTTTCCCGCTTACAGGTAGTGGTTATGTGGTATAGTCCAAGATTTTCTACGGATCTGGTTGTGTTGGCTAAGCATTTTATTTTTAAGTTTTTTAGAAAGTAAACCAAATATACTGTTTTAAGGGAGTAAACTACCCCTTTCTGTGGCTCATTATTCTGAGGCCACTTGTCCAGGCAGAGTGGAAGCACAGCTTCTTCAGTGGCTACTTCTATCAGGTATGTAAGGCTCTTAAAAGTTTGTCTGGTTTGTCACCGACTGACATGTTTGAGAATCTTGAAAATATTCTAGGGCCCAGGTATTTTATCCTACTGGTCACTGTCAAGTCCTTGACCCAGGAAGCAGAAATGATGAAATTGTGAGACAGGTTGCTGCTGCATGAAGCTTTGCCACTAGCCAGACAGGAGAAGCATGAAGTTTAGAGCCCAAGTCTCCTGCACACTCTGTTCTTTTCTGATATGATGCAGCTCCAGCTCTATCAAACCACGCTGCTGCTTCCATGTTATTCTTAGCAGTTCCAAGTAATGGCAAATTGTCAAAATCTCAATGTCCAGACCTTTTTTACAAGTCAGTGTGCCGCAACATAAAATGGTTGGGCTGTTGGTTTTTTTTTTTTTTTTTTTACATTCCATTACATATTTCACACAAAGATACTGTCCTTTAGAAAAAACAGAAATTTGAGAGGAGAAGTAGTGATTTTTGTTGTACACAAGCAGTTTAATGAAAATGTTACTGAAATGCCTTGTCTTCTATGAAAATAGTAAATCAATTACAAAAGCCATTTCCTAACCCAGTGTGATTTCATTGTGTTTGACTAGGGCATTTGATAAGCTTTAATTCTTGCTGAGAGCAAAGAGTAAATTTTATTTCAAGCTTTGCTTTTATATGTTTGGAAAAAGGAAGCACCAGAAAGGCTGTTGGGTGTGTGGGTCAGATCCTTGTGCTCAGGGGATGGGTGGCTCTCTGCAACAGCCCTTTGGCTAACAGACTACTTGTAGCTAATGTATTATAAAGTAAGTCACAGAAGGAGTATTTCAAAGGCATTTGGGTAGGAAGCTTCTGTAATTTGCTTGAAAACTTTACTGAGAAGTCACTGGACTAGTAAGTACTCATTCCCATTGGATCCTGGGGTGACAAGTCACTCATGAACCACTGCTTGTTAATGGTACCAAAACCTGAACAGTCACCAACTGCTGTGTGCCACTCAGTTATCACATAGATGTGAAAGCACTGAAACTCTCTATATTCTCTTTTTGCTGCCTTCATCACCACCCTGTGCTGCAGTACTGTTCAGGTCAGACTGGTATCCCTGCCCTCTGGCTGCTTCACTAAGGAAAGAGGGAACAGATAGATAAGTCTTTCAGCGTGAACGTCTCTGGCCCACTTGTTCTAGTAGAGACTTCCTGGGGGACGGACAGGCTGTTTCCCTTCTGCCACTGTCCCTGTCCCTAGGCAGCTCTGAGCAAAGAAGTAAATAGGCCCTTCATTCTTAGAGAATTATAAAAAGTTATAAAAACATGAGCAAATCCAATTATGGCAAGAAGAGCATAGTGTAAAAATGCCATTAATTGATTTCCACTTTTAATGTTTTTCTCTTTACTGACTTGTAGAAAATGAGAATATGCTATGAGTTCAGAATTATTAATTCCTGTGTGATTTGAGGAAAGTCTCTTAAGACATCAAAACATCTACAAAATTGCAATAGATTACTTGATTGGTTTAAAACCAAAACCATCCTTTTGCTTCTCTGGACTGGAGCTCTTGGTTGGGCTTTGTTTTGTTTATTTAAAGGTGATAATTGTGTTTCTCTGCTTCTGGGGATGATTTTCATGATCAAGTTGTTCAATACTATGCGTCACAAGACAAAAGACGATAATGGCTTTGTATAAATATGTTAGGTAAGAAAATACTTTCTTCTCTCTCTACCCTTCTTTACATTCAGACTTTACAGTAGGAGGTTTAGGCAAATACTTCTTAGCAAAATCCTCTTAGCTACTTCTTCCTATAAAGCTAATGATTAATTTACTGGACTGTGGATTCAATAAAGGAATAAATATGAGAGATTTTTCTTGGAACTAAAAAGCAGGCAAGTAATGGCTTTTTCTCATGCTACCTGGGTTGGAAATGCATGCCCCAATTACAGAGGGAACTATTGCTTGCCTAACATAGGAATTAAATTTCACAACAGTTGATACTAAAATTTTAGCAGACTGATGGTGTGGATGCTTACTACTGTGCCCTCTTATTTCAAGGTAGTTGGGGAGATTAGGATTTTAGGGTGTTGTTTCTCTTCTACCAATGTTATGGGATGAGGCAGGAGGCATGACATCCCTGTTGTGTCCAACATACAGCAGGGAAGGTGCTGCCTGCAATCATCTGTAATGTGGGCTTCAGCTTATGAAATTGAGGTTTTTAATGAGTTAGTTGATACACTTAAACTACTCTAAGTCCCAGTAGTATAACACTCTATAGTAGCTGGGCTTAGTATTTAAATGTAAATGTAGCAAGTCAAGTTGTTAATATAGATAAGCAGGTTTTTTTCTTTGCTCTAGGGCTTTTTCTTATTGCCCTTTCCTAATTAAGCTTATAAATTTATGTAGTAATACATGCTAGTTGTCCTTTAAATTTGAATAGAGATACCATCTTCTGCATTTAAGACCTTAGCTCTTCTCTTCAACAAACCTGACGGTTGCTAATAATGATCCCTCCGGCCACTGACTGGCCACCTGAAGGGAGCCCTCCTGCCAAGAGCATTCTCAGTACGAACTGCAGCTTGACAGATAAGAGGAAGACTGGTGGATGGTATTCAGCGACCTTGAGCGTGCTGCTCGTACATCTCAGTGCCCCATAAATTAACACACAATTACACACTAACAGGAGAGATGGCCTTCTTCATGACTCATCACTTCACTACAACTCATTGCATTTTGAACCGCAGCGCTGTTGAGGGGATGAATATGAGATTAATTTATGATGATTAATATTAAAATATTACCAAATACTTTATTCTAGTGGTTGTTTTACTATTCTGAAAAGCTTTTGGGAGAACATTGTAGGAATGTATGATTCAATCATGTGTAGATTGTGGCGCGATTACTTTCTCAGTCAATAATGCTTTGTTCAGTCATCTGGACCACTTTTGAGATGAATTTCTATTAAAAATAAAGAAGTCCTCATTTATTATTCTAGATAACAGTATTTTGATCTCATTAACATGGATCATTTTCTCTCAACTTAGCTAGACTCTGCAGTGTAGCAAAGCTCTTTTTTATATCAATTAGAGGATTTTTTCTTTTTGACCTGACATATAATTAAGATCCTGTTTACTAAACTTACTGGCATATTAGAATACTAATTGCATTACAAACATACTTTCTTATTTCTGAATTGTTTATGATTTGACTTGTTGAAACTAATTTTCATGTCTCTATGCAATTAACTCATTAATTGAATTTATTTACATATGAAAATACTAATACATCACTCTGTTGTACTAGTAATGATTAAAAAAATCATTAATATCCTGATTGAACGAGTTCTTCAATGTGCATATGCAATCTGATAACACTGCAAGTGGCTTTAGGAATAATATCTCCTTTAAGAGTACCACTTCATGCAGCCAATTGAGATTTAAAGAGGACAGCATGCAGCATGGCTAGTGAATCTGAGTATTGTTCCTGTGTACAATATTAATCTTGAGCAAAGGGAGAATGTGGCAATTTTACTCTTTTGGCAAGGAGATACCTGATTGTATTTGAATTGGTTTTGTTAGAGTGGATAGTACTAAAGCATCATAGGAAGAAGAATATGAAAAGTATCAGTGTAGGACAATTAGCATAATGTGACAATTAAAGGAAGCTTCCTTTAAGATGCGATCCAAAGACCATTGTTGTCAATAGTTTCTTTCAACTGACTTGAAGTGATTTTAATACCTTATAGAGACTCAGACAATTTCTCTATCATGAGAGAACAGTATTTGCTGTAAGAAAAATTGCTTAGTTCACAGTGAACCCAATGGAAGGAGTGGACAGGTTCAGCATGTCTGGTGCTGTGATAACAGCAGAGGTTGTGCTCTGTGGGCTGTGCCAGCTGATTGTAAGCAAACTGGAGAAGAGAGGGCAAGGACTGTTCCTTCACGTTGTTAGGTTTTGACATAGTTAATTATACTACTTTGGCCCAAGTTGTTTAGAGGCAGCACATTGTGCTAAGGAAGCTAATCCAGCAGTTCTGCACTCTGAAATCTGTAATGAAATTAAGCCTTGGTTTAGGAAAAACTGCAATGCTAAGTGCTGAAGTTAGGAGAGAAAAAATCCGAAACCAAACAGGTAAAAATGTTGCTGCTTATACAGTTTACCTCTCCTATTTCAACTTAGAAAATAAAGGAATTAAGAAATAATTTCTATTTAATGTCTTATCTCTTTTGAAAGCCTCAAAAATGCTTTCTCACTTGTGTTCTTACTCTTTATTTGTATGGAAATATTTGCTCAAGTATTCCCTAAATGCTATTGCAATAGGAATGGGAAGTGCTCTTGACCATGTATTATGTCTCAAATATAACCCACCAAACGCTTTGGGGTGCAGTTTAAAATACATGATTTTGTGAGATTTTGTGAGTATACTGTTTTGCACTTTTATTTGAGCTATGGAATATAAAAAGTAGGCAAAAGAGCAGAGTTCCTTAACTGCACCTCTGCCTTAAAATCTTACATTAATCAGTAGGCTGGAAGGCTGTTCAGTGTGGTTGAGTGCAATCACAAGGTTAATCCTAAACATCCTAGATATACCTTTGCATTGGAGCCCTCTAACAGTGTCAGGTAAAACCATGTTGATACGGGAGTTTGAAAACCTTCCAAAAAGGTTGCCTTTTGTTACTTCTGCCACTGTAGATACAGGCATCTCATTTTTTGTGTAGGTGCCCAGTCTAACTGTGTAAATACCGAAGCCTTGGTTCCAGTAATACCTTGTGGCAATGGGTTTTACAAGCCTACTGTTTGTTGTGTGGATGCTATTAGAGATAAGAGTTTTGTCGATGTTTAATTGTATCTTCCTCACCCCTCGGAGAAGTAACCCACAACCCAGCATTTCCACCCTCAGATACAAACCTATCAATACTGCAGGGTAACATTTTTTAGATTGTTCATTCAGCTTACAGAGAGAAAGTGTCAAATAAGAGCAAATGTTTTAATTATAAGGAACAATCTTCTCAGCTAAGACAACTGCTATGTTAGCAAAATGAATTTAATATGCTACACAGTCTAGCGGAGTTTTTAATGAATGCTAAGTCTGAAAACACTGCATGAAGCAGCTATGGTTGTATTTGCATATTTGCTCAGGATAATTGATAGAATTGGTTAATTAAATATTGTAAAAGGCAATATTCTAATATAGTTTGTTCAAGAAAAGTAAAACCATGAGATTCAGTAATTTATCTGATTGAATCTTTTGTATATTTAAGCAGTAAGTCTCAATAGGGTATGCATTTCTGGGTAGTATTAACCCAGCTTGGGTGGTAATGGGAAACTTCATGATACAGAAGTCTGAAAAGGCTTTTAGTAAGCATAAGCTTCAACCAATACTCTGGTTCTATACCGGTTTAATATTAGTTCTAAATACAAACTCAGATTGGGTTTCTTCCTGTCTATAATTACACTTGAAATGAACTATTCAGCATCAAATATATTGTGTTGATCATCATTATATATTCATATATGTTAGCATGCATATTGATATACAGCTAATTAAGGAGTGGTAACTAGAAAACACATTTCCGAATGATTATGATCTCAAGTATTTCAGATCTAACTCCTTTTCCAAGGAGGAAAAAGAACAATATATACTTGGTAACATCCTTTGCAATTTCTTAATATCTCTGAAATAGGTCTGAAAATCACTTAGTGTAGGAAAAGTGATTGATTCATAGTCCTTTACTGAAGGTAGTATGTGAAAAAGAGAAGTGGACTTGCAGAATTAGCCAGACAAAATTGGCTGACCAAAGTTTGTGTGCTGCATGATGGATGAATGGATCAATTGATACAGAGTGTGACCTGTTTACCATTACTTAAAACTTAGGGCTAAACAGGTGTAGCATCTGTAGGATAAAAGGGAAAGGAGTTCAAACTTCTGATTCCAAGTGATTATTTAAGTGGGGACAAAAGAACTTGTTCTAATTGAAAAGCAAAACCAGCGTGTTTGAAATCCTTTCTGTAGTTTTCTGTCTGGATGTCTTCATGTGAGATACCTTACAATAAATATATGTAGCTAAAAACTTAAGCACATGGCTAATATAAGCATGATATATAATATGGTGTATTAATAATCATAACGTGTGAGGTATCCTAAACAGACAATTTAATCCTTAAAACTATTTACTAACAATAATGAGTTAATTTGATCTTTAATAACAATTCATGTAAAGCTATGTTTAAATGCAACCTTTTTCCCCCCAAGTTTGTATTATTTAAAATAACCTCTATGAAGTCTAACACTTCTAGCCACAACTTACAATGTTCTGCTTATTCAATGATTGCAAATCTCTAAATAAAGTAACTTTCTGATGTATATTGTTTTTATTAATCAAATAAATCAATTGATATCTCTATGACAACGTGGGTAGACAGCTTCCTGGCTGTGTATTTTTTCTATATTTGACCACCTAAGGAAGATCTTTGAGACAGTCAGTGGTTGTGCAGGTGGTTTCAGTGATGTGTGCACTGTTTTTATTTTTCTCACTGGTGATAGTTCTGACCTTGCATTGTAGAGGTTAATGCAGGTTGCTCTACAGCAGATGTCAGTCTTGGAGAAGCACATAAACTTTGGGCTGTGCAGTTGTGACTCGGTTCATATGAGATCAGTGGCCTTAAAATACCTGCTTTAAGTTGAAACAGGTGTTGAATTATTTCAATTTAGAAGCCAGTTAAGCACACGTGATTCAGCAGTAAGGGTGGAGCTAGTGTTTTACTAGGCAAAGACAGCAACTCTGTTTAATTTTGTTAACAATAAGGATGTAAGATTCGGGATGTTTTAATTCTCATGTTTCCTTTGTCACAGGTCTTGCCATGTTTGCAGTAGCTTTTGTAACTAGCAGTTCGTTATACTGCTAAGTAACATGACACAGTGAATTGTTAAGATGAAGTAGTTCAATTTCTTTTCTTTTCAAAGGACCTCATGTTATCATCTTCTGGAGTCCATACGTACTTAGGATTTAAATAGCTCATTGTTTTTGAAGTGGTATCCCAGGCTTTGTGGGAAAAGGAGTCTCATCTCTTAAGAAAGCTTTCTGGTGGCAGTGTTTTACCTGTGCATTACTTGTTGGTGTCTTTCCACTTGCAATTAAATGGTTGGTTTTAACTTGTAAAAAATTAGTCTAAATTAAGTGCGTGAAAGTTAAGAAAAACTTGGTATCTATTTTTCTGTTATTCAAACTTCTGGGTTAGTTTAGGACGCTTGTTGCTTGCTTGTGTGACCACAGTTGTGTGGGCTCAAGGAACTCTGGAGCTGGAATGCCTGCTGGGTTTGAAGGAAAAACCATTAATTGAGGCTTTGTGAGAAAATAATGAACTGAATGGTGAAAAAAAGCAGGACATATCTTGCTCACATCAGTGGTTAAAGGATTTGTCCAGGAATGGGAAACAAAGTAATAGTCACTATTCATTTTTTTTCTGTGTCTGTATGTTTATTAGTATATCTTAAAGTCACTCTGCTGTAGTTAACTGAGTAAGCAATATCAAAATCAAGACCAAAGATTGTATCTTGCAAATTCAGTGATCTGACTCTGAAGTGTAAGACTAAAATGTTCAGTGACAGGTGCATGCATTGTTGCTAAGGCGATTACTCGAAGCCCAAGGTCGAGAACATAGGTTATACCTACTAGAACTGTTTGTGTAGTTAATACTTTATTTTTTGGAAGTTTTTGCAAAAGAAATTGCATAGATAACTGGGAGTTTATCATACTATATCAAATACTTTTTGATATTGAAACTGCTGTTCAGTTAGGAGATGGAAGTTCTTCCTGGATTAAATGCTTTTTGGATGCTCTGCTATTTAAGATTTACAGACTGTTTAATAAAAAGGATAAGATTGTATATTTAAAAGAAAAAATGACTGACAAACTTTTTTTTGCCAAGGAGATAAATTACGTAATCTGTTCTATCTATCAGGCTACAAAAATAAATTTTCTTTGAAACAGAATGGATTTTCATTAATAACTCCATCTTTTGACTGTTTTTCTAATGCATATTTAACTAGAAGAAGAAATAGAATGCATGCAGTCTGTG
Organism: Coccyzus lansbergi; assembly: GCA_033558105.1. NCBI lineage: Eukaryota > Metazoa > Chordata > Aves > Cuculiformes > Coccyzidae > Coccyzus > Coccyzus lansbergi. The sequence goes on along the minus strand of JAUMJK010000760.1, from coordinate 1,867,773 downwards.
AGTGATTTGACAGCTCCCTGGTATTACAAAGATTATGTTATTAAATTCCTTTTCCACAAAGAGTTACTTCATGTTTCAGTGGTTTCTTAATAGTCCTTGGTAAGAGAGACTTACCTAGCTCTCTGCTAGAGCATCTCTGATTTGAATATGGAAATTTTATGTTTTAATAGCACCCCTAAACATGAATTGTTATTTATCCTTTAAATTATTACTTTGGAGTGCAATTGGATGTGATGCTGTTGGATTTATAATCATTTTAGCGAGCAAGTGAATGGACATTCAGAGAACGCAAGAAAGAGCTAAGATGGTTTTAAGCCTTCTGAACTGGAAGCAGAGTTTTCAGATTTTTTACTATGTTTTTAATATAGAAAATACTCCTTTCAATACCTGGGACAGAGTCAAGACCAGTGTACACTTAGGTGATTATGAATCATTTTGTTGTATCTGTGACACTGTAAAATATATGTCTCGAGGGGAAAGAGGGGAAGAGCATTTTTTTTTTCTAGGGGTCTATAATAGTAAATGAAGAATTGAAAAGGTAATCAAGCAGTTCCTGTTTGGAGTACTGCAGAGAAAAAATAAATATTGGAAACTATCTCCAGGAATACAATCTGCTGAGGCTCTGATGAGTCTGAGTTAAATCTGGTATAGGTAACGCCATAAATAGCTGCCAGTGACTTCTTAATAACTATGCAGGAGACCATCGGAGTTTTGGAGCCCTGGGTGCCAGAGACCTCAGGCAATTGGAGAGTCAGAGGACGGCAAGAGTGGTATAGCAAGTCTTGCAATGCACAGTGACTGCTGCTGCTGCTTTGGGGTTAAAGGGAAGTGCTGAGGAAAATCTCTATCTGTCATTGGCCTTAGTGGAAAAAAAGGATAGCGAAAAGATTTTGTGTTCTAGTGGAACACTGATAAAAATAATGTCCTATAGTGCTGCAGAGACTTAGCTGCGTTCATAGTCATCTAACAATGCAGTTCCTTCTTCTGCATTCTCTAGTCTCTGGCTCACCTAACTCAGCCTGTGCAAATCAGTTCTCTTTTAGTACAGCTTAAGGGCTGGACTCAATCCTAAAGGCCTTTTCCAACTTATATGATGCTATTGTTCTAATTGTGAGTTTAAGTGTAGAGGGAAGGCACATGTACAATAGATTAATGTCATTTAAATCTTCCTTATTTCATACCTGTTTCAAAACCTTTGCAAACTATACCTATACATAGCCACCTAACACAGAATGCTCAGCAACACCAGGCATCTAACTGAGGAGGCAGAATCCTCTTGAAAACTGGCACTAAATATGAAGCTGTGTGGTTCATTTTTGAGGAGTACTGAATAATGTCTTTTTGATTTGAAGGACTGCAGTATTTCTCAAAAAGTATGTTGGCAATCTTTTAAATTATAGGAATGACTCCTTTTGAAAGGAAATGGAAAAGATGCAATTAGTTTGCAAATTTAAACATGATGATTGAAGTCAGATTATCCTTTGATTTAGAACAGTGCCAAAAGACATTTTAATGTGAGGTTTTGTCCACTTGTGAGCAATTAGGACTGTCAGTATAAGTGGACAACTGAACATTTAGGTTAAATGGCACTTTTTTAAGATGTTCTGTTACATTGCATTTGGAAATCTTCCTTTAGAATTACAATCACAACCATTGACTGGATAGCTGAAGTGGCAGAATCTAATTATGGCTGAAATAGCCATGGCTATACCTTTTTAAAATGTAACACAAACAAGCGACTCAAAAGACTGACAGTGGATGGATTGATACAAGAAAATGTTCGTAATGGAGGCAATCTTACAGTGAACAAGTAGATCAAGAAATTAGAGTAGCCAGGGGTTTTGCCTCAGCAAATAGTGTCGCTGGAAGAGATGGGAGAAGATGACATAGCTAATGAGTATGTTTGGATTTCTGCCTCTAAGAAGATTGTTCAGTCATGAAATGGGGGGAAATTATATATGGTCCAATGCTGCCCTTGGTCAAGTACAGACAACTTTTGCTGATTTTATCCGTGCACGTGTGCATATGCATACATATATGTATGTGTGTCTGTGTGTGTGTGTATATGCAAGCTTTCATTCAAATACTGAATTTCATATTGGGGAGTCAGTTTTCAGGCTAAATGGCAACTTTACCTATTCTTATGATTTAATCTTAACAAGCCAATATAAAACAAATAACTTAAAGTGGTAACCGAGGAGCTGAAATTCTGCCCTGACATGTGCCCAGTGCCATCTGTCGATTCCTCTCCTGTCTAGTGGGATGCCCACCAAGTTATCCACATGATTTTTATGATCTATAATCCAGCTTTGAATTAACGTGTTAAAGCCCTATTTTGACCTTTTCAGACCTCTTTTTCCTGCACTCACTGATTTTTTTTAGCGTCACTATACCAATTTTCCTAATGACAGTAAGATATCTGATGGAGATGGGCCTAATGACCTGGAAGTAATTAGCTGCCACATCACAAGCATAACTGATACTCTATTCACACAAACTTCTAGCTACTGCAGTAAATCTGGATAGGCTACTATAGTCATTAAGTGAAGAAGTAATAAAAGGTTGTGGGATTCCAGATAAACCACCTGGCAGAATAATACCTTTTATAAAGGGTGACAGTAAGCAGGTTTGCAAGTCTTGAGAAGGCTTTATTAAAACAAGTGAATACTACTTGAAAGGTGTTCATACAACACCATTACTTTTCTGTCTTCAAGGACTGCATCTCACAATGTGTAACATGTGTAAGAAAAATGAATGCAAAATAATTTGGTTCTGTGAAGTATATCAAGGTAAGGTTACATTGTATGTTGCTTGCCTTTGGCTAGTTCTGTCTTTTGCTGATTTGCAGTAGCATTAAGATACCCTTCTGTTGACAAGTGAATGAGAGAAGGGGTAGCAAATTCTGTTGTGACTCTGGACTTGATCCACTGTCATATCAACGTACTGTCTAGATTAGTTCAATTCTTCCTGACTCCTTTTTGAAGGGAAATTTTCTGTTTTTCTCTCCCCCTTTCTCTTTTTATGTGTATTCCTTAAGTAGCACTTTCTCTTGTAATTGAACAAATATTTTTGTTCTTACTGATTCATAGGCAAACAACTTTGTTAAAGTAATGGAGAAACTCCTGCCTCACTTCAGCAGCAGCAGGCACGGACACTTAGATATACTTAATACACATGGACTTTCTCCTGTGTGGAGACATTAACTTTTTGCAGGTGTCCCAGGTTACACAGACTGATATAGAGCAGTTCACTGTTTGTTTCATGCAAGAACATATTTTTGTAAGTTGAAAGGGTGCGTCACCAATAGGTAGCATCTGTGAAAACCTGAATTTCATGTGGTAGAATGCACATCCTAAAAATACTGAGCTCCTTTGAACCCATAATAGATTGCCTTTGTGGTACTGTGCTGCTTGTCTTGGGCATGCTTTGCAGGAGTCATATTAAAGTAAAGCAATTGCAGTAGATACGAGGTACAAGACAGCATGTTCAGCTTTGTAGGAAAAATACCCCAAATATTGCCATAATGGACAGCCACTCACTCTTGTCTGAAATCCAGCTAAGTGCAATCTCTTCCATGTACCTACAGAGGGGCCTTAGGAGACAATCTGAGGGTGGGTCTGGATGAGAAGACAAACATATAGATACTGTGCAAGTTGCACATTTTTTTTTTTCATTTACTCCTAGCTGGTTATCTCATGGCCTGTGCAGGTCCTTGGCCAACACAAGCTTCAGAGGACTTTTTGAAATTCTGGTAGTCTGAATAATGGCCTAAATGCCAATCTTTGTTAACAGCACAAGAGAAGGCTGACAGACACATCTGCCATTTGTTCAAATAGTTTTCACACGCTTCTACTTTAATACAAAATACCATCTGGCGAGCATTTCTGCAAATGGAATTCTTTTCTTCAGTCTACCCACAAACCTAATTATGAATGTGAGGACTGTAGAGGTTACCTTTTAAACATACAGCCAACATTTCTGGTAAAAAATACACCTGCAGTTCTTATTTGTGTGAATTATTTAACAGATGGCAAAACTGCATTTCAGTTATTACAGCTATCCCTACTGTGGAGGAGAGCAGTGTTTATGCAGGGCTAGATTCTAGTGTTGACAGCATACAGTACTGCTTGGCATGCTTAAATGTGATGGGGTCTGATTCACAACTCTCTTTTTCTGATTATTTATTTTATATTATCTATGCTGAAGTGGTTTGTAAAGCCGAGGGGCTTCATTATTTTAATGAGGCCTGAATTGCATCAAATTACTCTGACGGTGTAGGACTTCACAGAGAGACCTGCACTGTAACCTGTTGACTCATCTAAATCCTGAGACTGAGGACTGAATTGATCTGTTGGACTCCTTCTGGGGAAATTAGACTGTACGATTCAAAAAAGCCACAAAACCAACAAGATGCACCAAAGCTTTAGTAAAATTACTGCTCTTCTCCTCTGAATAATTTTTGTCTAGTCGGATGCGTTTCTGCAAAGTTGTTTTCAGGTGAAGTGGCCAGAGTTTGAAAGTTTACTGAAGCATCTTAATTTTTATTGCCACCATGCTTCCTCCTCTACCTGATCTAATCACTGTTGTTTAAGCTTGAACCCAGCTATTATGTGTCTCAGGTTGACACGAGAGCTGAAAAGAAGAGAGCAGACTGTCAAAACCAGCTGTCAGCGCAGATAGGAAGAGTGTGAAATTGAAGTAATAACTGGAATATCCACAGCATCTGCTCAAAGATTTTAGAGATTTTGACCAGTTGGCATCCTCCCAGCCCCAGCTGAGTGACAACATTTAATATCAGTCAGATACCTTTGTCTTTCATCTGTACGCATGATATAATGTCAGGTGCTGGTACACTTGAGAAAAAAGCTTTAAAATTATGGAGGAGGATTTAATCCTGACAGTTGAGCCAACAGGTGATTAGTGATGATGGTAGTTACTGTATTCTAAGGGCAAAAATACTTGCAGTGATATTTAACTTCGCCTCTTGTAAACGAAGAATTTTATCTGTAGTATGATATATTTGTAAATGGACAAGCAAATAAGGTCAGCAGATGAACTGTATCACTATGTAACCTACTGCTAACAATGAGAGACATTAGACAAACAGGACATTCTTTGGAAGAATTCAGTTTTTTTGGAATCAAGCTGGACAACATTAAATATGTGGGACTGTAGAACTCACTTATGATAATGTTCGTAAGCCAAAATAATTCTTCCTGCTTCTCTGTCACTTGCAGCCTTTGTAGTAGAGGACATAAGATTTGCTCATCTGAGAGTGGGAGGAGGTTGTGTGAAGGGCTTGGAGAAATTCTCACAAGTTACCTGGTGTTACATTTGGCCTCTTCTGAAGCCCTGGTTTGGGATTTGGATCTAGCCCTTTGTGGGTTCATCTGCTGCATTGTTTTTGATTGTTTTTATTTCCTCCTGCTAATGTATAAGCTCCTAATCCTTCTTTTACTGCATTTCTTTTCTTTCTTTTCTGTCATTTCGATTGTCCCTTTTGACCTCTTTTTTTTGACCCCCACAGTAATCCTTTCCTCTTCGTCAGCATCAGTTTACAGGCAAACATTATTCTTTGTAAAAATTCTGTGTTTTATGCTATCAGGTCTTAGTACAGAATTAGTCTGCAACTAATTCATTCTGACCTTGGATATTGACCTTTATGAGAATTTTCTTTCTCTTACTACCTGGTTTAGTTTCCTTAGCAGTAGCATAAAGCAGCCTTAAGGCTGACAAAGCATGAGTGTCTTTGCACATTTTGTCGTCTGAATCAGTTGTGAAAAGGTAGACAGTTTTTATCAATGTCAAAAAGCTCTCCTCCATTCTTCTTATTGTGGAGGAACAAGAGTGTTAAGCAAAGAGGATGTAAGGGAAGGGAGATTCTTGGAGGTTTAGGTTGTTTAACCAGTGCACTTCGAAAAGTCTTCAACAGTTTGTGGAAAGATCTGTTCTTTGCAACAGTCACCTGATGGGTGACCAGTTCTGTGTCCTTTACCATATGCAGTTTTTCCCAACTTACATGTCATTATAATGGAAGGACTAATATTTAAAAACAAGATCTTGGATATCAAATACCAAACATGTTTTAATACTTTTAAACTATTCTTAAAGATATTTCTACAGATGGTCAATCTTGCTTTCAAAACCTCTACATTTTGGGTCTCAATACACATTTTCCGTTCTTGTGTGTTTGTGTTTTCTGCTTCATATGTTTTTTTTTTTTTTTTTTTGAAAACAAGTTTTCTACTTGGTAAAATGACTGCTTCATGCCTCCCAGCTATTCTTAGATATCAGGAAAGAATCTGGTTGGAATTAACCTGATTCCACTGACATCTTGCTGACAGACACATCTAAAGGGCTGGAAAAGATGTCATAATCTTTGGTTATGTAAATATCTGAATCGAGATTGCTCTGAGGCAAACTGCAGAGCAGATGATAACATAGCCCTTCTATACTACATCAACAATCGTTTTGACAGATGAATTTGAATGGTAATATTTCATGAATAACATTTTAGGAAGGGGAGAGGAGGCATTGTATGCAGTATGGAAACCTATCACCGAAATACATCTTCATATCTGTAAAGTATGAGCGTTTTTCAGCTCTCTTTAACAATTTGTTGAGGAAAAGCAAATCTCTTCTGTCATTTCTCCTTTTGTTCGTAACCAATTCCCTAACCCCCACTGTTCTGAAATTGTACAAAAAGCAGAGAGAAGTGTGGCTTAACTTTCCTTTGACTGTCAAGGGTGCACTTATTTCATGTGGCAATACCTTGAGAGGGAAATGCTTGAGGAGTCCTCAGAAAGGTATGGAGAGTGAGTTTTAGTTTACTGGAAATGGGAAAATAGGCAGTGATCTTAGACAGCTGTGTTCGTGGAGGTGAAGTATGGTTAGGAGTAAAGGAAGTCTGTGGGATGTTAGACGGAGTAGCTATGGCTGGAACAGGATCTGGCCCAGGATAAGGAAGAGAAGGAATGCTGTGTCTCTATCAGAAGAAATAGTGACTGCTGTGAAAAACGCTGTTTCAGTTCAGTAGCTTAAGGTGGAATCTTTTGGTGCTGAGCCACTTCCTTTGTCAAGAAATGAGCTAGACACAGTAGGATGCAGGTAGAAGCAGATCTGTAGAACAGAAGGTGATGGTAAGGACCTGGGGGGAGTGGGGAAGAGCTTACTTTAAACTACCCTTATTCTGATTATATGGACTAAATACCCTCTAGTAGCCCAGTATGTTTGGTATGCTGTCAGCGAGCAGTTTCTCTTCAACGTCTTCTGAGGAGGAATCTCATTTTACAATGCTATAAGACACAAGTCTACAAACCAAAGAGTTCTCAGTGGGACAGCTATGGGGTTTGCTTCCTAAGTGCATTGCTGATCGTAACTACAGTGTTAATGTAGGTACCTTTTTTTCTTCTAGAGATCAAACCATTGTGCAGTCCTACTTGATGAGCTTAATGTGAGCTTGGGACATGTCTGCCAAGGAGGTCTGTCTTTGCAACGATTTTTTTGTGGTAGCTGAGACATGATCTCTCTTTAATTGAGTTGCCTCTAATGCTGAATATGAAGCACTTATAAAGAATAGCCTGGAATGTCTTCCAGCTCTTCCGATTCTGCCACTGGGACTTAATGAATGATAAAGCATTTTAATAAGCATCTTGCAGCTGTGCATCTCCACTTAAGCTGTTAATGCTCATTCTTGATATCCAGGCTAGTTACAAAATTTGTTTTTACCCAGATGTTCCAGTGAGGTAAGTTCTTTTTGTACTGGAATCTCAGTAGGAGAAAAGGGACATTAGTATTCCCCTATGCTGAATTCAGAATCTACGGGAACACATAATTTTTACCAAGAGTGCTATTACTTTTTATTTTCACATGTTTCTTTATGTAGCACTTCAGGTCTCAGTTTTGCTGAGGGGCAAAAGAAGCTAAAATTGCACTTTAACGTTTTATTTTTGCCATCCGTTCCTTTTAGTCACTGGTGCAGGTGACACCACTGGGACTTGCTGAACAAACCAGGATAAATGATGGCTATTTACAAATAAGTGAAAGTGAGTGCTTACCTGTTCGGGAGATAAGTCACCTTGGATGCCATCTGTTGTTCTCAAAGGGATGTCTACTATTTATTCCTACAGCAACTGCATTTTGTGCCTCTTAGAGCTCTTTAAAATCATATCAGTAAAACTGCTTTGTTGTGAATCTATAAAGCATCAGAGAGGTCAATGTCCTGATGTAGCACCTCCTTCCTTTTAGTGCTCCTCCAGTCATCCTTTGAAACAACTAATCAGGTTGGGTGCTTTACAGGGAAACTGAAGAGATGTTTTCACTGAGATCAGTTTGGCATTTCCTGCCTAATTTTTAAGTGAAGTTTTTAATTGATATATCAAAATAGACTATGAAAAATGATTGGGTAAGAATGCCACAACTACTCCTTGCGGTGTGCTTTTTGTTACCACTTTTCTATGTGCATCTCTTTTGCTTGCAGGTCTCATGTTCATGCCCTCTAGCAGCAGGAACATGCAGAGAGGATGTCAAATCTCTCGCTGCCAAATGATAATGGAGATTTTCTTTAGCTCAGGATAGAGGTGTTTGAGGATCTGACTGTTTTCTCTTGAAGTCAGACCGGGGCAGATTTCAGAAAGAGGGGCTGCAACTGACACCAACGTTGCATTTTTTTCTAGATGTCAGTGTGTCTCCCACCTCTATAATGACAATTTCCCTGAGGGGATCTGAACCCATGCATCACTCCATGTCTGAACAAATATATGGCTTTACTGAAGCCTGAGTTTTATGAATACCTGCCTGTTTCTGCCACTTAATTTCTGGGAGAACAAGACAAGACCTCCTGCAACCCCCACCCCCGCCCTCCCAATTCTCTGGTTGTGGGCCATGACAGTGAGTGTCATTGGTGTCAGATCACTGTGAAGTAATGATAATATTAAAAATTTAGGATGTTGGGGCTGTCAGACTGTGTGCTTAGATCTCTTCTGCTGGCATCTAAACTGAAATCTGAACACTGCGTTGCACCAATAGGACCGCAGCGTTACTACATACATTAATAAGAAGTTCCAGATACACATTTTGATGTGAGCTTGGATTTCTATTTTTACAAGACTATAGCTTACTTGTTTGTGTGTGGGGGTTTTGTTGTGGTTTTTTTTTTTTGGAAGGGGGGTTGGTTTTTGATAGAGGCTCATCCAAGCTGAATTGCTGTTTTGTTTGCTACAAGAAGTATATCTCTTTTTACATTATTTATGTGCTTGGTCTACTCCTTTGAATCAAACCAAATGACAACATGTGGGTATATTGCAATAGGTACTACAAAGAACCAAAGGTTTTATTTTTAGGAAAGGAAGGTCGTCTGGAAGTATTTTAAACCCTGAAGTACTGGCCACTGTGTTGCATACAGAAATTGAAGCCTCCACACTAACGGGATAGAAAACAGAGGGGGGTTTTACTCCAGTCAAGGCCTGGGTCTATAAGAATCACAGAATCGCAAACTGGTGGGGGTTGGAAGGGACCTCTGGAGATCACCTAATCAACCTCCCCTGCTGAAACAGGTTTGCCTGCAGCAGGGTGTATAGGATCTTACCCAGGCATGTTTTGAATATCTCCAGATATTGCCTATCTAGGCAGACTGTTCCAGGGCTCCATTGCCCTCACAGTTAAGAATTTTTGCTTTATGTTTAGTTGGAAACTCCTGTGTTCCAGTTGGTGCTCATTGCCCCGGTTCTGTTGCCGGGCACCACTGAGAAGAGTCTGAAACCACTAGGGTTAGGGTTAGGCAATGGCACAGGCTGCCCAAGGTTGTGGTTGAATTGCCATCCCTGGAGGTATTTAAAAGATGTGTAGATGTGGTTTAATGGTGGACTTGGAAGTGTTAGGTTTATGGTTGCACTCAATTACCTGGAAGGTCTGTTCCAACCCATAAAATTCTGTGACTTCCTGGTTGTACACAACTGCATCACATCCCTGATTTCTGCAGGAGCTTGCTGCCTGCGTTAAAAATGTCTGAAAATACTGTTTGGATATTTTTTTTTTTTTTGCATATTTAACCAACACTTGAAAATGTAACGCTTTCTTCATCTTGTGTTTATGGTAAATTTACTCCTAGTTACCACTGTTACAATTAAGGAAGAAGCTAAAATCCTAATTGACTTTGAACGTATCCTCAGTTCTTGTCAATTTAATTTATCAACATCTACATGTGCTATAAAATCACTGTTAAGTAATACATATCCAGCTGAGTATGGGTTTTATTTTAATGAACATGCATGTAAAATATGCAAGCAATTATTATTTATTGAGCTATTTCTTATTTAAATTAAAGTTGTTAAGCTACTGGGAATACAACCTGGATACTTACATAGGCAATTATAAGATTGAGAAGGGTTTGACACTTCAAGGGACTTCATAGAATTTGTTATGGTTTGTTTCCTTAATCTGCTTTCTGTATCATTTTCCTTCTCCCCTCCTAGTAACAATTCTGACTAATTACTTGTGCAAAATGATCATTCATCTTCTCCAAACAGTCTCAAAAGTAATTTTATTGTCATCTTGTTGAAGTTGTTAGAGCAAAAGCTTGTGGGGGGAAAAATGAGATGAAAAAGAATCGTGCATTGCCTTTCCTGTGGGCATTGCCTTTCCTGTGAGCATTGCCTTTGCTTAAATAGGCTGTTATCTCTGTCTGACCCTCCTGGCGTTCCTGCTCTGCATGTTTGGGGAGGTGCAGCAGAGCTGGATTGGACCTGATTCTTGGTGTTTTCTGTGTTCATCTGCTGACAGATTTCTTCTTAGTATCCGCAATAATGTTGGAGATCAAGACAAAAACCTCGCATTGTGCTGCTCTGCCTGACACTGAGCAGAGAGTATGTGGGATGTTTTAGAGTCTTCTATCTATATCTCTTGTTAATTCATGTGTGCATCTTATGAGATGGAACGTCTGCCTTACACCCATTTCCTTTTTCAGCCTATATCTAGACATCACTGTCTTTCATTGCAACAGCCAGCAACTAAACACAAACAGGAGTTTCCATGGTTAGTGTGAAATTCCTCAGTCCAGTCATTTCTGAATATTGAGCATTCTTTGAAAAATTACTTGAAAAAGTCTTTTAACTACTGGGGAAATACTTCTCCCAAGCTTCAGCTCTGCTGGTGTTCTCAGTGCTGCACATATGATGCTCCATTTCCTCAGTCTACTTTTAACTGCCCTAGTGTTTTATTCCCTTCATTGGATATATTGACTTCATGAAACAGTTTGATACAGCATGTTTTACATTTATGAGCACTTTGGCACTGTTAATTCCTTTCCATCAAGTATGTGGATATGTTTAAACAGGTGAGGATTAAACCTTAGTGGTGTAAAGAGATTTAAAAAGAAAAATAGAAAGTTCTTTTTTTCTTACCTTTTTTGAAATATACATGTACATTTCAGCAGAAGAAACAGGACACTCCTGCAGCTTACAGTTTATTTTTGGGAATGAGCTGGAAAAAGGAGATGTGCTCACTTTGAGGAAGCTTGTGGAATGCTAGATACCTAGATGACTCATGTTGCAACCACGATATGTAAGAGTTAACGACTATCTAAAAAGCATGTTTACCATATGCCAGTTCAAGACATTATTTTATACTCCCTTTATTTTTACTGTCTCCAACTTTCAAGAGAGAAATACCCATGAAAAATCACATCAGGCTTGTAAATAAAAGATAAAATTGACCAAAGTCAGTCTTCCTTTAGTGAAGTAGAGAAGATTACATTGCCTCTTGGTAATCTTTGGTCAGCGTTGATGTGACTTCATGCTAAATAAAAGTCTGACATCTTGAGGTCTTACCCTCATTAACAGGAAGAAAGGTCATTTTGAGTAGCATATTGCAATGCATAAGATAAAGGAAGATTTAATGTCTGTAGGATATGTCTCATTAAAGTATTTTGTTTCAGATTCAGATTGTAATCAGATATTGACCTTTGCAATAAGAGAAATAGCCTCACTGACATTCTAGGAGAGGGATAAAAAGAAATGTAGTCTTGCTGTGCAGCAGTTGCACAGTTTGTGTGTAATTGATCCCATCCAAGTCAATAAATACATCTTGCTATTTAAAAAAAAAAATCACTGAGAGAAATTATCAGATAAAAACTACATCTTAATGGATTGTAATGTTCTCTGGTAATTAAGAAGTGCTGCATTTGTAGTCCCTTTTGAGCAGATGATTTCCAGAATGATTTATGACTTGCTCCGGTTCCCATATATCAGTGAAAGTTTTGTGGTAAGACTCCAGAGTAGACTCTTAGCCATGCATTGCTGTGGAGAGAATTGTTTTGAAGCACAGAAAGCTATCAATTTAACATTATTTCCCTTATCTGTTGTTTTGTACTCAGTGTAATCTCAAGATTATAAAAGTTTTGGGGTTTTTTTGTGGTGAAACACTGTGCTAAAATGTTGATCTGAGTTCTGTCCTTAAATGGAAGTTGTGGCACTTGTATCTTAGTCTTTGATTTGAATTTGATCTAAATTAGCACGGCTTTTAGTATTCATTAGTTGATGTAGCAATAATATATTTTTTCTAGCTATTATAATTTGTAAAATGTCAAGTCAGCTTATAAAAATACTTAATATCACAGGTTTCAGAATGAAGTTGATCAGTGGCTGTTGTATCTAACATTCCTTTCCAGATAATTTATTCTTTATTGCAACAATGATCCTTTAATCTTTAAATAATCACCTTGAACAGTTGGTGTGAATTTTGAGAAAAAAATCAAGGGATGCTTTGTTACCTGCTGTTTAAATAAATATTGAAGACTTTGCTTGCTAGTGCTGCTGCTTTTTATCAGTTGTAAATGCACTTTGAAGTAATAGAGCACAATCCCTAGGAATACTTAATACTAACACAAGATATAAAGAATAAAGCCAAATATCCATCACTTATACGGTTTTAGTTTATGTAAGAAAACGTCCTCCAAGTTAAAACTCAAAGGAGAGAGCTATCTTTACCTTCCTATATATGATCTGTTCCTAACCCCTCCTGTCTTCACTGCCTGTCCCTAGGTTTACTATTTTGAGATTTCAGAAAAGAGGACTTTGTGTTCACGAATTTTTTAACCATGATCTTCTCCAGACAAGACTTTCAGCCTTCCCCAAGTCCTAGCCCTTTTAGTACCTCTTGGGAGAAGAGATGATGTTTACTTTCAAGTTCTATGTATTAAGTCTTAAGCTAATTTCTAAGAGTTAAAACAGTGAAGTTGTATTCCTGGGTTTGTTTTTGCTCTGTTCTGGATTCTGTTTTATGAGGAGATCATTTCATCTAATTCTTGCATTAAGAGAACCCAAAAGGACTAAATATGGATTGCTACCTTTTATGAATTTTTCACAGTGACAGAATGATATTAAAAAAAAAAAAAAAAATCACTTCTCTGCATAAATTAGTTTAAGTATATTGGAAGAGATGCTTATGGGATAAAAATTTTAGGAACATTTTTGTGTTTGCATAACCAGATGTAGCTCCTTTCTCATGTGAAAAAAAATGGTCTTATACCTCTATCTAAGTTTACATTGAATATTAATATCCACAATATCAGTTGTTTTCAAAGACAAGTACGTGAAAGAGACTGCTTATGAGCAAGCTCCACTAAGAAAGTCAACGCTTTTGAACCAGTTCAAATTAAACCTTTTGTCTGAGCCAAGTGCTTCAGTGTTTCATGGTGTCTTGTAAGATGATGTGCATTATCATTAAATATTGTCTCCTTGGATTGTTTTCGTAGTAACACTGGATAACTGGACTTGATGGTAAATACTAATATTCATGGGAGAAACCATCTCCAGTTTCCTCTTCTCCCTTCATTTATGTCAGTTATTTGCTTTGGGATTAAGACAAGTTATCAGAAAAACCCTTCCATCTTGGGCAGGGAATTATGTCACAACAGGGCTGGATTTCAGAAAGACAAGAACATGGGGGGGGATGTAGTCTAGTTTCACTCTTGGTCCACAGACCAGTTCTCATAGGAACTTTTTTCTTTGGAAACTAAGGTTTATTCTGGCCATTCAAAATTCCTGATAGAAGTCTTTTCAAATATCCAGTGGCAACAGGGGTGTTCTCTTTTTTTGTACACAGAGATCAGTGTTAAAAGTGGCTGGATAATCTGTTGTTACAGCCTCAGATCTTACTGTTTCTAGGTAAAGGAATATCTGCATTCAGAGCCCCACTGCCTAGCTATCATTTATCATCCCAGCACTGAAACTGTTTTGCTTTTGTCTGAACAATCTGATGTGATCTAATCTATTCTGTCTTCTTATATTGAGATTAACAAGCCGTATACCTTCAGGCATAGGCCAGATCTCCAGCACGAGAGAACAAATGAACTTGAACAAGAGGTCATTCAACTGCATGAAATATATCACACAGTTATTCTAAGCCTCGTGCTGTGTCTATAATTGTCCCTTGTTCTGTCATTAGAGCTCCCCTACAAGTCATTATTTTGAGGCAGCAGAGCTTCGGGGAACAGTCAGCCTGATGGTTAGTATAGTACTGAATAGATAATGTAAATATCTCCCAGTGCAGAAATACAAGGAGCAGGTATTTAGATTAAATGTCATAAAAAGTGTGGTGGTTAATCCCTTTTTGACTCTAAATTAAGTAGTGCTTCCAAAGACTGCTTTTTCACTTGGAACCTTGAAATGGTGATTTTTTTACTGACAGGATTTCACAAAAAATAAATGGAAACAGGGCAGCAGTTGTGCTATGAAGTTTTGAAAACCACATTAAAATAAGACCTAAACAACAGAACTGCTGTCTTTGGCAGTATGCTTCTGCAACTCTCCATGAAACTTAACATTGTAAGTCAACTCATTATGTAATTAGGAAAAAAAATCTTAATATTGTCCAGTATAACAGATGATGGAAGCTCTTTCATTTCTGAACTGAAACCTGTTTGAATCTGTGGCTTCTATATATCGCATGCTGTGGTTGGCTGCTGTTACAATTGTTATTACTGTGCTAGAGTGTCTGTAGAGCACTTAGCAATCAAGTTCCCTGCTAGGTCTCCTGGCCAGTTTCGTAGGGACTCCTCAGACCTCTTAATGAACTACCTTCCCATTAGTGCATCTCAGTGCATAGACTCAGTCTCACAGTCTTTACTTTCCAGAGCATATGTGCACCTGGAGAGATATGTTGTGTGAGTGTGTTTGGGTCGGTGGTCTTAAGACGGCCTGCAAGCAGTTCATAGGCTGTTTGTACCAGAGTCCTGAACAAGAGATTTATGATATTATGTGGGAGCAAAGTTTGACTTTAGTACAAATACGAAACAGTTTTTGGTGAGTAAGAGAAAGGGGACAGATTTCTTAAGTAGTCCAAAATGTCTGAGTGATAGAAGAACTAAGAGAATGGTATTTGAGGTGTACATGTTACCAGAGAAGATAATTCCCTTGTGTACTCATCACAGTCAGCAGAATGTTTCCTTCATGGAGCAATTCATGGACCATGAAGTAGTAGTCCATCTTCCTCTCTTGACCATGGACGAGGATCAGGGAATATGAAGTTCCCACAGTTCAAGGCATGGTGTGAAATTTTTTGTCTTACTTCAGAAAAGAATGTGGAGAGTTCATTTCAGGTATACCAGTGCTATAGAATTTCAGAGAAGTTACAGATGATAGTAGATGTTTTCTAGACAGGTGAAGAAGACAGATGTGTGATGGACAGGTCTTTACAGGTGCCGGTCTGTATGTTTCCTAACATTGAAGATAGGTTCACAATGCCAAATAAATACCAAATATCCATTCAGAAACTCAACACCAGATGAATTTGAATAGGAGCTGTAGGCCTTTTGGCAAAATGTTAGTCCTCTAAGTTGACTTTGGTAAAAAATGTCAACAGGTCATTAATTCTTGTTGTTGTGATGGCAAAAGTGGGTATTATTTGAAATATATTAAAGCAGGCCACAAGTTTTCAGAAAGAAAATAATAACATAGATTTGCTGCTACTGCTGAACTTCATAATCTCTTTGCAATCTTACTTGAAATGAATGGGTAGATAACGGTGACACAGCCAGCTTCATAAAGGAAAACAATCTTATATCTCCACATAATAAATTCAATTTTTCACTGTTCTACTATAAACGATAAGCTAACAGAATCCCAAAGGAAAAACAGAAACACAAAATGGTACTTGAGCCATTCTTCTTCCACTGTTTACTTTGAGCACAGGAAAAAACCCAAACCCAGTTGCTCTAAGACTTCGTTGCTCTTGTGTATTCACAAAAAAAGATGCATCTGATTTTCAGCCTGTTAAACACAGGGTTATATTTATTCAGATTATAATCTGAATAAAGAGCAGCATGGTCCTTTCTAGGTAGATCTTCCTTCCAGGAGGTTGTACAGAAGGTGTGGAGGAAAACCAACATTCACATTTCAAACAGAGCTCCAAAATGATAGAGCTGCACTGAGAGAGAAGAGGTACAACTGGTTGTCTCTTGAGGTCACCCTTTAGAATGGAACAAGTGCCAGTTGTCATGAGGTCATCTTCTGTGTGATCAGTATCAAAAGCTCAAAAGTGATCACTCGTGTTTTCCTAAAATATGACATGATGATGAAACTTTTGAATATCAAAGACAATAGTTCCTCTTTATTTGTTTCTGAAGATGCCAGTTCACAGTCTGTGTTTCCCAGCTTCTCTCTTTCCAAAGGTATAGGAAGATCACCAAGACCACTTTTTAAATGAAAGTACCAAATCTTAAATATAAGAGGCCTGAGAATCATGTTGACATTTCCCCCTAGTGCTACTGGAATTAAGGGACTTGCAGTACAAAACTTCCAGAATACCCTGTTGTGAATATTTATAAACTTGTATTTATCTCTAATACGTACATGTAAAAAATTCAGTTCTCATAGCACACAGTCAACAAATGTTATTGCATCTGCATGTTCAAGAGAGGAAAAAAAAAAAAGAGAAAGAAAAAAAAAAAAAGGACACAAATACTCTTACCCAGTCTGTTTCTATATCAAGTGTCAAAGCAACCTAAGGCTCCTGGCTGCTTATTTCAGACTGGTAACTGAATGGCAATGCTAATTCAGTGCAATTTATAGAATTCTGTAATTATTACAACTTATCTATAAAAAAATCGTGAAGTGATATGGAAATTTTCTCTAATGTATCAACTATTTTTGCAACTATGTAGTGTATGAAAGAATCATGCTTGGCTAGGATAGGAAAATAGAATAAACCCTGCAGGCATACAATGTTCTGCTGCTTGCTGTGCAAGTTCCTTATTTATAAATATACCAACTTGCCTTGAGGAGTTTGGAATCAAGGCTTAGGCTGATATTTTGTATTAAAATATCTCAGTTTTGTGATGAGGACTTAATTAAATGACTCCTAGAAAACCATAATATACATCTTTTTTAGTGTTTGTGTCCATGTTTAATGACTTATTTTTTCAAATGCTCTATCTGACCTTTCACACCCACTGGGTCACTGTACCATGGACCTCTTTGTATGATTGGCAGGAGATGGGTGAGCCTGTCCTTTCATATCAATTCATATTTCAGAAATAGAACACATTAACATTATGAAATGTAATGTATGACTCAGAGGTCTAAAATATGTCTTAATTCTTTTTTTCTGAACTCTTTTATTTTAAGCACCCTGTGCCCAGAGGGCAGTGAAAGTTTCCCTCTGAAACTTGGGTCTTGTATAGATATTCTATAGCATAGATATTATATTGAAAATATTGCGCATAAAATAAAAGAATAAAGACTGATGTTCAACTAAGTTTCACTATTTGGTTTTCATAATATTCTCTTATTTTATGTCATGACAATAAGTTATGAAAAATAACTTAAATATTTTGGACTGGTCACCATGCCCTTGATATTACAACATTATTCAGAAATGTAGAGAATGGTGATGTGGACTTGCTGTTTGGTCAATACACGAAGTGCTATAAAGGGTCAAATTAATACCTGATACCACTCTATGTAACAGATTGGCAATACGGCCATTGATGATGAGACAGGAGAGATTTTGCATTGATATAGTCTCTTTTCAGAGATTATTAGAAGACTGGAAATCTTGTATTAAATTATGCCACAAGTGAGCAGCTCAGGCCATGGATAGTGAAGCTGGAACTGGCTTTCCAACTCGCAGTACTAAGGTTTAGGGACATGACTTGCCTCATAAACAAAATGTAAATCTGTGTTTTGACTTCTGTTTTGGATTATTGCAGTTCAGTTCCCCCAGTTATGACCACACTTCAAAGCAAGTTTAAGTCAAAGCAAAGCTAATGCGTAGCTCTTGAGAAAATAAGCTGCTGAGAGATCACTTGTCTGGTACTTGCTGCACCGCTGCTTCTTGGTAATGAATCATGTGTTGGATCAGATTTTCATCCTAATGTTTGAGGTATTCTGGTCCAATTGAATGAAAAACCTCACGTATGTGACTGACTTACTGGTCCTCTTAGAATCTGCAAAGTGGTCAGCTTCTATGTTTGCATAGAGTTTGTAAACTCATGGCAAAAGAGAAGACTGATCATAAGCATCAAATGATTGAGATGGGTACAGAACTGTTTTCCTCTATGTGAGTTTCCAGCACTGCCACTGAAGACAATGGACAAGGCAAAGGAACTGAAAGAGATAAAGGCAAAGACAGAAAGGCAAATAAGAATTAGAAGAGAGAAGATGGGGATAAATATAAAGCACAACATAGCCAATGTGAAATCTAGCACTGTGACATTTTGTTTCTTATAGTAATTTGAGATGCAATGGGTTAATGGGTGACAGGCTCTGCTACTGGAAAAGAAGAAAAAGGAGATTCTTACAGACTTGAGTTTTCCATGATCAATTGAATTTAAAAGACTGTGTTTCTGGGAAGACTGTAAAAGATGTTTTTATGTGTGCATTTTGGGTGCCTGTTTTGTGTGGCTGGCTCTGCAGACATAAAGCTGCGTATTTTGATATGTAAGTGAAGTCTTTTCTGTGTCACATTATTTTTTTTAAAGAGAGATTGAATAGTGCACATGTCAAGAGCTGAGAATCCTTTGCATTTTCTTTCAAGCCTTTGTGTACATGATGAGCTAGAATAACCTCCCTGAACTGAATTATCCTTCCATACTATGGTTCAGTGAATATCATTATATTTCAGCACAGCTTGAATGATTTTTAATGCCAAAAACATCAGCAAGAAATACAAATGTTACAAAAATATTGAAACAATACCATAAAAAAGCCCCAGGATCATAAATACTTTACTTTGCAAGGTCTGGAAGGTCAACACAGCTATAGTGTGGAAAATTAAAATGCTCTCTGTGTGAATGGCTTTGGAAAAAGAAAGGAAAAAAAACAATGTTCTACCCTGGCACTACAGTATTTCTATTTGAAGCTGGTTAACAATAAAAGCTATTTTCCTGGTACTTGGAACTGATGAAGTTAATTCATCCATGATTTTTTTGTGTTTTTCACCTGCATGTTCTTAAATACAATATAATTAAAGCAGTATTAGGGAAAGCAGAAAATCAGTGACAGCTTTCATGCAAGTGAGGCACTGCACCAGGTAACACCCATCAGCCTCTGATTTTGGCAGAATGAAATCAAACACGTACAGGCGGGAGCTGATGTTTGTGACAAGCTTAGAATTTGGAAGCTTTCCCCTTTGCAACCAGGTGTTCTGTCAGTGCACAGCCACTCTGTCAGAACACACAGGAACGCGTTGGGTGGGGAGAGAAAACAAGGAGCACTTCTGCTGCGTGTTGCAGATTGCCTTGGTAGAGTTGAACAATTAACATTTTACCCAATCTTCCACCATTCTCAGTTACTGCTTTGCTGCTGGAAACCTGTCGTTGTTCAGTAATGAATCTTGTACGGAGAGTTTTTCTCCTTTGGAGGTCTTGCTATGTTTCAGGGTTCCAGTACTTTCCAGTGTTCACATGCTCTCTTGCCTTTAAAAAAGAGAAACTTCAAGCCCTGCCTGAGTGTGTTGGTTTGTATTTCTCCATGTATGGCACTATGGATGAGTGACCTTTGTATGAGGTGATCTGTGCTTGTATCCTTGTCAGCCTTTCTGAGCACTAATGTGTAAATATTTCACTTTTATGTGATTTTTAATCTTAATTGAAGGGAGGAACCTGTGCGAAATAGAGGAAATATTTATCTTAATGTAATATTTTTAATATAAATTTATATTGCTAGCAGCATGTTCCATGGATGCTCGAAATACGGATAAAATGAAGCTTATGATGATAAAGTAAGTGTTAAAATGTTGGATAGTTTTTTAGTGATCGCTAGTGGAGTGATTGACAATTAAATTTGAAGTTTTACTCCATTTTCAACAGCTGGAACTCTGCCAATGGATGAAATTTCTCTTTAGCAGAAATGGGAAATTAATTTTTTTGCCAGTAACTGAATTACTGGGCCTGTTTTGTGGAGACATCTTATGACATATAGGAAGAGAGCATCAATCTGAGAAATAATGTGCACAACCGTATAGAAAACATTTTTATCATCTTATTATTATATCCATTCTTCACAACTCCTCTGCACTTTTTCTGATCTCCATTTACAATATTTTCTAGATCCTGACAACATAGAGTGCTCTGTTTTTAAAGGACGTCATCTTATAGTGTCTTAAAAATTTCCCTCCTAGGTATTTTCTACCTAGACATTCTAAGGGAAAACTTAGAGAAAGATTCTCCTTACGTTCATGTTGTATCTTGAAACAGCCTGTAAGGAAGCTATTCTACTTCTTTCAGGAAATATGAAGCTTTATTTGCAGAACTATAAGAAAAAAAATGATTTGTTGGAACTTATAGTTTATTCTAAATGAATAATATCAATCAAAGGATGTCTTCTTTTAGGCTTTTACTTGTTTCTTCACATGCCAACTCCCCACAACAGCACTGCAGCAGATTTATGTGGTAATGTTCATAGTGATATGGATGAGAAGGGAAGGTTTGATCTGTCCTGAGGCTATGATAGGTTAGACAATGACACCATAGTTCTGTTCTCCTTGTTGGCCAGTATTAAAGCTAATGCCAGGATGATGGAATGGGAGAAGTGGTGGCACCAGTGCTTATGACAGTGCTGTGCTACTGGTGTAGTAGAGGCACTTACAAAAGAAATAATAGTAATAAAACCTCAACAATTTGTTAGTGACTCATTCTTCACCCTAGTTTAAGCATCATCAGAAGAGCCCAGCTCCCTTCTCTCGACAACCTCCTTTCAGGTAGTTATAGAGAGCAATGAGGACTCCCCTCAGCCTCCTCTTCTCTAGGCTAAACACCCCCAGCTCTCTCAGCCGTTCCTCATAAGGTCTGTTCTCCAGCCCCTTCACCAACTTCATCGCTCTTCTATTCTGAGTAGGTACATTATCGGTGGGAATGATGTTTGCTACCACTGAAAGCATAAAAAGTCCAAGATGCTGTCTCGGTGTATCAGCTGACAGGAGCTGCATGGGCTGCAGAAGGCCTCATGCTGCTTCTCACAGGTAGCTCCTGCCCTGGGGCAGGACAGGCAGGTGTGTTACACTGACTCAGCCAGCCTGGAAATGATTGCAGTTCGTGAGGTTTTTTTTTTTTCCAGGAGAAAAATTAAGCACGGCTTTTTTGTCCTGTATTGCTCAGATAAACAAAAAAAATCTCTGATTTGCAAAACAGAGCTGTTGATCATTTTTAAGAATGCCATGACAACTGTTCAGGTTGTAATTAAGGCCTTTTAATAGAAGTAACTTTCTCTCCTCTTGGGCTCAAATTAGAAAATTTGTTGTTTACCAGCTGTATGGTCAAATTATTACACCAACTGGTACATATTTCCTTGTACCATATAAAATTCATTATCAGCTTTTTAGATCATGGAAGGACACAAGCAATTAGTTTGCATATGGGCCTTGTGAAACCTGATCACTAAATCAATAGGGAAATCCTGCTTTTTTTCAAAATCTCATATGAAGTTGATAGACATAATTACTTTAAAATGCCATGATGTTTATGAAAATAATGGCTCTACATGGCTAAGACTGATTATATTTTTCTTGGCTTAAGACGCAGCACACGCTCAGAGGAGTTGAAAGCCATTGATTGCTGGTCGTTACTAATTTAATAAACAGCCCTCACAGCTCTTGCAGATACAAAGGAATCTGGCTTTACATGTGTAATGTGCAGTGTGCAGAAAATACTTAGTGCTGTTCTCTTTGAAACCTAGAGGACAGTTATTAAAATTTTATGGTTCAAATTAAACTTTAAGATTAAAATAAAAGATCAAAAGAATCAATTTTTCCCCTCAATGCTATTAGAAATAAGCCTTTTGGAATAGAGGGTCTCAGTGTCTTAAATGTCATGTCCTCCTCCTCCAGAGAGCTAGATTAGAGCTAATCACAGTTGACTACAAGAATGTAACTTCCTGGATTTTTTTTTTTTCAAGAGATGAACAAGCTTTTATTGCTTTTTAATGTATTATGCTATTGCAGACTCCTGAAGTAGTAAGTACTGCTTGGGAACCAGTGTGACATTTTTTGAAGAAGCAGTTTGTTTCACGAGCAGAAGGGAAATCTGTGGTTGCGGAACTGTTAAAATGAGTTGGAGGATGCCAGAGGATTTGCTTCTTTGTCAGAGCAAAGGGGAGCAAGGGGAGGCTCAGGCAGTAGCTTGGTCTGATTAATAACTATCAGAGTGCCCATTTTTCTAAGGTTCCATGTTGTTAATATGTCTCCAAGTGTCAAATCTGGTTGCCATTTCTCTTGTAAGACACTTTAATAATAAACTGCAAAATCAATGACACACAGAAGCAACCTTATAAGGAGTAAGTGCCCTGCTGTATCTTAACTTGAAACACTGAGTCACAAACCTACTTTCTGGTTTATGTATTACTTTCCTGAAACTTTACCACTGTGCTGTACTCTCTGTGTAGCTCAGCTGTAAGAAGCATTATTTTGCTGTTCCTGAACAGCTCTTTGTCACTGGGAGGCACAGCAAAGTCATAACCAGTTCTCTTACATAGATCACAAAAGAGGTGGTAGACTGTTGCTCGGTTTCATCCTGAAAGTGACACAGAGCTTGTCAAGGTCAGGAAGTACTGCTATTAAACAGAATTTGGATAAGTCCTTGCAGGCACAGCTCCCATGGGAAGCTGCTTGAACAATACATGTCTGACACGGGACACTGTAGCATGTAACTTCAACAACTGTGCCCTGTGTTGGTGATTAGACTATAGCTACAATGAGCTCAGGTATTCTCTTGATCTGAAATAAATAAACAATGAAATGATTGTGTGTATATAGACACATTGTAACTGTTTTGTCCTGCAAAATTTGCCTTCTTCCTGAAAATTCACTAAATGCTAACTCATTAGCCAAGTAAAACTTCACCAAGTTCTGTCATCTGGTGAATAGTTATTCACCTATTTCAATAAATGGATTAAATACATTAGTTTCATTTTTATGCAAAACTTGTATATATACCTTTATTTTCTTCCATGACTTTAAGGTTGAACTACGACAGGTATAATACCAGGATACTTTTAAAACTAGAAACATTATGGAATTGATATAATGAAATGGAAAACAGTTTTCACAGAACTGATCAAGAAGAATTAAGCCTTTATCCTTTTTTTGTAAATCTTCAAATCCTAAAGCAATAGAAAATTATTTAAGCTCCTGTTAATTCATTGACAAGCTTAAGACAACTAGATGACCAGTATGAAATGCAACGTAGCATTAATTGAACAAATGCAGAACTGGATTGGTCCAAATCTGCTGAGAACTGCAGAATAAAGGACATTATTAAGGGTTCAGTGGCAAATTCTCATTACTGACAACATTTTTTATAACAGTGAAAGAAAAGCACTGCATGAAAACCAAAACCTATGAAATTCATTATGGAAGATCCTTTTAAAATGAGGCTTGGGAGACTCTTATCACAGAAGCCAAAGTATAGCCAGCTGTGGTTATCATTTTTTCAGACTTGTGTGTCACTGAAGTTAAGTTGATGAAAAGACTGACTGTTATAATGTTGAAAGTGGAAAAAAAAGTATTTTTATTACACAAGGAAAGGAAAATGGACTGAGATCAATGACAGAAAAGGAGCTGAGGGAACAAACAGGAAAGAAAAAACCCATTCTCTCTGTAGATGGGGAAAATGAGGATTGAGTAGAGGAAAAGATCAATTCCTGGGCACAAGATCAATATATTTAAATGTCTTCTCTCATATACGTTCTCTTGTGTATGAAAGTGTAGAGATTGCCATTCCTTTCTGTAGGAGGACAAATATGCAATGCATCTTTCACAGTGTTTCTAAAGTAGGATATCTCTTACCAGAAAGAAAGACAAGTGATTCAGCCATGACAGAATGATTTCTCTCTTATCATTGATCATAGAGAGGACATCATCAGATGGTTCAAATGCCACGTGTAAAATAAGCCACAGCATCTGGCTTGGCAAGTAGATGATAACAGAAACACTCAGTGTTTAGTTCCTTATAGGCGATGGGAACCACTTAGAATTCAGGCAAGCCCTGCTGTTCTTCACCTTTTGAATTAAAATATTTGCTTGTTTATAACCCGAATGTCAGCAGTTTTTCATCAAATCATTACTACATGACCTACTTTATTAAGGGGGTGTTTTATTATGATGACATGACTCTTCTGAGTGCTTCTTCTCTGAGTTTGATGGAACCGTAATCAACTGGTTCAGTTGAGGGAAAATAATGTTTAAATTTATTTTCATTGTACTTAATGGGGATGTCTTTCTTCACCATCCTTTAGCTTAGAATTTGCATTTATCTTGGGCCCAGCAGGGAGAGATGTTGAGATTTAACCAAATAGGTTTTGGTTACATGCTTACTTAGATTAGAGAGAGACCTGAAGAGCCCAGAAACATCCAGAAAGGATTGAATAGGGGCTGTCAGCTCCTAGGCAATCTTAGTAGATCTGAAGCTGTAGTGGAAGGCATTTCGCTGTAATATAACATAGGACTTAATGTATCTAATAAAGGCTCTGAATCTTTATATCAGTACAACTTTGGATATAGGACAGTAATGTATCTATTTTGCCTGCCAGGAAAAATCTGCATTTAAGTGTTGTTTGGTCCATAAAAGACTGTTTCAGAGTGTTTAAAGAACCACTGCCAGGCTACATGTTTTGTTTTACCAAGTAGCTATTTGGATTTTAGTTTGGACATTGTTTCTGTAGTTCCTGCAGCAGGAGGCCCTTTGCAACTCCTTCACAGAAGTCACAGGACTGCAGTTTTAAAGGGCATAGTAAAAAAATTAAGTATGGTTAGAACATTTCTGTGTGGGTAAAAGTTGGAGCTTGAACTTAGAGAGAGAAAAGTAGAAGCAATTGTTTGGATTTTCTGTAATTATTAAATATAGCGTGAAAAAGGAAAATAAAAAATGACTTGTTAGTAACAGAAAGCATCTTCCCCCCTGCTCAGAGGCTCCCGCTGCTTGTGAAGAACTGTTACAGGTGAAACGTGATCATGAGACATTTGGGGTTTGATGTCAGAGTGCCAGGAGCTGTTGCAGGCACTGTATGTACTCAGTATGCAGAGTGACTAAATAACAGCCAAACTACAAGACTAACAGTCTAATAACCGAATTGTTGTTAACACAGTCCGACTTCACAACACTCTTGAAATCACTGATGTTATTTTTGGTGGAAAATTAACCTGCTTGATGTAGTCTGCAGTCACTGATTCTTTTGATTTATATCTAGTTATTCCCACAATAATAAAACATTAACACTCGAAATCCTTCATTTGAAAAATATTCAGTATAACAAACTATACATTAATGTATCTGCTTACTTTTTTATTCTCTAGTTCTTTAGATTTTTCATTTTGTGTATGGCAGTTTTTCATTTCATTTTTGATATCAACTCTCTGACAATGCATTTTTCTTATATTCTTTCTAAGGCAACAGAATCTTAAATTGCTGATGTATTATGTCCGTGGCAGAAAATGCTAGTTTATATATTTAAAACCTAACTCCCTGGAAAAGTGTTTACTGAGGAGGCTTTAATACATATATATATGTGTATGTGTGTGTGTGTGTGTGTGTGTGTGTTTGTGTGTATATGGATTTTTTTTTTTTTGAGATTTGTAGAACATGCATTTACTTTTACTGAAAGCGCTGTTAAAAACTATCAGTGTAATTTAAAACCACCTTTTACAGATATTTACTAGAACTTCGGCAATAGTTAAGTAAGTGTTGTATCTCTTATGTTGATGTTGATAAAAGTTTTGTCTAGGACTGAAAGTGCATGGGCACAGTCTCTATCTGTAATAGAATCTCCATGGAGAGCTAAAAAGAAAATTGGATTTACATTTTCAACCAAGAAACTTACTTTGAATGTGTTTGATTAAACAGAATATTTCATTTTACTGTTTTAATAATAAATTGTACACACTGAATAAATGTAATATTTGTAATATCATTAAAATGTAATTTCTTTTGTTCTGTGAATGAATTACATAACAGATGTAGCATAATTCTTAGTTCTTAGTAGAGTTTTAGCATGTAATTATTTTCCAATTATCTGATTGTTCATTGAACACTTTAATCGGTTTTGAAAATGGCACTGAAGACTTTTATTTCAGTGGGAGCAAGGGCTTTGGACAGCAGAAGGAGCTTGAGCCTTAGTCTTAAAATTTCTACAAGGCACTTTATTTTAGTGTTAAGTACCTGTGAAAATTATGGCCCCTAAACACACCAAATGACTATTTTCAGTTGTTGTAAATTCAAGCTGATACAATATAGCCTGACATTAATTTTCTTTCCCTCAAGACAAACATACCAGTTCATGTCTGCTGAAGCCATAACCTGCTGGTTCTGCTCTGAATTATGTTCTGATTTTAGGAATGGTCAAGGTTCTGTTGTGCAGCTTTTAATGATTTTTATTTCCTTCCTATTCTGTATCTTTTAATCTTTTCAGTCCATATAGAGGAAAATGAATAGATTGGAACAGGACTTTTTTTTGTTACTGCTGGGATGAAATTTGAAAACATTTGGGTGTTTTCTTAAGTCGTTCCTCTAAACTTCTGAATTAGGCTTCTGTGCTCCTGATGGTTTATTTGAACACACACATACGAGTAAGTCTTCTCTGCTATCTGGCAGAAATCCAGTCTATGACCACATTGGTATTAAAAGGCTTTCTTTACCAGTTCTCTGGAGACAGGGAGATTCTAAAAGTTAAGAACTGCAGGTACAAGATTGAAATTACACTAGAAATGGGAATCTTCTGACAATGGAAATTTTATAGTGATCTACTTGCTTTCTTTGTAGGCCTATATCCACAGATGTGTTATGTGATAGGGAGTAGCGTTTTTGATTTCAAGCATGAACCGCTTTTCAGACAGCAGTCTAAGTCTTTCTATTGGCTATAATGAATGTGATCTGATGGCATCTTTGACATCTACCATCCCTGCATAGTGGCTTGTGATATCAGGTAACTAACGTTGTATCAGCCGTATGTAACATGTATGTGTCACTGCCTGATTGCATGGAATATAGATGGTGTCAGCTGAGTGACATAAAAGCTGTTGAAGTGGCAGGTAAGACCTGCATGTTCTTGTGTCCTTTCTCAACTCTACATTCACCTGCCAAGAAACCAAGGAACTTGTAGTTTATAAAGTGATTCCTGATATGAGGCTTGGCATTTTACCTTTAATGGGTTATAAATTACAATATATCACAGTAAAATATATCAAAGTAAGAAATATATCAAAGTAAAAACTTTTTCAACATCTGTTCTCTTGTTTGTATCCATAATTGAAAAATCTCTGCATCTACTGTATTGTCATGGTCATTTATGTTCTTATTGTAATAAAAGAAAAAAGATCTGTCTGGTAGCTAGTCAATGTTTTCTAGTAAGTTTCTAAAAAACAGTTAAATGATACTTTATAAATTACTCTACATTAAAGTACAACTGTTAAACAAAATAAGAAGAAAATAACAATTTATTTATTTACTTGTAGTTCCTTTAGGAATAGTTTAGAGAACATTTTTACAGTGTTCAAGGACAGTCATTAATAGACAACATAGGGATCCTTTATTCTGTCAGTGAAAAATGGAAACATTTTGTGGAATTGACACTGTCACCAGAACAATGTTGCATAAATAATTAGTTGTCCTTACTCAAATATGGGATCATTGACTTGGTGGATATCAAACTGACAAGTCATCCTGTTAAATTTCAGTTTGTTTGTTCTTATTAGCATTTACTTTTGTCATTCTCTCACAGTATTTTGATATATACACTTGACAGTTTTGGTAGCAGTTACAATTAGAAATTGGTTTTAGGTTAATTCTGATTTGTTTTATTGTAATTCACTTAGTAAAGTTTACTTAAGTGCTTACTTTATCTTTATGAATTACAGTATTACCAGTTTTTATTTTATCTTTGTGAGGATCTCATTGTGTTAGACAAGATATAAAAAATTATTCTGTTGCAAAGCTTTACCCCTTTTTTTTTCCAGAGGAAGATACTGATTATAGATAGTTTAAACTCTAACAGACTCAGCGCCAAGGGGTTTTTTTTTTGACACTCCATGGTCTGATATGGGTTCAGGCACAATGAAAACTCCTTAGCAGTTGCTGGTATCTTATGCAGAGAGGAAAGGTATAAAGGCTTAGAGGCAGAGGTAGGTCTTTCAAGTAGTGGTTTATGCATCCAGAGACCATAAAGCAACTTTATATTTATGAGAGCCTGGCATCTGTGTATAAAGGGATCAACTTTGCTGGTATTGGGTTATCATGCTTTCTATATGGATTATCATTGCAGACGTGTTCTTTCCTTATTTTTTTCTGTATATCAAACAAGGCTTCACTCCCATAGAAACTCATTGTCAATTAGATTTTTGACTTGATGTCAAAATTAGTTACAGATAGTATACAGAGTTTTCAAAGTAGGAAAAAAATCCCATTGTTTCCCATCCAGAGTCCCTGTCCAGCTCAGCACACAACTTAGATGCACATATCTTGTAGAAATGAAGTGTATTTACTTAAACAAAAAAGTTGTTGAAAAAAGTCAACTTACTTTAGTGTTCAAAGAGCAGGGATTAGTCATCTCTTAGCAGAAGAGGATGACTGGTATCTCATTAAAGATTTCTAAATCTCATTTTAGCTGCAGTAAGCTCATGAGCATCAGGAGTATTTGCTGTTGGTCCTGACACCAGATTCTAGGCAACAGAAAGAATGAAAGTATACACAGAGTATCACTGTGCTGAAAATTAAATTAAACTTGCACTCTCATCTCTAAGGCCTGAAAGAGAGTGAGACTGAAGAGGGTTCAAAATTGAATGACTTCCCTTGCATTTTTTTAAATGCGTTAATATCTAAAAATAAAAACGTAAAAAGTAATTCCCCCTTGCTGCTCTGCCTATTGTGTCTTCACAAATATGGGTGATGAGCTGTGTGCTACAGGTGCATGAGGACTAATTTCCTAGAAGGCTGCTCTTCTTTTGGACTGTCAGTTTACTTCTGGTGCATGGGACTCTGTGATGCTCCACTCGTATCTCAGTTCTGGGAACAACTCTAGCCACTCTAACTGACAATTTTTATAGTGGTTCATGGTATTCAGGTGCATGCAGATGAAAATTGGACAGTTAGATATACAAGTACTTTGATTTGTCTGTAAACCCATCTTCAGCTCTTGAAGGCTCCGTATAGATTTTTGTAGCTGGAATTTTTGCTTTCTTAGAAGGACATTAAACCTTTGAAGTGCCTCCGCTTAATGGTTGGGTCAGTTTGTTTACACGTGCTTTCTAGGTGATGAAAATCTTACAAGCCTGAAGCTTAGCCTAAAACCATATTGCTGAGGCTAAAAATACTTGCAAAATAATTTAACAGATAAAGCTCTAAAGAAACAGATTTTGTTTGACAGTCTCCAACTTTTTTTCAATGACCGCACAAAAACGTTAAATGGGAATGGCCTGGGGAAAGGCACTAAATCAATATGCACCAGTAAGTTTGTGAAATCAATTTTTTGCTTTTCACATACACAAAAATTGATGCAACCAGTGCTGTGTAACTCCCATTAATTGCCTAGGGTGACAGAAGGATTATCAATTGCTTATTGAGTTCTTTGAAGTCATAGGGGGAAAATGGAAATAGCTTGAAAGTTAACTGTGTGTAATATAGAAGATATCCTTCCTCAGTTGATGTGTGAACATAGGCATGGTAGAGTCTCTAGAGTCTCACAGTTTTTATGCTGTAATATGTTTGCTATCAACATTTCTGCAATTAGGAGCAGGAACAATGTTATTACAGTGGCAAAACATATAAGGCAAAAATATGTATATAAAACCTGTAGCAAAGAGTCAAGATCATTAATATTAACAACGTTTATAATTGCAAAAGGGTCATAGTTTTCAGAAGTGGCCATCTGTCCTGTGCTCTCTGCCATGGACACAGACTTGGGGTTTGTAAGTGGAGTGTATGGAAATGAAGGTGTATACACAATTCGTTTTGCTCGTGAAAACCTTTTCTTATTTTTCCCTGACAGTTTGCCTGCTTTTCCACTCAGAGCATTAGGCTAAGAGCGGTTTCATACCTTGTGAGTGTTTTCATACCTACGAGGAGGAAAATCTTTGCTGAATCCAACTTTGCTGAGTTGGCTGCTTCTTTGTTTGGGTTTGCACTCTGGAAAAGACAGAGATAATGTGTTCTCCTTCTTGCTGCTATCCTTTGACATCTATTATTCTTTTACACTCAGTTCTTCCAGGAGGGTTCCTGTTCAATTTAGTAGGATAGCTTGTGGAGAAGTTTCTCATCCTCCAAGATAAATATATCTCCTCATCAGACTTTGAGCATTTTTATAGGAGCCACAGGCTGTAATTCCATAGTTATAAATAGCATATTTCACATTTAACCAGTATAAAATCAGCTACTGCTCCTTATGCACCCTACTCAGTCATCTTACTGTTCCTGGTTATGAGGTGTGAGAGAGCTCATTAAATTTCTAAGTTAGAAACAGAGGAAAGTAAATAAAAAATAAATCTATAAATTAAAAATACACCATCTATGGTATAAACAGGGCACTCAAAAATGTTAGTTAAGATTTCCATATGACACATGATAAAAAGAGCAGTAGAATAAAGCAAAAGAAGAAAAAGACTTTTAAGGCTAATAAACTTTGAAAAATAACACCTGACACTTCAAAGTGAAAGAACTGAGAGTTATTTATGTTTCCGATGTCTTTAACAGAAAACAAATTAATAGTCTTTTTTTTGTACTAATAAATAATGTGTAAATCTAACATACATATATAATGTAGAGTGGAGCCAAGAGTAGAAGGAAGGCCTGGTATTAGCTAGGATTTATATTTTTTTCTCTTCTCCTAAATACCGTTTAAAAAAAATTATTCCCAGTCATTCAGTGTCAAACTAATCTTCCTTCTTTTATCCTTAACTCCCTTCTGACTCCTCTTTAAGGAAGTGAATCCATCTAATACCCTTAACGTGAATGCAGACAAGCATCATGGAAAATAAATCCATCACACTATGTCTGTTCTTCCTTGTTTTCTAGTGTGGAAGGTAAGTTTCAACAACTGATTGAAAATAATCTTCTGTAAAAAGATTTTAATGGTAACAAATACTGACTTCTGCATAAGGGTAAGACTGTAAATGCACAGTGAGTTAAAATATTCAGGGAAGTTTAATAAGTGCTTGTAGCTGTTTATGGAAAATGAAGTGAACACCCCAGTTTAAAGCACTGTTAGCAGTCACAGCAAAAAGTCGACTTTAAGTTTCACAGAACAATTAACTAGTACAGATCCATCATAGATTTAGAAGTGGGATCGTCATCAGGAGACATACGAATGTCCTGCCGTAAACCCCATAAACAGAAACTCTTTAAAACTCCGGATGCTGAAAAGGACAACGGAAATGATGGGGAGGAGGGAAAGAGGCAGATTTGGCAAGCTGCATTTTGATGAGCTATTAGACTTAAGGGTGAGGAAGCAGAGGAGTTGCAGCTGAAAGCTCCATCAACCTGCTGAATACTTTATCTCTTCAAAAGGAGCAGATGGAAAAAAAAATAACATTGGTTATCTTTGGAGATCCACAGCTGTGTAAATAGAAAACCCTTATACTCTGGTGAATGCTGCCTTGAATGTGTTCCTCAAAGGGCAATCAGGAGGTTGATAATAGAATTGGTGGGTTATGACATTGTTTTGTGACTGCTCACGCTGGGCTTGGCATCGATTTGTCTCCACAATTAAGATAGGGGCTACAAGAGAGCATCACACTCTGGTTTCAGCTAGTTTATCTCTATGAGTACCTGTAAAAGAACTGTGGTGAGCCTTACTTCTCCTGCAGGGGTGCTGCTGGGGCAGGTCTGTGGCTGCAGGGGTGAAGGCGCACCTGCCCGCGGCTCAGTGCTCGATGTGTTACAGGGCTCAACGGAGACCATCTTCTGTTTTCACAGTGGCCTCAACCTCCCTCCCTTCTTGGGTTCTTCTGTGACCTCCCTTTGGTGGTCTGCTACTTAAAGAAGGAGGAGAAAAAGAAGGGGAAGCTAAGCAGCTCAGTCAATGCCTTGTGACCTGCTAATGCACCTGAGTGGGTGAGATGTGGTGGAAAGGTAACAAGTGCCACAAGTCTGAGCTGCGTTTTGGGTTGGAACTGATGTCAACGTACACAGGTGTAGATGTAATACAAGGCAGCAAATGGGGAAAAAAAACAGGACACGTTTCCACGTGTTCAGACTTCTGCACATGAGATGTGTTCTAGCACTGGTGCTGGTCATCTCCAGTAGAGAGCTGATGTGGGTTGCTGGGCTCTGATGGGAGACAAGCTAGATCTAAGCACTAAGGCACTAAGTTAATGCCTTTATATCATGACAAGACCTTGCTTTTGTGGGTATATCTGTGTATTGATCTATATAATGAAGTATATATATATTTGATATATTTGATAGGAACAGTTGGACTCGATGATCCGATGGGTCTCTTCCAACCTGGTGATTCTATGATTCTAAGTCTCATGCTATGCCTTGAGCCCTTGAACCTACCGAAAGGAAAAGAAAATAAATAGCACATGAGGCACGCGGTCCCTGTAGCAATTTAAATGGCCCTCAGAGTTGTATTCCTGAGCCTGGATGCCGAGCAGTTAATTATGGAGTAACTATACTTTTACTTTCTGTTATAGTAACTTTTATGAGTCTGTGGAGTCCCTACTGTGAGACTGTGGGATGCTAAAATACAGCCTGTGCTTTGATACATAAATATGTGCTTGGCAAAAGCGACGTGCGAAGCTGTGAGAATGTATTTAGAGTACATGAAAAATATGGGACTTGGTGTTGTCCTAGAACTGAAGTTTTAATAGTGAGATTGATTTAACTGACTGAAAATTTACTGAGAAATAAGTCAGAATTTCCATTACTTAATGTCTCAAAATCAAATTGGGCATACTTCAAAAGATATAAGATAGCTGGAATAGACATTATGGGCTCATTTAAAGAATAAATTGGTAAAAACCTATGGTTGTCAATATGCTGGAGGTCAAACTGGATGATGATAATGGTCCATTTCAGTTCCTAAAAATTGGTGAATCTAATAATTTCAGTAGAAATGCTGGCTCTGACTGTCGTTTGCACTGCGACCTCTTCACATATATCTGGAAGTGTTAAGTGGCCTTAAAGGAGATGCAAGATTTACTGACTTTGTCTCTCCTTCACTAGCAGGATACTAAAAAGAAGTTGCGTATTAATAGGATTGAAAGTTTTATTTCAGAGGTCACCTGAAAATCTAGGGGATGGGAAGAGGGAGTCCAGCTCTATCTTAGTTCCTTGTTTGTCAGACTTTTATACTCTGAGGTCCTATATTTAAAATAATGTATTCTATGCTAAACATAAAAGAAAAGTCACTTATTTTTTTTAATATTGTTTTTATTCAGAGACAATGTTTTTGACCTAAAGATGAACCAGATTTTAATCTTTTGTGACCTTTTTTCACCTCGAATCTTTTCCCATGTTCTTTAAGATATTCATACTTGTATGGAGAAACCGAATTTTTCAAGGTGATCCTAGGTGAATAGGATTAAACAACTTGGGTCAAACTACTTACTTAATCACTGTATATTCTTCATGCAATTGGCAAGAAATTATACTTCATGCAGCATTCTTTATAGTCTCAAATTTTAGTATTCTGAGAGAAGAAAAATGAAAGGCAAATATCATGACCTTTTGTATCTCAATGACCTGAAACTGGTGATGGGTTGCAATTTAAATACAGAATTCAGTATCACCTTTACGGTATCTGTAGGCACTTGTAAAATATGTCTGAGAGATTCAGAATGGAAAAGATATAATGTAATACCCTTCCGGGGAGAAGAGCTCTGGAAATTGCCATTTCCCCTTCACACATTAAGGCACTTAAAGATGAAAATTCATGCATTTGATTAAATGGAAGTCAGAACTTCTCCCAGAAGCAAAGCTGTTTGCCCTTTTAATTATTTTATTTGTTTCTAGTGCAGGAAAGAGGATTCATATTTTAGTTTTACACCAGAAAAACTATTAATTTTTTTACTGTTTTCCTATGCAAACATGTTTCACTGTATTAAATTATCATCTCTTAATGACATGGCTATGCAATTTCTACTCAGTGTTCTTTAGTAGAATGAATTCTGACAGTCAAACATTGAAATTTAATCTAAGCACGTACTCGAGTGTCACTAGGCAAAAAAAAATTAGAGCTTAGTAGAGGTGTGCCTTTTCTCAGTCTGAGCACATGCTCAGTCTTACGGAAACCAGACAAGGAGAGTTACACCCATAGCACGGAGAGTAAATTTTAGGAACAGGTAGATTTGAAAGGAAGATCTTGTTTTTACCCCTGAAAATATGCTAGCAAAGGCTTTTCTTCAGTGTACTCTCTGGGCCAGTAGGTTAGTGAGTGCAGTGGAATGTACTTGGCTGTGCCCTGCCGAGGAAGCTCACATGGTGCAGGATCCCCCCGTTGATATTTGCGCTTACTGTGCCTCATGCTCTGGTCGTTCTGTCTCAAGGATCCCTGCAGCTTTGGCAGCAGAGTATGGAGATTCTTCACCATGTTGTTTTTTCAAATGAAATATAAGATCTCAAACTCTGACCACTGTCTTGAACTTGCCCATACTCAGAATTTTTCACATTGAAATCTTGAATGAAAGCAGCATCATTTTATGCCCTGTATTGGACAGAAAAGGTGACAGTCTAGTGGACCAGCAGGAGTGTAATGTAGCTGCAGTGACCCCGGCTGGCATTACGTGATCTCAAGTTATGCAGATGATCCAGCTCAGTTCAGAAGTGTGTTGCAGCTCCTCAAAAAAAATATGACTGGCAGTCATTGAAAAATAGCTGCAGATATTCTTTCCTTTCCATCTTGTGCCAGACAGGCTCTCCGACCGTGGTTAGTAGCAGCTGTGCTTACATGATTCTGCCCACAAGGAAATGAAAAAAATGTTTCTTGATTTTTCTGACTGGAATGGATTAAAGGGAAACATCTGGACTGCTGCAGCAAAGAGACAGGCAGAGGGAAACCTGCTGTTGGTGTTCCTAAGAAAGCAAGAAGTGCATTTCATAACAATGAACATAGCAAATACCCGCCTTGCTAGCTTGGAAACAGTGTCTAAATTACACTTCTATGTTTGATGTCACATCCAACAGGGACAAATGTAAGACATTGGTGTAAATGTCGACTTTATAAAAGACATCACTGTGCTGAAGGGATTATTACAAGTTCTTGCTATTTGTTTAGTTTTCCATTGTCTTAATAAAATAGGTGAGGGCACTTTACCAACCAAGCCATAAGTAAAGTTTATTTATGCATAAGTTTACAGTAAATGTTTTTCAGGTTTGAGAGGCCTGTGTATCCAATACCAGGGAGGTAACAGTTATGCAAGTGAACATGGGTATGTTTTGGTAAGATTTTTATTATTCATCAGTGCCTATCGTGTATATTAGTAGTAGTGTTTTTGGAAGAGGCAGACAGAAAAAGCTCGAGTGAAAAAGGGAATAATGTTCTGTGAATTTTGTTGAGTGTTTACCAGTAGTGCTCACCAGCATGCAAATACCAGGAATAGTTATGAAGACACGAGTGAAGGATGCGCAGAAGGGGCTGGTTGGTTATCTTTGACTTCTGGATTTCTCCAGCAAAATGTGTGTCTTCTAAAGCAGTTTGTCTTTAATGTTATCTCACAATTATTTCCCTAGTTTCTATTTCCTTGCAGTATTTGGTATTATTTATAAAGTTCCAGCTGTTGGGCTGATATGATTTTGCAGAAACCAGCTTTCATTTTTTAAAAGTGTATTTTTTTTTTCTTCTCATTGTTCCAGAGAGAAGTTTAAAACATGAACCTTAACACAAAAAATCCCAAAGGAGGAAAAATAATAGAATGAATACCAAAGCCATTATTTTGGAAACAAGATCTTAAGACCTTTAGAAGCTTGCTCATAATGTGGAGAGAGGGAGAGAATTTTTTATCACTTGGAGTTAGTGTATTTCTTCGAAAGCAAGAACCATGTCTTTCAGCAGAAGTGTATCACAAACATTTATAGGACCAGTGAGACCCATATCTCCTTTATAACACTCTGAATATAAGGAACAATAAATTGGATCTGGCAAATTAAGGAAAGCAAAAGGAAATCAAAACAGAAGAAGCTGTAATATTATAGTAGACTATAGAACAGAACATGAACTTTAGTTGGTTTATTAAGAAAAATATAAAGCAGAGTGAGAAACAGCTATGAATTGTGGAAGAAAATATTTCACACAGTCTCAGTTTATCTTTCTCACGCTTTTCTTAAAAAATATAGGGTTTTTTAAGAGGTTGAAATTTCCCTCCCCTCCTTGTTTTTCTTTGAGTCCTTCAACAGAATAACATTACTCTTAATGTAAACAGAATGGCTCAGAGGAAAAAAATACTTATATTCTGTAACACTTTTGCCAAAATTGTTACTGAATGCTATTCAAATGTTATGCTTTTCTTTATCTTTTCTTAATTTTTTCATCAAGCTCATCTCACAAAATGAGACTCCGTGCTTGGAACAAATTTTGAGATTGTGGAATTAAAACCTATTATTCTAGGAGAGTTAATTCTTTAAAGAAAGAGGAACTTACCTCTTAGGAAGAGAAACACCAGCATAAATAATACAATGAAAAGGAAAGATGAATCGATTGTTTCTATGCTTCCTTTCTTAAAATGGAATTATTCATTGTTTCCTTTAAAAATGCACAGAACATAACCTCTTTTTTTTCCCCTTTAACTTAAGACCCCCCAGTGAAGTTGTGTGTTAAACAAAAATAAATCTAAGCCTAGGAAGCAGCCAAAGATCCTGAGTAATTAACACACTTTGAGATGTACTTGTTTAGTGATTTCTGTGGGTTTATCTTTGAAAGCAAAATCAAATACCATTTCCCATCTGAAATTCAACCTCATCATGTAATCCCTCATGTGTTTTTAGATGATTTTTTTTTATCGTGTTCTCTTTTGGATATGGTGTTGCTACAGTCTGGTCATATTTCAGGTTCACTAATGTCTATATCAACTGCCGTTAACCTGAATTGTTAGGGTGGGAAAATAAAAAATAAGTAAATTGGAAATATTAAGCTCATAAAAGCATACATCTGGGACACTGGGCAAAGGAGTAGTGATGTTTCAGAAAGACTGTTTCTACCAGGAAACTAGGCAGATGGTGTTTGTCTGTCTGTGAATGTAAGCACTACATTTGATAGCTGAGTATAGCAGCAGTAATATGTGAAGGATTCAACTCAGGATACATGAAATATATTTTCTGTAGAGCATATTTGTTTATGAAAGAAGTAGACTGAGTGTGCTAGTGTTACCTTTCATAGATAGGTGAAATGGGTTACTTAACCCAGAGGTCAGCCGGGTGCTACTAACCCAGCGGGTTTTGCAGTACTTTCTCCTTTGTGTAACCTTCCTTTTGTCTGTTATCTCTGCAAATTCTGTCATTTGGAAAAATCTCTCTACAGCTTCCACTTTTGCTCTTCATCTTGCTGTGAGATGTTGATTTTCCAGTAGTAACTGGGATATAGTGAGTGAGGCTTACCCACTGAGGGCTTCACACGCTGGTATGGCATTTAGTGCATTTTTTCAGGAAACCCAAGAAAATTGTAGCAATAGACTTTTCTGATATTTCCCTGTGATTTAGCTGTGCTCAAGGTGGATAGTTTGACGTCTTCCAAGGCTTTTGCAGCATTGCAATCTCCTGTCTCGATGGTACTGTTTACCTTGGCCTTTCCCTGCTCAGAACCTGGGTACTGTAGGATTGCAGAGCTTTTATAGCAGGGAAACCTTGAGCTCTTTTAAGACTGAATCTTGCTAGTGCTTGTAGGGAAGAGGTGACATTTCATGTTAGAGGCAGATGGGAAAAATATTTATTTGGCATGTTGATTTCAAGTAAATGATGGATGCTGTAATCTGCTCACTGGATTGGAATGTTAGAGTAAAGCTCCTGGGAAGACAAAATTATCTGGCCAGTGAGGCAATAAAAAGGGCATAAATAATTGATTTATCATATGTTCCTGCAATTTTTCCCAGGGTTTTCACCTCCACAAACCAAGATATGTGTTTATCATCGTATATGATATTTCACATAGGAACCGTTAATGGATACACACGTATGCCCAAAAGCTCATACAAAACCCACCAGGAATGTATTACAGAAAACAAGCAAGCCTATCAGCACAATTGTAGTGGTTAATATAGGATTACAAAAAGAAGTTTCTTATGTATAAGGGAACAGGGGGAAAAAAAGAGAAGAGTGAGGGAAGTGTTGCCAGGTCACAGGTCTTGAACTGGGAAATGAAAAGCTCTTTGTGGTCTGCGATGACGTGTGACTGTTTTCTTTCTATCTGAGGGAAAAATGTTTTCATGTCATCGATATTCAGCTTTCACAGCGGATCGAGAAAAAAAGTCCATTTGCATCTTTAGATAATCATCCCTCTTTTTTTCACCAAGGAAACAGCTGCTGCCTTGTCCGTTGTGCGGAGGAAAGCATCTTTCATCTGTATTTATGTTCAGAGAATGTCTTGTATGATATTTTTGTATCTTAATTTGTGACCTATAGTAATAATAGCCATCATAATTTTGATGAACTAATTAGATTAATTACTGTTATTGCACAGTAGTAGTAG
This sequence comes from Coccyzus lansbergi, assembly GCA_033558105.1. Lineage (NCBI taxonomy): Eukaryota > Metazoa > Chordata > Aves > Cuculiformes > Coccyzidae > Coccyzus > Coccyzus lansbergi. Next base: position 1,828,681 of record JAUMJK010000760.1, on the reverse strand, counting down.
TATTATTACCATAATCACCATGGGGAAAATTTGAAGTTTTAGGAATCGAGAATTGTATTATTGTGAACCTAATTGCTGGTGTGCCAATATTCCCCTTGCAAACCCCAATTGTGCTGGGTTAATAATGGTGTGATTTCAATTCATAATTCAGCTGACATGAATTGAGTTTCTGATTTTTCAGTGGTTTTGATTTTTTCCAAATTCTTCCCCATTTTGCAGCCTTATCTTGTTTTATGTGTAAAGTAGGACATCTTTTTTTTCCCCATTGAATGGATATAAATTTGGGTTTTTTCAACTTTTAAAAGTTTAGAAAGAATTAAGTCAGGAAAAATGCTGAATGCAGACATCTCAATAAATGAGATATTTTTCTCTAAGTCAGGGGTGATTTTTCAGAACGCATTTTACAGCCTTTCAATGTGCACACATAGTAGGCTTATAGAAACCTTCATCTTTCAACTGGATGTTTTGTGTATGTGTCAAATAGAATGGGACTGTGACCCTAGGAACAGTTTTGCCACTGAGAGGAATGGAAATGATGATAATAATCTATTTCCTTGTGTTAACACAGTTTTGCAAATCCCTTTGAGACGCTCGAGTTCAACATCAGAATATGTAAGAAGGTGTGTTGTTAGAATATGTTCAGACTGACATTGAAGAAACTGGGAACCTAAGAACAAGGGAATGATCAAAACTTTACTTTGCAAGGAGGGAGCAATGGAAGGACTAGAAAATTCAGACCAGCACAGAAAACAGCTATAGCACTTGATTGCTGAGGAACTGTTAAAAATGCTTCTGATGAGCAAGCATTGTATATCTTCAGGCAGGCTGTGAGGACAGACTCATATCAGAGAACAGCAAGGGAGGGATTGTTTAAGAGAATATGACTCTAGCTGAAGGGTAAAACAGCAGAAATTGTTCTTTTTTTTTTTTTTTTTTTTTTTTTTTTTTACTGCTGCTAAGAGAAACAGCCAGTGGCATATGAGTTTGAGTGGAAAGCCAAAATGAGGCCTATTTTATATCCCAAGAATCCATATTTAGAGACTATATTGATTGAGGTGAAATTCATTCCATGTTGAGAAAAAGTTATTTGAAAGATTCATTAATTCAAGTTTGCCCCAGCTTTACCTCTCTAGTGCATAAGAAAGTAATCCCTTATATTTCTTATAATTTCTTATCTCTGAGTTTACTTTAACAAGACAGGCTATTTTTTATTTCATTTAAGTTGTATGATGCTAACCACATTCCTTTGTCCTTGAAGTCGATAATCCTGTTGTTGAAACCAAGCAATCTGACCTTTAGAGTCTTACTTTGTTTTTCTATTTCGATGATGTAGCTTGTTAAGATTTACCTTGCCTTTTCCTAGATTATGAATTAAAGGACAGTGGAAAAAGATGAGTACTTTGACAGTGTGTGCGAGATGAAGATAAACACTTATAGATTGATGATTCATATCACAACTCATCTATTTGTGTTTGGATATGAAGACATCCTCCAATCTCACGTCGGAAAAATCTCTAAAACAGGTTTATAAACTGATGATAAAATCCTAAAATCGTATAAAACCCATTGCGAAGTTGTTGAATCTCAAAATTGACTGTTAAGAAGGCCTTTTATGTGCAATTTCACTATCACTCAACAGGTAAGTAGAACATATTTGATTTAGTTCTGCCATTTTCAAATTGTGTTATCTGACAAACTTAGTACAGAATACATAATTAGATCATAGTCCTCTATTCTTGAAAATGAATGCTGCATTCACAATACTTGAAGTCTCACATTAGGCAGATATTTAATTTTTTATAGCTGTTTTTGACAGGTAACACTTTTTTATCCTGAACACAAATCTGTCAGGAATTCTCTTTATGCTGAAAGCTTACATGCAGTATATTACAATTTTGATTTTTAACTGGCAAATTTGTGCAGACATTTTATTTTTGGTGCAAAGTGACAGAAAAGAAATTCTTTGCAATTACTGTTTCTTTACTCTATGACCTCATTAACAGTATAAAGCAGGCTTTAAAATACTTAAAATTATGGTATTTTTCAAAATGTTATACGTCCCACAAATAAAAGCTTTCTGATACGCAAAACCAACTACTTTCTAGTAGCTGCTGGCAGGTGATAGAATGTAAATAAGCAAAACCACAAGGATTGTGAGTTGAGGCTTGGCAGCTTTGACTTGGATCTGGTGGATTAGAATATCTGTATGTATTTTGGTTTTGATTAATTTTATTGAGTAGTAAAGAAGTGGAAAATAAGTCATACATAAGGAGAATAACACAAGAAAGCTTGAACATGGTGCCAAATTTCCTCTTGAAATGTAAAAATGAGGGTTCTGACACTTCGTAAGAATTTCTTTGTATCTTCTGAGTGTAGTTACTGTACTCTAATTCTGAAGACTTATTGTTCTTTTCTAATTAATTATTCAGAATACTCAAGTTTTGATGATCTCATATGCTGGCTCTTAGCCTGTTTAGCTGATGGAGAGGGATATTGTGGACACATATGTGTACAATACTACATTAGTGGATTCTCCTGGAGAAGCAGAATATTATCTACCTTGGTACCAGATCTTATCTTCTGTTTATCATTAACGATATGAACATAATGAAAATAAAAATCTTTTAGACATCATGCAGAAAGCATTTTAAAAACATGTAGATACTCTTGCTGTAGTTTCAACACTCGCAGTCTTTCTGGTTATTTTGGTTGCCAGAAAAAAAAGTGCAACAGCTTGGAAATCTCTGGACAATCCTTCTGGCTTCTGCAGTTCCAGGCTGCATTTACCACGTGAAGATAATTTAAAGCTAAGGAAAATAATTTGTCCCTATTGCAAATGTGTGTTTTGCTTTCTTAATGCTGGTATCCTCTACAGGCTGAATATTCTGGGACTAGGTTGAACAATCAGGGAACTGACTGAATGCATATTACATTTATTAGAAATACTCCTGTTGATTTAATGTGGGCTTCAAATCAGGCACTGAGCACACAGGGAAAAGCCCAGCCCAGCAGATGAGGGCTTTAATAGACCTTTTTTTCCTCTAAGATGCTCTAGAATGTGCAGAAACACACACTGGGGAGCCTGAAGAGTACACAGATAGGTATATGGAGTAGAGGCTTATCTACAAATAAGTCCAAGAAGAGGAAGATTACATTTATCACAAAGCCGGTGGGAAAAGCAGTGTGCCTGTGAATCAGTCACTACATCTTCTCCTTTATCTGTAGAACCGACAGAGGGAAAAACACTGATGTGCCCTTGTCTGTGAAGTTTTGCATTCCTGCCTCAGAATGGAAAGTCTCCAAAACCTTTGAAACAGTAACACCAATGTGATGATTAACATTATAGGCTAAATCACCTTCATTAAGTCTTTTGATCAAATTAAAGCTTTTTTTTTTTTAAAAAAAAGTGCTACTTGAAAAAAGAAACAATTAACGTTGCTACTCTTGAGCTGTGAGCACAGATATTGCTGTCCCAGAGACTGGATGCTGTTAGAATTTACTGCCTCTATAGTCTGAAATATGAATATTTTATTCTAAACACTTTGGTTAAGGCTTGCTTCTCACGCTATGGTAGAATTTAATGAACATGCTTTCCTAAATAATTTTATGTCATTTAGTATTTTAGTAAAAAGGTGAGGGCCTATAATTCTCAGATGCATCTAGCAAATGCATTGTGCCAATTATTTAAATTGTACTTCGAATCACTCATGCCATATCTCTGCAGTTAATTGATAACTTCTACACCTGGCTTTTGTTAAAGACACACCCTCTACTCCCCCTTTTTGTTTTTCATCTTCCAAGACTGAACGTTGGCTGTAAATTTGACAAAGATGAACAACCATGATGAGTGCAGAGGGACAACGGTGATGACTGCAGGTGGCAGATGGGGGTTGGAAGCATAATGGCTACAGTTTCGAGGACTATTTAGCTATTAATTCAGTCATTTTATTTCTGAAGGAAATATTTAGACACCAGTGTGGGGTATGACTATTTCAACCTGCTGGATGAATAGTAAGAAATCTTATGATGGCTGGTGTGGCCTATTTAAATAACACCTTGCTTTGCGTACTCAGTATCAAAGAGAGAGAGGGCAAGTGAAGTGGCTTGTGGGACAAGGTAGACAAGTGCTGTGTGAGGGAGGAAAGCTTGGCAGAAGCCTATGGAGGGAGTGACCTGGCACCAGAGAGCACTGAAGGAGAGTAGCCCCAGAGTATGGTGCCAGACGGGAAGGAACAGTTAAAGATTTAGTACTAATAGAAGTGGATGTCTCAGTTTTTCTTACTAGTAAAAGCCTTTCTGAAACGACGGAAAAATGACTTTGCTGTCTTTTGAAGTAGTGTGGTGTGGGGCAAGTCTGTTGTAAGTCTTGCTCTGGGGGCAAGTGGGAAAGCCTCATCTCAGAGTGATGGAGGGATCTGCTGTCTTTGGTTGATGGAGGGGATACCCAAGAAGCAAAAAGTGAACCTAATTAGTTTCTGTTAAAAACACACAAAAAACTGGACCAGCAAAACTGAGGCACAACTGAATTGTGGATCAGAAGGGAAAATTGCAAGAGATCTAGAAGATAATTGGTAAGAAGATATGAACTAATGAATTATGATTTTTAAAATGACACAATTTTTACCTGGCCTAACAGCAGGTGATTGTCATCTGGTTTCAGAAATAGAAATACAGATGAATTAATAAGGCTCCCGACAGTCTTGTGGCTGATCACTTTTATTTGCTGCTTGTTTCTTTTGTTCTTTCTTCTCAAGCAGCTTCCTTGCTATTCACCGTTTTCAAAAGTTTAAGTTAGCTGGTAATTAGATAATATAGACTTAAATATAATAGGTTTTAACCTCTGTAAAGAAATTATCTTTCTCAGGGAAAGGTGATGATGTATTGGAGAGAGAATCTCAAAATGCATTATGTTTCAATTTCAGCATTTTGATTGTGGGTTGTGTCTATATTGAGAAATTTGGCCAAGAATTTAGAGTTCCAGATACTTATTTCATCTGCTTAAGAAATCTTAAGGAATTAATAGTAGGTTGGATATCTTTGCAAAATGTATTTTTAATTTTTTTAGGAACTATTTGGTGTGGTCAGGTTTAATCTAATTACAAGTTTATGAAGGCACGGCATAAAAATATCACATCTTGGCTTATTTGACTTCCCAAAATCTGTCTTTCCTCTGATACGCATGTACAATAAAGCTCTATTGCTATGTTTGTTACTGTAGATTGTGTATAATACCAATTGTGTCTAGTTTAGTTGGTCTCTTTTCAGTTTGGGTCCAACTGAGGGTTTATCACAAGTTGTGTTTTGTTTTAACTTACTCTACTCCTACAATCATTTTGTATTTCTAATTTCCATTTTGGTTGCTTTTGCATACATTTAGGCAAAGAAATGGGATCTCAGCCATCCTGGCTTTTCTTTGCCTTAGAAAAAAACTTCAATTAAAATAGAGTTTAGTGCTATATTTTTGAAGTAAGAACCTTTGTGTGAGCTGATGATTTCTAAAATTATTTTTCTATTTTAATTTTTAGCAATTTTCTGAAATAGCTGCGGCTAAGTAGTGCACCTGCAAGAGTGCAATTATGTCCTATTGAGCTAAGGACCTCTGGTAGAATTGCCTGAAGTGTTATTTATGAGCATTGCAGTCCCGAAGCCTTGAACACTTCAAGATATAATATGAGTAATCCTGTACCATTTCCAACTTTTCTAGGTGCAGAATTTTTATAGTTACAACTTTCTTATTTTAACCGTGCTAATAGGGAATGGGGGAAGGAAAGAGAAGAGACAGACAAATGAGAGGAAGAAACGCCCTTTCCCAGCAAGGGAGAAAGACAAAAGATTTTCATGATCTCTTTCTTGGTGTCTTGGTGCTGATGTAAGACAGCAGAGGGCAGAGGATATTTGTGTGTATTTAATTGTAAAGAGCTGTTTTGGTCCCCAAAACAAACAGGGTCAGTTTTGTGCTTACCTGTCAGGGAGCTGCTGATGACAGCTCAGAAACACATTTCCCCTAGATGAGTCTGTCTCTCAGACATTCTTCCTGTGCTCTGCTTACAACAGTGGTACAAAGAGTAGGAGGCAGTGGTAATATGGGGCACACATATACCAAGAACAACAGCAGCGTAAGTGTTGGATGGCACAAGGGAGCTCTGACACAGGCCCACGGCATATGAAGTGCTTGAGAAGCTGCAGAACCTAGGCCAAGTAGGAAATGACCGAAATCCTGATAGGCAGCTTTCTGCACAAAGTCCTTCTTGCACACTTAACCCCCAGTTTGGGAAGGATGGACTCAGTTTGTTGTATCAATCTGCAGAGGTTGTTGACCCCTCTTATGAAGCATTGAAGAAGGTGTCAGCTGAAAAGCCCTCTTTCCAAGCCATTTGCAATTTGGCTACTAGAGCTACTTCTTTCTCATTTGGTTTTTTCCATTGCTTTCAGTCGCAATTTAGAAACAGAACAAGTTCCAGTTCCAGCTGTGTTAAGCAAGCTTAATGGCTGCTTTATTTTTATTTTTTTTCAGTGCAGTTGAGGAGGAGTGCTTGCTGGTGGCTTATATTCTCAGAGAACTGTTGATTATTTTCTCGTCATTTTCAGTTCACTGACTGAGGAAAAATTGCTCTAATAAACAGTGACAACTGTTGATCTGGCAACAAATCCCACTCAGCATGGGGTCTTATACGATACAGTGTCCCCAACAAACCCAGTGTGTCACCCAGAGGGTAGTCCTTGTTTTCCACTACTGAGGTATATTGGTGCTGTAATTTTTCAGCACTACGGTCTCACCCTTATTCTCTTTGAGGGTTCCTCTTTGTGTTCACATTGTGAATTCCTGCTCTCTTGGTCGTAATCCAGCAAAGTGGTTAGATGGTGTTAGTGTGGTGTATTCATACAGATCACAGGGAACAATGTACTAGTAGATGGCAGGTGCACAGAGAGAATGTAGTTATTTCTGGGGAGCTCCACGGATTATGCACACACATCACATGAGTAATTTATAAAACAAAGCACCTCTCTGGATATTATTAAAACTCAAAACCAAGATATACATTTGAAATCTCTGTTAGCAAAGAGTTCCCTCAGGCAACTCAACTTTTTAATCTTGATTTTATTTATTGAACAGAATGTAAATAGCTTATCAGAAACATTAGAGGAAGTGAAGGGTAGAGAAACTCCGTTACCTGTATCCCTTATGTGATACAGAGGAGCTAATTTGTTCAGTCAACTGAAATACATTTCTTGGAACTGAAGAGATGATGGACATTGTTTTGGATAATATTTTTGAAAAATTCTATTGCTGATAGACATGTAGCATCTGAATCAGAGGAGGGTTGGAAGAGTATTTTGTTCATATAAAATAGTAACTTTTCAACCAGTGTTGTTGGCTTCCTGTGATTTTTTCATTGAAATGTGTCCTTATTTAAATGCCAAACTATTTCGATAAATCTCCAGACAGGAAAGTCTCCTTTCTGATTAAAAGCAATGAATTCATGAAAATATGCTGCTGTGATTATCTTTTCCTATCAAGTTTAAGTCATGCACGAGTCTCTGAAATGTGAGTGAGCAGCAACTCCGGTAACCTTCAAAAGTAAGAAAGTAGATGAAATCCTCACATAAACAGCCAAGAAAAAAACGTGACTTGCATGTGGAAAATGAGTAAGCTTTTGGGAACGTCCTGCTGTAAATAGGAATAATATTGGATGCAGCAGACGTATGTGGCCAGGAATAATACAAACAGACTGAGCTTACTGGTGTGCATTGAGCCTCTAATGTGACAGCATTATTCATAGATCTTTTGCTGCTATCTAAAGATCTAAGTAATAATTAGGGAGAGGACAGAGGAATGACTAAGCAGACTTGTGTCCCACAGAGATCTGATTGTCTAGCAAATGGATAGAAAATCTGATTTTCAGCTGAAGTAGAATTTCCTCCACCTGAATGGAAGCTTAATAATAATGCAAAAGGCTAATATCTGGCTATGGGCCAATTGTTTGACTTTGATCATGCTGCAAGAGAACCACAACTGTTGTAACCCTAGCTAGTTCATACTACAATTTACCTGGTGGCCAGTGTCAGAGGGCTCAGAGAAGTACTGTCTAATTTTAAAAAAATAAAAAAAACTGTATAGGTATAGTTTACTCTTTTCAGATGCAGTAGTAATCCTGTCAGCAGGTAGATGATAACATATTTTAACTGAAATATTTTTAATCTGAGTCACTTAGATATTGCACTTTATATATATGATTTTTCAACTTAATTTTTTTTTTCAAAATGTGTGAATCGTGATATAATTTTATAATTCTAAAGACACTACCCTATGAACCCAAGAGCCCATCGTCACTATCCTTGCACACAGCACATTCTGTGTAAGAGCTTTTCTAAGGAACCATGTTTTGCCATCTCCACAATTATACATCTCTAGCAATATACGTATGCATTCCCTTAACCCTGTAGTGTGGGTGAGATACAGAACTTGGCCCGTTGGATCTAAGTGAGGGAATGAGAGCCTGTGTGTGTGCGTGAGAATCTGTATTGCCACTGTTAAAAGGAAAACACAATTGAATGTTTATGACTGCTTCAGTCTCTAACTAGAGGAAAAGCAGATGGAGTCTTGATAACTAAGCCATCTCTTTTACTCTGCATTAAAGAACCCTCTTTTGTGGTATGAGAGGAATGGGTGATAACATCGTGGATGTCTGAGTGACTAGCAATAGATTGCTACAGGTAGACAGAAATACTGAATATTTAGCATCTAGAAATAAAAAAAAATTGTACATTCTCCTATTTTTAGGTAATATAAATGTAGAAACACATTGCTGGAGTGTCAGCTTATTCTAATAGCAGCAGTAGCCTCTTGAACAGAAGCACTGTGGCTTCCCTCTTTTCAACTATGGAACTAATTAGCTGTTGCAACTTCCAGTTTTTAACCTTGGTCTATTGGTTCATTTCATTTTTATTCTGTCTTTAATCGTAGCACGTCCATCTCTGCTTTGTGTGGAATCTGGGCTTAAAATGCTGTGAATGAGTGCAAGAGCACACAGGAATGCCTCCAAGCTGAGCGTACCCTGTGTGAAGGTTGTTTTCTATGGAATCGCTGTAGGCACCCAACAGAGACAATTAGAATATATCTACTCCAGAATACCCTCTGGTAGAACATTGGTGACTAGCTAATTAGAGGCACTTTTAGAGCCCATGGAGATAATGAGACTCTACTGCCACCTCAGTGGAAGGGCTCACAATGGGCCAGAAAATACCTTGTTGCTTAGCTTACAGAGGGCTGAAACCTGGCAAAGGACTTGCTTCCTTTTAAGGTGAGTTGCTTTACTCCCACTGATGGCTCTTTTGGTTCATGGGCTCGACTGACCTTCCTTTATAGCCTGCATTATTATCTTCTGTTGCATTTCTGCTGCAAGACTACCCTAAAGAGGAATTTATGTGCCAAACGGATTTGTCAGTCTCTCAGTCTACCTCCGAATGGTCTTCTAGTGTGCTTCTGTGGATCTCCACACTCTTCTAGCAACTTACTCCACATATTTTGTATGTTAGCTGTCAAGCCTCTTATTTTCTTTATTGGTCACTTGATACAAGGATTTTTATTTTTTAATAGCGATGATTACACGACCTGTAATTAGAAATAATTGAAGTTTTGTAGCTGGTAACACAGACTTAAGGCTTGAGACATATCAAAGCTTATTTCTAAACTGGTGAACTAGATTCAGTCAATATGGAGATTGATTGAATCTTTGCAGGAGAGAGTTTAAGCTACTGTGAACTCCTCAGGACATTAATGAAAGGCGCAGCATGCATTTAAGGCTGCAGAGCTGGGGATGTTTTGTGTTGTAACTCAGCAGCGAGACCCTGGGCTCTATTACAGCCAAGTCTAAGCTGGATCCAGTGGTACCAGAACTGATTCCTAGTTTAAGCGCTGCTGCCTGTAGCCCAGCTATGGAAGAGAGAGTTAGATGCTGAAAATATTAACAGTCACACATTAATAAAAACAAGTAGTAGAGGCTGAAAGCTCACCTTTCCCACCAGCTTCTTCAAGTAATACAAAATGTGTGTCTGGGGAGGCAGCATGGGAGGGCTCTTGCAGTCTAGATGGGCCCTTGGCCAAGAGTAGTTATCATAGAGCTCAAGGATCTCGGCTTCTCCTGAGGAAACAAAAAAGCTACACACTCTCATGTTTCTAGCCGAAGAGTTTACATTAAATTAAAATATGTTTTATCCATTTAGCAGTCTGAATAATAAAAGCTGTATACAGCTGCACTAGCACTGTGCTATGCATTTTAATGACAAGCTTGTGACTACACTGGAAATGCAACAGCAATTTAGATGTTTTTTAATGTATCCCAAATATTTTATTAGGGCTGTCTTTAAGTATGCATGCCAGAGAGGGAGGGGAGAAGAAAAGTAAATAGCATTTAAGATTTTAATAATTCTTTGTTAAAGAGAGTTAATGTAAGGGAAATATGGAAATTGTATGTTTTCAGACTGACAGGCATAATCATTTTGCCAAAACACGATTCAAATAACTGTCTAAATATTTGGAGTGTCTTCTAATAAAAATATACTCAACCTGTTTTCCACACTCAGATTAATTTGAAAGCAGAAGTGATATACAGTTCAAAAGAAGGCATTAAATCAGAAAGGACCACATTGTTCTCTCCTGGAAATCATGATTTTGTATTCAGAGTAAAGTCTTAAATGTTTGTGTATTTTGCCAGCTGTTTAGCAGCTTGAGGCACTCTGAATAGTTTCAACAAAATGACAATAGGACTTTGGCAAAGTAATATTCATTAGTGGAAACAATAGAATAAAGTCGGCAAAAAGACACTTGGTAAAAAAAAAAAAAGAAAGAAGGGAAAAAAGGAAATGGCAAACTCCCATGACCACAGTTTTTTCCCCTGAATTTGGAAGAAGCATGTATGTGTCAGAGAGTATTTTGCATTCAAAGGAAAGCCTGTAGACTAAAAATGGATAGTTACACATGGCTTGCAATCCTTGAATAGTCTGTGGCAAGAGTGGCTGTTCCTTGTGGTGACTTTTCCCTACAAATAAAATAAAAACACCTAATAAAGAGACCATCATTGAGAGTGTCCAGTTTTTAAAAAATATCAGCTGCTTACTGCATTAGTTAATAACAAATCTTTAGGCAACCAATATTATTTATGAAAGAAATGGGTGAAGCAGGAGTTGCCACACTGTAGTATGTCATGTCCAAGCATGGAGGAAGGAGAACTTGACTGTGCCTCAGCTCTATCCACGACACAATATGCTTATAGCTTTTGGCCTTTTGCTCATCATTATAGTATGTGAAGTGTTTTCTTGTAAGCATATGGAGTAAATGTTCTGAATTAAAATATATTGGATAGTTCTGTGCAAATGTGAAATACTGGATCAAGATGGTCATGGGTTCTCTTGTCTCACAGCTTTGAAGGGGTTTTTGTTATGGATTGATTCTACTCATGTATAGAGCAGTTTATTGAGGCTGCTTCTGTTTGGATGTTGTACCAGATTTATTTTGTGTTGAGAGTGTTTAGCTGCGTAACTTCTGAAACTGTTCAGTCAAGACTGAGTAATTTATGTCTGTAAGGAGGAATTGTTAAGAGCAGTTGTATGTGGTCGAGCCAAAGCAGGTCTATAGTCTTCCTGGGGACTGTCAGAATAGGATACTCTTACTGCAAATGAATGTCCACAGAATAATGAAACTTATTTACTCCCCATCACATTGTATTGCCAAACAACATTAAATAAGCATACTATAAAAGCTGCATAATAAAACCCACTGCCGTCAAAGTACAGAAGCCTACTGCTCACTTCAGGGATTAATACAAATTTATAGTTCAGATTTCAGCCAGTGAAAGCTCAGATTTATTTTGCTCAGATAGCCTTCAAGTTGAGTGGTCTCTGATTTGGGAAATGCAAATTTTGGATTTCTTTAAACTAAACAGCAGTTCTGTTTTAACACTTGTTATAACCTTTCCACTCCTTTTGCATACAGAATACTGCTGTGCATACATTCACCAATATCTCTGCTAGGATCTAGTTTCCTTTGTGACATATGAAGAAATGCAGCAGAGTCCTGAGAGTTGCATTCATCACAACAAATGCCTCACAGGCACCTCCCTTCCAGCTATTAATGAGGAGTGGAATGAATAGCTGTTTATCTGTCTGTTCTGGGAGTTTCTGTTGTTGTTGAGCAATGTAAGGTGATCTCAGTAAGTCTGTCTGTGTCTAAGCCTGCATTTGAATACAATTTCTAGTACATAGGAAACATGGAGCAGACTGCCTAGGTAGCTTTAATGTAGAGGTAAAATGAATAGACTGCACTGAGGGCAGCCAATATTCAGTTGTCATCACTTGTCTTTAACAAGGTACAGGAAGCCACTGGCAAGCCAGGAAAGCTCTTTGGAGACTGATGTAGCCAACCATCGGATGTCACTGTTGCACTGCTCAACTCTTCTGAAAGATCGGTTCTGTAGTAAAAATTCTCTCTCTCGAGGAAGATAAATGGATAAGAACTGGGGGAGGGGATTGTAAGCCAAATTCATCCCCATGTGTAAATTGAAGCCAGTAACTTTCGAAGACTGAAACGAGATAGGCAGGGCTTTTTCCATCAGAGTCGAAAGCGGCAGGGTCCATTAAGACACGGAGGCAAATAGTTGCCTGACTGTAATGAAGGAGGGAGAGGACTGTCTCAGTGACGGATTCTGGCTTCAACCTTTTTAATTTTGATGGATGTTTGAAGGGCCAAAGCACTAAAAGCCTTAAGTAAGGAAGGAAAGAGGGACTAGGCAGTCTAGAATACTTTTCTTCCTGGCTGAGATGAGGGCACAGTCTGTCCCAAATGGAAGCATTTTGTCACGACTGGGTCTTCTTCAAACCATTGAAAATTGATCTTTTGGGCTTATTTTGATCTCCATGTGGTTGTTGCATTCTAATCTATTTTTGAAGGCAATAAATTTCAGATCATCAGTTCTTAATTTGTGTCTTGTTAACATTTGTCCGATAACTCTGATTGAAACGGTGTATAAATGTGTTTGTGAGCAGTAAGTATTATGGACCTATTAAAGAAAAAGTATGTTTCTTAGTGTGTTATTATACATGTATCTATAAAATAGGTTTTGTTCTAGTAATATGGGGAAGATCAATAACAGTGGTTCGGTATCAAAACTGATCCCTGATAGGCTATGTTGATTTTATGCTTTGTATTCCTGCAGTTACATCCAGGTGGCGTATTTGTCTCTTAGGTTCCCATAGCTTACTGGGGAAAAAAATAGTTCAAATTATCTTAGATTCGAATGTTTTCTGTCACAAAAGCTGGTAAATAGATACATTGAGTTATAGTGAGATGTCTCTGAGTTTATTGTTAGATGTGGTTTTATTTAACACCTTAATAATCTAGAAGCACAGTAAGCTGCATGGCAAATAAATTCACAGGTTATGTTACATTGTCGAAGAACTGTGAATACCTGTGAGGTCAGATGATAACTTAAAGATCTTGCAGTTAGAAATATGACAGAAAATAATAAATAAAGTCATCTAGAAAGTGTGCAGACAGAGAAACCAGTGTTTAATGTGATACGAGAGCAGTACTTCAACACAAAGGACAGGAGATAGTGAAGCCAGTATGATTTTACAATCGTACCATGCATGAAATAATGGGAAGGGATTTTCAAGGAATAGTTATAGGGCTATTATGTAATAAAACAGGCGTAGTATAATGGTAAAGACCGAATTCCTATGTTTGCTTGGACTTGCTGTGAGTTTTGCATACAAAATTAACAATCATTAGTGTGTTCTTTCCTTCTTGAAAACCCCTGTGTTCCTGATGCTATTATGAGGTCTCATTTTTAATTTTCAGTGAGGTTTTAGCTACTAGTATTTAGATAAGAAAAAGAAATATCTCCTTAGACTAATAAAAAGAAGGACAAGTATTTTTTAAATGCAGTGTGGTTTCTTAATCATACCTTGGTATGTTTGAGTATTAAATTGTAAATACTACTTTGTCAAGACTGATCCTTATGCACCTTAAAAGGTGACAGCAATTGAGAAAATTGACGATAGATTAGAAGAGGCCTGCAAAAATGATTGATTAAACAACTAGAAAGGCTGATTAAGAGAAAACAGTAAGCTGATTGAATAAAAGCGATTTGCCAAAATGACGATAATAGGTATCTATAATAAACATTTGAGAATACTGAAGAAAAAATAAGTTCAGAAAACACGACAGCTTGCTTGAACTATCAATCAGAATAACGAGGGTGCTATTAAACAACCACATGGTTAAATCAGAAGGTATTTATCAGAGTAACTAGTAAATTATTCTAGATAGTTGAGGGAACTAAAAAGAGGATGGTTTTGAAACTGAGCATAAAAGGCCACTCATCATGAAATCTGATATTGATAGGACGATGAATTAGGCAGAGTCCTTCCCCTTCTGACTCCAGAGGAGAGCGTGATGGTCTGTCGCTTTTGCACTTCTGCACTCTACTAATTTTATTCTACTTTTATTGTGACATGCTACCTTTCCTGAAAGAAGAGCAATATTAAAGGTAATTGATCCTGATCTTGGTGAAGACTACAAAAATGGTCTGGCAATACGACTACAGCACAAGGAGCTGATCAAGTTTCACACAACTGAAATGTTGGTCTTGACTGTGTGCAATGGCAGTAGATTCTGCAAAGGTAGGTCTAGAGAAGACAGGTTTTATATTTAATGAATTTTTAGAGTCGACAACTGCTGGACAGCATTAACAGTTTTTTACATTTAATACCCATGTTTTAGAAGACTGCTTTCTGTTACATGCTGATGCCTTTTTTTCAGTTGCACCTGCTTACATTGAACTGTTTTCCCTTCCATTGGATTACCAAAGCCTCTCCTGCCACTACTCTCCAGATGTGTGTTCTTCTCCCCTATTATACATTTAGCTATATGTATTCTCTCACCGTATATGTACACAGAAATTTATATAGACAGTTTTGCTCTGATTACAACCACAATTGCTTCGAAATATGTCAAGTAGCCAGTTGCAAAAACTGAATACATATACAAATATAAACAAGGGGAATTCCTAGATAAATGTATAATGATTAAGAAGGAACCTTTACCTGAGTCAAAGAAGATTACAGATGTGCATTCATAGGCTCCAATCCAGCAAAGTGCTTAAACACCTGTTTTAGCTAAGAACACAAGCAGCCCAATTGAAGTTAATGGGACTATTCAGGCTTAAAAGTAAGCACATAGATTGAATAGTTGGATTGGAGCCAGGAATATTAACAAGCAGGAGCCATTGTATTTATGAGTTGTCTTTCTCTCAGGTGGTAAGTTAGTAAAACAATATCTGTAACAGTGGGATTGCTTGTACTTTGTGCAGGCATGGAAATGGAAGAAACAGTTCCATGGAAAGGGACTAAACCCCCCCTGAATTAAAATCTGATTACACACGCAAAAGATTCAAAGATGGAAGAAGCTACTTTAAAAATGTGGGGTTTGAATCAGGCTGAAATTTGAGGTAGTAACTCATAGACTAGGCAGACCTAAACTTGAAATTTTCCTGCCATTAGCTATACCATTATAATGTCAAATTAAAGCTCTGTATGCCAAATGTTCATGTTTTATGTGGATCTATCCCAAGGTTTTGGTCAAATGAGAACTTTTTATTTGTCTGCTTTTCACCCAAATGTGGCATTTTACTAAGAACAGTAAGACAGGAACAGGTGTGTGTGTGCCATTAGCCTTCTTCAGACTAATGCTCCATCTTCAGACCCACTGCTCCCTAACACTGTATACAAATGTCTTTCACTGCCTTGCATGCAAGGAAAATGATACTGATGAATAAAACAAAGAGAATTTGCTGACTCTCCTGTGTGAAATCACACCAAATACTAATGAAAATGCTACATCTATATTATTTGAAAGTAACTCAACACAGGATCTCCACTGTGATTGCTTTTATGTGAATCACCCATTCCCGTTGATAATAAAATGCAATTCCTTTCCTTACATCCTAATAAATCTCAAGAACGTTATGCAAAATGAAAAATGCACCTTAGTCGGAATGCTGTCAGGTAGCACCTTTCACTCTGGAGGACTATTTGTAAGCACAGGGAAACATCGAGAAAGTAGTAATAAATTGCTGTGGTGCACTGTTCTGGCAACCGTTAATAAATCAATGTGAAGGGGAGTTCTGAAGGGCAAAACGTTGCTGTCGGTAGGTGTCCAATTTAATTTTGCTCAAAATTAATATTTCGGATATGATAAGTGAGCTGGCAGGAACAGATTTCATGATTAATTCTATGGAGTCAAAAATGCTTTGATGGCACTTTAATAGCAGCCTCACCGATCTAAAAGTCCCTTCAACTGACCGGTGTGCTTGTGTTCCCAAATTATATTTTTAAACTTCTTTTGTTGGATTGTAAGTAATTAAATGCTGCATATTAAAAGGTGAAGTTAATACTACTCCCAGTTCTACCCATGTAAACAAGATGGGGACGTGACTGGTTTTTAACTTGGTTATGTAGTGGTTGAAACAACATCAAGTAAGGGTCAACCCTTTTGATAAAACAACCATGACTTATTTTGTTAGGTGCCTAATTTTCTTGACCCTGCCACAGAAGAATTTGGAAGTCCTTGGTTTTGTTGTAGAATAAACCAGAGAAATATTTGAAGGTTCATTAGTATCTAGTTAGAGTGGACTCAGAAAGCTTTTAAATGTAGAATGATGCTAACAAATATGCAGTTTGTTTCATAGTGAAGACCTTTCATCTCTTCATCTCAGGGACCTTTAAAAATGATAATCAGTGAAGATTTGCAGTACCCTTGTCAAATTTCATGCCTAACATTTGTATGTACAAAACCATTGTATTTAATGGAGTTGTCCTTTGGATTGGACATTTGCTGATATGCCAGCTTCTGAAGGAGATTCCTCTATTATCAGTTTACTGATAGAGTAACTGAGTTACAAAAGGGCGAGCTCTCATCTAAGTTAAATGCTGCCTTGAATCTCTAAGTATTTTACAACCTTTTCCTGATCATTTTTCTTGTAAGCTACAGGATTCTTAAATCTTAAGACACAGGTAGTTCTAGAAATTTGTTAAAGTAAAAAGGCACTACGTGGAGTGTTTGGATGTACATATGCATATTAAAAATTAGGAGAAGACACATTTATGCAATACAGATGAAAAATCATGCAGATGCATAAAATGTATAAGAAAACTGATTAACTTTAGCAATGTAAATTACCCTTATGTTTATGCATTTCTTCAATTTAGAATATTCATTAAAAGCCATAGAAACGAGGCATGTTGCTAGCTGTTTCCAAGAAGGCAGTGCTCAACCTGATTAACTTGTTTTTTGAGCATATTATAGATATAGATATATATATATACTGAATTTGTTTAGAATCTACACAGTTTATATCCTTTGTAGTAAAGTGTACACAGGATGAGTGAAACAAAAGCTTATGTCAATTTTACCTGGAAAGGCACTGTTTGAGTGAAGTTTATAGCACTTTATCTCTCACAAATTGTAATTGTTTGCATCAGGAGCTGGATTGTGCCAGGTTCAACATGCAGCCATTAAAGTCAGGAAACATCAGTGACAAAACTAATCTCCTGGGCGGAGGTAACACTTGGGAGCAGAGGTGCTTGGTGACCCTTCTTTCTCTGGCTACCCCCTGTGCTCTGTGCCCCTGGGCTCTCAGCCCACTTCTCGCAGCAGCTCCAGGGGATGCAGCTATGTGTGTCCCCACTGCATTGCATTTGTTCATCAGGCTACGGAAGGAAGAGCATTAATCAGCAGTTGGACACTGTAAGGAGGGACAGAAAGGTATACAAGGCTTTTAAAACAAACATTGCATCTGTGCTATTGCTGTGCTGTTCCTGTGTTATGACATTGGTCCAGACTTCCACCTGGCGTTACTTCTTGAAGCCTATCAGCTTGAGTAGCAACTAGGGGTTTTGACCAGCTCTGAACCAGCTCTCGTGTGCCTCAAACCCAACTGGTAACCCAGGGTATCCCTTAAATATTCCTGGTGGTAATGGTGCTTGCCAGAAACATGTTTCATGCTTTTGATGTGCTTCCTTTGTTTTGTGTACCCTCAAGCACGCTGCTACCATGAGATTTGTTCAGTTTCTTCATCCTGGCTCTGTTTGCAGAGGACTTGAGCCCAGCTTTGTCAGGAGCTCACCAGTTTGGTGGTTCTGCATTGGTGATAGACACAAGACTGCCACTTTCTCTTGTGTCAGAAAGCCGTTAAGAAAGAACAATATATGCGAGGCATTGTTTGACTGCTAAACTTCAGCTGTCAATCATGGTAGAAGCATCATTAATTTTTGAGGGTCTTTTTTATATATCTGGATGAGTAAATGAAAAGGTGAAAATGAAAAATAAATTCTCTTATATAAATGGAGGAGCACTTGGATTATAAACTAGCCATAATGTTCTGTTTCTGTGGTAACACAGAGGGACTGAAGGTTCTTACAGTAGTAGTTTTCTGACTCATTCCTTGAAATTAATGCAGTCTTTTAATTTGAGGCTGTTGGTTTGGCAAAAGAACTTCAGAAGCAGCACTTTGATGTCTTTTTGTAGCTGAGGAAAAGCCTTTAATTAGGTGACCTAAACTTCATTTTCTTTCAAACTGCTCACTTTCACAATTCCTTTTTCCTTTCTTTCTTTTGATGTTTCAAAATATATGCCAGTGATATTTCAGTTTATTTATTATGCACTGGCATTAAACCTTTGCTATTAACATTTACTTTGTGCTTGAAAATTGATTAATTAATTACGTGTAGAAGGAGAATTATTCATTCATGTTTCATTTAACATTCTACATGTTTGTCTCACTATGCATGTGTTGTACTCTGTAACAGTAAAAACTGTGCTTTATAGAAAGTGGTGTTCTGTCTCAAAGCACAAGGGCTTTCTTGGTTTTAATTCCATTTCTAAGATGAAAAATAATTTTGACTAATTCCCTACAAACTGACCAGCTTATGAGCTGAGCTGTGCAGTCAGACACAGACCGATCATCTTGATTGTGGGAAAATACTATGCAAAGAATGCTACAGGAGCTAATACTGGAATATTTGATTGCATTATCTAACAATTGTTCATATATGTTATTTGGGAGGTTCAGAGAAGGAAGGTTTTATCGATGTACATGTTCAAACATGCACAGTTTTGATCTGAGGGTTTATATAATTATTGTCATCCAAGGGGGGAACAAAACCACTACTGAATGGCCTTTTGAGTAGTTAAAAGGATGAAATTACCATTACCCACACACGCTTAATGTTCTATACTGGCAGCCCCATACTAGACACAGTGTTGGATATGGCTGGGTCCTTACAGGGCCTCAAACTCTGCTCTGGTAAATTCTGATGAATACTTGTAAAGCCAGATTGAGAGGCATCTAATGAATGAAATTAATTTTATGAAGCCTTCAGCATCTTTTGTGTTTGATCCAAGGGTACTGGAGCTTAAGAAATGGCTGCATTGAGGGGATGATGTTTCCAAGGAGTTCTGTAGCTAAACCAGTAACTGGTGGTTGTTTCAGCAGAAAACCTCCTCTTTCCAGGCCTAAGTATGTGCACCTGTGTCTCACCTCACACAGGGCTGCAGGAACATGAAGTAGCTTACCTGGGATAGTAAACTAAAATGATAGAATAAAATAATTAGTAAAAAATTTACAAGTTGGGGGTGCTGTTCTTCAATGAAATTCTCAGTCTAAAACATAGATAAGATATATATAAATCAGAACACATAAATGTGTTTCTTCTATGTTCAGAAAGAAGTCTCTTTGATATTGCAATGTTAAGTGGCTGTTGTTATCTTGATTTTTTTTATCTCATGTTGTGCTGATAGATCAGACTATCAGAACTGGGTTGCTAGTAGTGGATCCCCATTATGTCAAGAATAGGCTTTTTAAGTAAGAGAGCCGTTTAGGAAAAGGAGCTACTTTTGCACACTGTAGGGTATGGAAAGACTAAATAGCCATCTTGATGCCTCTCCTTTTTTTTACCAAAGCACCATTGTTCTCTGCAGAACATTCACCTTCTTTTCTGTAGCTTTAAGCAATACAGAAAACCATCATTACTACAAAGAAATAAAAATTTAACAAAGAACAGGGTCACAGTGGTGGGTACTGAGATTTTAGTGAGGTGCATATGGTGAGCAGGAAAGCACTGGAATATTTTTGTGATAGGAGATGCAGAGAGACAAAGTGAAGATGTTGCAGTCTGATCAGGAGCAAAACTTTGTTCTTATAGTAGATTTTTCTTTTATACAAAGTATTTTAGGAAAGCAGGGAAAGGGGTTAATCAAATATGAGATGAGTGACATATAACAAAGAAGATTTTGTGATCTTCCTTTGGGGAAACTTTGGCAGAAAAATCTGACACCTGATACATCATCTGGTGCATTCCAAAGGGGAAGAAATGTGTTCTTGGCAGTTTCTGTAAACACCTGAGAAATGAGACTTGCCTCTGGCTCAGGGTGGCATGATGGTGTTGAGAAAGAAAGGAACTTCTGCAGATGCAGGGAGATTATCTTTCAGCGCATGATGGGTTGAAACTGAAGACACACAATATGTTACATTTTTTTTCCCTGTTCTCTCATGCTTTGATTAGACTTCACAAATAGAATCATATTAATTGTATGTCATCTTACCATCTGCAATTGAAATTCAAGGCTGTAGCTTGCAGCTTTTGATTGAGATGCAAAAGAGCTTCTGGTAGTATCTTTTCATAAAAAGATTTATTGTCCCTGTTTTTGCAAAAAGATGTGGTTTTACCCTCTGCTTTTAAACATAGTGGCAGTCCACTAAGCTATTCCATTGCTTTGTGGTATCTTTATCTACTGACAGGTGATGAATAAAAAGAAGTCTCCTCCACCAAAAGGCGTTCCTAATACTCACGTTTTTGATAAACTGAGGTTAGGTTCCATTCTGTACATACTGAAAAACAGATATGTGTAATGGAAACGTTCTTACATTTTTAGAATGATTGTAATCAAAACTTCTTTCGCCATGAGAGAGAATGAGTCTAAGCCATACACAGACAAAATGGAGGAAAATTACTTTTTTGCTAGTATGTCTTTTCCAGTATAGTTTCTGTAACTGCTCTTTAGAAGATGGCTTCGGAATTACTGGGAAATAACTCTTACTGGGAGCAAGAGAAAGTGGCAGATCTGCTTGCCAGCCTCCACAGACACGACTTATTTGTACCATAGATGTTCTTTCTTATAAAGTAGTACTATGGAGCTTCTATAATTTCTGTGTTCTTGATGTATTTGTACTCTGAATACTGACGTTTGTTCATGGCATGCTTTAATTTATATTTCATACTGGAAGGATGTACTAAGACTTGACTTGTGTTCTGAGTGCTTGCAGACTTCTTTGTGTTTTGTTCGCCTTTTCATACCTGTGCCAAAAGAGAGTCCAGTGAAGTGGGTTTTGATCTCCAAGGGACAAACAGGTAAAGCAAGATAATTTTCAGACAGCTGCACTGAGTTTACACCTTTGCTAGAAAATTGTTGAGAGTTCACAAATTGAAAAGGTGTGAAAACCTGTTGGGTATAAGATGCTATCTAGTCAAGAGTGCCTGACTTTCTGCTGTCCTGTCACGAAGCCAGCTTTTGTACAGTGCTCAAGTGGGTATGAATTTCTCCCATTCCGATTTATTAGTAATTATGTACAGAATGTCAGACACCTCATGCAGTCTTAGTGTTTACACCAACATCAAAGACAGTAGAGTATTTAATTTGTAATCGGCACTGATGCGTCTTATTTATAATAAGTCCTTGAATATAGATAGTTACCCTTACACAGGCTTTTAACATGCTTACCCTAAGTAGACTCACAACCTAGAGCTCTGTCTGATATATTATTTTGTGGGGGTTACTGTAAGACTGTATGAATCTGTAATTTCTGGAGTATTTTGATAGTAGCCATGGGTAGTGAGAGTCTGTGAAATAAATAATCTACAGTACCCTTTAGTTCATACTTACTTATCTCATTACTGATAAGCTTGGACACTTGGGACTTTGTAACTAATAAATCATTGACAGCAAAACATAAGAGGATCTGCCCAACACGGAGGTTCTTTCATCTTTCATGAAGGATCTGTCATCTAATTGACACCTTTAGTCTGAAGTTTGTGAAACCATGTTGCTCTTAATAAATGTTAACTAAGCATTAACCTGTCATTGATCCGTACGTGTTAAGGAAAAGCAAAGCCAGCATGCTGTGGAACACTTCAGATTTGCATTTTGTGGCAAAACACTGATTTTTTTCAGAATGAAGCAACAGTGCTGTGTGATATACAAAATAATCCCAATATATCATCGTTGGTAAATAAAGTGGCAATGGTCAAAGGACAGGATAGTTTCAGAACAGGATGGCTGCTCACTTGGACCTCAGGTGTAGTCCAAATCCTAGACTCTGAAGTGATAGCTGGTTTTACTGGTAGCTGTACTCACAAATTTGTTTTATCTTTTTCATAGTATTCTAGGGGGTGCTGAACATCCTGAACATCAGTTCTTCTTTCTTACCTCTGTTCTCTCTCTCGGTCCTACCAGGTGTTTCTGTTATACAAATATTTGATTCAGCGTTCAACACAAGGAAGGGTAAGAAATCATTAGGAAGTGTTAACTGGATTGAAGACAGAGAAGTGTGTTTTTTCTAGAAATAATTAGCCACTCCACCAATGACACAGAAATTCTGAAATCGTTCTAGAAGGGCTGACTAGCCACTCTGCTGCATCTCTGAATGTTAACATGGGAACCTTCCAGTGCAGTGGCAGTTTTTACCTTACAGTCTATTACTAGTTATGCTTACAAAATAAAACTGAGACCTCAGCCTAAACTAGGCAAATGTAGTTGGAATAGATGTGCTGAAACACACAACGTACTGGCAAAAAATTATTCCATTGTAATAATAGCCACAACAAAGCTATTGCAAACTTGGCTGATAAATGTTGCAACATCATACTCTTAGCCAGTGTTATTTTACAGGGTCAAAAAGGCGTCTTTATACCTGTCCTTATTTCTGTTATTTAATTCTTGTAATTTGTAAAACAACTGGGAATAGAGAGAAGAATGAAATGATCAGAAAGGGGCTCACAGTTGTGCTGTTGTTTCAGCTAGTAAGTTTATTTGATTTTCTGGTTCCCTTTGTATCATTCTTATTTTGTTAAAGACAAAGATGATTGTCAACCATGATATTTAAAGAAATAATCTGTCTGTGACTATTAAAAGTGCATTGTTTTTCATAAAGATTCATTCTACTTGACCACAAACCAGAGACTTTTAGTTAGACTTTGTAATCCCATTAGGAAAAACAAATACCAATACTTAACTACTTATGTATGACATGATGGAAAATTGCTAATGTAATTAGATTTTTAATAGTGTTAATGACTCTCATTTCTTATTCATAAGAATTAAATCTAATGCAAGACCATATGAAAAATTGGTACCGCTTTCTTTCTTACTCTTAAATGTAAAGCAGTTGTATATACTTCAAGTCAGATTTTTTTTTTACCCTGTTCTGTGAAGTGCTGTGGTATTTTATATCATTGTAGCCTTACTGGGGTATAACGGGAACGTTTTCAAGTGCTTATAGTCAAGAGGTAGAATTTTTGAAACATACTAAGTGTTTTTTTTATATTCTTACAAGTATTGCAACAAGCATTAAGATGCTGTGATAAAATACAAAACCAAAAACTTAAGATCAAGATTTACAGGGAATATGTTTTAATCCGTCAGGTGTAGGTGCACTAATACCCGCTCAAAATTTTTCATTATATATCTTGAAAAAATTTGGCTAATGGAGGAAATCATGCTGATAAATAAGGTAATATCATATTGCAATTATAAAAAGAAGTCTGGACATCTCTGCTGCTGTCAACAGTTTACAAGTGACCTTATTTAAAATGCAAACCACCTGTATATCAGGTGACAAATCAAAATGTTTCATGGAAACAGCCCCAGGCTTTGGCCTTTCAAAATCCAAATTTAGACTGCTGGAACCTGAGCATAAAAATTGCAGATGAGTTGTATGATTCTAGCAGTAGACTAAGCAGTAAACTATGTACCAGAGTAGAAGAGAATAAAAATTGTAGACATTGGTACAATTAACTTGAAGTATGTGCATTGCTACAATTTAAACTTCATTAAATGTTTTAAAATAGGTTTCTATATAGCTTAAAGAAAATTATAGTGTTGATTGTGTTTCAGGATAGAAATACAGGTACATTAATACCTCAGAAAGTCAATCACCTCCTCGGAGCTGAAGCACATGCACTGCTACATGTATTGCACATGCACATGTATTGTCGGAACCTTTTTTGAGGCCTATAGCTGCATGTCATTCCTGGCACTTTTTTTACATCTGAATTTTCTTTAGTTATTTAAAAACACTACTTCACAGTTGAGGAAAATCAAACTTGATTACTGACTCAATTTATAGTATCTACAGAAAATATTGAGGGTGTATCCTTATTTTCATTATAAGGATCATTCACAAGTTAGTCAGGAGGATTCTACACATGTTCTCCTTTTATATCCAAATCAAGGCTTTATGCTCCACTGTCCAGGCAAAACTGTATGAAGTTGGGGGTTTTTTTTAAAAGCAAAAGCTAAACACGTTGCAAAAGAAACCCCAATGCTGTGCTCCTATTTCTTTCCAGCCTAGTCTATCTCTACAGTCAGAGCCTGCTACTACTTTTGCTGTATTTTCTTTGTGACAGAACATTGCATTCAGGCCCTGAGGCTGCCTTTCATCCCAGCATTCAATAATAATGGACAGTGTGTAAAGATCTGTAATCAAAAGGTAAAACCTGCAGCATTGTGTACAAATAACTCTTGAGATATTTATCCTGAAAGACATCCGGGTTAACATTTTAGCTGGGGACACTAGGGAAAACCTACCTTGTGGTGAGCGAGCTCTTTTTTTTGTGTGTGTTTTGCTTTGTGTTTAGCTGTTTCCCAAGCACACTCAGCTGTGTGAGCTTGCAGCACAGAGCTGCTGCAGGAGTGAAGCCATTTTAACGTGACAGCTCTCTGAAATTCATTCACTCCTGGTTTCTCCCTGTTCTTGTCCTGATCCCCATTTAAGTAGCAGATGATGGAGCATTCTACAACCTTGTCTAAACCTAAGTGTCGTACCACTTTTGCAGTACGAGTGCAGTTTAATCATTGCTATCCTCTCAGACCTGGCAGCAGATGCAGTTATCCTGATCTAGACACACTTCTATTACATAGCCCTTTCCTGTACGACAAAAGGAATAAGCCGTATGGTGTAAGGTGCTTTCTAGGCATCTCTTTATTGCTGTGCCATATGTTCTTCTAAGAATTACACCCTAACTAAGTTATAGTTTGTGATAGTATGAGTATACAAGCAGAGAAGACAGCTGCCTAAGGAAAGGAAAATACAAGAGATAGTACAAATCAAAGTAGATAAAGCAGAGTGGTAAAGAGCAAGGGACGGCAAAAATTTTGACTTCGCACACATACAAAAATCTGTATCAACTGTTACAGTTTAAAGGCTACGTGTTGAGGCAGACCTGCTGCCTCAAACAGCTGCCTGCTGTCTAGGTACCACAGGGTGGGCTGCAGTCTTCTGGCTAGTCTCCTGACCAGGTGCATTTCTTGGATGCCTCCATGTCTTTGTCAAAGAGTTTGTTTCATGGTGGTACATTCTCTGACAACATCTGAGCATTACCCTCTTTTTCACTCTGTGAACGTAGGCAGAGCCTACACAGAATTCAGCAATAGACAAACACAAGAAGAAGCAACTGCTTTGTAGTCTTGGCATTTTTGCAGGCCTCTGGTCCCTCTTTAACTTTGTCAAAACTTTTGGGCCTGTATAAAGACTTGCAGGAACCCACGAATCCTGTCAGAATACTTCTTTCTACTTTAATGTGCTTGACATCTAAAAGCCAGGCAGGCACTTAAAATTTCCTGAGTAAGTTATACATGAGCCCAGGTTTTTGGAGGCTGCTGTTTCTTTTTTTGCTGATGCTCTTAGATATTGCTGAAATAAATCCATAAAAAAAAAAGACTTTCATGTCTTACCAGGGAATCACAGAATGATATAATTTTTTCTGCTAATGTACTTGAATTTGGATTAGGTACAAATATGCAAGAAGAAAGAAAGTGAGAACTTATGCCTATTTTCCAGTCTTTTCATTCTCTTCCTTCAGCCCTTATGAACATGATAGAGTGAGCACTCTCTACAAAAGGGGCTTAAGTCATGGACAAAACGCCATGTTAACTCATGACAAATGGAGCTGTCCCATTTACACAGGCATGATTCAATTGCTAAAAGTGATTCAGCTTGGCCACAGCAGTAGAAAACGAAGCCCTGAAACTCCCTGTCCGATGCCCTCTAATACCGCCTCTCAGCATGTCTTTTCAGCTGTTACACTGTCTGTTCACTTGTACACAGCTGCTGCCATGCAACTTTCTGCAAGTATTTCAAGACTTAGCTGTCCCTTTTTGGGTCTATAGCATTAATGACCCCTGGAGGAAGCAGGCGGGATCGGGTGGACCAGTGATGGAAGTGGGGAAGGTGAATCAAGCTCTGGCTCTTCTCTCCTGCTAGTATGCTGCTTGGCAGCTGAGCTTCCCTGTATGTGCTGACCCTTCTGTGAGAGGAGGGCAGGATACGTGCCCGGAGCAGGGAGAGAATAGTGATGTTCAAGGGGTTCTGGGGGAGTGAGGTGAGAGTGCTGACATGTCATTAGTTTCTCAGGATTGTGTCTAGGCCATCAAATCTGATTTGAGCCTATCACTCTTATGGCTTTCCTTTCAAGGTTTCCTTGGCTTCTCCTGTTTTGTTTTCAGATAAAGAACTGAAATACCATGGTGACAAATTCCTTATAAACACCAAGCAGACAGGCAGGTCAGTCAGTTTTCAGCGCATTATTTTACATGACATATTGAGTAGGAGCACAGTGAAGGCTAGCAAAACATCCAGTTATATTGAAGCCAATCAATTGTCTCATGCAGGGGATAGAGATGATTCTGTTCATAACAAAAGAAGAATAAGCTCTCTGAAAAAACAGAAGTGACATACTGTGTGATGCATCTCTCTGTTACTATTTGAAAATCAGAGAGATTATTTAATTATGTTCTCTCTTTATCTGTGATGTTTTGAACAGTAGCAACTTTAATCTGCCTTCCCATACCAAATTTATCCCTCTTAGTCAGAGATTACTAGTTATTTCACTATTAATTACATCAAAGTTAACAGGACTACTTCCATATTAAAGCAATATTCACTCAGAGTAAGTCTGGGTGACTCACATTTTTATTTTTAGCCTGAGTTAGAAAATAAAAAATAAATGAAAAACATTTAGTTCTCATGGCAACCTGCTGGTGACAGCAAAGCCACATTGAAGTGTGTGCTTTCAAAAACAAGCAGAAATACACCAAGCTGAGCCCTGCATATTCTCAGAGATGGACTCAACAGATTTTCATTAAATTGCTTAATTATGTTTATATAAAAAGCACCTGGTTTCTTCTAGTTTTAAAGTGACTGTCTGACCCAGCAATGCCTGGGCTAAGCAAAACAGTAACTGTGAAGAAAATTGCAGATGCCAGGGTGAGTGGTGGGGAGGTGGGGAAACTCTTGTTTCTTATAGTTAAGAACAAAATTTCTCATTCAGAGAGCAAATTAAACCTCATCTTTCAAATAGAGTCACTCTGTTACACCGTTTTGTGGGCAAATGAAATCACTGTGGTCAGGTGTGGGCATGTAATGTTGTTGATTAGATGTAACTCACCTGTTTCTTAAAACCCAAATATGGAGTAAGAAGTGGTTGCTGCTATGGTGCTCCAGGCTTGAGGAGCTAAAGGATGTTGCTTTAAAGATATAAGTGAGCACCCAGAACAGGAATATTCAGGTATGATTATTTCCTTATGTAGGTAATATATTGTAGAATATTGGCTGAGTTTAGTTTCAGATAATTGATATGTTAGTAGGCTTGGATGTGGGTTATATTTCTACTTAAATTTTGAAAGAGACCAAGGCTTTTTGATTTAAAACTATATCTGGGGAGAAATTGTATTTTCTGTACTATGGAGTTCAATGGAGTTTAGAACAGAAATTGTTCCTTTAAGTGTTGATTGAAGTCTGAGATGCTACCAACAGCCAAACACTGAACAAATGTGGTTTCTTTGGCAAGTCTCTTTGGGTGTTTTAGTGTACATTCATGGTTTTATTAAAATAACCCCTCTTCTTTCTTCTTCTCCTTTTCACTCCCAGCAGGAAAAGGCTGTTTTGTTTATACTCACTGCATCTTGGTAGGGTACTGGGAGTCAAATCCAGCTAAAACACAAAAAGATTTATGCGTGCTCCTGTGAATAGGAAACAGAGAATTTCAGAAAGCAGTAGCTGAGTCATGCTAGGTGGCTGTAGCTTGAATTATTCCTACCTTTCTACAGATAAGTGGATCACAGTGGATGTATTTGAGTTAAGCTGCATGTTGAAAGAAGAAGAAAAATAAATAATGAAACATGGACTTCTTTTGAGATTTTTTTTTGTGTGTTTGTGCAGATACAATGGTAGATAAAAAAAAAAAAAATCAAGGGATTTGCTCCTTTAATTTCATTTGATCAGCCGTAAATCTAGATTATCATACAGATTTCATGGAGATGAATCATTCAGTCTGCTTAAAAAATGTAAAATGCTTGATATCAATTTTCTGTTGAGAAAGCCATGTTTAGTTAAACTGCAGGCTTCCTCTAATGAAATCATCTGCCAAAATCTGGGCTGTTGTCCACAAAATGCAGAGAGGCTGAAAAACAAAGCCTGTTGATTGCTAGCGAAGACCTATTTTTGCTGTCAATCAAGGGTTTTTATTTCAAGCTGGACAGAACTTCTAGATGTGATTTTGTAAACCTCTTGCAGCAAGTCTATGGCATTTTGGTATGCTTGGGGATCATTTATTCAGGAAGAAGTCTTTACCTCAAATTCTGTCATTTTTTTGTCGTCTTGGTGCCAGTTGTATTTCTCGTTCATGCAGAAATCAGATTTACCCCCATGTTCTCACTTTGCTAGCCCTGCTGCAGTGAGGAATCTTAGAAATGAGTCCAAGAAATTGGTACATCGCTGCGTTGCCCTATAAGCCATATTATCACTCACTGTCTGAGGAGGAAAACAAAAAGATGAAAGGGTTCCATTTTCATTTAAGGGTGGGAATTTTGAAAACCTTTAACTGACATATCAACATGATATCAGGGCCTTTACGTTATTTGACCTATAAATGATGTTTTGTTGTAAAAAGGCAGTGTCTTGGCTTCATTTCTGACTAATTCATTGCCAGGAGATTGGAAAAGTTATACAGATTTTTATTTTATTTTAAATTATTTTTCATATAAAAAAGATTTCAAGTTGGTTTAAGAGGTACTGTTGGGTGAGGATTTGTTAGGAAGGCTTTTTTAAACTGGCATCCTCCACAACTAAGCAATAAATGGAACTGAGTCTATGTAGCTTGACTTTGTGTTGGTAAAACTGATTGATTTTTTTTTTCGTCATGACTAACCTGGACTGAGGTGAAGCCTTAACTCAGGAAATGCTTGCTTACCAAAAACATTTGTAGATTCCAGGTATTGTTAAGATTTATTTTCTGTGAAGACTGCATGTAAGCAGGTGGTTTTTGATAATTGCATTAGGTTGGAAGCAAAAACGTAGCTGGTTCTGTTCTATAGTTTGGATTAAATGCTAAGGCAATAATAATGGCAGCTTTTCATGGAGTCTGTCTTGACAGTTTCTGTTATCTTTTTTCTGTTCCTGAGGGATGGAAATACATTCCTTCTTTTCTTTGGATTTGTTATTAGGAATAGTGCTGTCTGAAAAGTTGTTGCTGTGCAACCCTATGTTGTGCACCCAAGTATTATTAGTTGTCTTATGGGAATTCAAGGGGAAACCTGAGGTATCAGATTTGTCAAGCACTTTCTGTATAATAAGCTTTTTCTCAAATTCTCAAGTGCTGAGGATGACTGACTTATTTGATTAAGAACCTTTTTAAAAGGTGCAAAGTCATTCTGTCTCATAATTCTCACTCGCACAATTAGTGTCTTCCTTCTGTACCCCTCCCTCCTCCAGCAGATCAACTGTTCTGCTAAAAGGCTAATTTAAATATCATAGAGGCATTTTTGTGTTTCTGATGGGGTAAAGCAGAGTGTAAAGATGTAGATTTTTGCATGCAATGGGGAGCTGTTTAGAGCAGGACTGATTGCTGGAGCAGATTGCTGAAGCAGATAGCTGTTAGCTTGCCCAGGTATACATACATAGAGAGAAAATACCTATACATATGTATAGCTTTGTCAGCGTGATACTGACTGATTGAGAGACTATAGATGTTAAATAGACATTGACTTGGAGTGCTCACTGGCATATGAATTGCTAGCAAACCCAGCTGCCCATCTCAAATGTCATTATGCTGCCTTTCATCAAGTACTGTTGTGAAGTGACACTGCGCTACATCACAACATTGATGGTACACTGCACAGCAAAATGCAATCTAATCTACCCTATTGCATCTGGAAGACTAAAAATAAACATTTGCCGTCTATCATTTTGGATAGCAAGTCTCTTATCAGTTCTTACAGTGTTTTTAAGTGTGTTAAGAGGCTAAGTGTCTATAGTTTAGTAGTTCGACATGTTTGTGCTGATAGCAGGAACTCATGTGTGGTTATAGCTGCTAGTGAATTATTTCTTTTTGCATTGGAGCAACATAAAAATGAGCTGGAGATGCAAACTGAGGAACAAACATTAGTTAGAGCTACAAGAACAACTACCACAGTCTGTCTAAATGTAGGCTGTGTTGATAGAAGTTGGTTTCTCTTTGCAGATTCTGCCATTGGGGAAGTCATGAATAAATGCAGTTAAATGTTCTTTTCTTGCTTCTCATTGCACTGGCAGGTGAAATAGAAAATCTTCCTTGATTTGAAAATTCACTGTTGTACCACTGGATTCTATGACCCTCCTCCTGAAACCTAAATGATTTGGTAAAGGCTGCTGTGACATCTGGGGAGAGTGAGGACATGCGGAGCTCAGACTCGGGAAAGCCTCCAGTCCTCAGTCACTCTCTGTTAGTCAACAAGGGGAAGCATGTGCTCTGCATCTTACGTGATAGATATGTAGTCATGGCTGCTAGTCATTCATAGCTGAGAAAAAGGAAAGCAAAGCCATGAGGCCCTCTGAGAAAAGGTAGGGGGGTTTTCCTTTGTGAAAGGTGGAAAGTTAGTGTGGTGGTCTCACTGAAGAGAGCTGATAGGTGAATACACCGCTCATTGTCTGTTCTTCATTCAGTTGATACCACAGAGAGTAGAAGTTCAATTTGAAATAATGTATAAAAGTTAATTTCCATGTGTACATGTTTCAAGAGTGGTTATTCAATTTATGCAAGTACTGTGGAGCTGTAGATTCAATGAGGGACATCAAGCCCTTGACTGGTTTGGGAATTATGTAGATGAGGCTGTGTTCCATTCTGAAGGCTGCCTGTTAGGCAATAGTTTGGGTGGGAATCAGAGGAAAGGCAAGCAAAAGTAACCTGGAGTTAAAATGCTCCATCTTTGTTTTCTTTTTTATTTGCAGATTATACAAAAATGAGCTTATATTCATTGCTAACTGGATGCAGACTGGGCTATGTTCGTATTTCTGATTTATCTTGCTAGAAGTTTCTTTATTTCTCCAGTTATGTGTTGATATTTGAGGATACGTACGGTGTGGAGATGGTACTGTAAACTGTTTTCCTCAAGAGAGAACCTGGAGAAGGTGTTTGCATTTGAGTGGAGTATGTTTCATGTGTCCTGTAATATCAGATCTAGTTGGCTCTTTTTCCAGGGTCTCAAAACCAAGACATTATGCAACAGTAGTGTGGGACTCATGTTGTAGTTTCTTCTAATCCAGCTTGTTTCCTCTATCTCTCATATAGGCTGCCTGTTCTTTTGTGGAGGCTCTTCCTGCTGAGGTCTCCTGCCATTTTGTGAGACCTCCCATTATGTCTTGAGACCTCCTGCCCTCTTGTGGGTCTCCCACTGTTTCCAGGGCTTCCCTTGCTCTGTGGCGATGCTTTCCGCCATTTTGTGAGGTCATGGAACCTTCCAGGCTTTGGGGCTGCCCGTCCTTTTGTGGGGGCTCTCCCTGGAGTGGTCTCCTTCCATTTTGTGAGACCTCCCATTATGTGTTGAAGCCTCCTGCCATCTTGTGGGGCTTCCTGCCATTTTTGGGGCTCCCCTTGCTCTGTGGTGACACTTCTGCCATTTTGTGAGGGCACAGAACCTCCCAGGCTTTGGGACTGCCCGTCCTTTTGTAGGGCGCTCCCTGGTGAGGTCTCCTGCCATTTTGTGGGACCTCCCATTCCATGTTGAGGCCTCCTGCCCCTCTTGTGGGTCTCCCGCCATTTCCAGGGATCCCCTTGCTCTGTGGCGACGCTTCCCGCCATTTTGTGAGGGCACAGAACCTTCCAGACTTTGGGGCTGCCTGTCATTTTGTGGAGGTTCTCCCTAAAGAGGTCTCCTTCCGTTTTGTGAGACCTCCCATTCCATGTTGAGGCCTCCTGCCCTCTTGTGGGTCTGCTGCCATTTCCGGGGCTCCCCTTGCTCTGTGGTGATGCTTCCCGCCATTTTGTGAGGGCATGGAATCTTCCCATCGTTTTGTGGGGCTGCTGGCTCCACACCGAGGCTGCCCACATGATTTTGTGAGGGCATGGAATCTTCTAGGCTGTGGGACCGCCCTTCTGTGGGGGCACGGAACCTCTCTGCTCTTTTGTGTGCTCCCCTGCTGGGCATCGAGGCTGTGGCTGTCACCTCTGGTTGGACCATGCTGGAAAAAGAGCAGGAAAAAATTCCACCGCTCGCTTTGGGAAAATCAGCTGCTGTGTGCCTCGTGTGCAAGAGCGCTTGCTGCTTAAGGTTGCTGCTAAATATTGAAGAAGTGCTTTTTACGGGTCAGTAAGTATAACAAAAAAACAAACCCCAACCTTACAAACTCCCCTTGTGTCCCCTAAAACTCTCTACAGCTACCCAAAAGGAGGTTGTGGAGAGGAGGGAGCTGGGCTCTTCTCCCAAGTGACAGGGGACAGGACAAGAGGCAATGGCCTCGAACTCCACCAGGGGAGGTTCAGGCTGGACATTAGGAAAATATGTTTCGCTGAAAGGGTCATTGGGCAGTGGCAGAGGCTGCCCAGGGAGGTGGTTGATTCACCTTCCCTGGACGTGTTTAAGGGACGGGTGGACGAGGTGCTAAGGGACATGGTTTACTGTATGATAGGAATGGTTGGACTTGATGATCCGGTGGTTCTCTTCCAACCTCATTTTTCTATGATTCTGTGATATGTTATATTTTATTATGATACAGATACTATTAAGATTGTCTTTGAAATGTCCAACTTACTGCTCTGATAAGGAGCACTAGCATGGGAAAATGCTTCTTGAAGTAGCACACCTGGATTTTAGTTGCAAGGAAAAACATCCTTGGTTCTGCTCCTGCATCTGCCAAATCAAGTAACTGAAACACCTATTTATTACACAGCATAAAAGAAATTGAATAATGCTGTTAGACTGATATCATGGGAAAATGACTGCACCTCACTGAAGCATGACTACAGCTGGGGAATTACACTGCTAAAGTGTACCAGTCTTGTGGCATAATTGTTAAAACATATACTCTGTGATGTTCTTCTTAAAGGCTTTATTATCCATCCTCCAGTATTAATATACTGTCATCAGGCCAAATTAGTATTGTCTTTGTTCAGAACATTCTTGAGGGGAACCATACTTTCTCCTGCCCCTTTATCTAGGGCTTATAAATGAAAAAGCACTTAGTAGGATTTGTAGTCCTCATTAAATGATTGTGATATTCAATTTATCTTGTCCTACGGGTAAAAACTGCTTGTCCTTTTTGTTCCTTTGCTGGGCTGTTCAGATGAAACACTCCCAGGACAGAGAAAATGGGCTTGGTAGTAGAATTGTGTTCTGGAGGGAATGAGGCAAGACTTAAAACCGCTTTGTGGCTTGTCATAATAGCTAGCTGAGCAGTATGGGTAGAAATCTAGATCTTGGCCACTTTTGAGTGTTTTCTGACCCAGAAGCTTTCCAAAGGCCTGTCACTCACTGTTGAAATTTAAGTACTGTTGACAGTGTCCTGATAAATGTTGTTTTAATTGCAACAATCCATCGATGCCAGTAGCTCCTGATGGCTTCTGGAGTCTCTTCTGTCTTACCCTGTTATCCCTAGTGCTGGATGCCAGGCGATACGGTGAAGATGTATTGCCTTCCTGTTAGTGGGGAAACTCGTTTATGTTTACGTATCATTAAACTTTTGGGGAAGCTTTTACCAAATAGCACCCTCAGTTATATGTTTTATCACTTGCTATGTCAGCTTCAAAGGTACAGCCTTGCCTCACTACTGGATGATAAGCATGACAATGTGTGTATGTCGCTGCAAATTGTTAGGGTGGTGTTCTCTGTGCTTGGTGGCATTGAACCAGTGAGCGAGGATGGTGGCAATACAGCCTGGAGCCTTGGCAGCCGTTTCACTTGAGACTCAGCATCCTCCTGCAAAACTACAAGAATGCTGTCTGCTTTTTCATGGGCACTAAATGTGTTTGGTGGTTTTATTCCCCTCATGAAATATGAAAGGTGATTTGTCGACAGAAATATGAGTTGTGGATGCACACAAAGCAAAGGAAGGTTTTTTTGTTTAGTATCTGCTTTGCTGTAGGCAAACTTCTCTGATTTCAGAGGCTGTTAGACAGGGCAGCTTGCTGAGGAAAGTTTCTGGGATCGTAATGTGAAAGCTGAAGTGATATGATGCTAATGGGGGATGATTTACCTTTGGGAAGCATTTCATGGTTGCTGTGCTGCTCTGACATTTGCACAAATATCGCCTGCACCAGGAGAGGCCAAGGGAAGAAATGCCTTGTGCACCTGTCTGCAAGGGCTGAACTGTTGAGCTGTGTGGTGCGAGGTCATCTTGGGTGAGAAGCCTGCTGAGTATTTGTCTCCTTAGCAATATCATCTATCTTTGAGGAGAATGCAGGGGTAAGAGTTGTATGCATGAAAGAGAAAGGGCATTTCTTCTGTTGGCAGGACTGACTCTCGCATACTGGATGATAAAATGAACCATTTATTTTTTTTCCCCCCTGTTGCCTGAAATTTACTGGGGCCCACGTAAACTCTTCAGCCTCATAATGGTTTAATTTTTCAAAAGTAAATGCAGCCTCTTATTCATTCTCCTATAGCTTCCATTTATTTTTGGTGTGTTTCAAAATGAGCACTTTGCTCTGCATCTGCACATTCTGCCACCCTTAGTGCTTGGGGCACGAAAGGTAAATTTTGTACATTCAGACTTGTCATGTAGTCATGATAAATACAACTTTTTTAAGAGCAGTGAGAACAACAGACAAGGAGGAATGGCCAAGTATGTTATGTGTTTTAAAAGGCAATTCAATCACCCCTGCCGGAGGAGAAATGGGCAAGCCCCTTGGGAATGTTTTCTTTCCTTTCCTGCTTGGTAGCCCTCAGACAGACAATACAAGAAATTGGTGCCATTTCCCAGTAGGTTTTGATTTGTCTTCCCTTCTCCCTTTATCCCTCTTTACCTGCTGTACTTGCACACACTCATATCTGTTACTTTCATAGCATTCTTGGCCTTCACACTGGTCTGTTTCTCATTCCAGTTCCCTTTTGTCTGTTCCTTCAGGCCTTGTTCTGTTCTTGCTTTTTGCCTGTTTCCCCTGATAAGTAGGTGCACACCAGGACACGCTGCAAGTGCAGACGACCTTCCCAGGGAGGTAAAACTGACAATAGAATCTCCTGCTTGGCTTCCAGCCTGAGGATTGTTGCTGTGGCCCAAGACAGGTGGCAATAGATGATTCAAGGTCAGGTTATACCTGTACAAACACCTTCCTCACAAACATCACTAAAGCTGATTCTATGTGATTTTTTTTTTTTTTTTTTGGGTCCTTTGCTCTTTGATGGGGCAAAGACACCTAAGGTGTTCCTCTTAATGCAACAAAATTAATATAGACAAATGGGTACAAACCAGGGATCAGTTCCATCTACCAGTGACAGCCTAAACTCTGCTTACATTTGTATGAGTGCAAGAAATCTGTCTCTTTCCTTAGTTGCAGACAAACACACAGTCTTCCCTGTGCCTCTGCAGGTTTCCTCCATGTGTCTCAAGAAAACATTACAGATCATCTTTTTGGATTGTTCCTTCATCCCTTGGAGGCAAAGATGACCTTTTTCCTAGGTCTGAAAACTATGGGGCAAGGAAGCTGATTGGTTTTTCCACCTCAGATTTGCCCTGTAACTAATTTCAAGATTTTTATGCAAACTATACAGACAACTAGCAGCATGATCACACATGTGAATATCCTTGTAACAATTAGAGACATGTGATGAAAATATGATTTCATCATGACTTATTCTGGTTAGCCTTCCTGCAGTACTCTAGGAAGAAATGCATGTTAGCATAAGTTGACAACTATACAGCCTGGGCAGCTTTAGTTTCTGTGTGGTCTGAACCAGTGCAAGCTACAGCAGGTATCTTACTATGTCCTGCAACCTTTCTGTGTGTTGATATTGATGGATTAAATTATATGTTGACTAGACAGTGATGGTTACAAGATAGATACCTGAATATTGGTCAATATATGTAGGGTTAAGCATATCGATATATGTCTTTCTGACTTAATATCACTTACTCCATTCCCTACTTTAAGAATGTTGTTCCTCACCTGCTTTCCAGGAGTTGCAATAACTCAAAGTCCTAGTAAGCTAGGAAACCTTCAGCCATTTCTTTTGCAATCTGCAGAGACTTGAAGCATCCCAAAATTCCTGTGGAAGAGTCTTCTCATACAGATAATTGTTATCTTCAGGGCTGAACAGTATGGTGAAAGACAGGAAAGTGTATTTGCTTGTTTTCCGTGCCAACTGTGCAGTTTTCCCCATCTCTTTCCCAGAGGTCACAGTACACAAGTGAGGCAAACGTATTCCCTTTTCACACATCCTGCATTGCCTGTAGGGTAATGGAAAGAAGAGGGTGTGCTATGCTGGCAAACCTCTCAGAAAAAGGTATTACTGATTTCAGTTACATGTCATAAATTCCTCCGTGCTACTAATAGCTGTTCTACATATTTCTCACCTTTATTTCATGGCATTTGTCACCGTAGTATCTTAGTGCTAAAAGGTGATTTTCAGCTTTGTAAGCTTTAGATATTGATTTTTTTTCTTGCAGTTGTCTCCTGTGATTCAAGCAAAAAGGGAGATATATAATTTTAACTAGTGAAACTCATATTGCATCCAGATTCAATATTAATATAGTAGACAGGCACACATCACGTAATACTTTTTAATACCCTTGTCAGTGCTTTTAAGGCACTTCTTTGTTCTGGAAGCTAAATATGTGGATGATATTTTTCTCTATATAGGGTGTTAAGTGCCATTTCATGTTGATTCTCCTCATTTTGGTAATGTCTGCTGTTAGTAGCAGTGTCCTGGAGGCATACATTGAAGCCACAGTGCCTACAGCATTTGTTTAAGCGGAACTGTGCTCACATTTCTAATGTTGACATGGTATTAATCAAGATTCGTCCTTGGCTATCGTATAAGTCCAGATTAATGTAAATAGAAATGTCAGTGATGCTTGCAGGGAGCTGAGCGTGAGGTCTTTTCTTTTTCTTTCATGTGAAGCTGTGCTGTGTCCTTGGGTGGAGATGGTCAGAGTCCTTGTTTCAGTCTGTTCCTTGAGAAAATGAGTACTAGCCTAAGATTTAGAATATTTAAAAAGTATTAATCAGCCTTCCTAATGGATGCTATTGAGCTAATCATGCTCAAAATGGCAAATGGTTGTAAAGATGTCAAAGAGATATCCAGGACACCCACTGTTTGAGCTCTTCCCTTTCTCATTAAAATAAGCTCTTATGGCCCAGCTAGTGTAATCATGTGATAAAATACTCAAATTAAGAGTGTTTAATAAAAAAACATGGTGGGGAGCTTTGTTAAAGATCTTTTTAGTGCATTTTTGCATTCATGCTAAGGACATTAGAAATTGTTTAATCATTGTCTGATTATAAGAACGTTAGAAATAATGGGATCATTGTCTTATCATATGTGGGCTAATTCAGAGGCTCATTATTTTTTGAACATTAAGCATCAAATCAATTTAGTTTGATACTAAAGCAGGAATTTTAAGATGAAAGTTAAAATGAAGATTAAGAAGTAAGATTAAACCTAAGGGGAGCAGAATAATTTTCCTTACTAGAGTCATGCCCGCAAACAGATAGAAGGATAAAGTCAGTCTTAATCCAGTGTATTAAAAAGTGGTAATACATTGTGGAATGAGTGGCTTACAGTTTTGAGTGTTGTTTTCAATGTCTCCACAATGTTATACATAGCTAGGTTTACTTTAGGATTTTCAAAAATATTTTTTACACATATACTTCTTGTAATGAAAGTATTGGTTTATAAACTGAATATTATTATACATAATCACTAGAATAAAATCTATTCTCCCGTTTTCTCCAATTGGTTAGTTTTGGGGTTTTTTTTTTTGGTTTGGTTTTTTTTTTGGTTTTGTGTGTATATGATAAAATAATTAGGGCTGAGGCTCAGAGTTCAGTGGGTTACTCTCCTTTTTCTGAAGAAGTGTGTACATGTGTCTATGGCGTTCTTGGGTTTTACTGCAAAAATACATTCTTTTATGTATAAAGGCTGTTTCTGAGAGTGAAGATTTCAAGAGTCTGGATTCTGAGCCAAACAAAAGATGGGGAATAGGGCAAAAGAAGAATTATTAATTGTTGGGTTTCATGGAGATGTATTAATTTTCCCTGATGAGAATCTTGGATTAGGGAACTTTTCACAATTTTATAGTAAAAAGGAAATATCAGTCTTAATTGTGGAAATGCATACTTCTGCTGTGCCTTGGTAGCATTTTGGTTTCCTGTGTTTGAGGTCTTGATTGTGAGAGAAGATGGCTTAAAAAAAAAAAAAAAAGAAGCAAATCCAGCTCCTTTT
This sequence comes from Coccyzus lansbergi, assembly GCA_033558105.1. Lineage (NCBI taxonomy): Eukaryota > Metazoa > Chordata > Aves > Cuculiformes > Coccyzidae > Coccyzus > Coccyzus lansbergi. The sequence goes on along the minus strand of JAUMJK010000760.1, from coordinate 1,789,659 downwards.
CCTCTGAATTATTTACAAGTTCTGTGCTCTGTTCCACAGGTTGGACAGTTTCTAAGCATACTTGGTAGCTGAATTACATCCACATAGGATTTCTGCTTAATTTCTTAAGCTTCTGCCTTTTTCAGCAGTTCTGTGGAATCTTGTGTGTCACCTTTAGTGAGTGCATGCACTGTCTGGGTAATCAGATTGGCTTGAGTCTCAGAAATAAGCTTTTACATAGACATCAGAGTCGTGCAGTGAGCTTTCGAACTGCAGGATCTTCTCTGGATGTGAAGTTTGCCTCATGTGACATAAGATGCAAAGGGATGCATGGGTGGAATAAGTTCCCTGCATATATTATGCTTGCTGAATTAATCTTATTTAATACAAGCTGTCAGACAACATTACTATAATTTATTTACATAACTTAAGGGATTTGCTTCACATTAGTTTAACCTTGCAGAACGTGTAATGTGTATTTGTGCCACTGCCCTCTGTTTCCTGGAGTCAGCCTGCTCAAGTGTTTCTCAGGTTGTGATTGATTGGTCTTCCAGCTGCTAATGTGAGAGGTGAATGTAAACATTGTTGTTACAAAGATCTGATATTTTAAGCTCTTTTTATTGTTACATTTATTCAATTAAATGAACTCCTGTGCCTTGTAATTAACTCAGTAAAAAATGCGTTCCAATTATATTCTTTTTTTCTTCTAAAACAAAGCACATGATGTTAATCTTGTTTTGTACAAAGTAAAAATCTATACTATTAATGGGGGGAAAACTGTATTTTGTTCAGGCATTTCAATGTGTATTCAAAGGCTGGATTATTTTTTCGCATATTTCCACTTAACACACACACCATGACCTACTGTTTGAAAGTGTCATATTCATAGGTATGCTCCACTTCTGAAGGAGTTAAATCATTGATTTCATCAGGTAGCAACAATAGATGGGTGCCTGTAGGTGTTTGCTCCTCTCTCTGTGGGTCCTGGTTATTTTACAGGGTCTCAATAATCTGAAGGTATGTTTTCATTAGGTGGTTTTTGCATAGTACTGGTTTTCTTTCTTCCCCATGTGTTTGCTAAGTTCTTAAGAACTGCTTTCTGCCCAGTCTAAGAGATTCTTCTGCTCTTCAGGTTTTTTGGCATTTATTATGACATGCAAAATCTATAAAAAAAATTATTACATAGTGGCAATTGTTATTACCTTTAAAACGCATGACATGCACTTCTATAGTTCATGAAGGGCAGGCAGGGGAAGGCTGATCTTTCAATGTGGTGTCTCAGATATGGTCTTCTGAAATGCAGGCCTGGCCTCCTAAGGCAGAAATTGCATCTAGCAACACAAAAAGGAACTTCATTTTAAGGAGAAAGGGTATTAGATGGTTCTTACAGGACATCTGTTACCTCTTACAGTATTTGGAAGTCATAGGGTAGGAAGAAATAGCTTCCATGTACAGAAGTTATTCAAATGAGGGACTGAAACAGGACATTGATACAGCATCTCCTTTCCAGAAAAGAAAACCCCATTGCTTCACTGTGGGCTGTGGATAATAAATTCCCGGTCTTTGAGGTGCACAATGTGAAGGAAATTTCCATGTAAAAACAGTAAGAAGTAGCCTGGAGCCGAGAAGGCTTCTCAATAGTGGAAGAATATGCTCATTGCAGTAGAAGAAATGAGAAATCACCTCTGCTGTTGTTCGTAGTGCCTCATAAACCTGGAAAAGATTTCTGACAGCATCTTTTCTCCTCTTGCCTCTGTGCTTCCCTTTCTCCTGCAACTCCCCTTCCTCTGGCAGGTCAGCCACAGGCTCTGGTGGGGAGGGGTTTGTTAACTCCAACATAAGAAAGCAAATCGTCTGAAATGGAAGGAGAGACAAGACGACTGATAAACTTTGACTAAAACCAGTATCACTGAGATAAAATATACATTGCATCTCCATGAGGGAAATTTTTCTGGCGTTTTGTCCATTTGCACCTTCATGAAGGAATCTTTTTTGATTTCTTGACCATTTGCTGCATAAGGAAGAGGTCAATTCCTGTTCTCATTTGTGGTATGAGAGGGGCAGTTAGTCTAGAGGAAATTTGCCTCTGACAGAGTTAAATGTGAGACATTTTTTAATGGCTTAACTGTGGAGCCAACTTGTTATTGAAGTATTGTAGAGTTAAATCTTTTCCTTGGCTGAGGAGAAGAGGACGTGTAACTGTTTTTTGCCTTGTTTTCTGACCCACTTTGTTGTAGCCTCCATGCCTTGTGTTCCTTTTTTTCTACTGGTGCTAAGTTCAAGGAGAAGCCATAGTGTTCAGAGCAAGGTGAATGTTTTACTTTAAAAGCTCCTGATCTGTTTTATGGAGAAGGAGGAAGATTGAGAGGCACTGTCTTCTTCAAACTGCTGAGTGGTGAGTTTTTCTTCTGCCCTCCCCATACTGCTGTGCCAGCCATGTCTTGGGGATGCTACCCTAAGGGAAGACAAATTGGAAAGCTAGACAAATCATTCCAGAACGCAAATAGGCTTATTTTCTGGTTGAGAAGAGATAAGAACTCTTTGCTTTTCTAATTTTGGAACAGCACTTGCTTTGTAGGGGCGGAGAGTATTTTTTAAAAGATGTAACAGACACAAATTGAGAACAGGCACTGTGCAGTGTCAAATCAGCCCTGCAAGGGTAAATGCCATTACAACAATGCTCTGTTTGATGATATGCCCCATAAAACTTAGCTCTGGGGGAGAAAATAATGTTGCAGGAGAGATATTTATGATTACAGATTCTTAAAGCAATTTTACTGTGTTCTTGTTGGACTGTACCATATTTGTTCAGTTGCAGTCATTTCTCTGTGCTGAAGTTTACTTTAGTAGCAGAAATATTACTATAATATTTTTTTCTTACAAGTAACCTATCAGAAAAGATTAATGAACCTCCTGTTCATCAGGCTATCACTTAAATGCTTAGTTACCCAAAGGGGTGCTGCACAATAGTTTTGAATTTCCCTTTTCCATTTAATTTCCTCCTCTTTTCAATTCTGCTTTGTAAGTGCCTGAGTTCACTTTGATTATTTCTTTGTCTGTTCCGGTGAAAAATCTTGATTTTCTGTATGTTCTCTATCCACAGTCCTCTATTGCATTATTTAACAACAAAATGAAGGAGGGTTCTTGCCAAGCCTGCAGCTGGCTGTGGGAGAATAGACTGCTGTTTCTTTGCATTCTCCTAATGACCTAAAGCCTTTCAGCAGGATATGCCTCAGTGCTTGTCTGCACACATCTTTTTTTTTTTTTTTTTTTTTTTTAATAATGCGTGGATATTAGAGTCAACTCCATCTTTTTTTTTTTACAGATTTTCAACTGTTTATTTAATTTAAAAACCACGTTAACTACATATTTAACTGATAGTAATGATGTCATAGTTTCCTAATGACAAGTCTGAAGTTTGTAACCACCTTTTTCTGATTGGAGGAATGCAAAATCCTCACTTCAGTTTAGTACTCCCTTGTTTGTTTTGAGCAAAATGGAAGTATAGATTTATTAGAACATATATAGGATGTGTTTTACTTAGAAGACAACATTGTCTCTGCTGAGCAAATAAAGATGGACTTAATCTATTTGGCTAGTCTTGACATCTACAAATCTTCCACAAAAGGAGTTTCTGTGATAACTATAGTGTCAATTCTTGAAGCTCAGGGCATAGTCCCTGCTATCAACTGAGTAACCAGCCCAGGGAAATGACTGGATTTAGCAACTGTATGGCTGAACAGTTTTAAGGAATAACATGATAACAGGCCTTATGAGGAATGGCTGAGAGAGCTGGGGTTGTTTAGTCTGGAGAAGAGGAGGCTGAGGGAGAGGGCTCATTGCTTTCTACAGCTACCTGAAAGGAGGTTGTAGAGAGGAGGAGCTGGGCCCTTCTCCCAAGTGACAGGGGACAGGATGAGAGGGAATGGCCTCAAACTCCACCAGAGGAGGTTCAGGCTGCACATGAGGAAAAAAGAATTCATGGAAACGGTCATTGGGCACTGGAACAGGCTGCCCAGGGAGGGGGTTGATTGACCTTACCTGGAGGTGTTTGGATGGGTGGACGATGTGCTGAGGGACATGGTTTAGTGTTTGATAGGAACGGTTGGACTTGATGATCTGATGGGTCTTTTCCAGCCTGGTGATTCTTTGATTTTATACTTTGTTGAAGTTGGTACCAGATCAAGTTTTAAAAGAAATGTCTCTTGGAGGGAGACATTGTTCAATGAATAAGCAACCCTGTTGTCTCTTGTTTTGGACATAATTTGGAGGGGTTACAGTCTCCACAAGCATGTAATTTTATACCTTGTATTAACATGACTATAACTTAATGTCTTTGCCATTACCAAAGGAAAGAACTGGGGCAGTCCAGCTGCAAGTGAATTCTTGCGTTGCATTTTGTAATCTGATGTAACGCTCCTGGCATTGCTGCCTCTGTGATGAAGCAAACCAGATTCCTGTGTGACCCAACACTAGGTGGTATGAGTCCCAGTCATTCTCTTCAAAGGCTAATTATCAAGGACATTCAGAGTGTTGTGTAGCACTTATTTTCAGATCAAATATTCTCTTGCAAAGTGAAGTCAGAGCTCCTGTGTGCTACGAGGACACTGTTTGTTTTTATGAGGAGTGGATTATTCTGTTTACTATTTGGAAGATGTACAGGCTGAGATTCATATTCACTTTTTAGAAGTTAAATATTGAACTTCTTATTCTGCATAAATAAAATAAGTAAGGCTATGTTTTGAAAAGATGATGAAGTGTTATGCTGTCCCTTTCCTTCTGCCTGTTACTTCAGCAGTTTGGTCTTTCATCAAAAAGCAATGAAAAAAGTCATTTTGTACTGTTCTTTGTGCTGATTTCTACTCAGGGCTTAGGCACAGTCAGGATGTCATCTGTGTCTTATCACAAAAGTTTCCTCATGCTCCCTTTTCCTGAGATTGTCAAAGGGGATCTTGGCTGGATAAAGATTATATTTAATAAGCTTTAGTCCTCACCATAACCTTATGGTTTCCTAGTCTGTTTCTTCACTTAATTATTTGTCATAAACATTGACGTTACCTTTCAAAGTTTACTTGTGGGAAGTTTTTAACGTTGGTTTTGACTGTGTGGTTTTTCCCTTCGAGATATATGAAATATGACCTTGCCAAGATGTGCTAGGGTTAGAATAAAAGCATTTGAAGGCAATATGCCCTTTTTAAGGCAAGAAGTTCATCTTCAACATTGGACTGCTTACCGTAGCAGAAGAGCCATTTAAATTGGTTTTGCTACTCCATCTTCTTACTATGCCTCAGTTGATGCCAGATCATTTGCTTCATCTTTCAGATTATCTTGAATTCTTTTTCTTGTTTACCAGCTGAACATGTTTCTTGGTAAACAGAACATTCTTGCACTCATGTCAATGACTCTTGAATTTTCAGAGTGCCTGTTAGAAGTTGCTTTCAGCTGAAGAGGTCACAACAATATCAGAGATGCACAGATTACTACCCAAATAATACAATTATCAACATGGAGAAATTATTAGTCGAGTGTTTGCAATTGAATACAGCTTTTATTTTAATGTACAGTTTGAAAGGCATATTTTAAGGAGGCAAGTTTGAATTGAAAATGTTCCCTAGGAATGATTTTTATCTTTTAAGCAGATCAAAGCAGCGAAAGCCATTTAACAACTTATGTCTTTAAAACCTAATGGGTTTTCTGTGTTTCTCTAAATACAATAACTTGACACGAGTCTATTTGTTTTTAATGCTGTAAAAGACAACGTTGTATTACTTAGTGTTCTTAGGACTTTTACAATCCAGATTTTTAATATGTTACACATACAAGCAATTATGTTTGACAATTTGGATGCAAACTTGAATCGGCAGCTGCTTCAGCATTCTCACCAATGAAAACATTAAGCATGTCTATTAAAAATGTTTCTTCTGTCATTTATTTTTTCATAAGCTTTCAGCTCTGCTACAAAAGCCTGCTGTCTGCTTTGCACCTAGTATTCCACAGGCTCCTTTACACAGGGGTGAAAACTTCTCATGATTAGTTTACCTTAAAAGAAAGACCACAATCTGATGGAATCAAGTAATGGCTAGAATTAGACTGGAGCTTTCTGAAAAACTTGTCTGAAAAAAAAATTTTGCATCTTTTTGATGGAAAACCATTGAGAAGTGAGAGTTTGGGCTTCTTGTCACTTTGAACTACTCTGTTCTCTGTTGGTTGGTTGTTTTTTTTTTTTTTTCTCTGGGGCAGATGGCGATTCCAAGAGCTGGCCTGGCAGGGTCATGGTTGAGCAGTCCCCTAAATACCATTCTGCCTATAGGTTTCATTAGTTTACATGTATCATGAACTAGAAAACAAAACTATAAAGCAAGCCTAGTGTGATAAAATGATTCAAGTCAAGCACAAAAATTTGCTAATGCATGTTAAGCTGAAGAGTTTCTTATTTCCCTTACACACAATCACTGTGGTGAATTGGCTTCTCTAGGTCAATATTAATTTTTTATAAGTGATTCTTTTCTTAAAGAAATTATTAAAACAGAACTGTGAGGGCCACAGTTCAATACATGGTCATCAGTGACTATCATAAGAATAATATACAGTGAAGTTAAGTCATGCTCGTGATCTGTATGTGTTTATGAGTATATAGACATATATATGTTAAATGCATACAGCTTATGGGTATAAATATGGTTGTATGTTCTGTACAGGAAGCATGACAGGAGTTTGTGATATATGACACTAATTATCACATGAAAAGGGGAAATAAAAAGCCCAAAATAAAAAACTTTTGGATGGAAATATTCTTTCCCATATTTCAAGGATGGGGGAGAAGTCAAGTTCAGTGTCCTATCAGGATATATCCAAAGAAGGAATATGTCATGGTGCTGTAACTTTTACGAAGCCAATTTTACTTGCAAGCATGTTGATTTAGTTTTGCCTGCTGAAGCAATAGCATTATTTAAGTGAAACACCTGAATTTGAGTTGGAGGCTTCTATGGGTGAAGCAGTTGGGGATGAGGACGACGTGTAGACACAAATTAGTCAGCTTATAACTGAATGGGTAACCCTTCACCAAGTTAAAAAATACTTAGATATGTTCAGTTTTCATCCATTTTAGTGTACGATTCAAGCAATCTAAATACAATCGATGTGTTCTATGGCGAACGTTTTGATTTGACCCGTAGGATATTTTTTTGGTAGGAAAAATAAATATGTACTCCAAAGATAGTGAACCTTTTACATCTTTCACTGCCTTCAACCAAAGTCTCAGGGTTTTAGTTGCAAAAATACCTTGAAACTCTAAGCAAGTAATTACAACTTCTGACTTAGTTGTACCCTCTGTCTTTTGCTATATTCAGACAGCATATGTGTTGTCGTGGAATAAACTTTGACAGTACTTTGGATGTTAAATGTAAGAATTCTTTTTAAAGCCTAATTGTAAATCATGTATTTGCCTCAGAAATCTGCCATTCAGATTAATTTATTATAAGTTATGATGGTTCTGTTGGGAATAGAAAAATGAAGATGAAATGTAACATTTGGATACTGGAAATGTCTCAAATGAAGAATGCCAAAAATAAGGAAATTTATAGATGCTGGAAAAATATTAGAATATGTGTCTGAATAATGAAGTCTCTTTTATAGATACGCATGTTTTCTTAGATATCCTGCTAATGGAAACAAACATAAACTGTGTTTAATAAATGAGCAATTAAGGCCCCTAACCAGTTCTTTGGCTAAGAGGTCAAAAAGACAATGAGCTGTTCTTTATATATCTGTCTAGAAATTGATAAAATACCAGAGAAGCTTGACTATGAAAGCTTGAGGATCGCTATACATGTGATAGAAGCTGAAACTTTTAATTGGCAGCTATGATGGCAGTCTGTTGGGAGAAGACAGAGTGGCAAAGGGGTCAGGGTACCAGGTGGTTCCCTCCAAATCTTTTCCAGACTCCTCAGTCCTGTATCTCCATACTCTTCAGGGCCATCATCCTTGTATGCCTCCTGTCTCTGGCATTGGTCTAATGTATGGAGCTTCAGGAATCTATGCTTATGCATGTTGTGGAAGTGTGTGGTCCTAAATACCTTTTAGAAGAGAAGAATGAATTTGGGTAGGATGTTATGAACTTCAGTAAGAAAAATGCTCCACAGACTGTGCACTGCCGGCTACCTTCTCTCAATGTGCAATTAGATGGTGCTACTCCTAGTCAAATTTGTGGAAGGCAATAACATCATGATTTCTAGTTTTACAAAATGTCAGTAACAATGTACTCTAATAAATTAAACTTCTTGTTGGTCACCCTTTTCTCCCTGTTAGAGCATGTTTCAACTCAATTTCTTAACAATTTGTTGCTTTAATAGGAAATGTCAACAATGTCTCCAGCATCCACCTCATTCCTATTATTCTGTAATCTTATTTTTATAAAGATGATTCCTGATGCTTCGCTCATTTTAAGCTTTGTACACTTAACTGGTGAGCAAAGTCGTATAATAATAAACTATAGTTTCACATGGAGTGGCTTAAATCTTATTCAAGATAATAATAGCACGTGTTGATGAATTTGCCAATTCATTCAGTGCTCATTTTGTATCAAAGAGTATCCAACGATCACTCAAAAATTGATGATATTTCTACTTAGGTCCATTGGTAAAGCTAGCTAGTGGAATAAAACAGCACAGCAAATTTAAGTTGTTTATGCAGGCACTGGGTCTGAAATTGAGGGAATATGGTTTGATGTGCAACTACAGCATCGTGTGTATTCGTAGCAAAGAAAACTTGTTTCCTGATTCATTGAAAAGTGGATCATACTGAATTTGCAGGGGAATTTTTAAAGGCACTCCATGTGTGCACAGAAGTGGTGTGAATATTCTGCTTTTCTAATATCTGGTAACTACCTTAGATATACGAGAAAACAAATGTTGAAATAAGTAAGAAAGGAAAACACAGGTGAACAGGCAAATATTCTGTTGTTACTGCTTTTTTCCTAGTGCATGCAACCCAAAATTTAAGAACCCCCTAGAACATCTTGGGGTCTGAGGCAATATTGGCAATGGAAAATTGCCTTCAGTGCTATCATCTCTCCTCTCTGTAGTTCTGACCTTATGAAGTATTTTCTAATTGCTGTGTGGAGTCTTCTGCTCATGTGAGCATAAGCAGCTCATCTGCAAAGTAGACATTTTCTTAAGAATTCTTTTTTTTATTGCTAGAAAATACCTGACGTTCTTACAGAGTTGTTGTAACTTGCTTGGGTTTACTGTATGTAAATGGTAGGGATTAGTTCCTTTGGTGTGCAGAATAAATACTGTGATATCAATTCAGGAGTCTGAGACTTAAAGACTCTTTTCCTCATTTTAAAAATCATATGTATTTTATTTTCCATTAGTACATCTCTGCATTTACAAAAAGCACATGCAGTGCCTTTGCAATGAGGACATTGTGTGTATGGTAGCTGCAGGTCATGTTTCTTGAGTGCCTTAATAGTCATATTCAGTATAACTTTTCTGATGTCTGTATTGAGCTAATGCCCCTTAGTCTTTAGGTTCAAGTATGTTTTTCTGGAGACTTGTTTGTGCACAGCATGCTACAAATTTCCAAGCTATATCTCTCCTTATGTAAAACAAGTATGATTTGCTACAAGAGTGTTGCTTGAAGTTCTTGCTGAGGAGGTAATTTCCTTAAAGAAGGTCCTGCTAAACATGATGGGTTTTTTTAACTCTACACATTTTGAACTGACCACTGAGTGTATCTCTCAGTCTTCTTTTGAAACTTTCTGGATTGTCCAGTTATTTTCTTGAGCTGAAAATCTATTCCTATGTGTATATATCTTTCTTCAGAGTCACCAGAAACATTTGAAGAATCAGTTTTTTAAATAATCTGTAGAGGTGATATCCATGAGCATTGATCGAGGGAGAGGCTTTGCTTACATTCAACTGGGATTCTGTGAACTGAGGTTTTATTGTAGCAGATTGTAGGAGGAAGAGAAAGGGAAGAGAGCTGTGAAAGCACTAATTTGCACCTTATGAATATTTATATGTAAAATACTTTTGTGGGTATTTGTGAAATAGATGATGAAATTATACCATAACCACCAACAAATGCAGCTGAGTGTAGCAGGTTCAATACTAAGACCTAAATCATTGTTTTCACATGACTCGGGTTTAGATGCAAACGTGCTGTTTTTATTTGTTTTGAATGATGTGGATTTTCTATTACAACCCCTTATTCATTTTAGGAAATCTTGTCATCTCTGTGCAAATCTTTTTACTTGCCTAAGCATTGCAAAGTCTTAGAGATTCCAGGAAAACACATGTGTCAGAGAGACAGAAGGTCTCTGCAGGCAGACGTGTTTCTCTGGGCATTAAAGTACAGAGAGATGTGCTGAAAAGCAGGATAAGAGAAAGAGAGTAAAGAAAGGGCAAGAAGGACCTGAGAATGGAATAGGTGTGGGTTAGACACCAGAGAGGCTCTCTCAGCTGATGGAGTGCAGACTAATAGAGCTGTGGTTCATTCCTTGCTTTGCTGTGAACTTACTGGGTGACCTTCTGATACTCCTGTAGCCCATATCTCAAATCATGAATCTGCTTAGTGTTCTGACGCATAAATTCTATTTCCAAAAGCACCTTATTTGAGGAACATCGGCCTAGATTCTGAGTGCTTTAAGCCTTCTTGTGGAAACAAAATTATTTTTGAAGCGCTTACTATTGTATTGCAGAGTGTACAGGCATCTAAGTGAATTTAAAAAGAGCAACAAAATCAAACCAATACAAAAGCTTGAACCAGACTCATCATCCTTCTGCCTCATCTGTAAAATGGGGATAATAGTCTGTGTCACCAGGAGTGTCAGTGTAAATCCATGCAGACAATAAAACATTTCATATTGTTGTATGAGCTGCAGACACTGTAAGAGACAAAGTAATTGTAAGACAAATAGCTGTAGTCTGTGAATTAGAAATCATCTTCAGTTACTGTCAGTCAGTGAATTTATTGCAATGATTCTGGCCACTGAGCAGTGGTTTGTCAAGTAAGAGCAGTGGGTAACCTATTTATGATACAAAGATAGTAAGAGACAATTCCTGAAACATGTCACTGAACATTTAGAACAAAGAGTGAAATCTTCTCTTATTTGTGGAGAAGTTCTTTCACATATATCTCTAATGAAGTAACACATCCAAAGACAACTTCTATATGTGATGCTGGTTATCGTACTTAACTAGGTGTTTACAAAACCCTTTCAGTTTTTTTCTGGGAATTTATCTGAAGCTTTTGAGTACCATCCTGGAACTTGAAGACATTTGCAGCTATAATGACTTGATTTCAAAATGATAAATAAACTATGATTGGATATCTGGATGATGTATAAAACCAGAATGCAAAATCTTCTTCATGTAAAGCTGTTCATTTCTCAGATGACCCATAAAATTATTTATGTGTATGTGTGTATATTAGATTTATCAGTGGTTTAAACTACATATTTCTGTTATTGCCGTTAATTCAATTAACTTTTCAAGAGTTGAATTTGAAATTGTTAGACCAGCAAAGTGGCAATGCTTTCTGCTGAAGAGACCACCATCTGCTGGAACAGCAATGAACCAGCAGTGTCATCTTGCTATGTTTACCAGTAGCTTAGTTAGGGTTATTTAGAAATTGGAGCATTGATGAAATAAATATTCTGCTTCCCCTGGGCAACCTTTTGGAAGTCTTTTCGACACTTAGAGTTTATCCCGCATAAAGTCAGGATTGAGTTTTGTGTTGATGTTGCATGAATTAGCAGTGTTACACAGCAGCTGGTCAGGGCTCTGGAAACAGAGAGGACCTGAAGCAGGTGGACCTAAAACTGTGGTTGTGCAGAAAAAAGCAAAATGTCTGTTCCTTCATTAAGATATTTGCTGAAGATGTTTTGACTGAACAAATGTGGGGTAACTGACTTAGAAAGGTTAATGTTTATGTTCAGTGTAGTACAGGGCAGGAGACCAGTGCTAAACAAATGCCTGCTACGGAAATTTGTGTTGTGCACTCTGGAAGGAAAGACATTTTTTAGATTTTTATTCAGTAAGAGTTTTATTCTTAACTAGAGCCCAGCATAACTAGAGTCTGAGGATGGGTCTATGAATGGAGAAGATAAGTAGCTGGAGGTAATCAGGTTCTCTTGTAATTTATTTGGTATTTTGAGAGACTTCTTTAAAATTACTCCGGAATTAAACCACTACAGAGCATGTTCAGAACTCATTAACTGATGTTTTTCACTTCAGCCAGTGATGTGTAACCTTCTAATTTAAGTAAATATTACTGCAGTAGTAAGTGTAAATAAAGCTGCAGATATGATCTAGATGAGAATTAACAACTCTTGCGTTTTATAGAATCCCACTATGATACCTGCTGACCTTTTCCCTTTGCATTCCAGTGCCTTTTACATAAAGCAAATGATCCCAATTCATGTCATTCCCATGTGCAAACAGTAGAATATATCTGGCCTGTGAAATGAACATCCTTCTCAACCTGTTCTGTTAAAATGAGAACTGCAGGTACTGGAGGTCAATAAGTCGAGCATATTGACAACAGAAACAAGTGTTTGCAGTTCATCAGAACTCTGAGTTTGGCTGTAGGGCAAGATGCATTTCAGGCTCAGAGTATGGGTATGCAACACAAAGTTGGTAAAGGATCTTTGGTATTCATCATTGCTCATTATTTTAAATGCATTTGATTTGTTCAGAAGTGAACCTCTTCTTTTGCATATTTGGTTTCATAACATGAATATTGTTACTAAAATTTTACTGACCTGGATGTCTCTGAAAACAAATGTTGCCTTGTGTGTTTTGAACTCTTTTACAGTGTAAGTTACAGCGTTGTTTTATATTTGCTTTTGGGAGGAGGGGCTTGTTTTATAGTGATTAGATTTTTTTTTTCCTGTTAAGTAGAAGAAAGAATATCAGCTTCACTTTGCTGTGCAAGAAGTAGACTGGACTTCAAAGATCTGATATGTCGGAGGAAGTTGCTTTATAGTGCCAAATAAAAATAAAGCAGTCAATAGTTAGAGGAGCTTAAAATAATGTATTTGGCATCGCTTAATAAAGGTCTTGGAAAAGAGGTTGTCTGTTGAAGAGCTGAATAATTAAGTTTTTGCATTGCTTGTTGGGAATTGCTAGTGAGCCAGTTGTGTCTTCTGAGTCTTAAAGCCGTGAGAGAAGTGCCACTATGTTAACTAATTTCTTGAGGTCAATATCAGTCACCTGTAAGGATTCAACATTTACATGATCCAAGCAGGGAGATACACATGCAGGAGTTTGTAGAGCATCAGGCCCTGATTACATGGATTATGATGAAATAGTTAGTATTCAGTGTTCTCTGTGACCACTGACACCCTTTTTGCTGTACAGAGGGTGATGGATACTTGTTTGGCAGGTATCACTATACACTGTGTAAAGTAGGACATATGCAGTTTGCTGTTAAGCAGCGATTAAAAAGTAGTTACACAGAGCTTATTGAAAAGCAAGTGACTTGATCTTCTCAAGCTTGCAGATGTAGAAAGTAAAGAAGTAGTAATTTGTGCAATTAATGCAACTTCTTTACCTTGGTTTGAGATGGAGACTCTAATATTTACATTTTTTCTTAGGAAGACATGACTGTGGTCTATGAAGATAAATACAAAGCCCCTTATAGCATAGTAAATCTTTTCTTTGTCATCCACACTGAACCATCTCCAGCTTGACCATGTTATTTAGTTTTAGTTAAAACTGTGTTAGAATGTATGCAAATGGAAGTTTAATTTAGATTGGGGGATGACTGTATCCTGAGCTACATCCAAAAAAATGTGGACAGCAGGTTGAAGGAGAGGGTTCTCCTCATCTTCTCTGCTTTCATGAGACCTCTATCTAGAGTATGGGGGGGGTGGGAGGGCTGCACTATTTAGTTGTAATAGGACATTAGGGAATGGCTTTAAATTGCAAGGGATGAAATTTAGATTAGGCATTAGAAAGAAAGTCCTCACGATGAGGTTGGTGAGACACTGAAAGAGATTGATGAGGGAAGATGTGGGTGCTCCCTCTCTGGAAACTTTAAAGGCTTTGAGGAAACTGACCCAGTGGGTGGTGTCCCTGCCAATGGCTGCAGAGTTGGAACTGGATGTTCTGAGATCCCTTCCAACCCAAGCTGTTCTAGGATTCATTTTGCCATGACTAGTTCTTAGACTAAGAGACTGTGTAATTGGCATATCGCATACCCAGAAATTAAAAGTGAAGGACTGACCACTTGACACCATTGTCTTTCTTGAAATAAAGCCTGCTCAGCCTAATTTGTTGTGTCTGCTAAATGACTCTGCTTACCAATTTAAATGCATTATGAAATTCCTATTAGAAGATGACACCATAATAATTGATGGTATAATGAAAGTGCCAGAAACAAATGAAAATACTGGTCTGTTAACCCTTTATTTCAGGAGACAGGTTTGAAATTGCCTTTTTTTTGAAATGCACGCGCTATTTGTTCTGACTGCTGGAGAGGTACTCTGTTTTCTTCTTTCTTTGTGGTACTGGAAAGTGATCAGAACTGCAGTAATTTCAGTCTTTCCACAAGATACTCAGCACCATGTGTGATATTCTCTGGATGAATTGTTTTTGTACTCTGTAGTAACTGCTGTTTCCCCTCAGAGCTGTATGAAAAAGGAAAATGAGTGTTGGCAGTTAGGTAATGATAAAAAACATTGCAGGGAAGCACAGTTTCCATCATCTTGGGCAGATTAATAGTAAACTCTTACCTTTGCATCCGTTTGAAACTATGCAAACTCGTAAGCATTTTCTTAATTCTCAACCCTAATCCTCCCCGAGGTTCTAATTATTCTGTACTGGGAGCCACTTAATTCTTGCTCTGGGATGAATTTTTGTCTGTGTACCTGTATCAAAGCTTAGGTTCCTGTTTATGGGAACTCAACTTTGAAGATGATGGGCTAGGCTTTTTCTATTAACTAATTTGATTTCTCCATGTCGGAACATTTAATATTCATTGAAATAAAGCACAGCCAAAAGTAGTATCTGAAAGTAACAGTCAACAGAGCTAATATTGCAGAAAGTGATCTACGTTTTGATCTACGTGTTGCTCCCTGTTCTTCCTGTTTCTCAGACAGAAGCTCAGTACAGATACATACGACATAAGGCAATTCTACTCTTGTTCTTTTGTGAAGACCTTTTTTCTTTCTTTCTGTTGAATGTTAAGTGATTATCCCATGTCCTCAGTGTGTCTAATGCATTTAAAAGCATAGAATTTAATACTGTAATTATAAAAACGTCAAGCAAGAGGCGCATTTAGTGTTCTTCAGATAGGTTATCGGCTTTACCTTTCCAAATATATTCTATTTTAGGAGATGATTTCCTAAAGAGTTTTGTCATACGCATATATCTCACTGAGGATGACTCTTGCACACTAAGTTATGAATAAATTATTTCCGCAGCTCTAATGCCTCAATTTTTTTCTGCGTGGGTCTTGGCTTTTCCTTTTCCTTAAAAGTTTTTTTTTTCTTGTTTTTTCTACTGATCTCTTGGGAACCTTTTCTTGCCTTGGAGCAGTGGGATGCCAGTTTCCATTAACATTTCTTTTAAAACAAATATTATAATCTGCTTTGTGCTTGTGTCTTTCTGTTCCTATCAAGGATCACAGGAGAGTGCAGGAGTATGGCTTCATTTCTTTCAGTGTGATGTCTATGAGCCTTGGTGAACATCATTAACCATTATCCATCTCTGACTTTCCTTTAGGTTCCATGTGATTTAAAGGTCAAACCAAGGCCTGAAGACAGAATTCTCTGTCTAAAATAAGGACACTTCCTTTCATGTAACAGATGAAAAGCCAAAGCCCATTGCTGTTAAAATGATGGGCTGCTTTCTCATCATGACCACTGTGCTGAAGCTTACTCGCAAGGTTTTTGCCACTGCTGTGCTGTTTGCCGGTGCAGAGCAATACTGAATATATCCGAGTGAATCAACTATCTTGTTAGATTGCTGAGGAGATCTGCTGATTATCAGAGGAAAATGTAGCAAAAAAAGTTTTGTTCAGTTGTCTTAAATTGCTTTTTTTTTTCTGTGCCACGGGGAAAAGAAAAATTATATTGGGTTACTATAAAATATAGTTCTCTTAAATACCTTGGTTTACTCTCTTAACTGTATGTATGTTTCTTAATTTTTAAAACATAAACCTAAATACTTTGGGTTTTTTGAAAAAGTTTGACATTTAATTCTTTCTTTCAGTGCTTCTTGTATTTGTTATGTGAGGCTGATTGGGGGAAAAAAAAAGGTCAGCTTCTTATTTTCTACTTTTCCCTGACCTGCTACAGCATGAAACCCTTTAGTTTTGTATCTGTTTTTTTTGACTCTTCCAGTCCTGGATCTTCCTGTGAATCTTTAGCCATACATCAAATGGAGAACTGTCCTAAACTATTGTTGTGACAATCCAAATAACTGCCAGTGCCCAAATGTTAAAACCTGGGGGAGGGGAAGAAGACAAGTCATAAAAATAGTTCTTCATCCAAAGACTCCTCAGTAAAAATAAAGCTGCAGCTCCTTTTTTGGCAGGAGAAGAAAGGAATAGGTCTGGGATAATGAGGAAGAGGAAAGCTAAGACTTTGTTTTCCTCATTGTAAGAATGTAGGGTAGAGGGAGGCTGCAGGCCAAAAATATATATAAAGGAGGTTTCAGTCATATGCTCTTTGCCAAGTAATCATTTTACTATGGTTCTTGTCAACTCATAATATTTTAAGATTTATGTTGCCAAAGCTAAATTAAGCATCCAAACAGATCCATGGTGCCCCATTAGGAACAATGAACAAGGTATTTAAATGCATTATTTGATTTGTTTCAGAAATAGAAATAGTGACCCTGCCAAACAGGAACTCTAGAGCTCGTGTATTGGACGATATCAATATTCTGCCCAGCCTTGGAACCTGTTCTTGACAGATGCGGCTTCCTGATGCTTTGGAGAAGATTGTCAGGGCCTCCAAAATAAATAAATTGGAGCAAAAAAAATTGAAAATAAGACGAGATAAAACTAGAACTCATACCTGCAGGGGTACCTCTGTTTTTATGTACTGAAAAACCTTCTAAGGGCTTAAGGAACTGTTGAAGTGTTAACTTAAAAAGATATTAAGTGCAGATATTTAAGTGTGATTTTGGGAAAAAAAAAAATCACTCTTCAACTGAACCTTTAGGCCCTTATGAGCATCGCACTGAATTTAATAAATAAATAGTGATCTTTTGCATGATAGTCTTCATTTTTTCTTTAAAAAAAACAGTGTCTATCTCCATTGATTTATTCATTATTCATTTATTCTATATTCCTTTTTGGCTACTTGAGGAAAAATTTATTTTATATCACATTTGCAACAAGAAATGCAGAGCGCTGAAGAGTGAAGGCTGTTATCTTATTCACATGACAAAGGTATATATTATTCATACTGTAATACCCAAACGGTAGGAACTGATAGATGGGACTTACATAGTCAACTCCCAAGGTCACTAAAAATATATCTTAAAAATAAACTGCTTTTTGAGTGGTTAATTCAAAATTAGATGGATTCCTGTAAGCTACTCCATATGATTATTTTGACTGTTGGGACGCAGACTACTTGGAGAATTTCTTGGTGAAATTTCTTGTTGTCTTCTATTTTACTGATTTGAAATCTGAAAAAGTGACCAATAATTTAGTACAGTGTCTTTAGAAAAGTGTCTTAACCTATTGGTTCGATTGTAGGGTATTACAGAGTCTTAGAGCTGCCTTTGAATCGTATAATCCATATTCAAAATAACTTGTAGTAGAAGGAAAATTGGCCGTTGTGGAAGAAATTAACATTTCTGTCTGATCCTTTTATATTGTAGGGAAAGGTTTGGTCAGTATGAAAGAGTATTACAGCATTATTCATTATTTTGAGGAGCAGATGAACCCAATTTGTTGGTGGGATGTTTACACTGTTAAGGGTCTTTTTTTCTTCTTATAATGCACTCAACTTAGAAACAGAGTTATCTTAAATCATGGCTGCCATACAGAAATTTATAGGAAAAATATACAAAATTAGGCTAAGTCTTCTAAAATATTCCTCAGTGAATGACCTAATTAATGATTTATGAGGAGATTTAGAGAGAGCTGTGAACCAGGTAGTGTGTAATTAATCTACTATTCCTTGTGACCCTGAGAAGCAGTCAGGTATTCAGAAATGATGATTTGGTACCTTTGCTAGTTGAGATAGCTTGTATTTTCCCAAGACACATGAGGCTAAGCGCCTGTATGTTGAAGTTTTTCTTCACTCGGTGTTCTGCTTTTAGGAGATTCATGCCAGTTGTGCAGGTCTCACAATGCCCAGGGAGTGATTGCCTTTTTTTTTTTTTTTTTTTTTTTTTTTTTTTTTTTTTTTTTTTTTACCCCCCTCTTCTGTCCTTTAGGAAATCCATTTCATATTTTTACTGGTTCTTTTGGTTTGGTAACTTAAGTTTGTGTTTTCTGGAAACCAGTTTGTGTAAGTATCAAAATGGAGTATCCTTAGTAACTGACAGCCTGGTGCTTAAATTAAAGCTGCGTTCCTCTGAATCCTGGCCTTCTCCTGGATTGTCCCCATCAAGATATGACCCTGAATTTGATTGATTTATTTATTAAAAGAAAATGGGGAGATTATTCCCATCTCTTCTCAGTTTTCTGTAACCATTTCTAATTTGTGTTGCCAGATTTGCTGTGTTATTCAGATGACAGTGCCAATTGCTAGGGTCCTGTTGTAGTGAATTTGGAATCGTTGGGTTTTCTTATGACAGGCAAAAGCATTAGGAATGGTTCTTGCTGAGATTTCTGTTAGCTTTCTGTTTGTTTCGATGGTTTAATAAAATAATATTTAAACACAGATTTACTACAGAATATATGCATGTGTAATTTGATGAACCACAACAAGGGTGTTGTACAAGCCTTTACTGATCTATTCAGCACTTGCTTTTAAGATACTGTGTGTTAACTTTGATTACAGCTATTAAATTTTCACTCCTCTTTCATCTTATGTCTCTCAACTGGAGAAAACCTTTCTTAATTTCTGCCTGGCCCAGATGATGTAAAAAAATCATAGCATATGCTGTGTTTTCTCAGCGTTGAGCTCAGAGATGAACATGACTGAAAATCAATAATGTGCTTGGCTTGTGGTCTTGTCAGTTATTGATTTACATGTCATTTGTCTCCATAGAAAATGCAATTATTGCTTAAATACAATACGGTATTTTGCTAATAGGATACAAATGTCACCACTGAGTTAAAAGGTCACAATTGCATGTAAATGATTGTCAATCCAATCTCATGTTTCTTGCTGCTTTTATTTTGAAGAGATTGTTAAGAAACAGGAGAACCTAGTCTTATTTTGCTGGCATTAATGAGAACATAGCTGTTGATTTAAGTGATAGTAGTGATTCAGGTTCTCTGCACACAGATGTTTTGCAATGCTTTGATTTTTATAGAGCATGATTGCGGCAGATCACAAAGGTGTTGGAGCGTTTCCCCTACACAGGGCAGGGCTGTTGTAGTTGCAGCGATTGTGCAGAGGTTCCATTATTGGTCAATATTTAGGAAAAGCTACTGCGGCTTTGTCAAGATTAAAGTTATACAGTTATAAATCCTAAATCTTAACTGAGCTGCCCTGAATTCTCTGTGACCTGAGCAGTATGTTAGACCTAGACAGGTGCCTCTTCCTTAGAAGCTTTTGAGCGGCATGCAATTTTTCCCTGTCTGTACTTACCTTGTTTCTTACTCCATCATTACTGTGACTGTGATGAGGAGGGTCACTGTGATAAACACTTACTTCTCCCTTCAAGAAGTAAAGTAGGAGTGCCAAGTGTGCATGGGCAAAACAAATATGATAGGGTGGGTTTAAATATCATTTTGCCCGTTTACTTGATTAACAGTGCCTTAAATCGTTCTTCCAAATTCACTCAAGAAAGTTATAGGAAAGATACCCTAGAATCTATGTCATGTTTCTGACTTACTCTGAGCCTTCCATGGTGATTGCTCCTTTGCAATCAGGCTTTTGTAATTTCTTACAGTATCTAATTTAAATGAAGCATCTCCTTAAATTGACACTACATGACATTATCTTGCAGAGTACCTGGTGAGCACTAGAGAAAAAAAGTATTTAATTAAGATTTGTTTTTCTTTATAGCTTTGAAACTATTGACTAAAACCTTCATATAGAATAAAGAAGGGCAATAAAAGTACAAATTCAATAAAGATTGCTGAATTTGCTATGAGAGCCTAAAGCTCAAGGCCTTGCAGAGATACGGATTTTCATCTCTGTTATTGTAGGATGGGTTCTGGCCTGAAGTCTTTTGCATAACTTGGTCAGTGCTTGATAAATGTGCTTGGTTTTTAATAGGAAACTTAGGTTTTCCTAACTGAAATAGAGAAGGGAGTTAACAATCTGAAATCAATTCTGTTAACTCCTGTATTATCTGCCAGGTGGTCAGAGGCATGATTTTAATTGTTTTCTTTTAAATATGTAGCATTTAGTTAAAAATGGAGGAGTCAGAATGCAGTTTATCTAAAACATCCTTGTTTTTAATAAGTCTGAGAGCTTATATAAGAATATCAGATAATCTTTAAATTCCAAAGTATCTAATTCTGAGAATACAACCTAGTGTAAAATAAAAACTTGTAGAATAATTTTTGTCAGGAGAACTATTTATTTATTCCAGTTTGAAACAAAACAATCTCTTTTTACTTCTCTGAGAAGTGTTTGTACATTATGTGAGAATAGTCAGAGAGATAGTCTTTTTCGTCTTCTCTCTCTTTTTTAGTAGACATTAGAGATATTTGGCTTGTATGAACAAAGCTATTAATGTGCTAAAAGAAGGTTTATCTTGTAGAAGAGTAACATGAGCAATTGAGGGGACGAACCCCTTGTTTGTTTGGTTTATTTGCTTATGTTTCCAAGAAGTTCAATTCACAGTGTTATTTGTATGTCTTTTTACAAGCGGCTTGGTAAGGGGTAGTTGGATCTATTCTGTGGAGAGATAGTGTAAGATTCTTTAGTTACCAAAATCTGGAAATCATGATTGGATGTCAAGTTTTGAGCACGTATCTGTTGAAAGGATTTTTAGAAAGTGTGTCTAAAAGCTTTCTTGCCCATTCTTCCTGGTGGTCATTGCCAATAGTAGTTTATAGCACTTTGTGAATAGCATCAAATACTAGAATAAAACTGGGCAGCTGCTTTCGGACTGTCATTCCCCAACATCAAGTTCTACTGATATTACTTTTCTTATGCTTCTTCAACAGGGTTGTTCACTTTTGTGCGCTTACCTTGGGGTAGCAGTGAGAAGAATCAAGGCAAGACATTTCAGTTTGCTCTAGCCAAGCACAGACATATTTCTATCTCTTGGAGCTCTGTACAAGCTTGTGAGCAATAATTTAGTCCTTAGTTTAAAAAATGCTATGCTACTGCTTTGTACCGACTTAATATATATATGAGACATATATCAAGGAAAAAACTGTATTAGACAAGTACAACTGTCCAATTTCTCAACATTTAACATAAATAATTGCTGCACTATGAAGTTTAAATAGGGATTGCCACTTTCATAATTAATTCTTTTTTTGTTTCATGCTCCTTATTAATTGAAAATGGGCTTTCAATGCAGAATGCTTTGAAATTGTGTGAAGAAATGGAATTGGAAGTGAACTTAATTAACTACAAACTGTCCAAATCAATCAGTGTTTCACAGTGCCTTTGTAATGTACAGAGTTCATAATTTGCTTGGGATTTGCTATAGTACGTATGCCATAATTGCAAAGC
Organism: Coccyzus lansbergi; assembly: GCA_033558105.1. Lineage (NCBI taxonomy): Eukaryota > Metazoa > Chordata > Aves > Cuculiformes > Coccyzidae > Coccyzus > Coccyzus lansbergi. The sequence goes on along the minus strand of JAUMJK010000760.1, from coordinate 1,767,902 downwards.
AATCATGCTAAGAGTGTACAAAATTTAGTGTTGTGCTCTGATGATCTATTGGGATGAAATGTCTGTGGTTTCACACACCAAACTGGATTGAGGGCAAAGGGGTGTATTTTTCCATTAACCAAACTGAGGACTTCTATAAATTAGGGCATTTCTCCAAGCCTGGCAGGGCTTTCAGATGTTAATAGCTAGAGAGAAAAAATTCTGAATTCGATCTTGAAGCTATCTGGCATTTCAAATGGTAATGTTCTTGCCACACAGTCCATGATATTTGCAGCATGGAAACCATAAGCTTGTATACAAAGATCAGGGAAAATAAATCCCATGTTAATTGCTTCGCAAAATTTCTGTATGCTTCTAAAAATTTCTCGTGGCGTAAAGCTTTTGCAGCATTCAGGCTATTGAATAGCTCTGCTGTTATTTTCTAGTGGGGTTGAAACTTGTAATAAGTGGAGTTTTTTATTTGTCCTTTTCCACGTTGCAGGCAGGTTCAGTCTCAAGGTGTGGTGTCTGGTGAATGAGGCTGTGTCAGCTGACCTTAGACAAAGTACTTGACATGTCATATCACATACTTGGTTTGTAAGGCTCATTCAGCCACTTAATCACTTTTCACTACTAACCCAAATGCAATAGCTTTCTTTTGAGAGCCTGATGCACAGTTATGGTGAACTGGCCTGTTGATGTTTTTCATGGGACCCACACCCAGTATGGGTGTGATGTGTGTGGTCAGCAGAAATGTGCATCTTCTACACTTTATATTTGAAGGGCACTATCTCCTTTTTGGTTATATGTCTGGGTTATATGCTTTTTTTTTTTTGCCTCTGCGGGTATTCTCAAGATATTTCATAAAACCTCATGCTTATTCTGTGAGATGACATGAATAGTGAGTATTATCTCAGTAGCAGATGTGCCTAACTGTTGTTTTCCTTTCTGATAGAAGTCTGTGGTAAGGAAGATATTGGTGTCTGGGGAACTGATGGGTATTGCTTATTTAGACAAGGGGTCTAAAGCTGGTCATAACGGAACTCCAGTTAGCGTCTTTTCTTGTGCCAGTGACAGCTCTTCACAGTATTCGCATTGGTCATGTTGCTGTGGCCTTGAAAATGCCCAGTTGAACAAGCTGGCTTCAAGAGATGGAGTAATGAGCACTTTTCATAGTCCAGCCAAAATCATTATGCTTAGGGTATTCCCTCCAGATGTTCACCAAGATGTGTTCCTACCTTTCTTGCCAGCTTAACCGTATGTCAGGAGTTTATCTTTAGCTTGGCCCAGCAGGGATTAGCTGGCAGGATGGAGTCAGCAAGAACTTGACTGTCTGTCTGGAGCAGCATGCAAGGAAAATGAGAAGTTAAATATCCAATGTGTAATATAAAGTGCTGTCCAGAGAGCAGAGGTCAAAATAGCCAGCAGGCACAGGCAGGGGATTGTGGGACTGCCAAAAAGAACTGACTGTTCAAGGTTTGTAATTCATAGTTATGTGGTAATCGCTTCGCAAGCTGTCTGGCCAGGGAGACCAGGGACAGCTGAATGGACACATACCTGGTACTGAGCCCAGCCTGCAAGCTCAGGGAAGTTTCCTGGGAAGCAAATACCATCCACTTTTTGGATGGATGATAAGGTGGCACTTATGGTGATATGGGCAACAAGCTGTCCAGTTATTAGGAACTGCCAGCTGTCTTCACTACAAATGTAGCTTTCCTGCCATCACAAATACAGAAACCAGGCTTTGCCCCTGATACCAATAAGCCCGAAAACTTGAAGACTTGGAATTATCAGTCTCTGGTTCAGAACATTTACTGTCTGTGTAGTCACTATAGATCAAAGGAATGGGATGCGGTGATGAAGTAGCTTATATTAAGTTAAACAGCAAAGACTCTATCTTATTTAAAAATAGCAATGTGAATATTCTTGTTCGCAATGTGAAAAGAGCAGTGGGCAACAGGTAGGTGAATGAAGAGGCAGGGAGACTGGTGAGAAGAAAAATCAAGCTTGTTGAATCTACTGTCAGCAAGGTTTCTCTCAGCATGTACTGTTACCCCTTAAGCAGGGACAATTTATTGGTTATAGGTTATTTAGGTGATTCTGCACTGGTTAGTTGCCACAACAAAAGGATTTGTCTCATTTTCTTATTTCACAGACCTGGCAGAAACAAAAATCCAACCTGAAAATTAGCCTGGAGGGAGGCTGGACTTCTAAGAAAAAGTTTGTGTCACTGTGTCTCAGGGAATCAATATTTTGCAACATAAATGAAATTGATAGTTTTTGTACATATCAGGCAAAGAAGAAATAATAAGCTAAAAGTTAAACGTTACTTCAGAGGGACGAGTTTCCTTAAAGCTATTGCTAAGGAAGTGCTCTTGGTAGGTATTTTGGTCTTTCCGTTGGGTCAGTTGTGTTCTCTAAGCAGGGAGTACTAAAGTAACTAAAGTAGTTTCCAAGTTGTGGGAATCCATGTGAAAGGTTAGGGTATGTTAGAGGGTGAATTTCTGCCCACCTGATGACTGTTGAACTGAACCAAGTCTTTCAACTTCTTCTAGGACAGTTCCATCCTGATTTAGTATTGAAATGTTATGGTGTTGTGAGACAGTAATATCAGGCAAGGGACTTTAGATGCTAAACATTTAATAAGAAAATAAATTTGTATAAGTGATTTCCATATTAAATTTCTCATGCAGCTCACTGCCCTTCTTTTTTCTGAAAACCTTAGACATTAAACTGAATCTCTTGAGAGCTGTAAGAGAATTAGCCAATAAGCTTGTTTTCATTATTCCACTCATTTTACATTATTATTTAATTGTCTGAGTAATTGCTCACCAGTTCATTTAAACTGATCAGCTATTTGTTATGGTCATTCTTAGTTAAATTTCGTTTTCTCTCAGGAATATCTCAGTTGTTTAGGAGATTGACTTGAGCTAGAAGTCTTGAATAGGAAGAAAGAAGGGAGAAGGACTGTTGAAACCAGTGAATGTTCCTTGCACTGCTCTTGGGCATTCATGTGATATCCAGGCATATTTAATATCTAGTGGCTTTGACTATGCTGATTTATAAGCACTATATTTTTTGTCATTTATTGGGGAATCTCAATGCTACTGGACATACAATTCTTGAAAGTAGAAATATAGGGAACTGGAGAGTTCTCTGTGAGAAAACTTCAGTAGTATGAATTGTGAACTAATACGTCCTTTGAGTATGACAGAATAGTTAAACTGTTGTTTCAAATTCTAGATCGTGCTATTTTCTTATTTCTCTGATGTCATATTCTCCTTTAAATTATAAATTGCCCGAGTGGCATGGACTAAGCCAAGGGAACTTTTGGAATGTATTTGATATGGTTTTATTAGTTTTACTGCAGGCTCAGGATACGATTTGGTGTGTTGGAGACATATCTGTATTCAATGATGCGTCCCTTAGGATTCATTCTCTTTTAATGAACAGTGAGAGACAGCAGCAGTATGTGATGTAGGTTTTAGCATGGTTGATGAGTTTCTGCACTGAAAAAGAACATGTCATTGTTATTTCCTCTGTATTATTTATACTGCAAGCTTCTAGGAGGCCCTCACCCTCATTGCACTAGGCCATGTAAGCATAAAGATATTATCTATATTTTAGCTGCTTTCCCCAAGTATAAAAGACAAAGGTAAGCTTGAAAATAAGCATGAGTTGGACACCTTCCTCATACTCAGGATCAGTTAACATGCTGGGATGTATCATTGGCTGATAAATGATTGATGGTGGTGTACTTAAACATTGCAGCGTTTCTTTGTGTTGTAGGCATTGTAACAATCTTGAACATTTTACTACCTTTTTCTTCACAATCCCATTTCACTTTTTCTCTCAGAAAGTGAGGCTAATAACTAGATTCAATACTCAGTAAATTCACTAAATCAAATCTCAGAAAAAATCCAACATGATCAAGGGATGCAATCTAGAGTAGAGTGAAACTGAGCTCTACAATACTTCGTTTAATAATAAATTTAGATTTAAATGTTACTGTTGGAAGTGTGGGCTATATGAAATGACATTTCTGAGTCATGCACTTCATTTATTTAGAAAGCATTATTTTGTTCCAGCAATTTTTAGTCAAGCATGTTTGTATAAGCATATGTTGAAGTGTCTCCTGATGAAGGAAATGAAGAAGGGCTTTCTGTGACAAAAATGCTGACCGAGTGCATACGTTATTTTAGAAAACACTGATTTTTTTTTTCCACTAACTGTCTAATGAGAAACACTGAAAGCAAAGAACTATTAAAACATCTTTATTTTGTTTCAATGGCAAAATAAGCTATCTTACTTATCTTATATTACTGAGCTTAAAATACTTTTAGAAGCAGAGTTTATAAAATGAATCTTGTGACATAGGCTACCGTTCAGATTTTTATACTACTGTAGAGATATGCTATGAGAAAAATCTTCTAAACGGCCAAGGAGAGGAAAAGGGGAAAAAAATCCCCAAAAAACACTTTCCAAAAAGACTCATAAGTCTTAAGCAGATACAGCTACAGGAGATAACTAAGGTGGGTCAGAATAGAGTGAAAGGTCATGGATTCATGCATGTGAACTCACTTGTATGTAAAGTACCTGCTGCAGTTCATCTATGACTTGTGTAGAAGACAGGCTTTCTTAATCATTACTCTTAGTCTGTGTACTTTTTTTAGATCAAACCCTCCTTTTTTCTTCCTTTTCAGATAGTCTAATGTCTCTGGAGACTCGCAGTAGGAATATATACAACAGTTTGTTTTGTTTTGACTACTAAGAAAGTTTCCTCCAAAACAAAAATTGAGTCTAGTAGGTAGGAATGCAAGGTCACATAATAGCCACAGACAGAGAACTAGAAATTTACTTCAAGCCGACACTGATTATTTTTATTTCATTTGTGTTCACTTGAATGTGTTCTTAGTCCTCTGGACCATATCTAATATAATGTACTTGTGCCATGTACTACACAGATTAATGAAGTTAGGTTTCTAATAATTTGCTTGCCCTACTGATCACTTTGGAGATGTCTCTTTCACTGTCAAGGACTGATTCCAGTAATTATAATCTCCCAGCTGGTGTGTCAAAGATGCAGTCAACCCTAGCTGTTAGGCTATTACACTACCAATACGACCACTCATTGTCCTACAAAAGGTAGGCCATAATTTTGTTATGTTTTTCTTTAGTTAAGAGATCAATTCCTTTAGCATTGCAGAATGGAAAAAATGAACTTCTTGCAGATCAATAGCATAACACTCTTTCTTGGCTTAGACCATTCTGACAAACTGAAGTTTTAGATTGCTTATCTTTCTTACTTAACAGCTTAGGTAGAAACAGCAGTAATTTTTCCATTTAAAATATTTTTCCTTTTTGTTGTTTTTTCCTTAATGATCTTCTGAATTTACATTGACTACTTACCATTAAGCTGCCTTAAAATCTCCAGTAAGCATCAGTTTGGCCATTAAAGTCTTGCTGCTATAAGTTTTCTATGTTATGTTGACATTACACTCCCGTAGTTTAAAAAGCAGCATCAGAATACCTCAGGTTCACAGGTCAGATTAATTTGAACGGTGGATAGAGCACTGAATGTTGTTAATGGAAAATTCATTCTGAGAGATAAAGCTCATTAGCTAGGAATGCATAACTGGGGTATTACCTCAGCATAACTCTCTGTGTCCTCTATAGGAGTAAAGTTACCAAACATACAAGGAATTTTTATGTATCTACTTTCTTTAGAAGATTTTAGAGGACATTGCAGTGTACTTGTATGTAAACTGTCAAACTATCTTTTCAGCGTTTGATGGAGAAAAAAGAAAATCCATTCAGAATTGTCTTTGAAGTATGAGCTCATTGGTTAAACTCTTGGATAAGACAGACTGAGGAGTCAGTATAGGGGCTCGCTAGTGCCTGGCTGCTGTCTGTCTGAATGGCAGAGATCTTCTAGAAGAAGCCTTTGCATGGCTTTGAGCAGACAGCCTCACTTTGAAATCTCTCCCTAAATACATAGTTCTGGGGTTTAAGATGTCTGAGCATGTTGCTTTTCTACCGTGCTTCTCTGTCAGCATTTCTATTGCCTGTGATTCTGTGTATCTTAACCTCATCCTAGATGCAATTGAAATGTCCTTTTGTGTTTGATCTGTCACTCAGATGATGTGTCATTGAATGCTATTACCTCAACGGGTGTCCAATCAGAACCAGTGGCTAACCGGAGCTGCTTTGTCTGAAATATTCAGACTAACAAAGGAGAAACCATTACTGCCTATTCCGTGAGAAAAGAAATTTCCCTGCTCTCAGCAAGTGGTGCAATTTGTTGAAGAACTCCAGCAAAGAGCCCAAAGTGGGTTCTCAGTGCTGCCCTGTAGCATTCGGATGGCTCCCCTGCTGTGTCCCTTTCTTTAAACCTTTTTTCAGGAAATCTCTTCTCAAATATTCATGTTGGTTAGGTTATTAACATCTTTTGTGTCTCACCTCTGTTGCAATCCTTTATTCTTGGTTTGCAGGAGGAGTGAAACATCATCCTACAGAAGATGGGCCTGTGTGGAATGAATTAGTTTTATATTTATACAGAACTTTTAATTCCCAGGTATAAAGAACACTTCTTTAAAAAAACCTACTGATGCTGGTAAAAATAATAGCACCTCTAGTGGTATTATGAATGACTAGTATATGCAGTGATAATTCCCTCATGTGAATTGATGTACAGCAACCGGTGCACCTCTCGTGTCTCTGACATAAGAATCAGACTGTTAAAATTCAAAAATGGAAGAGAGGAATTGCAGTGAGCTGTTCACCAGAGGTTCAGACTGCAAACAAGGTGCCCTAGGCACTCATAAAAAAATGTAGCCTCTCTCCCTCTTTTTGCCCAGTAGGGTCATGTCCAAATTCCTTCACCTTTAAATTGTGTTGCCTCTTGCTTCACTATTACATCTTGCCCTTGTTCTTAGTTTGTTGCTGCCTTAGAGGCTTCTGTTGTTCCTGAGACTAGAGAGGAACATTTATTAGGAGAGATTTATTTGGAAAGGTCAGACTCTACATTACATCAGCATTAGGTTCAGACTGCAGAATAATGATTTCATTTGGAACACTGAGGGTCTTCAGACTTATCACTTATTTTAAAATATGACTTTGAAGAACCGAACATATGTCAAAGTCTGGTAAATAAGTGAATCTTCATTCTGCTCAGGGCTTCTGAAGCACTGGAAGCTTTAATGTTTTGTTCATTCATTTAGACTGAATTTTGATTTTAGTAAAAAAACCCTGCATATTGTTGATATTTAAAAAACATAGCACGTCTTCCTGAAGCAAACTTTCTGCTCCAAATTAGGATTCTGGTTGCTTCACATTTCTTCTTCTATGAAGGGAAAAGATTATAGACAGAAAATGGAAGAGATTACTCATTTCATGTAACTGTGAATATTAGTCTAATCATATATGGATAATACAACTTTTTTTAATGTCAGTCAATAAATCAGTCTTTTGGGTTTTGTCACAATTCATTAGTGTTTCCCTGTAAATTCAGGTATAGCTTTTTTAAAAAATGCTTCCCTTATGGCCGAAATAGAATTGTTTTAAAAGTCCGTATTTTTAACTTAATGATTTAAACCTTTGCTTCATTGATAAGAATCTGATTCTGCCTCTTATAGGGTTTTGTACCTATGTGATTTAGTAAAGTAAATATATATTTAACAATAAGGCTTATGGGAACTGTAGCCCTATGTAGTAGCATCTGGAAATTCACATATATATGCCAGACACAGTAAGAACACAGATCAAAAAGAGATGATACAGGCATCTCATTTGAGTATTTGACAGAATACAAGAGATTTAGATGAACACATGAAACAGTATTAGCTAGCTATGGTTTTATAAAACAAGTGGCTCGTGCTTTCTTACAATTTTTATGATCATCATAGTGTATTTCTAAGAGGTGTTTGAGGATGTATAATGAAATAGTTTGGCGGATATTTATGGGACATTTTCACAGTGTTAGAGCAGTTGGGGGTGTAAGTGCTTGTTTAAAATGTAACAAGCGGATGAAAGATGCTGGGGTCATGGGCTAACCTGAGGCAGGGATTGACCTTCTTATACTCAGTGAGAGCCAAGTTAAGATCGACACAGACCAAGGAGGGCTTTGAACATGAAGATAAGCAGTTTGTGTTTGAGGTAACATAGGAGGAGGTAGTGCCTAAAGAAAGGGCATACGGTAAAAACTGTTAAATTAGAAAAAATACTTTTTCAGGGGCTAGAAGGAAAGGTTGCGTGATTATTATATATTCTACATGTCACACGGAGAATTTCTGTAGCAGTTTGGTATGCTCTGGATATGGTCCTAGAGAAAAGTTGGATTTATAAAGAATGTTCTGGGTCTCAAGGAGAAGATAAGGTAGGAGTGCTGACAAGACTTGTAGATACTTTGTTTTATTGGGAAGATGTTAGGAATGAGGGTTTAAGAGCTTTCTCCTAGTTATATAGGTAGTTCCATGGAAGTAGAGTCACAGAGATCTGTGAGGAGAGGTCATAGACGTAGCTCAATCTGTTAGTCTGAACTGAGAGAGGTCTGGATTACTAGAGAAAAAGGACAATACATCTTTAATGGAGCCTGAGTTGTGTTTATGAGAGAATGTAGGGCAGAATGCTTAAAGACTCATACCAAATGATTCATAAAGGGTGGAGATGTGAAAAATTAGAGATATGAAGAACATAACGAGGTGAATCAGAAAAATGAAAAAAAGACAGGTTTCTCCTGTGTTTCTTTTTATCTCTCTACTAATTTTGCACAGTATTGCCAGCTCTTTTTTCAACTCTGACTCAAAAAGTGACTTGTCAAAAGAGACACAGATGAATGACATAGCTTAAAAGTAAAATTCACAAAGCCTTATTACCAGCTTCATCTCTAGGCACTAGACACTAGTGAGTCCATAAATATGTGATCAAAACATTGATCTAGTTCATGCCTCTACTTGAAAAAAAGAAAAACAAAAATCAATCTCCCTGAAACCATTTAGTAACACTGAGCGGATAATTCTTTAATTGTAAGTCAAAATGAATGAGCGCATTACTTGCTCTCTGTGTCATATCTGTTTTCATTCCTGAAACATTACCTGTGACAACTAAATTATTTAGTGGACAGTACAGTGAAATCACTTGTTATTTATGGGAACCTATGAACTCTGATCAAGGAGAACTGTTGTCCAAGGTGGTACTAAAATGAACTGGAAGCCTCAACCTGTCAGCTGTTTTTGTGCTACCACCTGCCATTTAACCACAACACGCTTGAGCACTGCCTGGGTTTATTTCCATTTCCTTTCTCTTCTCTTCCTCCTCTAGATATAGTGTCTTACTGTAAGTGAAAAAATAAGAAGCATATGTGCTTACAAAAAAATTTCTATCAGAAATTTCTATCAAAGTTCTTTTAATCAAAGCATTAATATTTCAGACACATATCACAGAACTTAGAGAAAACCTGGCTGCTGTTGCATCTTTCAGTCATTATGAAACTGACTCCTAAACACCTATTAGCAATAGGTGATTGGGAAGAGAGGTAGCACAGATGCCAAGAAACAGTTCTAAGCATGTTGAACTTGATATTTTTTTATTTATCTCCCTGTGTGAGTCGAGTCATTGGGGGAAGCAGTGAAATAGATTTGGGCAATGCCAATCAATAAAGTGAAAATCAGCTTAGAGGGTATGCTGTAAATGCAGCAGTAGGAGATTAATCTCTTGCACTGAAAAACAGGTCTGAGTTTGTTTTTATTTAAGGGCACTGACAAGCTGTAAAATGGCAGTGTTTTTAAAAGAAATCAAGAGTGTTGGATTCCTTTGTGTTTAGAAGACAAAGCAGTTTAATTTAGATTTGCAGTCATCTTGTTTTGACCAACTTTTGCCATAAAGTTGTACAGATTCCAAGCTGGTTTTCGGCTTGATTTGCTGTTGAATGCAAGAAGAAGGGAGACTGATACTAGCTGTCAGTATTTTAAGTTTATCATTTGGCCTGTAATCACAGTCATAACCCATCAGCAGGCTTGAAGGTGTATTAGTTCAGTGCGCCAGTCTGTTCACTCAGATGTCTGAAGTCATTTTTTAATATTAGTATATTGACCTTCATAGTTGCAAGGTCCAGAGTAAGGATGAGATCCCTCCTCTCAGCTTCTTTTCAACCTCTTGTTTTGGATTTTGGTGGGTTTTTTTGTTTGTTTGTTTTTATATGAGATGTGATTCTCTTTCTCCTTTGTTGCAATTTGTCACTTATATGTATTATATGATTTTTTTTTTTGATGAAGATTTTTCCAAACCTTTTTCTTTCCAAGCTAAAATTGTGTTGGCATTACAAAGTGTTCTCCTATCAGTGACTTTATCTAGGATGCATCTGCTCTCATCATTCCTGGACATGGTGTTAATTAGATTTCTCTGAAGCCGATCTTGCAGCAGATGTTTTAGGCTTACCCTTTACCATGTATCGAAGAGGTCGGAGACAAACTTTGCTAGGAAGAGAGTTGCTTCTTTTGTCCTGGAGATGCAGTTTGGTGCTATTTTAAAGGATTTGCTTTTCACACATCAATGAAACACTGTCCTATATTTAATTGCAGCATCAAGCAATTCTTTTCCATCCATTAATAATGTAGTACAGTGATATTGTAGGGCTTTGTGTTTTGATGGGATTCTTTCATTTTTTTTTTCTTGTATAGCAATAAACATTTGGGTGAAAAATGGATGAAATACATCACAGAATGACTTAACTGTGAATGGTTCTTTGGTTAGGAAAGGAAGGAAAGGCTTCAGGGCCTATTTTACTTGGTTTTTTTAAAAAATAGGTCGCTTTTTTCAGAAGAAGCAGTTCTTTATTAACTTTTTCAAGCGCTTAAGAAGAAATTCCTCTTGCTTCAGAGAAAAGGTAAGAAGATATTTGTTCTGACAATTCTTCTGCCATATTTTTTACGCTATTTTTAACATAACCCAATATAGGCTTCTGTTGGGAAGCCTGGTGTTCTGACTTAAAATACACTGTGTGGTGTCAACAATTCCTGCATCTGTAAAGGATCTCCTGTTCGTGATGTCAGTCAATGACATCTGGGGAATTTTCTGTAATATGTGTTATTAGTTCTTTATTGAGGGTTTTTTTGGGGAAAAAACATTTGTGCACATAATCCATCTGTTCTGGGCCGTACTGGGGTTGGTTGACTATATCCACCTGCACTACCTTCCTTGTTTTATTGCAGCAGTACAATAAGATGACAGGTAGATACAATCACAAAATGCTTTGGTGTCTGGCAATGCTCCATCCAGACAGTTGTGCAGCAGAGCACCCTACTAACTGAAGTGTAAAGGACATGGAATATTGGCAACTAGAGCCCCTGCTTTATTGCTACAGTGAAGAGTCAGCTGCTTTTCATGTTTTGTAAAGCAGTATTGGGAACAGTGTTGTGACAAATCTGTAGGATTGAGGACAGGGGGCAGCCTTCTTCCAGAGGAGAGTTTATTTGCATCAGACATGTTCTGCAATTTGGTTCTTTAATATATAAAAATAGTGTTAAGGTGAATATTTAACTGTAAGATTATTTCATTGTTTTCTGCCTTATTAAGTAAAGTACTGAAGACAAAGCTAGTGGCTTTTATTTCTAGAGGAGGCAATGATATTCTGAATGATGCCTCAAACACCTGTATTTTTGGTGCAACATTTCTTGTTTAAAACTTCTCTTTGCTGGAAGAGTGCAGAGAAGGAAAAGTAAAGAAATAGGGATCAGGAGGAAGAGAAATGATAGCAATGGACACCGTTCTATCTACGTTTAACAATGTCCCAGAATTGCTGGTCTTAACATGTTGCTATGACTTTCTGCTCCTGCAGACATTTCTTCTTATTTTCTTTCATGATAATGAAAATGAAATAGTATTTCACCTTGAAAGCTTTACTTCTGCAATGGGATTACAACCATAGTACATTTGTCTGGAAACCACCAAACCTTGAGATGAATAAAAGGTTTCACAGCTGTACATTGATAAGCTCTAGTGCCCTATTCTCTTGTGTTCTTACCTGTCTGATTTTGTCTGAGCAGACTACACCAGAAGTGTGATTATTGCCACATTTACTATGTGGTCCTCCCAGAATCACAAATAGTGAGCTGCAACAAAAAATTTATTGTTTGTGGGGTACTGTGGTGGCGTCTTAACCATTTTTAAATTTTTTTTTATTTTTAGAAATAGATAAAGTCGACTATTGGTTGGTATAGAGGCCTACTTGAACCATTTTAAATTAGCTTTTTTTAATGGCTTACTCTTTCTTGAAAGAAGGGAAAAATTGATAAAATATAATTTGCTTCCAACAGCTCTTACATCAGCGTCTACAGCAGAAGATGTAACTTTATAGTAGTATAGTGTGTTGTATATTTTATTAGTGTACAGGTTGCCTACAGTAATTACTAAATCTTCTGCTAAACTTATTGATATGAAGTTTTGGAATTTTTTTTTCCAAGTACTAGCATTTATATTTTGATTTGTTAAAACATAAGGCGTGAGAACAGATTTCTTGGAACCATCCCATATGCTATAACCTCTTACAGATACGTTATAATGTTTAAGTTTAAAAGTCCAGCAGAAATTACAAAATGATGATAGTAAAGTAGCTTCTTGTGTATGTTTGTTGTGAGGCAATCACTGGGAAACATACAGGTACTTCTGAAGCTTTTTACTATAGAAATGGTAGATTTATTTCAACATTTGTAGGGTCTTTTCCCATCACTTCATTCTTGGAGAAGTGTGATCTCCAGAAATGTGATACTATTTTGGCTGATGTTAAATAAGTAAATAAATAGACAAAAGTAGTCCAGGGAAGATGCTTAGCAAGATCAGTTTCTGCCAAAAAAATAAGACTCAGTGAATCTTCAAGCACCAGTCCATAGTCTTCTGTGGGAAAAGCATAAATACGCATTGAGCATGGCCTTGGTTCTTTATGTGCTGGAGGATGTAGAAGTTAATGATAGAGTTTGATCACTTATGTAACTTGCAGATAGACTGCAAGTAAGGGCTTAAATAAAATTATATGAAAACTTATAAAGTACTATCCATTTGAAGGTAAAGACAGAATACCCACTTTGTTAGTTTTTGGGATGACTTTAGGAATTGCAAGTCATTGCTAATGGTGTGTGTGCAGGTGTGTGTGCAGCTTCCAGCTTCCCTTAGTAAAACAGAAGTTTGCAACAAAAGAATTACAAATGCCATAAAGAGGTGCTATAGAAAGTTCCTTACGAATTGTTGTGGTAGAAAACCAAAAATAGTCTAGAAGTTCATCTTTGAGACTTCAGAATTAAGTCCTAGGAAATACATATATAGATTCACCAGTGAATTCTAATTATAGCAAATCAGTTGTACACAGAGGTTCAGTTCAGATGTTTCTTCAATTTCCTCATGAGAATGACTACCTTTGCCAGTGGAAGTGATTACTCTAGGAGAAATTTTTATACCAGAATAGACACCATATCATGATTCTTTTTAAAGGAGATTGACAATAGTTGTTTGGTTTTTTTGCTTAAAAAAACTAAAACCAAAACAAACAGTCCAAATTTGTATTTGAGATCCAGTCCCTAGCTTTTATATCCTGGCAAGTGCTGAAAAATATGCACATTTTCTGAGATGAAGACATATCCAGTGGAGGTTCATTCATTTCCATGTATTCACTTACGTAGCCTGAAAACATCTAGACTATAGCTGTGCCAAGGAATGAAGGATTGGTTTTGGAAAGGAATTACAGAAGAGAGACATCATATGTTATGGTGCATCAAATGTATGGTGCAGAATGTCTGGAGAGAACATTGCTTTAAAGTAAAGGTGACAATGGTAAGTTAATTATTGTTAAGGGATTGACTATGGGTTTGCCAGTATATGCCCTTTGTTGAATGCTGAATTGAGCACAGATGCTTTATGTGTTCAGTTAAAAAAAAACAAAAAAAAAATCAAATTACTTGGTACATCAAATTCTAGTAAGTTTCGCGGTGGTTTTCATTCCAAAATCTCTTAGGAGTCATCTCTTAGGTAAGGGAAGGGCTAGGTGTGCTTTGGGGTTTCCTAAGTGCAACATTGTGCATGTAAAATAGAGATATTTCTTGGGAAACAATGTTTTTAGTGCAGCTTTAAAAATGATTCAGAACTCTTCACAGAAGTATAATAAAAGCCACTGCGGGAACATTGGGATGGTGATATCACTGGAAGCTGCTACTTTGCAGATTGCTTAGTACCTGGGTTAAAATCAACCCCTAGATAGTGCTAATGGGATTGAGAATAAGCAGTTTTCATGTTGATGGCTTTCTTACTGTATTGATGAAAAGATGATTCGCCATTGCAGTGGGGACATCACTTAAACTACACCAGAATGGCTAAGGTAGAAGCAGATTGTTAATAACGTAGAACTATTGTGATGTTTTTGTTTTGTTAATAATGATTTCTGTGTTAGCAAGTATTGTGTTGCATTAGCAAGAAGTGAACCAACTCATGAATGTTAAAAGGAGGTTGTCTGCGTACTAGAAGTTGTCTGGTACGTTAGAAAATTCCTGAGTGATTCAATAGGCATATTTACATCCAGAGGATAGATGCAAGTTGCAATTCTATCTAACTTCAAGGTCTGTAGAGCTTGAGTGGTTCTGTACTGAAGTAACATTAGTCATAAAGTGCTACTGCCTCATGCATTAAGGACTATAGGAAGATTTTCTCTGCTCTGCTATGCTCTGCTGTCCCCTCTTTATACTGCATCTCTTACCATAACATTTGGCTCCTACCTGCAGTGTAGCACAGGAGGTTACGTGTGCTGCTTTTTCCAAGTAGAAATGTGTTCAGTGGAATGTGTTGTTTGGAAGTGACATAGATATCATCTATTGGAGAAGATGATGTAAACACATGATTATCCTTACCTGAAGTTGCAAGCAAAGGTCCTTAGACCTATGGGAGTTATTTCATAGCTGTGGGCTAGATTCCCCTAAAACCTGCTGTTTGATTGTCTGGTTTGCTTATTGTAAGATACAGTAGAACTTTGTCCAGGTACATTTTTGCTGAGCCAAATAACGTGTTTGTCTGAAGCCTCTCTTCTGGAAAAGCATTAAGCCCTTATAAAGTCTGGTGTTCATCATTCCCAGAAGAGGTAGCTTCTAATGGAGCACTGCACTTTGCAAATGAATGATTTTCAGTGAGAAAAATAAGTCTGGATATCTAATTATTACCATAAATAAATATTAGGAAAGATGAGACTGTAAATAGTAGTGAAATTGAGTGATGTTATTGTAGAGTAGTAATGATTTGATGAATAAGATACACATAGAAAGGAGAAAGCTTGAGTTTGGTTCAAGGATGTAGCAGTTTCATCCTAGGTGCTCAAGATGACGTATTTATTGAAAATGCTAATGTTTTAAACTGATGATTAAATGTTAAATGAATGCTTTTAAGCTGATTAAATCAAACATTAATAGTATAATATCACACAAATAGCGTAATGCTCTTTCCATCTCCTTTTCTCATTGAAACTCATTTATCAGAACAGCCTGCTTTTGTGATTCTTAAGACATCTGATACACTCCTTGCAATAGAGGTTAGTATGAATTTCTCAGTATAAATGTATTTTTGATTTGTAAACTCAATATTGTTCACATCTTTTAGTGCAGGTGTACTCATCATTTCTTTCCAAACAGTAAAACAGACAAATTCTCCCTTAGTAAACTCTCATGAACACTAGAAATTCAATATACTTCAACAGTGATGTATCTGTCATGTCTCCTTATATTATTATTATTTTGTTAGCTTTGTTGACTACTTATTGCGTTGTGTACCTCAGTCAGTCTTGCAGCTTTGAGGTCTCCTTAGAGTACACATGCTTGTTGTGCCAGGAAGTTAGAGATCAATTTCTCTTTTATGATGATCTTTTAATCTTGCTGTTCAAATGTGCAGTTCATTCACAGTTTTGGGGTTTGTGTTTTTTATTTTCTTGTGCTGCCTTTTTATGCTCTTCACTTCAGTAGTAACATGGTCTGTGGACGACTTGCATGTATCCTAGTAGCTTGGCTTAAGGTTTAGCACCTCTCACAAAGCGAATGGATGTACAAAGATGGATGCTCTTGAAAGCACTACCTGAATGTATTAAGAGTCATTGGTAATTCCCTCAATTACAAGCCCCACTAAATCACATAGACAAAAAAAGGGAGCATGAGTGTGCTGGTGTTTCATAATGTTAGTATTCCAAGCTGGACCTGTGATGAACCTTTTGTAAATTGAGCCGTTCTTCAATTGATGTGATGAACAAATCCAAGGAGTTCTTCAACATACGCTGGAGAAGGTGGCAATGGCAACTTTTTTCCATGTATTTTTCATTGTAATGTGGGTAGAGGTCCAGCAGAAGATGCATGCTTTAACAAGTCTCTTATTGAAATGTTCACTGGTATTTTCTTGTCCATTTCCTTCAGAAGTCAATGAGAATTTGGTATGTGATTCCTTTAGATACCTCTAAAAGTCCCCCTGTCAGGTTCAAAGGCCTTTCTATCTATAAGCGCATATTTCATTGATGTCTCTAATATGTCAAGCTATGCATTGGTTAAATAAACAGAAGTGAATAGATTTTATACTACATGCATCTTTAAATGTTGCAAATAATTTCTTGGTAGCTAGCAATGAATATAATTTCTATATAATCTCCAGCATTGGTTTTAAGATCATGGGTAATAAATTATTCCTAATGTTACTGTGCAAACGTAGAAGTTAATTACTTGGGATAGTTGGATTATTTTTGCTTATCTTTATTCAGCTGGGATTATGTACAACTTGAATTTTGCACCATGGTATGAGTCCACTTTAGATACAGTCAATTATATAAGTCTATCAACAGCTATTTTATTATGGGAGAAACAGAGACAGAAGGCTTGTGTTCTGTGATGAATGTAGATTAGAAAGAGGTCACCCTGACGTACATAATTAGCTTCAGAATTTTAAATTAATAGGTAGTGTGCCCCTAAGGCATCCATACGTTCAGGCTAAGGCTGAAGGATACCTGGTCCAGCTCCTGCCTACTTTTGTCAGCAATGATATGGCTTAATGCTCTGCTTACATAATGGCATAAGATATTATGGGAGGGCTAAATCACTGTAAAAACAAAATTTGCATAATACTTTGGTCATACAACATGTATTTCCCTTTGGAAACATTTGTACTCTTAAATTATTATGCAGATTTCTAGTAGACAGTTTGCTCAACATGGCATGTTTTTAGGCACTATATGGGGGCTAAGCAGATGCTTAAACAAGTTTCTGCAAACATGAAATTGAGAAGATCGAGGTGTGTGAAATTGCTCACCTGTCTCATTATATGGACAATACTAACTTTAAATGACTGAACTAAAGGTGAACTGAAAGGCATTACCTGCAAAGATCTGAACCATAGCATAAAATCCAGACTTCTACCCCATGCTGTTGCGAAGCAAAGCTGAGAATTGCATTTCTAGCATATTTAGTGGATAATTCCATCTGTTGTAATCAATCCATCTTTTATGGGCTATGTCTGCCGCTGGCAGAAGGTCACTGTTGCAGGACCACACATAATTTTCTTTCCTGACCTGTAGGCTTAGGTGCATGATGACTGAGTTTCTTGAAGTTTTTGTGATGTGTTCAGTTTAAGTTTCATTTCAGTTATAGATTTGAGTCAGATGTTCCATGAGAAAAATTTTGAGTATCATGTGAAATCTGATAAAACCTGATAGTTTTTTTATTTTTTTTTTTTTATTGCATTCAGAGGTGTCAAAATGGGAAGAAAAATCAAAATAATTCAGTATTTCTTAAAAATGGCAATGTGGCCACACATTTCTAGGAACTGAAACTGCTGAAATACAGTAGTGCTAGTGAACAGAGACCTAGAAGGACAGCGTTTTGCATATCAAGGGTTTTCTGTGTGTTTGTAGACATTTATAATGAAATACTACTTGAATCATCCTTATACAAAATGTGTCAACAAATAGCTTCTATAACCCACATGCAAGCTTTAGCTGAGATGCAAAATATTAGTTGCTTATTAATTGTAGTTAGTTTGAAGTCTGAATGTTGTGTATGAGCGATATCATTCTAAAATATCAGAAGTCAAGGAATCTGCAGATGAAGACAAGTGCAACAACTGCATAATATTAGTTTGCAGCCTTTTTTTATTTCCTTCAAAAAGGCATCATTTGTACCAGTCAGTGGCTTTTATTTAAGTAAATGGAATGTGTAACAGACGGAGTCACAGGTACTCAACCTTTTTAGAGATAATGCTCTTAAAATACCACTCATCAAGTAATACTTTCCCACTGACATAAAAATGCTATAGTATAACCAATTATTTATTTTTATAATTATCTGTTTTATGGAAAATAAATACTGGAGCATTCCGAAAATGTTTATTTCCCAAGTAAATGACATGGATCTTGTGACAACCCTCTGTTAGGATGTATTTACTTCCATCATTATGCCAAATAACTGATGGATTGCAAATTGAATCATTTTGTCCTGTGGAAACTGATATAGTTTAGTGATTGTCACACAATAGTGGTTTTGTTGAGTGTTTGTCTGTCATCTTTGGTCAGTTCAGACTGCTTTTCTTGTTTACAGAATGTATTGAAAGTCATTTATTTGTTCTGGGTTTTCTGTGACTATTTCTATGAATGTTTTCCAGAGCTAGAGGTTCTTAGTTTCTTCTAAGATACTAACATGAACTTGGAGAAATCTTCACATAATCTTTTCCTGAAGAGTGTTTTTGAAAAGTTCTGTAATTTGGTCCATATGCAACACTTTAGTTTTAGTTCCATACTACGAATAGAGAATATGTAAAGTCAACTTCCAAAGTGGGATAGAAGGAGGAAATGCAATATAAAATGAATTCCGTTATTTCACAAATTTAAAGTGCCTTCATTTTTTTTTGTTTTTGAACTAGTGATCTTTGCCTTTTCTTCTTTCTTACTCTTCTCCCTGAAATCTCAAGTTTGTTTGTAATTTTCTTAAATCTAATTGAAGTCTTTTAGGCTCTCCAGAGTTTTTTTCCAAGTTTATATCTCCATCACTGAGTGTAATATATAAACTCTTATCTTGTTGGTAATTTATGTAATGGATGAAGAGTCGGAGAAAAATAAAGCCTAGGAAAGAGGGTGGGAGCAAACATAATGAAGCAAAACCATCACAAATATACAAGGATAAGCAATATCCATTTCCCATCCTTTTTTCTTTATCTTTTGCTTGTTAGAGACTTAGAATTCTTGTTTCTGTGTTAAATATGTATTTTTTTTAAGAAAACATGGCACCGGAAAATATATTATTATTAAAAAATTACGATGTTAAAGCTTTTGTTCATACACTGAATGATATTGCAGTAATAGAAAAAAATAGGCTGCATTTTTCAGCATCAGTGCTGTAGGTATGTATTTTTGATTTCAGTCACAATGTCCTGCTGTTCCAAACATGCCATATAATCTGCAGGGATCTGGGGAATTAATTAGGTACATTTCATTTCTCCTCTAACTAATCCTCTCAATTCTCTTAGTTTAGAGAGCTGCACACATGAACAACTGATAAGCCACAAGGGCCTTATTTACTTTACAGAAGGTTCTGCAAATCCTAGTGAGATGTTGGACTATGCTTAAATTTCCCCCACTTAGTCCTTGGGATGGTGGCATTTGAATGTGACCCTTGCTTTCAAAATCATTATTGCACTTGGAAATTGAAAATGAGAAGAGATTAATAAGAACAACCACCACAGCATTTTAACAATAACCCTTTTCTCTAGCAAAGTATTTTCAGCTTAACATACCCCAGGGAGGACACAAAACATCATTTAAGATAAGCAGTATGAACTATGCCCACTTCAGTTAAAAAAAAAATAGCAATTACAGTGAAAAGTTCTTGATTTTTCTAAGTTACAGTTGGCTAAATTGGCTTGTTTTCAGTCTGGTTTTGAACCACACTTAGATATCAGATTATCTTTTGTTATTGAAAAAATTATGCCTCTGTACTATGGTTTTGATAGCATTGAGCTTACTCCTGCAGCAGGCTATGTCTTTTTTTCTGACCATACAGAAGAGGTTAGCAGCAGGCTCCTGTTTGGTTCTACACGGTGAACTCACAAGGCTAGGGAAGAAAGAGTGAGCTATTTCTGAGTGCGTACTACAGGGAAGGCAGTGGTACATGCTCATTTTGTCAGATTCTGCTGGGGTGGTTTCTTCATGATCATAAACTTCAATTCTTTGACTTGGATGAATAATCCTGTTGATTTTGTTGAATATTGATTTTGCTCTGTGTATGTTTTAATCATTTCGGGACAGGGGTTACTGAGGAGCTAGGTGTATAGAACCTGTAAATCCCTTCTGAGATTTTCTCTTTTAGTGTCTGATTTTCTACTTTTGAAAGGCTGTAAAAGAAAGAAAATAGGAAGGATATTTTCATCTTGTATGCATCACTGATGACAAGAACCAGCATGCAGTGTGTCCCAGCTGTTCTTTGTTGTTCCACAGCTGTAGGGTGGCTAGAGAGCATTACTGAAAAAGGCTAATCTCCTTAGCAGTGCAGCCTCTCATCTGTTGCTATCACTGGTTCTGTATTCAGTTCAGGTCAACACAGTAGTGAGTTTTGTGTTATTTTATTTATTTGTTTTCTTCTTATCTCTATTGTATCATTCATTAGGGCAGAATCCCAGCTTTCTGCACTATTGGAAATAAATATTGACTTTAAGTATAGATCCGGTTAAATGTGAAGAACGTGATTAAAACCTCCAGAAGAATTTTCATGAAAAACTCTGTGATAGGGAAAGCTACATTCCTAGTAATGCATCAAAGCCACTACTTTCCAAGACTTTGCCACTGCAGTTGTAAAATGCAAGCAGACTCTTAACAAGTCTGAAATGTTGATATATTACTTTCATCATTACAGTGAAATATGACAATTTTTTGTCAACGAAATCTTTACATTAGGTTATTGCAAAAGAAACAACCTAAAGAAAAAGTTGTAAGCAGTTTTCTCTTTTCTTACTATCTGACATTAGGTGTCCAGAAAATGTTTCCTGATAAATGTGTAATACCAATAATGTAGTTGTAGTGTTTATGAGGGTTTTTAAGCTTGTGTAAGGCTTCCTTGCCAAAATTAGACTCTCATTTTTCTTGAATAAATTGACTCGTTCTCCAAAAAAACAAACAAAAAGCTTGCATAGTGTCTCTTCTCTGTATTGATCTTTCCGTTGAGCCTGGAGAAGCATTTTTATCCTATGGCATGTAAATGTGGCAAAACACTTAGACATTCTTAGTAATGGTGTCATCTGACGTACTATAAAATCACCTGGTCGATTTTCCACATTTGAAATAATAGCTTTGCATTGCTTTTTCTTACCTCAGCTAAGGCTGAAGCTAATTATGCTGTACTACCTCCTTCTGTTTTATTAGTTAAATAGAATACTTCAAGTGTACAATCTTCTTCCTTAATGCTATGCGTACATATTAGACAACTGTAGAAGTGCTGAGGTTTAGAGTGAACGGCTAGCATTCAGTAGGCTAAGATACAAATGATTATTATGTTTTATGGTCTTCTCAGTAATATTTGGTGAAGTTCGCTTAATTCAAGTAAGGAATGAGACATCTTTCTTCAAGTGTACTACAAAGCATAAAAAGTTAGAGTAATTCCAATTTGCAGCAAAACACCAAAAGCATAACAGTTGGGGTCCTTCTGAGCATCATAGACCAGTTTTTGCTTTGTAGCCCAGGACTGGGAACTACATGTAAAAGTCCCTGCTCATCACTCTAACTGAAGTGCTATGGCTGTGCTTTATGCACAGTAGAAACTGTAAGAAGTGTATGGGAGGCCATTTGGTGGCATGTTCACAGGCATGTAAAGGAATAACCACTTGTCTCATCTCATGGAATTCTGTCATCATGCTAAATCTCCAACGAAAATTCTAGTCCTGATTTCTCTTTTAACAAGAGATTGTTATACACTAATAGATGTAGATCTGAGTGAAGTTTTGGGTTTTTTTACATTGTAAACAAGAATACTGTTAGCATGTCAAAGGTGTTTGACTCAAGAAAACAAAAAGCAAAGAAGCTGTCAACAGTGTTGTGAGCATATTGGTTACATGGAGCTTATCTTCCCATTGTGTTGTCTGTTTTCTTACATAATGCTATTCGTTTTCCGATTTGTTTGAGCAAGAGGGTGTTTAGCAATCATACAGTTGAAGCCTTATGAACAGAAAACATCCTGCTTTTAGATGTAATAATATCTCTGAAGATAAAACACTTACCGAATCCTCATTTCATGCCATATTCAATCAACATTGACTTTCAAAGAGAGTCTATTCAATTTCAGGTGACTTCCGACAAAATCGTCATTTTTCAAAGCGAAACATACAGATGACCCCACACAGCTAGCAGAATACATCCACATCATTGATGTTTTATTAATTATCAAAATAGGCTTTTTATATGAATCTACCATATTTAAACTTGTGGATGGTGCTCTGACAGTCCAGAATTCCCAAATGCTGGGACTTCCCAGTCTGCTAGTAGTTTGCATTTTCAAGCTTTCAGTCTTCATGGCAAGACCTGGTATTTATTGGCTTGGGTTTAGGCTTAGAAATGGATCTTTTCAAAATTCAAATGTCGTGGCTAAGAACTATGAATTACGGCTGTTGACTTTTACTTATAAGATTTATCACGTTATTTAATATAAGGTTTGAATGGGACATCATCTGGGTTGTTTAAAATGACATTTTAGATTTTCTGTTCAGCAGGAATTTTGGATGCCTCATATCCCATGCAGTATAAGTGATTTGGAATTTCTAACTTTCTTTTGAAAAGAGAATGTTTGAATTTTTCTAAATAGGATTCCAAACTCTTTTTTCCTAGTCTCTGGTAATGAAACTGCCTGTGTTTTCACTAGTTTCAGTGATGCAAGGAGACATATTCTTGAAACATCCATGACTTTCAAATCAGACTGATAGTCAATTTAAGTGTAAAATTAGTTAATTCAATGATCAAGGTGACAGTCATGGGATTGTTACAAATAGGAAATTAGGCTTGCTTAGGCATAGTATGAGGGAAAGGGTTGTGAGAAGATTCCCTTAGAGTTTCTCTGTACATTTTTGTACTCTATCATAACACCTTATTTCTGATTTTGAATATTTCATTTTCTCAGTTTCAAGTTTTACTAGTGCAAGATTTTATACTTCAGATTTTAAAATCCTGAATTGCAAACAACACAGTCATGAAACGTAACTTCAAGAGTTGTATGGATCATAAAGTGCTCTAGGAACGTCTGATGTTTGCTACCTAAAATATGAGGAATTGGAAAATATCTATACATTTAATTCTTCAGTATTGAAATTGAGGTAGCAACCGCATCATGAAGCGTTTCTGAAAGATTAATGAACAAATGAAGTTAATGGCCCTGAGGTATATTTTGGGATGTCAGCTCCTCCCAAGCAGTCATTACTCCATGGGAAGCCTCCTGCCTTAGTTGTCAATGCTTAATTAGACCATTAAAAGGTGTTGTATGTTGATTGCAGTATTACAGAAAGGAAATGATCATCAGGTGATTACAAGGGTCTGCAATGTAAGAGTAAACTGATTCTGATATTTGTAAAGGTTTTAACCATAGCAGCCCTGAAATCATGTTATGCCTCACTCTGAACTTATATTCATTGAGTAAAGTGTGAAGGGAAATAATCTGTCCCAGGCAAGGAATACAAATGTCAATATGATTCTGCATTATAACTCTGAATTAAAATGTGGAAGTAAAGTGTGTATTTGATTTCAACTGTAAACAAGGTCCTGTAATGATTTTTTTTTTGATATGGTATTATAATTGCATCCTGTGCCATATTTTCAGGTTCATGTCCTGCATAATCAGAAATGATTGTATATAGTTCATCTTGATAATCAATCTACACAGGTGAAGTTACAGAATTTCTTTCAAGGGAGTGTCACCTGCGTCAAGGAAAAGCAGGATACAGGGAATTAAACCTGGGAATTTATTTTTAAAAAATAAATACATAAACAAGGAAATGCATCTTTTTCTTTGATGCAGGAATCTTTTTGTGAACAAGCCATATAGCTGTTACTGCCACTAATTTTCGTACAGTTACATAAAATAGCCAGGAGTTCAGTGTTTCATATTTTTGTAACCTGCTTAGGTATGTTTTCCATCCCTAAGCGTGTTACTTTTTACAGAATGAGTACTGTAAGTATCACTGTCACCAAGGAAGTCCTGAACTTTGGAAGTTATACTGATTTTATTTGTTTTCGTGTTTTCCTTAGGAAAATAAGGTACACATTTAAGGAAGATAACATGTCAGATGGAACGGTTAATCAGGTTTTTTTTCTTTTTCATTGTAAAAGAATTTTTTTATTTCAAAGCTTGAGTTCTGCCATTTGAATTAATAAGTCCAAACATAAATTTGTTTAAGAGAAATCATCCTCTGGTTTTGCAATTCTTCTAGTAAAATATCTTGCCGAGCTCTACATCATATTATGATCAGTTTAACTGTATTTAATCTCTAAATTTTAGTTTGACCATCTGTTCATTTTGGATAGTATTTCCTATGTATCTCACAAAGGTATTGTGAAGCCTGCTTCATCCAGATTTTATAGCTGATCCTTGGGGCCAAGTAACCAAATCGACCAAGTACGTGGAATGAATATTAGAAAAGTTTTTCCTCTTTAATGTTATTAAAATGATATTTACACATGGAGCAGTATAGGAGAGTATATTGGACCAGTCTGTTCTGCATATCCAGTTTTGAAAGAAGTTTTACTCTCACTTGGAAATTCACGTTAAATAGTAAAGGTAGCTAGAAATAAGTGTATAATTCATACTACAAAACCTGCTTGCAATTAATACTTAATTATAACCACATTATTAGCATGTTCACATTGTATTATTTTCAGGTTATAGTAAGGTGCATAATATAAGTGTTGATCGACATGTATTATATATGTTGTCAGATACAATATCAAAGCCTTAATCTGCTATCAAATCTTCACTGGCACAGGGAGTTCATGTATTAGTAATGCTACTTAGAAATAAACTGGCTTTTGTCAAGTGCTCATGTGTTTCAGTACTAACTAAGTATTGTGAATTCTTGAGGAATTACTATTATATTATTCCTTATTTTATTTTGTGCTTTATTTTTTTTTTTAGATTAAAGTAGGGATTAATGTAAAATATTTAAATAAGGTTGTTTGGGTTTTTTGTGCTATTGTGAATTGCAGTATTAGTCTTTTTTTTTATGAAAGTTTGAAGATAAAGCATCAAATTAAAAATGAAGCTGCAGAGGACCTCTAGAGACCATCTACTTTAACCTACTGTTCAAAGCAGAGTCACTTTATAAGTTCACAGAGCCTTTTCCAGTTGAGTTTTGAGGCACTTTAGCAGGTGGAGAGTCTGGATAATCCGTACAAGTACTTGGCAGTCCTCAGTATGTTTTGGTTTTTTTTTTTTTTTTTGTTCTAATACCTAGTAGAAATTTTCTGTTCTCATTTCGGCCTTACTCTTGCATTTTATCCTTTTGCTATGCATCTGTAAATGAACCTGGGTCCTTTGTGTAAGCACCTTATTTTCCCTCTCTGGATCTCAGTTTCTCGGTGGCTCTCTTGAACCTTGGTACTCACAATGGAACATCGTACTCCAGATGTGACCTTCTGAGCGCTCAGAAGAGGAGAACAGTCATTTCTTCCAACACTCTCTAAGTTTATTTCATTGTATCAGTCTTGTAGAGCTGCCTTTTTTCTTTTTCCTCTATTATTTCTCCATATATATTTATGTTCAGCGTATAATAAATGCATGCAAATTGTGATACATGTATCATCTTACCCCTTCATCCCAAATATCACAATAGGTGACAGAATCCAGGACTAACTGGGTTGCTGTTTGGATTCTACTCAGCAACCATACAAAAAATTCTAATACGTAAACTGTTACATGAAGTAGAGTATTTTTTCTCAGAATGACTAGGACAGTAATTTTCAAATTAGGTACTGATGCAGTGTTGACCTTCAGGTTAATACATTTTTTTTCTTATGACAATATTAATTTCTTCTCCAGTGGCTCATTTTTCACATTTTCAGTACAGATAGAATACTGCAGTATGTTAAAAATTAAGACATTTCAAATTATGTCTACTAGATGGTATATTATTTGATAGCATGACACAACTTTCATTTATGTATTTTTCACAATTATTCAGTAGACAGTAGGGTTAAACTGTTAATTCAGAAGAGTCAGCATCTCAGCTAGGGATAGACTTCTTTAGAGTTATGCTTATATATGCAAGCAGGAAAACTAGATCTGCAAACGTGGCCTGTTGTTCTGATTTCCCAATGACTTGTTCTATGGTCATTATCCAGGCACATCTGATTAATTTATCCATCAGTTAATTCCAGTTTGTTTTCTTCTCTGATGTGTTTGTATGTAAAAACCAGACGTGTTCAGCTGTTTCATTAGAATCTGGAGGAAGGTACAAAATAAGAGATACTTATTACAACTCATGTGATCTGAAGTTTAGTTTATTAGGACACAAGGCTAACTTACAGGCTGTATGTACGAAAACCATACATATATTAAAAAGATTTTTCTAGAACCAGTTGTTACATTATTTTCTTATTCCTCTAGGTTTAAATTTCTTAGAAAGTTAAATTCAATGATGAAATGAAAAAAAATTATGCCTGAAACTATCTAGTCAAGTGAATGTGACGTCTTCTTGCAACGAAGGTAGGATTGGGTTAGCAGAGCTTTACTTAAATAGTACTTGCAAAGGTTGGAAAATCAAGCAAAGAGGTGTTATTTGCTCAAAAAATACAAGCAATATCCTGTGGATTTCTGAGTAGTCACTGTGCTTTTGACCAATACATGCTTGTAGATGTTTCCATCTCTCTAATACTATCCTTCTACCAGCCCCAGAGAGAACAGCGTAGTGAAGATTACCTCTCCTCACAAGTTATTTTCCCCATCTTTATCATTATTAACATCTGGCTTACCCACTGGTAAGAGTAGTAAGTTTTCAAGAATCCTGTGCTGAAGAAGTTTACAGAACTTTAGGGTTTTGTTTCATAGAATAGTCATAAAAATCACTCCTGCATGTGAGTAAGTTACCTCATATCAAAATTCATTCAAGAGGACAAAAGAAGAGCCTGAATTTTTAAATTTTATCAGTTTCTGAATTCCAGATATGATGTGTTCATTGAGCATAAATATAAATACATGCATATCCAGACATATGGGCTTTTCTGTGCATCAGTCAAAAGAACACTCCATTCCAAGGAATTCACAGGCTTCATTGCAATTAAAAAAGAAATACAATTAGAAAAATAACAATCCCATAGAGTCAGAAGGATGTAAAGAGAACATTTGTGGCGTCTCACACTGAACCTTGTCTGCAGCGACACTGTGATATTTAAGCCCAGAATTTCTGAATTTTCCAAAATGGCTTTTATTTCCCAATATATGCAGCTCTGGCTAAAAGAGGAGCTAAAGAACTGTCAATAAACCAGAAGATTTACTATTTTTAAGGAGTGAATGTGAATGAGCAACAAATCCAAGTCATTGTGTGAAACCACATTATATATGGCTGTCATGTCCAAACCGGCTTGAAACTATTATTCATGTTTGTTTATTTCTTTTTATTTTTATTATGTTCTGAGCTAGCTCTCCACTCACAATAATCTTATAACAATTCATTTTTTATACTCCAAGGAATTCTATCTGATTCCATTCTGTTTCAATAACTCGGTTTTGTTGTTAAAACAAAAGGGGAGGGAGTTATCTTCCTGTTAGTTCATATAAGAGATGTTTTAGGTAATATAAAGAAGATCAAACAACGTTCTTAAATAGAATTACTTTCAGATCAGGTAATTTCTTTTTTTAAGAAGTAGAATTTGGTGTTGTTTCTCATTGCTATAGACTAACTCAGAATAGCTAATGTTTTCTTATACTTCCACGCTCATTCCTCCATCTCTGTTTTTAGTACGTCTATCTCTGTCTAGTGTGGGTTATTCTAAGCAAAGATATTTTATCAAGATAGACTAGGAAAGGTGTGGATTAATAGCATATGTTCAGTTTGCTTCTGTGTAAGTGAATTTCAACTTCGGTCAGAACAAAAGTGTATCAAGTATCCTTCACTACTGTATTTCATGTCCCTTCAGAGAGCTGGAAGCCACGTAGCCTTCACTATAACAATTGTATGCTGAATGTGAGATAAGCTCTAAGGTCCACCAGGAAATGAATTGGAGCAGTTTAACTTAAGGCATTTCAAAATAATCTAGTTATTTCCTTTTATTATGCACAAGGCTGGATTCATGTTCTGGCTTCAGAGCTAGATCAGCATTTTATACTTCCTAACTATTTTTTCCCCCCCTGTCTCTTTAACAAGGAGGTGAGAGGGCAGAGGCTTTGTTTCTTGAGTTGCACTGGCAGATTTCAGACTTAGGGTAAGTTATCTTCATTAAGAAGATATTTTTTATTTTATTGTGAGGGTGGCAAGACCCTGGTCCAGGATGTCCAGAGAAGTAGTAGATGCCCCATCCCTGGAATTGTTCAAGATCAGGTTGGATGGGGCTTTGAGCACCCTGATCCAGTGGAAGACATTCCTGCTGATGGCAAGGGTGGTTGGACTAGAGGATCTTTAAGGTCTCTTGCAACCCAAACTAGTCTCTGAAAACATGCAGAGATTTTTTTGTGGGATAAATAAGTACCTGCAATAGTACGCATAATGTATGGAGAAAACAAAAGTCTCTCCTGCTCATACCTGTTTTTTCATATAAATCAAGAATAACTATAATGAATCCACTGGAATTCCATCAATGTGAAAGAGAAGGGGAATCAGCTTATATGAGCTCAGTGTGCTTGTTAATATTATAATCAAATATGGATATATTCTGGGTATTAACTTGGGAGTGATGCAAGTTAGTATTCAGCAAAAATAAGCTGACAAATCTCTACAGGAAAAATCTACATACAAAAACCTTTTCACCTCCCCTCTTAATTTTGTGGTTTCTGTCCTTTGCTAAAGAATAAAATTTTCTTCCTTAGACTGTTTATCTTAGTCTTAGGTTATCCTTGTGTGTTTCTGCTGTTATCCTTCAGCACGATAAGAGCGAATAAACAAATTTTCATTAATTAATTTGCCATGTTAATTCTTTCTTCTTATATCAGAACTTCATTTCCTTTCATTTTAAGAAAATGAATAAATTTGGTTTTCTCTTAGATTGTTACAAGCCCTAAGGCTTCAGATTTTATAATATGACAGAGAAACTGATCCAAAACACTTGGAGTGCGTTTAAGACTGCTATGGAGACATAAAGGATTGCTGTTGAGGTTCAGCTGTTTCTGTCTTGAATGGTCCATAGGCATGAGTACCTGTATTCTTTCATCAGCAAATGCATGTGCATGTAGTCAGCTTGGCACTCATGTAGAGAGCACGCTGAGGATAGTCAAGAAGACATGTTATTTAGCATTCTATGTAATATGCTTGTGAGATGTCATTTCTGGTAAGAAAGGAAAGCCATTCCTGTTAAATAAAGAACTATATTACACATACAGATACTTTTCTAACCTATTGTACATGTGTCTGTATGGATGAAGATAGGGCAGATGTTGTATTACTGACAGTTCATGCCAAGCATGAATAACCTTTGTAAAACAAGTTCAGTGCAAGACTGAAAGGTAATACACAAAGTAAAAAGGGCAACTGGTAATTATTTTTCTTGCTAGAATATAGATAGGAGACATATTAGGTTGACAGAAGTACCCTGCAAGAATCAATGAAGGTGAATTTAAGACTAATGTTGATTTAAATTTTAATCCTTCTTGTCCTTACAGCTTAAGGGCATTTAAAAATTAGATTCTGCCCTGATTTCAGCATCCTTTCTTCCCTCCCCAATTTCTGTTGCAAATGTGGCATTATTTTAATGATGTATTATATGCCGTCATAACAGGAATGGAAAAATACAATTGTTTTTAGATCTTTGCATATATTTTAGGTGTAATCTCAATTGTCTCTATGATCTTCTCACCCGGAGTTTACTACCTAGGTCTGCAACATTACAGTCCAGGGCACCCTAAATCTGCCTGCCAAGCTGTTTTACCCCCTCTCTAGGTGGGATCGTAATGGAGAAATTGGTTTTGTAAGCTACAAGCCTTGCAGGCAGATGGGAAACAAACAGCACTATAAAGAAGATTAAAGATTTTCACTGGAAAGTTGGTATGTAAAAAAATGGGTCTGAACCTATTGGATCAGTTTATTTTATTCACTGAACTGTGGTAATTAGGCTTATGGGGAAAGAGTATTCGTATTTTAAGACTGACATGCTGACTTTTGCCTTCTGTGGCATGCACTGCTGAGTTCCTTCCCAGGTTTAGCAATGTGCCTGATGTCCTTCAGTGATCATCGGCTCATGTAATTTCAAAGCAAATAGTAATGATGTAAAATAATAGGTGAAGGTCATTTATTTCCCTTGTTGTCTTCCAGGAAAAGAGCTCTGTTAAACCTAATGTGATGGCTGCTACCTCTGTCTGAAATACTAGGGATTAATGAACATTGTTGATGAGTGGTCTAGTCAAGCAAGTGTCCAGAACTTTTGGTTGTATCATTGCTTGGAACAGGGAATTAAGTGCCATATGAGCTTTTATTGCACCTTTTCTTTTATTTTAATCTGATATAGTAATTTTCATGTGTCCTAGGAATTTTACTGGTGCTTATACTACTTTGCCCAAAAAAATCAGTGTCATGTCACAGTTTCAGTGTTGCTAATTCTGAAATGGTACCTGTGTGCAACTTCAGAAGTGTTATAACTATTCAGACACATCTTGGGTAATTGTGGATTCTTGTGCAAAAATGCCCACCTAATTCTAGCAATGACTAAAAAAAGGCAGACACATTTTCAGAAGCTGGTGTCCCTCTCCAGTTTGGCAAGGATATTTCAGGTCTGGAAAAGAGATGTAGAAGAATAATGAGGAGAGAAGAAGGTTGGAATGAATCCCCTATGTGGGAAAGTTAAATGGACTAGAACTCTGAAAAGAAACAACTGAAGCAAGTGCACAATAAAGGTCTCTAAATGAATGCAAATAAGGAATGATTATTCATCATAGAATCATAACAGAATAGCCAATGGATAACCACTGAAACTCTCATAAGGTGAATCTAAACCAAAATGCTGTATTTTATATGCCATGCATAATTCAAGTGTGTAACTCAGGACTTTTAGGATATCAAAAGTATAAAAAGAGCAATAGCAATTAGAGAAAATCACAGAGCCATCAAGGGCTATTAACCACAACGATGCAGATGCAAACTCTAGTTCAGGAAGTTGGGACATCATCTCTATTTGCTGGTTTTGTACTTTTCCTGCACTTACAAACTATTCTCCCTGCTGAGAAGGGATACAGGATTACATTTTTCATCAGGTCTAATAAATCTGTTCTTATCATCCAACAACCTTCCTCACTGTTCTGTGCACCCAGTAAGGTAACAAAAGTCTGAAAACTGTAACATGTAGATGTGCATTGGCACAACAACCTGATTTTGTTCTCTTTTGAAGAAAATACTGAGAATTTACAGCAGTGGTTTCACAGGTAGCTTCTAACAGCAAGGGAACATGTCTGTTGCCAAAACTATTGATTTCTATTCTAATCCTCAAAGTCTGTCTAATACTGTCCTGCCACCTTCCTTTACCAAAGCTAGTGTCATCCACTGGTTTGCATCTCCTCAGTTTTGTTCCTTCCCACACATTAGTCGTCTGTTCTTAAGTTCTTCAATATTGAAGTCAAACCCTAAAAGATTCTGCTCACTTCCACATCCCATTTTTTTCTTTATTAGCTCTGTGCTGCTTTCTTTATGCTTGTTCTTCCCACTTTCCAAACCCAACTGTTAGGGGTCCACATTTAATTTGTCTTTGTTTCCTGCAATTCTCTTTTTTGTCAGAATCTATTGTCAGTGTATAAATATTCTCCAAGGAGTGTAATTTTTTTGATAAATTCCCCTAGGGGCAGGCTTCTGTAAATAAATATTATGCCAAACAACAAACATTAAGAAATGTCAGTTTCTACTTTTATGATTACGAATGTAGGTAGTGTTATATATGAATGTGTGGCAGATGTTGTGGCCAGAAAGCTAGTAATATACAGCTGTTCCCCAGCTTATTGAGCATGTAAAAGGCTGGAATTATTTCTGATCTGTTTGTTGCAACTGAATAGGGGCTTGAGTCAGCCTTGCCTCTTGACACTTCTGCTCATCCGATCAGGAAATATTCAGAAGAGTCAGCTGCTTTTCTGACTCTAATTCTGCCATTCCCCCTCATCAAGGCTACAGCTATGCTTTTTGAGAGTATGACTCAAAGAAGTCTGAACTAAAATAAGAGGGAGGTAGAATCGACTCTTGAATAATCTTTCCAGCATCGCGTCACCTCTGCCATTCACAGGTAAAACCAGAGAGGAAGGTAAGGACTGCTCTCTGATGCACTCTGATCATTTTACATCGAAGTAAAACAAGGAAACAAAATAAGATTAAAAAAACCCACAAAGATGCCA
The DNA here is from genome assembly GCA_033558105.1 of Coccyzus lansbergi. NCBI lineage: Eukaryota > Metazoa > Chordata > Aves > Cuculiformes > Coccyzidae > Coccyzus > Coccyzus lansbergi. The sequence goes on along the minus strand of JAUMJK010000760.1, from coordinate 1,735,392 downwards.
TGTTGTGGTGGCTAATATTTTTATTTCAGTTTTTGTAAGTGTTTTTCAGAGCTGTCTGTACAGGGGAATTGTTGCAAGTTTTACCCTACCCACACCTGTGTGCATCTTTGGCCTGTGCAGTTATTGACTGTGTCACAGCGCAGGTTCTCAAAAGGTGTTTTCTTCAGTGCTCTGATATGGCAAAGATATTTGCGGTACGTAGTGCATTTCAGGAGACCTGACCAAAGTGAAGACATGTAGCTTCCATTAGATGAATGTATTACCATACATCCAAAACTATCTGCTTCAAAACGTTTATTTTGCAATGAAAGAAAAAAAAATTAAAAACTGCTGTTTCTGTCTGAAGCCATTTTTTTTGTAGTCTTGCACTGAGCATGCTATAGGTATTTCTGGTTTTCTCCTGATCAGCATGAGAAAGGAGCAGAAACACGGTGTCAATGAAGACAGTGTCTACTGGGTAAGGGAAAAAGGTAATTAGAAGGGTAGAGATACAACTTTTTGTAACGACTTATTAAAGAAATCCAGGTTCTGAGTAACAGAGAGACTATGAGAGATCTCAGACAAGTCATGATCACATGTTCTAATATTCTCTATACCAAGCTAAAAGCCCAGAACTAAATTTTTTAAATATTGATTAAAACTATTTTCTCTGGAAATCTGAAGTCTACCAGACAATTTTTACATATGGAAGAAAGAATTGGGATTTCTGTTTTTTGAATATTTGGGCCTGTGGTAGGTTGACTCTGGGTAGCAGCAGAATATCTACCCAGTCTCTCTCACTGTTGAGCAATTATCAAAATTCTTTGTAGAAAAATGAAGCTGAATGATTTAGGGGAAACAGGTGTACTAAGAAAAAAAAAAAAAAGCCTCTGCCCTCTAACCATTGCATAGAAACAACTCACTGTCTCTGTCTGAAAAGTTTAAATTTAGCCTAAGGCACTGGAGGAATTTTGTGAAATTGTCTGCCACCTAGCCTGGCCATGACAAATTCCTTGCTAGAGAGCTGAGATTTGTTGCCTTGATACCACCCTTTGCTAAACTGAGGAGCAGTTCTCTGTATATGTTACTTGTGATAAAGTTGGGAAGCTGTATAGAAGGTACTGGAAACTAATCTTAGGCTGAGACCATGGATGGACCATTCAAATGACTGGATTGATGTCCTGGGCTGTGGCTGGAGCTGACAGAATGACTGGACACAAGGAGCAGTGAGATCCAGGTGGAAAAACCAGATTAACCTGCTATGATTAACTTTTCATTAACGTGGCATGGTTTGATTTATTGCATCACCTAAAGAGCAGAGCTATTCAGAAGTGGATAACCCTCAAGTTTAATGGCCAGATTAACTAATACTGATGAATGGAGGTTTAAATTAAACCCCTGTAAACCATTTTGGGCCACTGAAGGATTCCAGAGGAAGGATGCCATTCAGACCCATTCTCTGCTTAGGTTGTGTCTCTGCACCTTTGAATTTTGCTCTCAGTGCTTTAAAGGAGAACTGCTAAATTACCTCAGACAAGGTTATGCAATATTCTTTTAGAGTGTTTAATTTTGATCTATGCAAGCTTCCCAGGCAGTGTGGGTATGCAAATAGATTGGATTTTTTTTATTATTTTCTTAATATTTTAATGTGTGTATGCACTTCTGATTCTGAGTTGTCCTTAATTTTAGGTGTGTTAAAGTCACTTCAAATCTGGAACTGACAATTAATTTCCATTTCTGTTTTGCTTATATTTTCAGATTAAAGGAAATGCTTTTGTATACTGTTTTCTTGCTCTCCTTGTCGATATTTGAGAACAAGTCTCTTGCTTTTCTTCACTTTTTCCTTTCCAGTAAAAAATGATGGAAGTCCCCAAAAGCTACAGCACTCCCTTGGGTGCACAATCATCAGAGCTAATACATGGATGATTTAGATAGTAATGAAATAATGATGTATAATGAGCATATTTAACATTTCATTCATGTGAAGGATCCCAATAGCTCAAAGGCAGAATTGATCTTGATTTTCTGTTTCTTACACTCTAGGAATACCCAAGCTGTTACAAAGTAATCTGATGACCTGTGTAATTGTAAAAATTTGCTTGCGTAGTGTTCCTCCCCTGACACATTCTATTTTTGCGCTGTGCTTTACTAAAAGGGAGAATCACAAAAGAAAATGATGAATTTCTGCATTTTATCATTACGAAACATTTTGTTAATGCTTAATATGTTTTCCTTATTTTGTGCTGAAAAACTATTATCCTATGTGGAGAGCATCGCTGTCAACTTTTTCTAAGCTAAACTTTGTAATTTCCATCCCTAGTGATTTTCCAACTATCACTCCAATTGCGTAATATAATATTTCAAGTATACCAAGTATAATTTAGTAAGTTTTTATGCTTTTGACTATTTAAGTACATGAAGTTGGTAGTTTAATATCAATTGGCTTATTAAAAAATTGCTGTGCTATAAAGTGGAAAACATTGAGTTCAGAGAAATGTTAGAAAGGCCAGATGCAGTTTGTTGTATGGATCAGTAAATCTACAACTTGAGACTTGCTTGTTCTCCACCCACCCAAATACCCTTCTAAGTCACTGGATATTGTAGGAACAAGAATTATACAAGGCTTGGCTAGAATTTTCTCTCCATCCCTTTATAAGTAGACAACCAATCATTGCTAAACTAACAATTTAAAACTTGGCCACTCAACTGTGTCATATACCCCTTAGAAATCTCACAGACATAAAATCTAGCAAAAGTTCATGCCCTGCAAATGCAGTGGGGGTTTTTTGGGTTTTTTTTGAATGTCTGGAAAAGAACGGATGTAGTTTAAACCAGTCCTTTAAACTGCAAGCATTTACAGATAACTGGGCTGGTGTTGTGATTTGAGCTCAGGAATCCTGAGTTTTAAGTAATATTTATGGTGCTGGAGTTGGGATGGAAAGATTTCTGACCCTATATCAGAAAACCTAGAGACATTGTCTGTAGTGACACTTCAGCAAATAGCTGAAAAGAAGAAAGGGAACATTTTATCTTCCTGCCCCAAGTTTGACTTCATTTGTAGTAGCTCTTTAGCTCTGAAAGTTTAGAGTACTTTCAAGCCTTTTTTTTTTGATCCAAGCACGAGCCGGTAAGCTACTCATACCTATAAGAAATCACATGGAGTCAGTTAATTAGCGTCTGAATTGACATGGAGTCAGTACAGATCAGAATCTGGCAAAACAGCTGGAGGTTCCTAACTAGCAATTCATATGAGTCTCTTCTTTAACTTTTATCTTACACTCAGTCACTCACATGCTCTCTCTTCATATTTCTTGTATATGATGATGATGTTCAAGTAAAATAATAACTGTTAAGAAATATATTCTACGTTTTAAAGTGTGGGAATACTGAAGAAGTACTGGCTGGAGTGCAGCAGCAGGTGAAGGTGAAGATGTAATGGAATATTCAATTAATATATGCAGCATCATTCTTTTATGTAAGAACATCTGGTTAAAAAGCAATTACGTATCCAGCACGGGGCTTTGAAAACAGTCTGGTTCATTGTCGTTCTATGAGCTGATGCTGGGCACAATTCAAAATGTCAAAGGTATGATTTTGTTTGTTTGTCCTGTGAAAAAATAGGTTAGTGACAGAGGTGATATTTTAGTACCACCTATTCATGAATGTTTCCATGTTTGCTAGCTTAAGATACCTCGTTTTCATTACTTTTGTATTTGTGATCACTAACCATCTGCAAAGCAATTTCTAATCTTCACCATCAGCTGAAATACTGTTGGAATTTTGAGGTGACATTGCCCATTCTGTTGGAACTAAAGCAAAAAAGCATAACAAAACCCAACAAAACTTCCTCTTATTCTTTATCATTTAAAACTTTAAAAAAACAATTAAGTCCTGAAATTTAATATGCAAAGTCACTTTTGTTTGTTATTTCATAAGGTTCACTTTTGCAAGGCAGGTCAAAAAGGAATATCTTGAGGTCATCTTTTATTTAAGCTACAGTAAGTTAATAGTAAATTTAATGCCACTGAAGTGTTCCAGATTCAACAGTGTCTTACACATGAAAGAATCTCTATCTTATGGCCGTTTGCTAAAAGCTTGAGCTATACAGTTCTCAAACACAACTGTTTCTCGTTGTGATGTTGTTCAGACAACTGCTGTTGAGTGTGTTCAGAGAGCAGATTTGAATTAAGAGATAAGCTGAGTTGTTTGCATTGGTGTGAGCATTTTTCAGATACACCTAGCCCTCTTGCCTATGATTACCTCTGAATGATTTAGTCAAATTTCACAGAATTGACAATTGTGATCCCAGTTATGGTAAGGAGTTGGGCAGATGAGACAGTGCTGTGCAGTATTTTGGCAAGACTGCTGTCACTCTCGCAGGAGAAAACTCACAAAAATTGTGACATGGCTAACCTCATCATGGAACTAGTTTTAATGTCTTTTAGCTTTTGGTTTTCTTAGGGTTTTTTTAAATTTTATTTTGTACATTAGATACGTTTCTGAATATTGAGCTGTTTGTTCTTTCTTTGGTTGCTGAACTGGCACAGATTCTTTTTTTCCATTTTTGTCTGTATTACTTGATTTCTGTTCATGTAATAGTTCTTCATTAATTCTTATGCAATGAATTATTAGGTGGATGATGAGAAGAGCTTCTTCCAGTGGCTAGCAGAGATGTTTCCACTGTGAAATACTTCTAGTATTGGTGACAGGTCTTTTGAAAGGAAAATATTTGTGCAGATAATTTCAGGACTCTGGATATTCACAGATACGATCTTTGTGCTGCATGGGGTTGGACACTTCAGTATATAATGGATTTATTCTTATTAGCATGTTATAATAATAAGAAATTGTAGGAGTTTTTTTTTTCTTTGCAAGTGCATTTGATAAATTTCATTTTTAAACTGTAATGCTAGTATGAACATAAAAAACTACAAACATTTAAGTAATATAATGAAGATGTAGCCTAAATTATAGAGTAACGCTTATGTTTCATCATCTGTTGCTTATTCTTCTGCACGGTTTTATCTGTAACATTTGGAATGTTGACTATGTAAATAGAAGGTAAATGGTATGTTATGACTTAGGTCATATTTCTTCATTGAGTGTGATTCTGCAGTTTTTCACCAAGCCTTTAAGGTGCAGAACATCCCACTCTTGTGAGAGCCAATGGAAAATGAGAGCTTCCTTTTCCTCTGGGAAAATACTGAACTCGACACAGCCTTTGGCTCGCTAAATTGTGTTAAAAGGATGTTTATCTTTGGAATGTACATCTCCTTTTCCAAGTGAAATTCACTACAACGTTAGATCATAATGCCTCTGTATTATACAGTAGTAAAAAAAGCAGAAACTTCTGATCCAGGCTGCAAGTTTTCAGCTTATAGGAAACAGAAGGCAAAAAGTCTTCAGTCAAGTCTTCTCAAACTATTTTAAGGCAGAGGGGGATTGAATCTTCTTAAAAACTCAGATCATAGAAAGAGAGAAAAGTATTTTTTTTTTCTTATTCCTGTTCTTCTGGAAAGTTCCTTTCCTTTGATATCAAGGAAGGATCCTGATAGGGTTTCATTTTAGCCACTACAGTGTAGGTTTGCATATAACCATGTATGTGTGTGCATATCTGAAAAATATAATATTAAAAGTTTCTGTGCTTTTAAAATAAATTTACTTTAAGCCTTTTCTACCTGTTAGTAGTCAGTATTCACTGATAGGAACATGAAGAATAAATATTATCTTTTAAAAGTTGCCCTAAGTGCGCTGTCTGTGAACTTGAAACAGCAGGCATTTCCCATATATTTAGCATGGCTTTTCTAATCAGTCGTTTTATGTTTTATTTGCTGGTTAGTTAATTCTTCTTTTTGTTTGGTGTCAGCTTCATTTTGTTTCTCCAGTGGTATTATTACTAGTTTCCACTAGTTAATAATTTTACCTAGTAACTTGTTATTTACTTTGAAAAGGAAAGGAGGGGCTGAGCAGAGGGGAAAGCATTGTTATTCATGTACCAAACACTAGCAAATATCCTTTAGACCTAACTTCAGTACAAACCCTAAAACTGAAGCATCAGTAAGGATTTTACAGAGATTAATTAGCTATATGGAAGGCTGGCAGGTTGTCTAGTTAGTTACCCATTAGTCAGAAGGAGAAACTAATCTAAATTGTCCTTTATTATGTAGAAAAATTAACCCACATAGATAGCCAGTTCTGGAAAGCAAAACAGAACTCTAGCCAGCTGCAGAGCTGGAGATCCCATTGCAGAGGAGGTGTGGTCCCCAGCAGAAGTTATTGGTGCAAGTCTTCAGTGAGGAAAGCATGATGAGTTTGTCGGGCTGCGTTTAAGGCTTGCCTGCATGCTGAAGAATAGCACAGCACATCCTTGCAGCTCTTATCTACAGAGTGATGTGGTGCACTGGTAGAGGGCTTTGTCTTTATTCACAACACATTCAGTGTGTCTCTGCAGGGGAGGAAACAACACTCTTGCCTGTCAGCCTGTCCTCTGCCACGGTCTGCAGAATAAACTGAACTCTAACTCACCATTTAAGAGAAAGGGGGGAAAGGTAAAGAGAGGAGAGAGAAAGGGATTTGCTCTCTGGCTTATTCATACATTAGCTCTGTGCAAAGGCACAAAGCAGAAGGAGCAGCATCAGCAACCTTGCAAGCAGTGACTGTGTTTCCAATTAATATGATCTGAGCTACTTTAAGAAGCCAATTTATTACCTAACACATATAACACTTGAGCTTTGCTGAAAACTGGATGTGCCAAGCACACCTTTGCTTCTGATTTATACGTAGAGACTTGCGTCTTTCGCAGAACAAACGTTATCAGCAGATATTCAACCAAGGCAGGTAAGAGATTTCTACTTAAGTGTCACCTTCTGCATTGTAAACGTATGTAAACAAATCTGACTTGTGACTACAGTGCCTGGCTGTTGTTGAGCACTTTTAAACTGCTGTTATTTCTCCTTATGTTATGTTATTCAGCAAGTTTAATCCCAGGAACATCTGCAGTATACTATAAGGATGCATTTTAATTTTTTCTTAAACATTAAATATTTGTGAATTGTACACTTTAAAAGTTAACTTTTGAGTGAAATAATATGTGCGTAGAATGTGTTTAGAGATATATCTCTAGTTGTTTCCCTATGATTAATACTGTATTTATAGCATTTTAAAAATTCATGTCTTTGCTGTTATGTTCTGATGCATAGCATTAGTGCACCAGTTAGATTAACTTTTTTGACACATATGCCTAGGCAGCCTTAAATGATCTAGCTGAACAGTTTTAGGAGTTTAGTCATGCACATCACATTTGCAGAAATACGGTTATGAGCTTTTGCACGTGGCATGAATGATTTTTTTTCTTTTTCAGTCAAGTGGCTTGTTTCATCAACATGCAATTCAGTAAAAGTAATGAAAGTGATATGATGATAATACAAATATAATCCGTGCCCAACATGACTTGGTTATGATTCAGCACTGTTTAAGTAACAGCATTGCTTGTATTTAAGATGTCAAATTAATACTAAAGCACTTTTTTGGGGGCACAAAGTTAGAACTAGTGCTCTCTGCAAACTTGTCACTGTGTATAGTAGTAGGAGACAGAGTAACTGAGAAATATATATATAGGCAAAGGTTTTACCTTTATCAGATTCATAAGATGATAGTTTTTTAGTCACTGCCTGGGTCTAATATTCTGTGTCAAATCATTTATGTAGCTCTTTGTGCTTAGTATACAGAACAGTCTAGATGAATCACTGTTACAGGATGAGAGGAGAGAACTAAGAAAACTGCAAGAGGATGGATAGGAAAAACTGCTCTAGTGACAATAAACAATAATTTAAACATGACTTTTTTCTAGTAAATGCATAAATAAGCCTTTTGTGAAACACATGCTGCTGACCTGCAACTTTCTTATTTTCAATTTGACCTTTTACCAGTCTTTTACTATGGAGTTGTTCTAGTCTAATTATTTTATATTTACAGGATATTCAGTGCTAACAGAATAAGCACTTTTGGTAATGTTTTCTGTAGTTTTTAATTTAACTTTGGTATGTTTCTGCTGATCAAACTGGAACTCAACAGCACTTTCAGTGCATGTGCTCTTGGATTTTACTCACTAGTGACTCATTGAAATGATGTGAGGAATTAAAAATAGATGAATCCTATTGCTTGTTTTGACTTGTAAATTTTTTTCCATTTGTGTTATTCTAGTTCTGAGAAGATGTGGATACTCCATGTAGAAAATGATAAACTTTTGCATGAAATAATGGGTAATAGTGCAAGTTTCCAGATTTGTAGGAAACCTAAGGCTTTCTCTAGAACTCTTCATGTGGTTTTTCAAAATGCGGTGGTGTTCTATATGGGGAAAAAACCCAGCTCTGCATTTGTGGCAGAACTGTTAATTGTTAAATCTGACTATCCCAAAATGCGTGAGAGATCTGCTACAGTTTACTGTTAGGTTAGTGCTTAAAATCTGCAGGCTCATAATTCTCGCTTGTCCCAAAGTAGAAAAAAGAAAAAGAGAGCAGTCAAAGAACAAAAAGTATCTTGGAAGTATCTGAGAGTTGTTTCTTTTACTTTTAGACCCCGGAGAAGGAGGCAGATTTAGGGTAGAGCCAAACCAAAATCTTGAATTGCATCTCTTGAGTGAAACATATCTGTGTAGCTGCAGTGACATTGAAGGAGAAATACCTGTTGAGTATCTGGCTTTTGGAGAACAAGCAATATTAATATTGGGATGATAAAACTATTTGATTGGCTTCTTTGGGGATGTTGGTGCTGCCTGCAGTGCTGTGAACTACAAGACTTGGTGAACTGTGGTCTAGCAAGTATTTTTGAGGTTGAAGAGAGTAGAGATTAAATGAGGAACCCGTGAAGGCAGCAAATGGGTACATTTACACAGAACTTAAGACTTTGCATTTTATTTTGAGTAAATATATTTCTGTAGGAAATTGATAGAAGAGAAGCAGAGAAATCTTGAAGGCTCCTTAGCCACAATCTAAACTTCTCATAATTTTAATATACTCCCAGAAGGTGATCCCAGAATTAATGTAGTGAGACAGGAAGGTTTTACCATGTATCATTACAGTGAAATTATGTCCCAGAAGAGAATCAAGGCAATATGTTGGAAATGGCAGTTTCCTGTGTAACCAAAGCTGCAGAAGTTTCTGATCCCTAGTTAGTCCTGGGAGATGTCTCTTCAGCACCCTGATAGCTAAAGTTAGACCAACAGAAGTCATATTAAAAACATGACATAAATCTCAGTTGCTATGTTTATGTGAAGTGCTTATCTATTATAAAGCACTCTTCTCTCTCTAATATGAGAGCAGTACAACAGTGACCTCTTGTAAGAAGTTACTATTTGGCCCAACATTTTATGGAACTGTTCAGGGAAGTGTTGCTTGTACTAAATCTAATTAAACTTACCTTTTTTTTTTTTTTTTGTCTTTCTCCTCTGTGGTCTCTCAGAAGCAAAAAGTTGAGATAGTGCAGAACACCACGTGTCTTCAAGTAGTCCTCAGTGCCTCGAGTGGGGATATGAACAGTTCCAAGCACTTCTGCACCAAACAAGAAGGTCCCTTTGTGTAACAGATGTGGATTTCTTTGTTCTCCCTTGTCCTGTCACAGTAGGAATAATGCCTACTGTAGTAGCCTCTGAGGAAATGCACATTCCTCATGCTCACCACCGTCATCCCACCTCCAGGATTTATATTAAAGTTTTTGTCACTGGCATTTTTCAAAGTGCTGTGGTACACCGGTCCATTGTTAGTGAACTGACACTTATTCATTCCTGTCACTTTAAGCTTTGGACTGCACAGTTTGAAAATAGATATTTTTCATGTACAGCATTAGTTTTGAAGCTTTTTCATCTGAATGCGTTTATACAGAGAGTGCATTTGTTTGCTTGCCCAGCCAAATGAGCAGTTCATGTATTCATAAAGATGCATGTTAAGAAGCCCTTGATATTTCTAATACAGGCTTTTCAGTGTGATAGTAAATATGAGCTTTCTGATATCCTGCTTCTATGATATAGAAACCACTTTAAAAGCTCCTTTTTCTATGCTGCCCCATTTGTGGCATTGCAGGCGCTTTCCCTGGTATCGTGTGGTGTTTGGAAAGTTGCAACTCATTCTTTGAATGCACTGTCCCATGTGTTTGTCTTATCTATTGTTGCTAACTTAGACAAAGGAATATAATAAATGCTTCATGGCTTCATATGCAGCTTTGCATTCCCTCAGTTCAAATTTGAAGCCTTTCAGAAATATTTAACCGTTGAGGCTGTTTGGAAAGTGTGGCTTTTATAAAACCTATTCTGCTTCCACCCAAAGGATTTCTGACTTAGAGAGAATTAATCTCCTATTTCATCATGAATTATATTCCTTCTTGAAGAAAAATATAACCTTTTAATTAACTGGAATATATTTCACAGAATGGAATCACTCAGCACCTTCAAAGCATAATTGATATAAAAATCAAGGAAAGGGCAAGCTACTGCAGTCACCAGCAAGGATGATTTCTTTTATAAAGACAAAGGACTTTCTTGAAAAAAAGGTGCATATGGCTTGCCTGAAGCAGCAGATACAGATAAGTGTAAACTTGAAGCTTACATCTAATTTTTTTCTCTCATGCAGTGTATTTTAGTTTCAGTCATCTTGGAATTGTTTTCTTGTTTCCAAAATTTTGATGCTTTGGAATATTATGTTTTAGTTTAGATACAAATGATTGTATTTATCTTGCTTACGTTATTCTAAACTGGCCTCTTAGTTCCTCCCGCCACCCTCCCTACCCCCCCAGTCAGTGGAGAGAGGCATACACCTCTAAAAGCAGTTTAGCAGTCGGAGTCAGAGATAAATGATATGAATGGACTGGGGAAGTTCTTTTCTTTCTCCAGTGACTACAGAGAAACTAGATAACTATAGAGGACCTAGATAATAAGCTTAGATTAGGCGCCTAGGTTTAAGTGGTCAAACAAAGTAATAGTACTAGATGTATCCCTGTAGACCTGTCAAGAAGGTGCTTGGTTTTATGAGCTTGAGGCAGAATTAAAAATACTGTATTTGATGCGGAATCCAATTTTTGGCACACTCAGGTCCTCCTTCAGTCTATAACTGCTTTTAAACCCATTTCTTATCAAAAACAAGCTGAGTGTTAGGGCCATGTTAAAACTGAAGTTTTGGCTGCAGATTTCTCACAAAGACTTTCTGCAGCAGTAAGGTGGGTAAGAGAATGTTCCTTTACTTAGATAAGTTGAAGTGGGAACACCAAGTCTGACAGCATCCACGGTGAAAAACATGTATTGAAGTGCATGGAAAAGTTGTAAATTGCAGAGGTTTGTGCTAATTCAAAGTAATTTCTGAATTTATCTTGAAAAACTGTGTTCAATAAAAATATGAAGATGGATACAAGGTGCATTTCCTGCTTAGCAGGTAAAGGTCCTTTTAACTTTAGAGAAAGCCTAGAGAGAATTCTTTCCCGTGATTAGCTTAAACAGATTTTAGTCTGAGCTGCTACTGAGGAGGGTGAACCTTGCCTCCCCAGCATTGTTCTGCACTTGTATGTTCCCTCCATATTTTCTGTGCCAGCACCAGCAATACTGTGGAGATAGGGGAATTAGGATCGGCTCAGAGATCTAGCTGAAAATTAATCCAGTAAAAAGCAGCTTATCCAGTTTTTCACATGTCTGCACATGCCTTGTGCTGGGGCAAGGTGAGCCGGGACAGGGTCGCATGGTCAGTATCTCAAAAAAGACAGTTTCCCTTTCCAGCTCTATTGTGGCCTTGCATACAGAAACTGCACCTTAAGTATTCTCTGGAAACTGTATGCAGTCACAGTGTTTTCATTACCAATATTCCACTTAGAGTCTATGTTAAGACTACCAGTTCACAGATGGTAGTTCCATGTGATATTCAAAACTGGTGTTCCAGTTCTCTCTTTGTAACTTTATGGTAGAAACCCATTTGGCATTCTAATAAGCAAAGTGATTAAATGTGTTGAGTCTGAGGACATTCACTGATATTCTAATTGACTTTTATTATGCAGTCAGTAACCTGGATCTTCAGTTCATGATGCACACTGTTGTTAGGTATTCATTCCACATCCTCTATCAGCCCTAAAGATGTAGGTGCAGTGAGTGTTGTGATACATATTGGCTGTAATCCGTGTGAGGATATAAAGAAGGTATTGGTCAGGAACGTGAAAATGGTGAGTGTGGCACTGTATCCAGAAGATTTTTTACTTCAAAACTATGCATTTGGGATGGTTCTTCATGTCTTTTGGTTATTTAACTCAAATTCAAATAATGTTTTCAAGAATTTCTGTATAACTGCTAAAACCAGGAATATTTGCTGCTTTACAAAACTAGTCTTCTCATGCAATGAGACTTCAAAGAGTACAGAATTTGAAATCTCACCAGGATTATTATAAAATAAAACTTGCTTTACAGTCAGTTGTGTAAGATTCAGACCAATTTTGCAATTAGGATTCTTAATAGTAAAGCATCGAGGCCATAATACTTTTGTATTAATGAAATCCTGCAAAGTTTTCTGGAGAACTTTCAGTCCATTCCAGCCTATCTTTTTTTGATTGAACTTGTCACCTGAAACACCCATGTTATTTTTAATTTGTAGAAAAAAAAATCTCTAAAGGACCTTTTAGATATGCATCACATTCCATTCATTTATTTGTTTGTAAATTGAAGTTTTACAAAATAAGTAAATATTGATCATATACAAATGGCACTGTGCTCTTAGGTAAACTTTTAATTAAATGCAGGCTCAGTTGAACTGAGAAGCTACCAACTACCTTGATAGAGACCAAACAGACACCTCATTTTGAATTTATTCCACAAACTTTTCAAACTCAACTTTTATATAATTCTTCTCATAATCAACTAAGCATATGCAGTCCAATCTTCATCAACCCTCTTTTAATACTCTTAACTCATAGATGCTGATTTATTTTCAGTAGGAAGCATGTGCTTGGTCCAGATGTTCAAACAAAATCACTCCCAACAGGCTGGAAACAGGTTAATTCTGGAATGGATAGATCTAAATCTGTGTAGAAAGAAATTTTCCATAATTCAAAATTAGGTTGCAGTCAACGAAAGGCAGTAAAATGCAATAGCACTGGAAATAAATTGTTTTCCTTCTAGCTTTAAAATATGAGGAACATGTTATGTATTGTCTTTACGAGTTATAAAAATGTTTAGTATTTACATAATGAAGATGATAAAGTAATCAAACAGAATATGTTGAAATATCAATGGTAAATTAATTTTGCGGTTTGGATTTCCCTAATCGTAGTAAATAATATTTAATTGTTGGTGCAATGTCATTTGTATACAGTATACCCTGTTTTAATTTCTTCTCCTGGAAGTAAACAATGACTATCAGTAACACCAAAAAGTTTAGTCTAACATCTTCCTTTGACTATTTAAAAACCTGTTGTAGATCAGGGATGGGTTGCAGGTAGAATGTTTTCTTGCTACAAAGCTTCCTCTGTGTTTTTTTCTGAAAGATATTAGAAATGTCTAGGCAGGAGTTTAGAAAAGAAGGATCTTTATCTGTTACACTAAATGCATTTTGATACCGAGTGATTAACCATAATGTTATTATTTTGTTAGTCTAGAGTTTTCTAGCAACTCTGGACCACAGCATTATATTTCTCCAGTCTAATAATCTTCTTACCAAAGTATCTAATTAAGGAGTTGATCTTCACTTTTGTGGAACCACATTTTGTATTCACAGTGTGACACCAAAAAATGTTAATAATATTTACGATGTCTCCTCTGTTCACTGATGCCTGTCTTCTAATATGGAAGACCTTGTTTTGTGAGAAGCTTCCTCTGCCATTAAAAGTCAGAGATTTTTATGCTCAGTGTGTTTGAAGAATAGGTATGTATACAGCAAATACAAGAATTAATTACAAAGAATATGATGATGCAAAAAAATAAGCTCAAATCCTCTTTGTGTTTTATTATTTCCCTATCCTTACATACAGTGTGGTAATTAGTGGTTCTCATGTACTTTGTTGCAGTGTTTTTTTAAAGAGACATTCAGTATTTGAACGAAACAAGTATTTTGCAGGATACCTTACAAATGTTTTTTTTTCTGTGCCTCCTGTGTGAGATATTTGAAGGACTTTTAACCGATGGAGAAAGCATTGCCAGAGTAGTGGTATCTTTTTATTGTTTACTTTCATGGGATCCATTTGGCCATCAAGATCTATTCCCTTCTTATAGGAAACTCTTAATTAGTTTGTCAAAGTTTCACTGAGTTTCAGCAAGGAAACAAACAAATTGATAAAGACAAGGTAGTAATTGTGTCCTACCTGGAACTTAACCAGATTTTCAGCTAAAGACATAACATAGCTAAGCCAGTTATGCAACCCAATTGGGTTAAGGATGTAGAGGGAGGACAGTATTCTTTGTAGGCAGTCTATAAAACTGGAGAACACTGGCTGCAAAGCAGCCCTTGCACATAACTAATTTATCTTCCATTACCTCTGCTAATTTATCCTCTGTTACCTTATATTCATATCCTTCATTCATCCCATTGTCCTTCATACCAAGTTTGTGACCGGGTACCACTAACTTTTGTCCTATGCTGTACCTGATGACATTCACTGTTAAAAAACAAAGTAATGCTAAATGTCACATTTCCCCTGGCTTTACTGTTTAATTAAAATTTAAGAGCAGAGAGTGAAATATTCACTGGAAGCCTTGAATGAGCATTATGAACAAGTGAGTGCCTGTTGGCACCTCTACACATGCACACATGCAGGTTTACATTTCTTTGAGGTAATTTTTAGTGTTAGTCTCATTTTTATTATGATTCGTTTTAAGCAGATGTGAAAGTACAGATTCCTCTTGCAAACTATGAATGTTAAAGGTCAGTGTAGAAAGTCAAGCCATATTCAACAGCTGGTGATCTTATAAGAATTGCTGATGACATTTCACACTTGTAGAGCATTAAGGGATTCAATAATTCATTTTCATTGTTCTTCTAAAAGGGAAGTCTTCCATATTTCAGGGTAGTCCCAAAGTATCTTCACAGTATGATTTTAAAAGAGAAAAAAATTGTTAGGCATAACAGGATAAATGTAGGTGTTTTAAAGTGAATGAGAAGGATCTGAATTTTAAAGTTTTGTGAGAGAGCCTGGGGAGTGTGGTTTGCATTAAGCTAGGCAGGAAATCAAGGAAAAAAAATCTAACCAAAACATATTACTGTTATGCTCTTTTGAATGTAAATCATTGTAGCTTCAAATAAGGCTGGATACACTTGTATTTTGGGAGCGGTAAATGGAAAAGGTGATGAAGGTGATGTTTTCACTTTGATAGAGGATAAATGTCAGACATTTGCAATTAAGATTCTCATCTTTGGTTTTCTAGAGAAGACAGTAATTATTATAGCATACCCTTGCAAACTTCTTTCTTATTCTATTCACATAAACACTATTAAGAAGTGATACATTTTTCTATTTAAATGTAGAAGAACAGCTATGATGGACAGACAGTCAAAGTAATCACAGAATCATTTAGGTTGGAAAGCATCTGTTGGGGAATGTGTTAGCAGATAGCTTAGGGAACATCTGGAAGAACACAGAAGGACACGCAATTAAAACTACTGTATATGAGGTTTATGCACTACTAAAAAGAGTTCAAATTTAAATGTACAAGAGTTTGATGATAAATGTGTTTTAGAAATTCTGAAGCCTCTAAATACAGACTTTACTGTTGTTTAGAATTTGCACTTTAAGGTACAAACTAATTAGAGAATGATTTCATGGTTTACCTAAATATTTGGGACAACACTTTTCTCATATAGAGTAACCTGTTAGAATAGCCATGTAAACATGGAATATTTAGGATAATTTACTATACATTTAGTACCCTCAAATATACTCAGAAGCAAGTACATCAAGCCTTGATTCCATTTTCCCTTGGTTGATTTCTTTGTGGCAAGGTTAAAGGTGGGCATACTGACAGTGTCAGTGCAATTACTTGCTTTATATATCTAATTAGATAAATAAACACAGATGCACAACAACTTCTGAAGATTAAGTAGGAGCTTTCTCGCATGGCTGCCACTTTTTTGTGTGCGTTTGTAGTAATAATTGGAAAAGCACTAGTAGTCTAAATAGTACTTAGAGTATCAATGGACAATATGATCAAAGCAGGCTGTATGAGCCAGCAGTGTGCCTAGATGACCATGGTGGCCAATAGCATCCTGACTGTATCAGAAAGACTACGACCAGCAGGATCAGGGAAGAGACTGTGCCCCTGTAATTGACACTGACAAGGTGCACCTCCAATGCTGTGTTCTGTTCTGGGCCCGTTCCTACCTGAAGAACATTTTGGTACTGGAGCACAGCCAGAGAAGGGCCACAAAGCTGGTGTAGGAGCTGGAGAACAAGCTTTATGAGAGGGAACAAGGTTATTTAGCCTAGAGAAAAGGAGGCTGAGAGGAGACTTTATCACTGTCTGCAAGTATCTGAAAAGAGTTTGTAGCAAGGTGCGTGTTGGTCTCTTCTCCTAAATGACAAGTGATAGGACAAGAGGAAATGGCTTCAAGTTGTACCACTTGAGGTTTAGATTGGATTTTAGGAAAAAAAATCATTACTGAAAGAGTGGTGAAGCACTGGAACAGGCTTCCCAGGGCAGTGGTGGAGTCACTATCTGTGGAAGTATTTAAAAGATGGGTAGGTGAGGTTCTCAGTGATATAGTTCAGTAGTAGACAAGTATGGTTGGACTCAATGACCTCAAAGGTCTTTGCCAACCAACCAATTCTAAGATTCTCTGAAAGGGATGAAGTGTTTTCAGTATATAAGAAATATTTCTGAATTACTGGTAAGAAAAGAAGCCATCAGCCAGAATGGGAGCTGGGAGAAGTGCATTTGTATGTGACTTTGTGTGGAAGCATACGACATAGTGACTTTTGAATGCTACAGCTGGCCCTGTCTTGTTCTGCATGTCTACTGAATTTGTGGAGGACTTTTCATTAGAAGTGCTGTCTACATAATCCTTCATGTTTGTTTTGTGTTTTCCTCAATGAACTTATGTACTTAGGTGTAGAATATCTCAATGCAAAAGTGTTTTCTTTTTAAAGGAATTAAGGATATACAGTATCCTGACAGAGTTGCATCATAACTACCTTTTGTTTGTCAAATGTACTGACAGTGTGGCCCCTGGTCATACAAAGTGTAAGTGACTTTGATTTAAAAAGCAATTGCAGCTTTTCTCAAGGGTTAGGGAGAATAATGGAGCCTAGAACACCACGTTGCAACCCAAAAGATAGTTATTTTATTTACCAGGCTGTTCATCCTGACTGTCATTTTCTTCATAATTAAAATCTGATCTCTGAAGACTAAGCAGTTTCTGAAGATCAGCAATAGTGCACCTTGCTAGATTGTGCCATTTGGAAAGAAAGTCAGTCTAATTGTCTAGTGTGACTTATGATTTGTTTAAAAGAGTGGTACTCCTGGCTCCTGTGATTTAATGTAGTTAGCCTTTCAGAAAATGAAAGCTATATTTTAATAGGTCAAAAACATGATATGTGATATGTGGGACATATACAGTGTAATTATGAAACTAATGAGGTGTGGCTTGCTAATGTGATTGGTGAAGATCTGCTTCAGTAGCTCCCATTAATGAATTGTCTGTCTATGCCAATGCGAAGCCTGGAAGCATTTATATACTGGAGGGTTGATTAGATTGGAATGAGAATCTTTCTGTGATGCCATAAATGAGCTGGGTTTTATGGCAGTTGTACTTGCCTTCAAAACTAACTTTACTGACAATCTATCTACTAATTTTTCTTTGACCATGAAACCACGTCTAGCGTTAACTTGTTACTGTCAGTATTAATACAAGTGAAATGAGTCTCAGCTATGTCAGAGAAATAAAAAGAAGCGTATTCCTAATCCAGCCTGTGATGGCAGCAAGGCCGTAAGTACTGACACAGTGGAACTACTGGTATACTTAGAGGTGGGAGGAACAAAAGTCGAATATACTACTGATCCAGCTATTAGCATATTGAACAAAGAAATGGTATTTCTAAGGAATACATAAAGAAGACTATGATGAACCACTAAGTAGTTACTTGACTGCAAGGGAACTTGACTATAATTTCTGGGGACCATGCTTTCTGCTTTTTATCTTGCCTGGTAGAAAAAAAAGAACAGGGTCTGTACATGAAGAAAGTGGGCTTTATGGATTATAAGTAATTTAGGGGTGGTATGTATGTGCCATGTGCAGAATTAACACAGTGCATGACAGGTAGAGGCATATCCTGTCTTGTACAGTAGAATTAATTACTTGGTTTTAATTAGACATTCTTCAGATACTGATTTGTTTTGAGGGGTGATTTGTTTATTTATGAGGCCTCAATATTTTTCCTAAGTAAAACTAATTCTACGATTCTATGATTCCCCTTCACCTGGAGCGCTGCAAAGGGAATCTGGCTTAGGAGAAAGCAAAGCAGGTTGCTGGGATCTTGTTCCCTGGGAGGGATGCTCAGGTAGAGGCTCCTGAGCGCAGTGTCCTTCAGCAGGACTTGTCTGTACACGAGAGAGGGTGCATGTGTGACCGGGGGTACTCCCTGTGGTCAGTGCTGCACAACAGCACAAAGCAGTGCAGCTTGTGATACGTCTTTAATGTGGGTAATTCCTTGCTTCCCCTTTCATGGAAGGCTTTGTAGAAAGCTCCTTTTTGTTTTGCACATTGTTTTCTCCACAGCATTTGTGTTGTAGCAAAAGCAGCATGTTAAACTGAAGTCATTCACACAGATAATCACGTACAGGCTCTTGACTTAAATGGTATACCAGGGAAACTTATCTGGGCAAATAAAACTGTGTTCTGCCACATGTAACAGAGAATGGTATAATCCATTTGCTAGTAGGTTTCCTTTACTTTGTAATGCGGAGAATGATGAAGCTGGTGAAGCCTGTTTGCTCTACAGCAGAAAATATGCACATGAATGACTTTCCAGACACAGCTCACCAAGTAGTTTAGTTATGTAACTTGATGTTTAAATATTTTGAATAGATTTCCTTATCTTTTATCTTTACTTCATCCTCTGGATGAGATAATATGTTGCTTCTGAGTACATGAACTAGCCTCTTGTCTTTGCAACAAAGTGATAAAATGATTTATCGTTAAAAGAATTGAGTGTAAATGAATGTAGCTCATCATTTTAATCATAGGTCAGGTCATCCAATCTGCAATATTTTGGCACAGCCATATGCCACTTAAACCTAAGTGCTTCCTCTATGAATTAATAAGTACACTTGCTAATTTTATTCTTAAGTATGAAGGCAAAAATATGTTTTAATTCAATCACATGTGCTTCTATCTTTAAATATTGCTAGATTTTTGACTGGTTGATTTCCCTAGTTTCATTAGTCACAGGGAGTATTAGACATTGGGGGGAATTTAGTTTTGTAAATGTACTTCTTTAGTTTATAACATTCTGCATATGAATAATTTTTCTCTCCGTTTCTTTTACTATACTGTCACTGAAAAATGAAGTCAGTTATGTAACAGTGCAAGCAAATGTAAAGGAGAGAAAATACGGTTCTTCTCATAAAGTTAACTTGGCAGAAGTAAGGAGGAGTTAATAGCAAAATTGGTACAAGGTGTTGGTTCTGGTCATGACTGAATCTTGTTGGAACTTAAGGTATGGTTAGAAAAATGCAAACAGTGTTTGGAATTGAAGTTAGTTTATGCTGCTTCTCTGGTTGTGATATACTCAGAATAACAACCGCAAGTGCTTCTGAGATTTAGTCTGCTTGATCCTTTCAGGAGAGGCTAGAGCCCTTAGGGGAGTCCTTCATACACCAGTAATTTTCTGGAGCAAATTTCAATAAACTTCCATTCCAGTTATAAGGATCTGTCTAGCTCATATTTGGGCGATTTGAAAGTGCAATATAAACAAATATATAAAATATTAATTCAAAGCCTAACTTTGAAAGCTGAGAGTGCAGGGCAACAGCTTGCAAAATAGTTCTTTGTCTCTACTTTGACCAGCCTCTTTTTCTCAACTGCATTTGTAGTCAGTTCCATAATACCTCTTTAATCCTACTAGGGGCTTCGCCTCCCAGCCTTTATAAGAGTTTTTATCATGGCCCGGGAATCTGTCTAGGCTCACACATGACTAGGGAGTCCTTAGATGCCCGGTATTACTTGTTATATGATGTAAAATAATCTTTCCTTGGAAGCTGGGCTGCACAGATCTGGGTCTAGAATAAAAGATAAGCAAAAACATACTGAACATAGTTTTTGATTTTTGCTTACTGCACTGCTGAAGTAGTACCAAAATCTTTTCCTACTCTATTTAGAATTTAGCTTACTGTGGCCTTCAGAAATTCCCTGAGAAATTCTGGCATTTTATTACAGAGACCAGTACACCACTTAATCCCATCAGTGGACACAAGAGTTTTTTTTATTGTCATGGTCATTTGCATTGTCTCTGCAGTCTGGTTGCAGCAATAGTGATGTCCGTGATTTAGAAATGGATGACTTGCTGAAGACAAAAGCTGTATAACATTGATAATTATTTTGTTACAATTCAATTCAAACTGTTAATGATACATGGAGTCCAATTCAACATAATGTTTAAGGCTAATTTCCCATGTACTTAAGCCTTGGCATAAAATCAGGCACATACTTAAATGCTTTCCTTAATTAAAGCTTTATAGTGACACTTTCAAAATACTTTTACTACTTTTCTTCGGTTTTATGAGCTTTTTTCCAGTTTGGCACAGAATATAACTGAAATATTGCATATGAAGTAAAATTGATGGAGGTGGGGGCACCAGGCTGGCAAGCACATGTTCATTAAAAACAGATTAGCTAAAAAAAAGCCTCTGATAATCCTGTAATCAAGACTTGATATACAAACCCATGGAAATGCTAAACATGTGCTGTAAATAAATAGATGATAAATTTTCTTTATTCCAATATTTGTGCCGTTAGTGAGAAATTATATTTCTCCTAAAAGAACATTTTCTTATGATCTTAAGATTGCACCTCCTTTGCAGCTGTGTGATGTATAGGAAATAAAGAGATAATTAATAGTATGAAGACAGAGATGCTCCCCTGAGAGGAAGACCTTCACACTGCAGTCTCAGGTCTGTTAGTAAATAATGCAGCAATTGGCAGATGTTGAAGCTAAGGGACAGGGCACTCTGTTAGCCCTCTTAAGTCTTAAAAACGTGTCAGAGAAATTGTGGGATGAGTAGAAGTTGATATCGAGAAAAGTATGATGCCTCATACCACAATAGGAATTTTTAGGTTCCTTCCTAATAAATTTGATTAAGTTCCTTGAGAAGCATTTCAGGTGGAATGAAAAGGGGAGAGGAGTGTTTTTTATGAGAGATTTGAAAAGGTTCATTACTACGGATTATACTTAATGAAACACATCCTGAGTGTGAGGCCATGTGGTTGGTGTGCTTAATATGTACAAATTAAATCTTCTCCTGGAAATATACTAATAAAAAACAATAAATTAAACATCAGGACCAAGAGATGCTGACTTATTAATACAATGTAACCCTATTTAGAGAATTCCAATTTACTGAACACAGATGTTGCTGGTAAAATAATTAGAGGGAAAAAATTAACATCTAGAAGAACGTGGAATGCATTAAATATCAAAGTTTAATAAAGATTTAAAACACTATTAAAAGTTAGGTAATAGGATTAGGGTAGGGAAATGTTAGACAGTTTTATGATATTTTGTGTGGTTAAACTGTGGAAAATAAAGCTTACTGTTCAAAATTGGTGAATGAATATAGAATCATAGAATAGTTCGGGTTGGAAGGGACCTTAAAGACCACCTAGTTCCGACCCCCCTGCCATATGCAGGGACATCCCACTAGATGAGGATGAGCCTTTTCAAAGGTTTTACAGAAGTCTAGATAGATCGCATCTGTCAGTTTACCTATGTCCCCTGATGCGGTCACCCCATCATAAAAAGCCACTAAGTTGGTTATATAGGATTTGCCCCTGAAGAAGCCGTGCTGGCTGCCATTAATCACCTCCAGTCCTCCATGTACTTTAGCAGAGCTTCTAGGGGGATCTGTTCTATATCAAAGAACAAAAATCATTGCTCTTCAGTGATATTTATTCATTTTTAATTTTGTGAAAAGAAGATCAAATGAATAACATTCTCAGTGGGAACTCTAGGATGCCGTACTGCCACAGGCAAAACTGCTGGAGACCAGTAGCAAATTTGAACAGTAAAATGCATCATAAGAGGGAGGGTGTGGGGTAGACCACATCAAGTTGACACTTGCTGCCTGCCATCATGTTTACACTTATACAGACCATAGTCTGTCTAGCAGAACGTGAGAAAGTGTCATGGTAGGTTTAACAACCACTGATATTGAAGATGTTATTGATAAATTTTAATGGAGGGGTTTGGGGTTTTTTTTTGTTTTTTTGGTGTTTTGTTTTTTTTTTTGTGTGTGTGTGCAGTCAGTATGCTGGAGGAACTGAGAAGGGAGGGTAGCTGGTATCTTCATGTCTTTGAAAGGATGTCAATAGATCACACCTCTCTTTACTTCTACTCCGCTTTAGAGGATCTTTGGTTTCTTCTTCACAGCATTCGTTCTGAATATACCTATTGTGCCTAATCTTTTTAGTCTGTAAACATGTTCCCCATCATATCAGGGCTAGTTCAGACTGTTGCTAGCATAGAAGACACAAGTAGCATTGGATTGACTACTACATGTGCTTGTTGCTAGCTCATGCTGAAGTTCTCATACCATGTTTTTATTGCCCTAAGTACATGCAGTAACTGAATTTAGAACTAGTGGTGGTTACTCCCTGTGCACACTGTCCCTGCAGCATCTGTTTGCCACACAGACACTGACCTTAAGAGTTTAAATAATGATTGACTTCTGGCATTTGACCATTCAGCAAAGTGATGCTGTTAATCTTTTCCACTTGTATGTCTCACTGATCAGATATCCTGCCTCGTGGATCAGGCACTTTTAATCAGACTGTTTTTTCTGTTATTTAGGGTGATTCAAAAGAGTATTATCTATATGTTCTTAAAAATGTGGATAGTTGGAGTATGGACCTTTCATTTTAATCTTTTTTTTTTAAAGTGTATATCTTTGGCTGTCTTGGAGGCCAGAGTTGTAGCTCTGACTAAGCCTTGGTTGTCCAGGAAGGCAGATGTGAGGGAAATGTAGTAAATAGTCATTCACAAATGCAGTTGTTATCTCTGGATACAGAGATTGCTGGCATAGTGATGTTACAGGGATGAAAATTAGTACAATGAAAATGTGTAGGAAGCGTTATAAAGAAGAATAGAATTGCAGTTCTTTCCAGAAGGGCCTGGAAATACAACCACAGATTAAACGGGGATTGGGAAGAGGACTCTGAGGACAAAGATGTATCAGAATGTTAAGTTTAGCCAGAGGAGTGTAGCAGGAAATTGAAATGTGGAGAAGGAAGGTCTGGAGAGTAGAATTAAGTGCTACATGGACAAAGAGCTCCATGTATGTTGAAAAGCAGTGTTACAAAGCATCTTCTGAGTGGTGTTCAATCCACTTTTATAAAACTTTAAATAGTCTTTCTTGGTCCTAACGAGCACTGTAACTTTTGGAGTTAGCCTAGAGCATAAATACAGAAGTTGTAAAATCCATAAGCTTTCTAACTTTTCAGAAGCTTTAATCAGCATTTACCAGTAAGGAAAGCTAATTTTTCTTTTAAAAGAAGGGATGACATAATAAAGGTCCTTGGGGAGATAGCTACCAAAATTTGAGGCTGTAGCAGCAAACCTCGAATAAAAAGAATTAATTTAGATTCAGTCAGGACAGTGCTATAGTATGAACTGTGCATCTTGGCAAGGCGTTGTGGATGGGAATAGGTAGCAGTGTGTGCAAGAAATTGGCCTTAAAACAGCACCGTCAGCTCTGACAAGTCCCCAGACAGAGGTTTAGGAAAATGAAAATGTGTTGCTGGCAGGAATACTCATCAAATTGGAATTAAGGTGCAGTGTTATAAGAATAGAAAATGAGTTTGTGAAAGAAGAACTGCTGGTGTTTCATCCCAGTGCTGTGCTGATTTACAGAAATAAGAAAGCTTCAAATGAAGTTCAAGAAGTTGTCCAGGTGCCAACTCTATTATTTTCCAACTATGTTTGACATAGCAGCATTTTGACTAACCACCCCATATCATTTTCCAAATACTTGCCTTTAAACCTTTGTTTACATCCTTATTTTCCAGACACATCTCCTCATTCTTCACTTCAGAACCATAAATATTTTCAGCAGATTAGAATGAAGTTAGAAAAAGTATATAAAGCCCTCTTTAAATAGAGTTAAAATACTCTGGCCTCACACTAGACAAAGGGTTTAAATTGCAGACTTATGTTAATATAATTTTCTTGTGCATGGCATCAGCAAATTTATACCAGAAGATAAACATCACTCATCACCATTTCCTGTATTATTAAGATTATGTATGTATTTAAAGGTGCAAAAATGTATTTGTTTCCTCATTATTATCATGATTAATAGCATTTACACTATGAACAGGAATTTTAACACTGGAAGAGAATGGAACTCTGAAAATACATTAAGACAACTGACTGACGCGGGAGAGTCCATGTTCATTAGCATTCCTGCTTTAACTGTGTTAGGAGAGTTATATATATGACAGACATAAATAAATAAATGCATAAGTTACAGAGCACATACATTGCCACTTTGCACTTTTATCTCTAGTTGGCCTTAAAGTAGTACCCTGAAGTTGTCAGGAGGAATTTATGCTTTCATAACCCAGCTAGGTAGCGCAATTTTCTTGAAATATTCCTAAAAGGATTTAGTTCACTCTCCATTTTCTGAACCAGAGTCTTTGCCTTGCAGTGAAAGGAAATCAGTGGTCTGAAAACCAGGTTTTTGATCTCAAGTTAGTATATTGACTACAATAAGCTTAGTACCCTAAATGACCACTAGCTTTTTCACTGATGGAGTTACTATAAGATTCAGTGATGCTCTGTTTTCTGTGGTGTACGGGAGGATGGCAAAGCCAAATTTAGAAAGATTAATCTTTGAATTTGGTTTGCTCCAAGTATGTCCCCATTGCAGAGGGTGACACAGCTGTGACTACGTTATTTTACTCTTCCCTCCTTTTCTAGAGTATCTTCAGCCTCCGGCATCTGAGAATGCTGACAGGATGAAGAACTAATTTTCTCACTGTTGTAATGTAGTTATTTCGCTACATTCCCTTTGCCAAAGTGTGTAAGGGACTACACGTATCAGCATGAAGTTCTCCTCTGTCTGCCAGGGACAATGAATTCTGTGTGTTCGTATGCATGCTTCTGTATGTATGCATTTATGTATGTATTTCTCCACTCACAGATCAAGGATGTGTGGCAAAGGGAGGAAATCTGCTTGTTTTTTTTCAAGTTTGTGAGAGATTGTCCATGGTCATAGCTCAAGCTATCAAATTAAGATTTCTCTTGGTCTGATTCCCCCACTAGTCTCTGAAGTTGTAATTATTGAGTTTCTTAGCATGGTGGTTGTACTTTAATTTCCCAGGAATGCCTTTTCAGAGCCTGGCCCTATAACTTCAGCTGAAATAGATAAATTAGACTAGTGCAGTCTAATACTCTGATTGTTTTCTGGGTTTTTTTCCCTTTTCACTTCCCTTTCCTTTATTTCCTTGTTCTTTTTCTTTTTCCATTCCAGTTGATGAACACACTTAGTTTCTATTGCGATTTTTCCATTCAAAGCAAGAGCAGATGAAAAAACTTCAAAGGGCAGAAATTAGTCAATCATTATCAATCTTCCTTTGAGACTGTGGTGTTTGAAGCTGAAGCCTGATTAAAACAATATAAAATACTTGTAGGTCAATAGAATTAATTGTAATTCATAAAATCATTGTGCTCTGTGATTTATCTTTTTTGAATTATCTTAAATGTTAGCAGAGTTGTTGTGTCCACTTTTCTTTTAGAAGAAAATGCAGATCTACTGAAAAATATTAATTACCCTTTGCAGAAGATGCAGATCTAGTTGTAATATTCATTAACTTTTGAAAAAAAATTATTTCATGTCATCTTGCTAATATTTTTATGGTGCCCTTTGCCTCTCTTCTAGGTTTATTATGATATTAGATCAGACGTTTGGCACAGCTTTTGTATAAACGTGAATGTCAGTTAGTAGCTCATGTAGCATTTGCAGGCTTTAAATTTCCATGGAATAAAATAAGGCTGGATGATTGCTGGTGGCTTTTTTTTTTTAACTTACTAACAAAAACTGTCAAAGTCCTGTTTAAAATAAATAAATAAAAGAAATAAAGGTACTAACAGCTAATTTATTATGTCCATTGACATTTTAGAGTCCATTTTAATTTTTTCTTTCATTTTCAAGTGATTGAGGAAGTAATTACCAAGTGTTCACATTTTTGACATTAAGTGTCTGATTCTGCTAGAATGTATCTGTTATTTATCGTGCAAAGAACCACTAAATCATCGCTGAAAAGCTTTTAAAATAAATGGCACCACCGTCATATGACAATTATATTGTTTTATCTTTTATCAACATTAAGATTTAATTGTTATTTAGAAGGATCGAATCACTTAATGCTCTCAGGAAAAAAAAAAAAAAAAGCAGGAATGCATTCCAGAGTGAATGAGTCAGTACCTCAAACCCTTTCTTCTTTAACATGTCTACCTATAAAATTGATGAGCATGTTGTTTGTTTCAGTAGAAAAAGCCAAATAACTTCAGCTCACTAAGTTATGCAGAGTAGATATAAGTCTTCCTGGCTACAGTGATTTTTCAGTCTTAGGACTTGGTGGGAGTTACTATTTAATGATATAATGGAAGTGACAGGTTAAATTGTGCTGGTACAGGGTACAGAACATAGAAAAGAAGGTCAAATACAATATTTCAAAGTGTGTTTACAGCTGTAGTGTTCAAGGACATTATTTCATGATAGCAAGATAGTGCCATTTTAAGGATTTTTGGAGGGTATTTTTTTTCTTTTAAGACTTATTTCTTAAAGGAAGAATTGAACAAGTTGTCAGTGGGAAGTACTTAAAAAATGAGATTCCAAACTCATCAGGAACTCTCCATGTATTGAGCTATAAAGAAGCGTCAAAAAAAAAAAAAGATATTCTTCTTAAAATTGCTGCTTCAGCTCTAGTGAGACATATTTTAGTTGATAAGTGCTAGGAATAATGTTTTGCATAAATATTCCACAATATTGAGCAGATTTTGTGTCTATAATTAGAGCTTTGATTTACTCACAGACAGAATTAATTAGGGGAGTAATAGTTGTACTGTAATTCTTCTATTATAATCCAAGCTGATTTCCTCTTCCTCTTTAAAATCAAAGATATACAAATATTTATTTAACCTTCCTTAAAACACTGTAAAAATAATCTGTTTAAGAGATAAAGATTCTGTTACTAAATACAAGAACAATTGTTCTGCTGCCCAAACTTAATTTTGTACTTAATTTACACTTGATGATTTTTCTTCCAAGACTGTTAAAACTATTAGAAAGGATATAGAAAGAAAGCACCTGCCCAGACTGAAGTACATTTGAATAAAGCTGTAAATGCTGTGGTTATATTCTGCTACTCTCCTACACCAGAGTCCTGGGACAAGGAGAGATGAAACAGGCTCCGTGTAACATCTTTCTTCCAAGAGCATTCATGAAGTATTGAATATATTTTTGATATCATTCACAAAGAAATTCCTCATTTAAAAATGGGAGTTGATAAGTGTAAAGGCTAAAGTGAAAGAGTTAAATACAGGAACAAGAGCTATGGACAGTCATCTGAGCTGCTCCCTAGTATGCCTTCTCTTGCTATCCATTTGCTTAAGAGCAGTATGGAAGCTTGGCTGCTGGAATTCCTCAGCACGTTATATCCCCTTCTAAAGCAGCAGGGCAGGGGTGAGACTCCAAAATACAGAAAAAGAGAAGTTTGCGAACTGCCATCAAATGCCAGTAATCAAGGTCAGATTGCAGCAGCAGTTCCCAGGGGCTTCTGGAAATATGTTCTCAAGGTCTTTTCTTCAGATGACAGGTCTTTCCAAATGCTGTCAGGGAGACAGAAATGCTGGCTGGCCTGGGAGCAAGGTCACAGAGAAGAAAGTTCATTTGTGGAAGAGGTAGAGAACTGAGATGTACTGCTGCAGCGAAAAATGAGACGTAGGCTTGAACCAGCTGTTAGCTCCAAAGATTGATTTTGTCAATCTATTTTATGCTGTGATAAAACTGAGCAGCTAGGGGAATGAAAGGCTGGTGAGCAGCTTGTATGATAACCTGTCCGATATATTATCACAGTGATCTAACAGCAGTCTGACAAGAGATGCGAGTGGCCCGTTCTTTGTTCATTTGTGTGAGGAGCCGGGAACTTCCATTCTGCTTTGACACTGACTGTAATCATCACAGTGATACTCAAAATGCCAATTATCCCTGCTATAGGGTCATTTTCTCCCTGAAAAAGTTTCTTTCCAAGTCATGACCTGGGCAGGTCAGAGAGCAATCCAGATGTTAACAATTCTCATGGAAAACTGCACCTTTTACTGATTTCTACAACCCTAGTCGATGCACTTTTACAAGCAATTGATATTAAAGGAATGTATAGTTACTGCCTCATGTAATCCAAATTCATTTATCCTAGACACATAAGTTCAAGTGTTGCTTGTCATTCTAATAACTTAAGGAGATATTTTTATCTCTTCTCCTCCTCCTGAACCTATTTGCCTTTGTTTTTCATTAAGTGTTGTCAATTCCCTGTGTTAGATTCTTCTCTGACAGAAAAAAAAAATTGTAGTTCAGCTTTTTTTTCTGATCACCAATAAACTTAGCCTTGAGTCTTTTCACTAAGTCCTTTAACTGATTCTTTAAAGTTCTATTGTGGTTTTGCCCCCCTATGGAATGAAGTGGACAATTACTTCCCAGAAAGGAAGAGTAAAGAGTATAATTGTATTTGTGAAGTTCGATTGGTGTTTAGCTGACCATCAAGTCATCATTAGAACTGAACAATTTGATGCCTTTTAATGGAGTGATAAATTGATATGTTAGTAGATATATCATCCCCATTCATGGCAAGAGCAGCTTGCTCAGCAGATGTCATGTTTTAAAAAACTAATTCCTCATGAAAATACCCACCAAATGTGCACATACATCTCTTTCCGTAATGAATTGACATAATGAATTAGCTTGGGAGCAACTTTTTTTTGTTTGTTTGTGGGGTTTTGGTTTTTTTTAAAGATCTACTTTGAGTGTCTGGTTTATCTTTGAGTATCTTTTCATAGGTTCTGAATGTTGTTTCTTAAGCCATACTAGGTCATCTGTTGCCTGAAGGTGTAATCACCTTTTCAATACTTACCACTACAAGTTTTCTTGGGGCAGGTGTGTACTCAGGCAATGCTTAGTGCTGACAAGCTTGAGGCAAACGGCAATTTTGTTTCTTTTCTCCTCCTTCCCTTGTTTGCTTAGCTGGAGATAGTCATGAGCTAATGTGGCTGAGTCCAGCTTATTGTTTAGAATCAGGCCCCATGGGGTGGTGAGCAGCACAAGGCAAGCAGCTTGTGTGATCACATCCTCAACGTTTTGCCTTTTTCAAGCTGCTGCAGCAGCTGTGTGGTCTCTACTTCAGAAAGCTTCACTGAGGAAAGCCCTCCTAGCAGAAGGCTAAAGTGGATATAAATCAACTTTTAGATTTATAAAGAAAGTCATGCATGTCAATGAGAAGTGGTTCCATTGGATTCAATGTCCATTAACTGCTATGTCTATAGGCTGCTGCTGGTGGTAGATCCCATGGTCCAGTTCCCCACTGGAAATTATCCAGATTACTGCATCAGAAAATTGCTTTGATGATTCACAAGTTTGCCAGTTTGACTTTTAACAGAAAAGGAAGTATTTAAGTTATGATTGTTCTGGGCTTTTAAGACTGCACCTGTGCAGTCTTTATTCTTCTCTTTTAATTCAAGTTTTGAGAATAGAGAATACTATGAGAAGTACGAGCATGATTTACTAGTTACTTCAGAACAGTGATGAAAATGCAAGCACTGTACTGGTGATGTATTAGCAGAAGATATTCGCTCATAAATAATAAAGAACACCTCTGAAGGTGACACGTATTCCAGCTGTAGCTCAAATATTTGATGTTCTTATGAAAACTGTTTATGTTTAGATTTAAGAATGGATATAAAATTATACTCCTAAAATGTAATTAGCAATATCTCCTTATGGGATTACAGTTTATCTCTTAAATGTGAATGTATTGCTGAAGGAATGCATCAGAGACAGTAGAGTTATCACTGCAGCTTCCTGGCACTGTCCTAACAGTTTATCTTGGGATTAGTGGAGTAGTCTAGAAATCAGTCATTAGGCACTCTATTTATTTCTGTTCTTCTGGAAATAGGGAGCAACCACAAATACACACAAATATGTTAGGTGTGCTCATATCAACTCAACCATGCTTGGTCCTGACTGTGACACTTGAGGGATTCTCTGTAAGTGTGTAGCTGTGTCTAGCATCCCCTTTAAGCACTTGATGTTCTGTGTGGACTTTCTGGGGAGGCTAGATTTTGTGCTTGTACAGTGAAGCCCTATGTAGGTGAATCAGAATCAGACAAACTCTTCCAATTAGTAAAGTTTTCTCAGCTTAGGGACAGTCATCTGTTTCACCATGTGACCAGGAGTTTAGAACTTGGATCTTTATTTTCAAGTAGTAAATATATGAAACTAATTTTTCTGAGGGTCAGTAAATATATAAGGTTTTGAGTTCTTTTACCCCTGGCTATTAGATTCAGTGGTTTGGTAGAAATCAAGTCAGAGCTCTTCATGCAATACACATTCTTGTCACCTTTTTCTATTTTTAGATTACTTGCATGTCTCAACACTGAAAGACCAATCCCTAATTTATTACCTTCCAGACTTTTGACCATTTGAGCTGTCTTTGTTCCCTACTGATTTTCTATATGAAAGAAACTCAATTAAACCACAAAAGGATCAAATCTAAGTGATTAAAAGAAAATTTGCAATGCAGCAAAGTCTATTTTAAGGTTTTACACAGCAGGTAGAAGGTTGTTAAGGATATGGTATAGTCCTTGCTTGTAAGGAAGCTGTGGCAGAATAATAGTTTTTCTGGAATGAAACCATTAACAGGGCAGCTCAAAGAGATCTTCAAATTAAGCTTATTTGTGGAATTTACAGGGAAAAAAAAAGGTGTTTCAGCACCTGGAAAACAGTTCAGCAAACCAGTAAATAAAGTCTCTGAAATAAAAGCTTGTTCTGTCCGTCATCATGTTGGAGAGAATAAGTTTCTTAAAAACTTCCTTGAGGGATCATATACACAGTTCATAATTGCTTGTGTGTGGGCATGCATGCAGAAATGCAATTATACAGCAAATTCTTCAGTTTCCTTGCACTTATAAGAGCCAGATGAGAGATATTGTTATTGAGAACTGTGAACTTTTCAGTGCTAACCAATGAAGCTACAAAGTACAAAAGAGTGACATGAAAAGGAAAATATTCTGCACCTGGTTCTTTGGTCTGCACTCATGTTTTCATATTGCACAGCTTCCTGTAGTTATTCATACATTTCATACATGAATATTAATTAGAATATGATAATCTCACTATTACAAGTCTTAAGACCACAAAACTATTTTATACTGAATATTTCATGGCAAATCATCTCTTTGTGATGATTCAAAATATGACTTCATGGCAAATGAATTCTACAGTGATTAGTATAATGTCAAATAAATCGCATTTTCTACATCCTTCAAAGAAAGTAGAACATAGGCCAAAATTGCTGGTGTAATGTATACTTATAGCGCCACTCAATTACTATGATATGTAATTCTTGAATAGTCTGAGTTATCTATAAGCTTGCCAAACAAGGATGTTCAATCAACATGCATCTAGCAGACACTTCATAGTGTCCAAGGTTCATATGACAGATGGAGTGCGATCTGGAGTAAAATTTTCTCAACTTCCTTTTCATACATTCAAGCTTCTCTAGAAGAAAAATCCCAGACTACTAATGCTCAGAAAATGAAAAACTTTTCTCAGCTTAATTCCTGGGAGGCTAATTGGCATACAATCAACTTTTCATTACTTATTATAATAACAAAGACACTCACAGCATAGGTTTATTCTAATCACAGTTCTCTGAGGGTTCAGTAGAATTTGATATGTTTGTGAGATTTCCTGGAGTAAAGGTTGCATGCTTTTAGGCTGAAGTACCGCAGGAATGACAAATTGGATTATAATACTGCAAACAGGTCTATCTGTCATCTCGTTTTGATGCAGTTTGGTAACTGTGGTTTTGCAACATAAAATTCATATACGTACTCTGCTGATGGATTTGAGGCTGTAATTGTATATTGTTGTTATATATTTAGTAATTTGTAATTTTGCCTCTGGACTTTAAGTGAGTTCTTTTGGGATTAAGATTTTGAGATATGGGTATATGAGGTTAAAATTTTCAGAATTTTAAATGCAGCAGCTCATAGACTGTTTTAAGGATTTGAACCTGGGTTTAGTATATACAGTTTCAAAGATGAATGCTCCCAGTATTTTTAGTTGCACAATAAATAACTGTGGTAACATTTGTAGTGGAAAGATCCCTATAGATATGTTGGAAATGCACAGGTGAAGAATTTAGGGAGAAAGAGCAAGAAGTGCACTGGGCCTCAAATATATTCAGTTTCTCAAGTTTGTGAACTTCAACAACAAAGCATACACATATAAGAGAAAAAGTATCAATGGAAATTCACACTACAAATCTTATCCTGATGATGTGGGGGGTGAAGTTTCTTCAAATCTGTTTGTTCCAGCTAGACTTTTATGTTGCTGCTATAGTTATGAGATGTGCAGCTTCTATTTTGCCATGGATTAATCACCTTGCAGTTAAAATCCCTCATCAAGATTGCATGCCAAAACCAGCAGTAAAAATAATAATAAAAAACTCCAGCAACAAACAAACAAACCTGAAGAGACTGCAACAAGCCATTAAAACTGGAAGATTCAAAATAAATCTTTTAGCTCTCCTAGTACTTAGTCAGAATTAAGAAACTTTTTCTTGCTGCATATTGCTGTGCCTTATTCACTGCAGCATCCAGCTGCCTCCCTAATGTCAGTTATTTGCCTTCCCAGTTTGCTGCTGTAGTTCATTGCAGGGTGGATAGCAAGTTTCCAGAGAAGTCTCTGGCAGGATAACAGCCTGAACGTGGGGGTTCAATAATTACCGTGTTGAAATCTACAGAGTAAGCGAGGTACTAGCTATTTGCATGCATTTTGGGAATATGATCTTCAAATTGGATTTTGGCAATGCAAGTTGTGTTTACTTAATGGCCTAAACTTTATTACCCTGTTTTGAATTGGCGTGACATTGTTATATATCTGAAGAAATTGTTAAAGTGCTGAAACATAGTTGTGGGGACTAGATTAGACACCTGATGCACTGTGATGTCCCTATCAGGCCAGGAGATGCAGCAGAGGACTGGCAGCAGAGCCTGCTTTCAGGAGTAGGCGCCGGGATCCATGAGGGATTTAAAATGGTACTAGTTGGGTGTATTTAGACAAGGGAATTCCAGCTAAACTGTCCCTAAAATAAGGGTCTTGATTAAACAGGATCCAGCTAGGTGACAGTAGCGTCAAAAACACTGGGAAAGAAACATATGGTCTGAATTCAGCACAGTTCCTTCCAGGCATTGCTTATTGGCTAAAAATCCTTCAAGGGGGTTGGTGTGTGTGTGCAGCGTGAGGCCTCTGCTGGGATGTGCATGTGTGTTGCCTCGGGCTTCAGTTTGCAAATGAATTCACAACTCTAGGATTTTAATTTGACACATAGTCCCAGACTTGAGATATTACCTTTAAGAAGGGATCTCTGTGGAGGAACTTGTTTTCATTTCCATTTGCAGAATTGGAATTAATGAACCAAAAGTGTTGGTAGGCATTAGTGGAGGGTGCTTCTGTTAGAGTGAAATAAAAGAAAACCCCAAACTAACATAACTCCTATGCAGAAAGATAATTCTTCAATTTTAACTTTCTAGAGGAATTTACAAAGCTGCTATTAGTAATGCCTTCCTCTGGTTGCTGTATGGACGAATAAGAAAATGACATCTCTGCTCAGAAAAAGAGTGAGCAACGTGTAAGTAAAAAATGGGAGAAAGGTAAAGCAATGAGTAAATGAGCAAACTGGAATTTAACAGGCACCTTGCAAGTCACACTCCTTACCCTGTTAGTTTGTTGAATACCTCCATGAGAAGTGATTTAAGAGCTTTCTTGAGGAAAGATGTTCTGTGAAGCAACCTAATATGATGCTAAAAGGTGTTTCAAGCAGATTTGGATGGGAATTTTGGGCCCAGGTGACTTAGTGGGGGAAAATTTAGCAGCCTAGAATTTCAATGAGATAACTACCTTTTTGCAGATTTTCTTTGAAATTTAAGTATTCAGCTCCTCGACATTTATAGAGGCAACAGAGAGAAAAAGGAAGAAGATATATGTGAGTTATTTAGTGTGCTTTAGATGGAGAGAAGAGCTGGCCTGAAAGCATATGAAAATCAATGGAAGGAAAGGGGGCTTTGGGAGGAGGGGTAGCTGCCTGGAGAAATACAGAGGTTACAGTGATCTTGGAAAAACTGTCTATATAGTGTAAGTTGAGGTTTTCAAGTTGGAAAATATTTTTCAACTGGAAATATGTGAGTCTTGACAAGTTTTAGAAAATTGTGTCTTAAACTAAAACCACAAAACATCTGTGTGTGCTTTTGTAAACCATTACCTTCTGGTAGGCAGATACCATGCTGTGTGCTGTAGAAAATCACAGACCTCGTTTGTCAGTGTATCACATTTTCTAGAAGTGGAGTTTGTAGTTAACAGAATGCACAGAAATGATTAAATATCTCCAGAGCAAATACTTTGGATTTGGTTTGGTAAGGACCAGGAGTTACATTATATAACAATGAGTGAAAACCTGTATGTTTCTTGAGGCTAGCTAGTCTTTCTTTACTTCACTCTAATATATACATGACTCTTTCTTTACTGCACTCTTATATGTAAGAGACACAGCTGTCAGATTTTTCAACTGATGAAACGAGGCATTTAGTTAGGTTTAGAGTCTCTGTGTGTTTCCAGTTATGCATATGTTGAGATCAATATAAAATTAGAGGTATAGCTCAATATCCAAGAATAAGAGGATATTTATGGGTGAAGCCTGTGCAATGCCTTCTCATGCAGAAATTCTGGAATAAAATACTGATTAGATTTCACACCTTAGGCTGGATTTTCGCCATTTTACACTTAGTGTACCTAATATTGAACCATAGAACAATATAATCATAACATCTTTTAGGCCGGAAGAGACCCTTAGGATCATTGAGTACAGCCTTTACTCTAACACTGCCAAATCAACCATTAAACCATGTCCCCAAGCACCGCATCTATACATCTTTCAAATACCTTCAGGGATGGTCACTCAACCACTTCCCTGGACAGCCTGTTCCAATGCTTGACATCCTACCTGTCTGTGAGGAGTATACACAGAGAATATACATAGATCTGTGTGCAGATGTTTTAATGCTGGGGAAAATACTACTGTAAGGCAGCATCAGTTATTCTAGTACTGCACTTGAGATTTTAAATGGTCTTTCTTCACACCTATTTATGAATCATGTCTGAGTTAAATCTTACAAACCATACAAATAGGAGGGAAGAAATAGCATACTCTATGTAGACAGATTACTGCAGAAGCAAACTGAAAAGAATGGTTGAAAAGGCATTTACAGGACTTTACTAATGATTCAGAAAATAGAAACGTTTCAGGGCATACCTACTCAAAAGAGCACTCAAGATGTTTTAAGTAAGGATATATTGCTGAGTCAAGGTCTTTGCAGTGAACGGCTGAGGTGGCAAGCGAACTTTTCAGTGCTAATTCCTACTTAAGCATTTTCATTGTGCTCATCCTTTAGAGAAAAATATTCAAAAGTCTCCTGTTCCACATCAGTGTGACTTTATCCAAGTGTTATTTGCTCAAGACCCTTCAGGCAACGTTTCTGCGGATTTCATCAGGGAAAGGCATTAGGGTCCTTCATTGTCTGGGCAGCCCATCTTTCTGGCTCTCAATGGGATGCTTGAATCTGAAATCAAATACAGTTACTAAATATGTTTAAGTACTACATGAAGTACCTATGTCTTTGAACATGCAAGTCATGCATTCAATTCACTTTGTTTGGATTCTATTTCCAACAGAAAGCTTAAATACAGCAGAGAATGATGTTTTTATGAAATTGTTTTTCAGTTCCTAAGAGATGTAAGTGTAATATCAGGGAATTCATGACTGGCATTAATTCCCATAGTTTTTGTGACGTCTGTGAGTACATATAAGTAACTCAGCTTCCTAGAAGTACTTGCCTACCTTCCAACTCCAGTTGTCTGAGGGAGCAAGGAGATTCAGAATGTCCTGGTCAGCACATTACCTCTGTGGTACTAAACTAAAAAAAAACAATGAAAAGCATTGAGTGTTCATGATGTCATCATCCATTCTGTTAAGAGGCTGTCATGGTCACGGGCATGGTTTTGAATATGGCCACTCTCAGTTAGCACACCTCCATATATTACCTGAGATCTCTTCAGGAATTCCATGGGCCAAGAACAGCTGCCATTAAATGATTCGGGAGGGGCTATGCTGGTGTCACCAGGAGGTGATTCAAGCCACATGGATGTAAGCTGAATGACTACACTGTCTCAGAGGAAAGACCTTGTCACTTTAATTGCATAGCTGTAGCCCATGTTGTTTGAAGGAATAGCTCCCTACAGTACCCATAATTTAGTTGAGGACAAGGTTTTCTATAAACATTGAAGTGTCTGTTGTGTTTCAGAAAGTCCTTTCCAGTGTCAGTGCCAGTGCTGCCAATGACTTGCAGATATATTTTGTCCTTTTCATCACATACTTCCCTCTGCTTTATCCCCAGAGATTTAGGATCAGAGGGAAGCTTATTACTTTATTTCACTATATTTGTGCAATGACACTTCACATGTTCATTAATAGCACACCACTGTAGTGCAGGTCAGCAAAGAACATGCAGTGAGATCTCCTTTGCTGTGTAGTTAGGTGGTTGTGGCTGCTAAGGTCTAAGAAGGCTTGGAATTGTTTTTACCTTTTTTTCTAGCTGCCCTTGCTTTTAGAAGCAGTGCTCCTTTGTTTGAATGAAGAATATGTGGGAGAGTAGGAAGGGAGAGTGTAATAAATGAAAATACTTACACTTAATTTTTTTCATTGTCTATTGGGAGGAAAAATTAATGTTAAATATTCTGAGGTGCCTTGATTTTTTGACACTGTTGTTCAAAAGCATGATGTATAATATTTTTCTTTATGTTTTAACAAAACTGTCTGTTTTGGATTTTTAAACATATCAAAAACATAGGCAGTAAAACGTAGAATTTTATGTTGACTTAATATGCCAGGCTTTAAATCTGTTACATCTATTATGGAGTCAAGATCCATTGCCAGTATTTTGTGCTTGTACTTGTTCATGACGATGACGTTATGTTAGTGGACATTCTGATGTTAAATTATTAACCTCCTGTAAGAACTATTACACTAAAGGATTCTTTGAAGGAGTTGTAGTAATCATTGTATCCTGTAAATAATTGACTAATGGAACCAAATAGTTTCCCTCTGCTAAAGGAAAAATGGTGGGTCAGTTCATTCTGCGCTTCAGTCAAACACATGAAGAGTTTAATTACCTAATGCATAGTATGAATTTCAGTCTTGCAGTACAGTATTTCATTCCCCACCAGCCTGTGGGGATTTACCTGATAAGATGTGTGTAGAGACCATAAATTTCAAATCCTTTGTTTATGAAATGCAGATGCCTTCTCAGGTGTAAACTTGAGCCATGTTGTAAGACAAGTCAGCCAGGACAGTGTGTTGTAATTAGAGAGGCCAAAAGTTCAAGGATATTCCTAAGGGAATAAATCTCTGTATTGTTACCTGTATTTTTTAAAGGTATACTACACACATCTAAGAAGTGGTTCTGGTAGATGGCATTGCCATTTTGAGAACTGAAGTAATTTTAATTTCTTACCATACATTTCCTTCTCTTTTTCTTTAATCAAAACCAAAAGTTATTCTGGCTCTGCATATGCGTAGAAGGTAGAATAACATTTTAAAAGGCCTACAAAGTCATAATGTATTTAGGACTAATGGAGCACCAAAGGAAATATCAATGAGAGAGAACGCAGAAATCAACATAGGTATTCTCAAATCTGAAATGAAACAAGAGGGGATAGGAACTCTTATCAAATAAACAGCTTCTGCAGTGTTTGAGGCAAAATGTTTGCAATAAAATCTCTTTGAAATGTTATCATTTCCTCGACAGTATCTTCTGCCTTTTTAATTCCCTCTGGTTCTGAGCTTAAAAATAACGCAAAAGGTTTTTGTCAGATCTTCAACAGTAGCCTTGAAATACTTGCAGAACTTTTAGTGCTTCTGGTCAGCAGTTAACTAATGCATGGATATCACTGATTTTAGCAGGATAGTCTGTCGGAAGTACATGTTCTGTTACCATAATTTACACCTTTTTAGAAAGCAATGTTACAGTGTAATTATATGGCAGAGAAGAACTCCAAAGGATATAATCCAAAGTTTTTTGATGCTTGAGACATGTCCTTGGTTGCCTTCAGCAGGTCCTCATTTTGGCTTTTACTGCAACAGAAGTTTATTAGTAAGCAGGTAATCTTTAGCTGCAATTAAAGGGAAAAAAGATAATTAAATAAAAAAACGCCAGGGAAGAAAACTTCTTAGTGTGTCTCAATTGGACCAGTATCTCTACTATTTGATATGTGGTGTGGTAGCAAGCAGCAGTAAATATAATTACGCTATTCCTTATGGTAGTGATTTTCTAAAACATGCACATCTGCTACTATGCAGTGATCTGCCAGCTCTGGGGAAATATCACTTAGCAAAACATGCAATGCACACAAAGCAATTTCCAGCAAAGTTGTTTGCTAAACTAAATCCAACACTGGATATAAGAAAGCGGTAGATGAGAAAATCCCAGCAGCAGTAAGAACTGGTGCATCTTGAGAGATGGCTGATAAAATTTTATTCTATATTTTGGCCCTTTCTAGTGGTTAGAAGTTCTAAAAATGACCAAGAGATCTTTAGCAGGATAGAATGAGGTGTCGAGGTACAAGAGTGTCTTAAGCACACACACAACCATGGTTGGCCAGTTTCTGAAGGTTTGTTTCTTTGCACTTTATGGCTTCTTATCTGATCTGTCTTGAAGTCTATAATTATCACTTAATATCCTTAGGTTTGGCAGAGGCTGTAGAATCTCAGTTTTGCAAGGTGGTGGGTATTCATACCACTGGGTGGTTCTTCCACTGTGCTGTGGCAGAGCTGTGGCATTGTCAGCCTGGTTCTCCAAAAACTCTGAGCTTCCTTAACCTTCCTGGGTATCTGTTGGGTTTTTAAAACGTGTAACTTCCAGAAAGTACTGCTTGACAGTACCGCTTGTTATACTGACAGCACTGGAATAAGTGTTTCAATAAGCATTGCAGGTGAGCAAAATTTTAGCTGAGCTTAAGGCTGGACCCAGTTTTTGTGATAAAGCTGCGTGTGGGATTTGAGCAGGATAAGCTGCTTAATCTGACACTTCATTTGTGTATTCTGAAGTCAGGGATAGTTTCGCAAGCGTCAGATTCTGAGCGACATGTTATTGAATGTATTTCAATGTTAGGTGTTGTCTTTTGATTTCCTTCTCACATCTATCTTGTGCAAAACAATGTCATGTTAAGGATTGCTAAGCATCTGTAAGCTTATATCCATTAGCTGCTATGTCTGCCCTGCAGATAGAAGCAACCTAGAGAAAGGCATATTTGTGTTAGGATTTACACGTACATAATTCTCTGACTGCAGCTGATGGCTGGGTCCCACCTAAAACTATTTTCTGAGATGTGTTTTTATGAAGTTCCAGTCAGTGAACTAGTGTTAAAGTTGTGATGGAATGCAAGTAAGGAGCATTCCTACTACCAGTCTGGTGAAATGTAGGGTCTGTAATGAGAATCTAGCAGGATGTCATCTCTTGAGGGGCCAAAGCTGTAACTGCCAGGAGGACTCTTTCAGCACCCCTGGGGATTAATTTGTTTCAATACAGTGCCCTGTGAGGCTCTGACCTTTGGGCTCCAGAGCTGGGCTGAGGTTCCACACTCAGGAACTCATAAGGAGAAGGATCTGCTGTCTTCATCTTTTGAAGGCTGAAAGTCTGCGAATTAGATGCTTGAAGTAATAGGGTTA
Organism: Coccyzus lansbergi; assembly: GCA_033558105.1. Classification (NCBI taxonomy): domain Eukaryota; kingdom Metazoa; phylum Chordata; class Aves; order Cuculiformes; family Coccyzidae; genus Coccyzus; species Coccyzus lansbergi. The sequence goes on along the minus strand of JAUMJK010000760.1, from coordinate 1,695,136 downwards.
GTTAGGTATAATGTGTCTGATGAACTGAACGCTGGTAAGAGTAATATTATGAGTAGAATTTTCTAGTGCTTATAGCATTAACACAATTATATTTCTGTTCACAATATACTCTGAAGGAAGTCTGTTCACTGCTAAACATCTTTGAGAATGCCTGCTGCAAGAAAAATATTGGCTAAAATACTGATGCTATAGTATCAGCTACTGTTATTAAACAGAGGAGAGAACGGTAGTGTTAGATTGAGGATGTCCCTTCCTCTGTTTGCTTTCTTCTAGGCTTTTTGGGAAGTAAGGAAAGAAAAAAGGGATGTGAAGGAAAAGGAGATAAGAATTACATTAATGGGATATCACTGCACTCAAGGTGCTGGCAGAAATGGGTGAAGAAGCAGAGTGAGATTTATCACCATAAAACAGTGGCAGATCTAGACTAAAACGCATGAGTTTGTCTTGAATTTGGAGGCATTGTTATTAATTCTCTCCATAGTATGTTCTGCTTATCTAATGTGGAAAAGGATGGTGAGATTTAAGTAAGTTAGTAAAATATCATGAAGTTCTAAGTCAGTAATATACAAAAAGTTCACATCGTTTGATGGCTATTATGGTAAAGTATAATTTGAATGAGCATTACAGTAAGCTGGGATTTTCTTCACCTCACATTCTGGTTCATGTGGTTGGCTTTTCCATGTGGTTTGAAAACATCGGGAGGTACTGTTTCCTGATACTGAGGTACATCAAGGATCAAGAGCAATGACAATCATATTTTTCATGTAAAATACCTTATTGCAGCAGGTGCACTGTATGGCAGGGAATGTGGCAAAGCCACATGGAGTTACTCGCATGAATCAGATTTTATGACTGCCATGAAACTACTTCTTTTATCCACACCATATGGCAATTCAAGACACATTAAATAGCCTTTTTCTAATGCCAGGATTGGCAAAAGCCCTAATCCAACAGCAAATTTCTATACAGAATCAGCAGGCTCGAACAAAATGACACAGTCACAATTCGGCATGGTATCAAGTGATGGCATTATAGCCCTCCATCTGCCATATGATAGGAAAACATTGTCTTAAAGCAACAGCCACTCTTCTAAATCACTCCCATTTTATTTCCTGTAAAATATGGCTGAATTGATAAATGATACACTTTTCAGTACAAATAAACTTCCAAGAAAAAAAGTAAATATGAGATCTGATGCAAAAAGCTTGAGATTGTGCCCTTAACTCTTTTTATTTAACAAATTAAAAAAACCCACAAAACTATGATCACCTTCAAAATAATTCCCTTCTGAGTTGACACACTGCTACATGTGATGCTGCTGGCATTGAAAGCAATTCTGCAATTCATTTTCTGAAAGGCTCTTGGTGATATCAGTCACTTATGCTTTCATATTTTCTTCTGAGAAAGAATGGGTTCTTTTAAGCACCAGCTTGATCTTTGGAAAGAGGTAGTTATTAACTAAGAACTGCTTCAAAATCAAAGCATTGTGGACTGATGCATTGTCTTGATGTTAACTCACTGTTCACTCTTGCATACCGACATTTTCCAACCAGTGCTAAGAAAATGTCTCTATTTGAACAAATGTCCTGTAATACTGAGTGAAGCGATCATGTTGAGCCTTGTCTCACTGTGACAGGTTAGAACATGATCTATACCCATGTCTCTGTCTCTCCTCTCTCAGTCTTCATTCCTGAGCTAAAGGATTAATCTCAGGGGTTTTTTGTGTCAGACCTTATATAAATTGTATCTCTGTATATACAAGACCTGTGTAAATTCTAATGTGAGTGCAGATTCATAAGTATAACTCAGATCACACTCTAGGAATAGCCAAGTGAATCTCACCACATAGTAGCACCATGAATGAGCATCAGGAGACATTTATATCAGGTTAACTGGTCACCTCTTCAGTCTAAATTATATAAAATAAATAGCCTAAAGTAATGTTAGGTGAAGGGACGTTGCACAGGTTTAATAGACAAAATCACTGTCAAGCTGGTTCTGTTTAATTATATATTTTTATTTGTTTTACCATTTCATCAGTAGGAGACTCTGAAATGTATTTTCTGTATTATGTAGGGTGGTTAAGCTGCTTATGACTTCAGTAGGCTATTGACGTTACCAAAATACTAATACAGATTTCTTTGAGAATTACAAAGCTGTTAAAGATGGCACCTTCCAAATTATGCAGCTACTGCCTTAATTTTAGTGCTCCAGAAATTTAGATTAAGATTAGCACAGAAGTTAAGGTTACAGTAACGCCTGAAGTAACACTGGTCATCTGTAGAGATTTGCCTACTGTGCCTCATTGTTTCATTAAAAATTGTAGGTTTGTGCGAAAATATGTTTATACAACACTGCTGAGAAACTCTGCTTTCTAAATATTTGGTGTTTACAGTCAGGGCTTTTTGCATTTTTATAATGCCACTGGTCCCTAAATAATATTTTCTCTTCTAAGAGTTTTTTTAGGCCCACAATGTGTGATGGAGAAGAATTTTTCATGTTATATTGTCCCGTAATTTTTTCTATTTAAAGAAAAAAAATGCAGAGTGTTTTCATGCCATTTGGTTACCTGTCTCATATATATATGTATATATGCTAAATTTAATAAGAATTTATGAAAGGTAGGCCTGTGCTTAAATGTTATGAAGAAATATGGGAAATCCTCTGACATTTATAATCTGAAGTCGTGATTCATCAAAGAATTTTACATACAGAGAGGCTCAGAATTGCTTGCTCTATGCATTCCTTCCTAGGACAGAGATTTCTCACTGTAGCTTACTCCTTAATGTTGCGCTTAATAAAATAAAATGATCCAAATACAAAATGCAACATTAGAAAAATTGACTTAATACAGGTCTAAAAGTGAATTAGAAGTTTCTTAACATAATGGAGTTGATTGCTTGAAGTTATTACTAAAACTCTTATAAAAAGATATGTAATTCTAGTAGGAATCATTTAGTAAAATCATATGACCCTTTATTTTCTGAGAGATGAGGTAATCATGTTTCCTTCTGACTTTGAAAGACTAGTAGTAAATTTTCCTTACACAAACAAAATGATCTCTTGTAGATTGTAGATGGAGGAGTAATAAACTCAGGGTTAGTGCTCCTGAATGATGCCTGGAATAATCAGAGTAATAGTGAATAGTGCACCATTCTTTTCACAAGCACAAAATCTTCAGCTACTTACCAGAAAGCTGTTGCCTTGTTAATCCACACACACTCAGCAATTAAAAAAAAATCCAGATAAAAAAGTATGGTATAAATTCTGGTAATATAAAAATGTTGCTTTATTCCTGAGTGCATCTGGAATAATGAGAAATAATTTTAGAGACTACCTACTTACTAATAATAATTACACTTATTTCAATAGCAGTAAACCCAAATAACAATAACTTATAATATTTAATTTTCAGAACACTCTTCTGTTTCCAAGCCTGCAGTCTGATATTAAAATACTTTCCCTGATTTTGAATAATTTTGAAGCTTGTTCTGGAGTCAAACCCATATTAAATGTTTTAAATGTAGTACTAGAATATTTTAAAGGTAATTTTTAAATGCTCTGTAAATCAATTAATTTGGTCATTTTTGTGTGGTTTTAAAAATGAATATTTAATTAATAAAGTGAAAATGTTGCTACTTGATCTACAAAATCCAAAAAGATTGATCAATGGCTGCAAAGAAGTATCTGTAGTTCTAATAACAACATTATGCAATCCTGGAGCCTGTTTTCAGATACGCTTTAAACACAAAACCACACATGTACCCTGCCCTCAAAAAAGAAAAAAAAATATGGCAAGTTCTATTCATTTCAATTGTTGAGTACATAGCAAGTCTGAAATAATAGGCCTATATAATTCTTGAACATTGAGTACAAGGAAAAGTTCAATTGGGTTGATATCAAGGACTCATGATATCACTTATGCCTTCAGTGATGTGATTTTAGTGAGAGCCAGTAGATGATTCTAACCTGAGAAAGATTGTAAAGACTTCTGAAAGTTTTTTGTGGTTGTAATGAGAATTCTAAGTGCCTTATTGGAGTGTTGCTTTCATTCCCAACCATTTTCTAGGTTTATGTGAGTTGACTGTGTGGTCATATATATAGGTTAGTACATAAACGAGTCTCATATAGTCACTGCATAGTAGCAACCGCATTCAGTCATGAAATAATGACAAATTAGTGATACATTTTATAACAAGTGTGTCAGGATTTACTGTCAACATACAACACTCAGCCAGCCAACCATATGTGATCAGATCAGATAGGACCAAACCCTCAGAAATGCTGCATGTTTTCCGCTTGTCAAGATTTGTCCTTTAATGATAACCCCACGGATGTCATGACCCTGAGCTCTGAAAATGCATGTCAGTTTTTAAGGGCAATACATAACTGCAAATTTCTGGAATTAAAGGCAGGCACAGAATTTGTGGTATGATGTGTTTAGTTGCCAAAGAACTTAAAGATATACTGTAGTTGCTGATGCCTCATCATGCCTTCCTTTCCTGCTACACCCTCATTACCTCTTATCTGCAGTGTCTGTTTTGCATAATCACAATGATTATCTAAATAACTCAAAGCATGCAAATCCCTGCCTGGTGACTGGCTGCCCATCACCAGCAGTCATTCAAAGTGCAAGGATTTGCGTAGTAACTCTGGGCTTGTTTCTCGAGAACTGTGTTGTAAATATGCTAATTACCTACTCGGGATGCTATGATCATTTTATGCTGATTGGCTTCTGAATGCAAATTTCTCAAGCTATTTTATAGTATCGTAAACATAATATTAAATTTTTAGGTAAGGCAAAGAATTTCAATACTTACTAAAAAAGAAAAAATATATATATACTTCAAACTAAAAGAAGAGTTAGGGTTGAAGGGAGGTTGTTGTCTCTTGAGTTTCTTTGCTTGCTTTCTTTTAAGTGATTTATGACTAATTTTGTTGTTTTCCAATCTGTAACAACATACAGACCATCAGTGCTGCTCTTTCAGAATTTACTGCCACATATATATTTTCATTTATAGTATTTGTTGACTTGTCTCTGTATTCAGTACTGAAATGCAAAAATAGAATTGTCCTTTAGAGGAAAGTCTTGATCTGTCAAGGGAAGAGGTGAAAGGGTTGGAAAAGGGAGTGATGGGGAGACCTGGAGGAAAGACCAAATTAGCATGTAAAGGGAAAAGTTCTTTCCATTCTTTCAGGATCTTTACAGGCAATTTCATTTAAACTGCACTTTATTTTGTTTCCCATGCTATGATAATATTTTGAAACCTCTTCCTTCTCATAATAATAAAGTCCTGGGCTAGCAAGGTTGGAAACAGTATCCAGGAAATTGTTTGCTGTGGCCCAGTTCTAGGAGGTGAATTAGTTTTCCTGTTAACTCTTTTAAAGCAGAAAAAATTGCTTTCACGTTGCTGCCTGCTTTAATCCAGATGAAAGCTATAAAATATGGTCTACAGAGGTAGAACTAACCTCCACTAAGTATTAAGGATGCTCAGCATTGCCTATAGCCTGAGACCTGCATGCACTTAATAAGTCCTTCATGTTCTATATGTAAATATTACAATTATTGAAGTATAATCAATTTTATAAAGAAAGTTTTATTTGCTGAAATAAGGAATTCATGAATTATTCTTCAGACAAAAATGAAACAATGATTACTTAGAAATACCTGAGACTCTCATCATCAGACCTCAAGCAGTTTTCATTAATATCAATGTGGTGGCAGAACTTGAGTCTTGCAGTGATGTAGTAGTTGTGGAAATGTAACCAACTAATCAACTTAATTCCATCATCCTGCAGAGTCCAGTTTGCTACAAAAGCAGGATCTTTTACTACGTGCTAAATAACCAACTGCCTGATCTCAGTGCTGCAGAAAGGAGATGTTAATGTAGAATGCCTGTGCTGATTTTCTCCCTGATGAAACATTTCTCTTACTGTGTTTCTGTTTTAAACACTATGGCTGATCTCTCAAGGTGAATCCAAGGATTCCTATGCTCTATTTACTACCCATTTTCCTGAGTTTTCTCATGTCATAGATTTGCTTATGTATCCTCAGTTAAGGACAGAGTGTTTCATTGTGATGAAATCTTGGCCAGATGCATAGAGTGTGTCTTGAAGTTCGTCCCCTGCCACAGCACTGAGGTCTCTGTTCATTTAGAAGTTTGTTTATGCACATCTGTACTGAAAGATGAAAAACAAACTTCTTAGGCAGTGGGGAATGTCTCTTAAGAGTTCAAGACATTTTTTATGTTCTTGAAATTACAAAGTTGCGTTCAGTTTTCCACCAGCAAAATTCTGCTGAAATATTTGAAATAGTCAGACCCTTCCTTTCAGTATTAGGTTCCTTCCATAATCCGTGTTTTCCTTGTTTTCATTCAAAAGCAGAAAATGAAGATCCTGTTTCCTCAGAAGAAGGAGTGTTTGCTGAACATGGTGCAGGGTTGCTTTGTAGGATCAGATTTTGATTGCTAGTTATGGCTTTTATTCCCCTTTTCTTCAATATTTGTTTCAGCATTTCTCTTTGTAGAATCTCTGAAGATTTAGTCTGGAAAACAAAAATATACCCAAAGTGAATTTTCTTTGACAGACAGCTGAACAGATGCAACAGAGTTGATGATGAAGCCCTTCCTTGGTTAGAATATGGCAGCAAATCTTCAAATGAGTTCTATGGGATTTTGAAGCAGATTCACACACCGTAGCTGTAGCCTGAAATCATAAGTCTGGAAGCTCACTCTTAGTGAGTTCATGTGGGCCTGCTGACCACTGTCCTGTACGTTATTGAGGTGCCAAAGCAACTCTAAACCTCCCATTCCTCATAAAGGGGGAAAAACACCAGTCTACTAAGCTGCATCCCTGACTAGCTTCTCAGATTTATATCATTGAATAGGTCCTGCAGTTACAGTGATGCTGTTATGTTTCTTTGACAAATGAAAAACCCTGGTTCCTTTGGATGTTTGTGGTTATATATATACACATACATTGTTTTCCAGGAGTGCAATATTATTCTAAAATTGTTTTTTAAGCCATGTTTGAGGGTAGCCAAAGAGGGCTCAATATGACTTACATAATGTATAGAGCAGTGACCTCCTCAGGGCCTTGTTTCAAGCGCATCATTTTTCAAGAACTCCAGAACACCGTGTATTGATATTTTAGAGGTGCACAAAAGCTTGAAGCTCTGACTATTTTGTAGCTAATTTATTCCCTTGCTGCATGCTAGCCTAGCAACCATACTGACTAAACCAGTGGTATTTTTCACCATGGGTGAAGCTCAGCTTTAGGGAAAGGTTTACTCTGAATGGCCTGCTCTGAAATTCGCTGTGAAAGAAAATAAACTGCAGTTCATGGGAGCAAGTTGCCTTTCCTAAAGCCTTCGATGGGCTTTAGGAGCAAATAACAAATGTACTTCTTTGGAGACAAGGGGAAAGTACAGTAAGTTGACAGGAATTTGGAGTTGCTGAACTGTTGCATTTTAAAAATATCCTTTCAGAATCTCTGCCACATAGAAGCTACAGGCATTTTTTTCTCTTTTAACAAGGAGGTGCAGTTGTGCATTTTTCAGACATTGGGGCTTTGGTAGAAGAACAAGAAAGCTCACAAACACCTTTTTGTTAGTTTTTTTTAAAGAATACAGGAAATCCTGTCCTTATAAGACTTAAGTTACAGTTTGTTTCCTAGTTCTTAGTACTTTGGTACAATAAGTATAACGTAGTCTTTGGCCTTAAAAGTGCTACTAAGATAAAAAATATTAGTCCATATTTTTTAATTATTTCTTTAATTGTCTCCACCTTCTATAAATCCAGTACAAAATATTTATAAAGTACTCTCTGGTGGGTATTTTTAGAAATTATATCAGAACAATTATTCCTAGTATTGCAAACTAAGTCTGTTGGTTTACAGAGGAATCAAACCTGCAAAAGCAATCCTATATTCTGAATATTTTCTCTTCTTCCAGAGTCCTTTAATCCTGAGAATTTTTTCTGCAGCAATACCACACAAGATAAGAAATAGGCCTGAAGTTTATAGATGAACTTTCAAAGTCAGATGCTAAATAACATCTAGCTTTCAGGATACAGGTCATCTTGTGCTTTCTTTCACGTGGAGGCTTTCTCATACACATGTACACATGTATTGTGCTATCCTTCTGGCTGTGTTTGGACAGTGCTATTAATTCACAGATCTGCATGTGTGTTAATGAGAAATATATTTATTGTTACCTTTTCTAGAAGATGATGGGGAGATAAGGTAGTGAAAAAACAATGTGAGAAAATAAGAATATCACACACATTTGCGTCATGCAGCCTACTTTGTTGCTACAAGCAGTCCTGTAGTTTGTGCTAGTGGAAGCAGCAGGGCTATTAGAGCACTAGTCTCACTCTTGCCTGTTTTAGCAGTTGTTTCAGGAATTTGCTAAGAAACGTATTTAATCTAAGCTTCAGATCTTATGCTCTTCGGTGGACATACTTTCCCCAGATTTTTTGTAGAATTTGCATTTGTGTATAATTTTTACTTCACAGTATCTTGTTATTCTGGTGTTCAGTAACTTAACTGTTGTTTTTGTTAAAAAGAAATATGTCTTCTTTAAAAGATTTTGCCTTGTTCATGGGCCACTACACAGCTCTACTCTAAGGGGAAACTGTAAATCATCACTCACTTCACACAGTTATCATTATGTAGCTTACTATGAGATTTTCCTTCCCTCTCATTGTGTTTTCTCCAAAGTAACACCTATTTGTCTCTTTAGTCACTCTTTGTACAAAATATGTTCAGTTTTCCAGTCATTTTTGCAAATCCTCTCAGTACATTTTTCTAAAGAGTTTTCCTGTATCATTCTGAGTTAGATGAATAGAAGTTCTGTTTGACTGAGGACTTTTTCAGAGCACTGAAATGTTCTTAAGCAGGGAAGACTTCTTCAAGGAAACCTACACATAGAATTACAGTATCTGCATGTGGAGGCTTCTCTTAAGTTTATGTGCATTCACTGTAACCCTCTTTTGAGGTATTACTTTCTTATTTCATATCTTGACAACCTAACCATTGGGACAAAAAGCTTATGTGCTTTCCTTGACCATAAAAGAAGTATTTAGACCATTATTCAGCATAAGCGTAGCTGGGGGAGAGGGTTTTCAGAAAACAGAACATAAGGAGCAGTAGCGCTGACATAAATTTGAAGAAAAATATGACTTTTAGGTTACATTTTTTTGCCACAAGAATAGTATTTCATCTCTGATGTGAGAGCCAGGTCAACACCATTTGTTTTCATACTTCTGTTCCACTCAGACTTTACTGCAACTATTACAGAAGGTGCTCTTAGTCTTCTTTGGCAATTTATTTCTCCTCTTGACATTTTATCAGTAAATTTTTTCTTCACTCAAAGGATAATTCTCACAAAGAAAAAGAAATTTTTGAAGCAGTCCACTTCTGTTATAGATCTTTCAGTCTCAGTGGTTTTCTAATAGTAGAATTTATTTATTGCAGGTCTTCCACAGCTCTGTACCTAAGAATATTGAAATGTAAACATGCTGCTAATAAGGGAACTCCATTGCTATTTCTTATCATCAACATCTATTACTTCATGTATTATATTAGAGCTTTAGAGTGCTTGTTTGGGGATTTTTTTGTCTTTTTTGTGTTGTTGTTGAGGGGGGTTTGACTTTTTTTTTTTAAATCATGTAGAAAACTTTGCTTGATCATTTATGTCTGTAATAAGTGAAACAGAGAAACAAGACCCAAAAGCAGCCATAGTTCCCATTCCTATTTTCTCCATCACCTCCCAGCAGCTGAGCTTCATTAGGAGTAATCTTCTAACATTGCTGAAATCCTTGTCTCTAATATAGTTTCTGGAAACAACACAGGAAGAAGAATTTCAAAATATATTAATAATAATAAGCTGTCCCACATGATTTTGTTATTAGCAGTTAGTTGGGCTAGATCAGTCCAAAGAAGTAGGAAAAGTTTTCAAGACATGAATGGTAAATTCTAGTGGAATAGACAGTAGTTAGGCTTTGTTTCTTCTTTATTCCTTAGAAACTGTCCTCTGCAGTACGGGATTTTGGTATTTTTCTCTTCTATTTAATGTGTCTGCATAGTTACTTCTGTATATTTTCACATATATTGCAGAGGTATGGTGGTTATGCATTATGTCTCAAGGACCTGAAATCGTCTCTAGCTTCACATTATTACATCCAATCCTGATTCATTTTAGGGCACGCTTATTGTTTCCTTTGAAAACTAGTAACTTCCTAATCATCACGCTCCGACTCTAGATACAGTGTCTTGCTCTAATAAAACAATGTCATTCAGGGGAAGATGAAATGGTAATTACAATCAGAGTTCAAGCTGGCAGGAGATGGAGCAAAAATTAAAAGTGTTGAATCTGTAGCATTTTGATTATCTGAAAAGTCCACAAATTTTACGGCAAAGCTGCATTTAAATATGTAGCAAAGTGGCTCCTTGTAAATCAAGTCATAATTGTTCAGCTCTAGGTTGTAGGAGCTGATTTCAATTTTCAACTTCTCTACAGAATTCTGAGGTTTGATTAAGAGCAGAGAGGTATGAATAATGGGCTTCCCCCATTAAATACACAGTCAGGAGAAAAAAAAGAAATAACAAAACATTCAAGATGGGTTGTACAAAGTTACAGGATACATATGGCGTGTCTTTTAAAATCGAGATTGAATTCCAGTCCTGTAAGTATACAGTCTCACTTATTAAAGTGTGAAATTAGAAGGATGATTCTCTGTAATCTCAATGTCTGCATCAGATATATCTGGAGTGTTCAGTAATATTACAGTAGTCACTACAGGGCATTTGGAAATGATTTTAGATTAAGCTACTTCAGAGTAGTCTGATTGAAGGTTTGTCAGTGAAAAGGAGAGATAAGAAACATTTTACCAACAAAATTGCCCATGATATGGAATGTAAAATATGTGACTCTTTAGAAACTTGGCTAGTGAACTTTGCCAGGCTCTTTATTCTTACAAATGGAATCAAGCCAATTCTGGCCATGGGCAAGTATATTTTCCATGCAGGCATGACTGCTGAGAAAGATTTGCAATTATGTTAATCTGGTCATTGTTCTGGTTCTGTAGTAAGTATGAATTATGTTTCCATAGATACCAAAAGTACCTGCATGACTTCTAGTGATTCTATAGTTTTAGTCTTACCTACTTTTAATTGTAAAGGTTTTGGCATAAAAGACTGTCTACTTCAGAGAAATTTCATAGAATCATAGAATGCTAGGTTGGAAGGGACCTCAGCTATCCAATGTTTAGTTTAAATGAGACTGCCCAGCGCCCTGTCTAGCTGAGCCTTACAAGTGTCCAGCATAGAGGAATAATTTCAGTTGCGTATTATCTTTTATTTCAAAAGGGACTATTGTTACTATTATGGATAGAGAACTTGGAAAAACTCTATTTTACTTAAATATTTCACTTCGAACATGTTTACAGACCTGTGAACATGTTTGCTTGCTTCCTGGATAGCTCTTCTACAAAATACAACTGGTGTTAAAGTGAAAAAAGTCACATAATTTTAAGAGGATTGTGGTGTGATGAGTTTGCTGTGCTCCTTAACTTCCCAATGTAATACAATGTAATATTTGTGATCTATGGTTACCCTCTATTTTCTTCATCAGAAAAATAAGCAATGTAGGAATTTAATAAGACTTCTAGAGGAATGTCTGCAGCAACTGGCTGCACTGAATTCATTGGTAGATGATGGTTCTTCAGCTAACAGCTACGATTGCATGGAACAATGGCCCAAACAGGTTTAGATTATAGTACCTAAAATCAGATTACAACTTTCGCAGTGGCTGCTGGGTCTGCTTTTCTTCCCTCTTTAAATGCCAATGCATTTCTGTTAAATGTGCCCTGGTCACAGCTCTGCGACCTCATCCAGCCCTGCCTAGAGATGGGGTGGAGCTGCATATAGTGGAGACTGCAGAAATAAGGGAAGAAGGTCTTTGAGGGGCATGAGGTTTGCAGATTTGGATTTTGGTATTTATGTACCCAACAGCAACATCTCAGGAATCTTTGCTGGAAATGCAGCATAATTTTAGTGACAATTTTAACAGTTTGGTAGCTATGTGAATTAAAATGACAATTGCTTCATCTAATCTCATAAATCAGCATGAATACCGATCACTTGGAGGACTCGGGCAGAGGGAAGAAATTGCCCTGTTGTATGTACAGCATAAGAGTTAGTCTTGTGTAACATAAGAAGCTTTTGCCTGCAGACAGAATATACTTAAATAGGTGGAACAATAGTATGGCAAATCCTATGATCCTATGAAATGTTCAAAATAATTGATTTCTTTCTGTTTCTGTCCTTTCTTTTTTAAACCAAGTGGAGAGTGGGGAATTTAGCTGCTTGATTCCCATTAAAGCCAAGCAAGAATGTTTCACTAATTGTAACATTACAGGGATTTGTAATTGATTTGATTGAGTTTAATCAATTTACTTCTTCTGTGGGTAGGCTTTAAGAGGAGTACCTGAATATGCCTTGGAAGCAAAGAAAATAACAAGGGACTTTGTGTAAATTGCTGGGTAATTTTATGTAAAGCTAGATAAGTTTTTCTTTAAGAAAAAAGGATTAACTTTTGTCTCAATTAATTAAATTTTACTTTAGAACATCTCATAATTGAAAATTATTAAGGGATTTTTGCATTTTACTTCTGTATTGTCTTAATTAACTTAGGGATTCTTAAAGATATACTATGAAAATAAGAGTTTCTTTAAAATTTAAGCTGTTTAAACAACACCCTAGATGTTACAGCAATGATTTTTAAACTTTGTGTTCAAAGAACAGTTTAGTACCTTTTGAATAGTTTCTCTTGTGCCTTATGTTCTAGCAAATGTCGTTAACAAAATCAATGTTTAATGACTTGAAGCTCCTTTAATTGACAAGTTGTAGAAAGAGATAGAACAATATAATGTAAGATAACATGTTCTGTGACAGACAGGCACACAAAGAAAGGAAGCAAAGAAATCTTTGTGCATAGTCCTATCCACCATTTTGGGTTTGGAGCACTCTGCCTACCATATGGGAACTACAAGTGTTGCAAAAGAAATATTTAGCTTATGTAGTAACTTACCCCTGAAATTTATATTCTGTATCTGATTTTTAATCTTTGCCAGCTCATTTCATGAAGCGACTCATGAAAGAAGTTTAAACCTATCAACTGTTTAATTTAAAATCTTCTACTCACTCAAGTAGATTGTAGTGTGACAGTGAACAGAGAATCCTCACGGGAAAGTCTTTCCACGTGAGAGAAGCTCTCCTGGTGTACAGGTGACCATAACATCTATTGCCTGCTGTCACCTGCTATTACAGCCAGACTTGATTTCTCTTTTGGAAAGGTAGAATTATTATCTACTTGCAACTTCAAGGTATGATGATATCCAGCAGAGGAGGTGGAACAAAGTAGCACCCACCTTGCTGACTGAATTCTATACAGGCCCAGCAGTGTCCATCCTGATCTAAGGCAAACATCAGCCTTAACAAGGTCATGTCATTTGCTGACATTACAGTGTATTTGCCTGTGAAGGTTCCAAAAACGCAGAATAGAATAGATTTCCTCTCTGTAGGATTCCTAGCAAGTGTAAGTTTCTCTTACTTGCTAGCAGTATATCAAGCATTCGTCAGCTTGGTGTCTCATGTGAATAGGCACTTCTTTTTGACATAATTGTACATTTCTTGTTGCTTTACATTCTAATCAATCTAAGTTGGGCAAAACTGCAATTACAATCAATGCTTATATTGGCAGAGCAGAGTGATAATAAGGAACTGTAACAAGCTTCGTTTGTTGTTCCTTTTAATGACTTGCAATAAAAGACCTAGTCCTGCAGACTAACTTCTAAGCTAAATGCTGTGTTTGGTTATGTCTTAATGGAAACAGAACAAATTTAGTTACCTGTTAAAGAATATTACAGCTAGCTGGGCTAAGCTGTCTGTCTTTTAAACATTCTGCCAGTATAGATGGTTTTGTCTGATCCTGACAATCCTTATACATCAGATGTGGTCAGTTTTAATATAAATTATATTAAATGCTCATTTCTCAGTGCTGATGAAAATGGAGAGATCTGTTCCCTTAGGGAACAGGGAGTGGAAACCACATCTGCCCTATTCTTTTAGCTGTCACAGCAACTGAAGCGTTGCTGGGCTCTGTTCCTGTCAGTTTCCCTTCTTACTTCAGATTTCATCCCTTTTTTGTTGCTTCTTAAACTATCTTTAGAAGAAGAGGCACAGGGTCACCCATACTCACTAGTCTCAGCTTGAGCACCCAAGAAGCTCCCAACAAATTAAGGAAAGTTTGATTCTTACCATGTCAAGCTGGTGGAGCGTCTGCAAGCCACTACTGCCTTCTTTGAGAGCCTTGGCCTCTGGGTGAATATGGAAAATGAGTACAGTGGTCCCTCTGCTTCACTTGGTGTTTCACAAATTGTGGGAGACACTTTGTTAGTCACTGAGCCTACAGCAGTTTATTGTAATGCTTATGAAGAAAGAAGTGACCTGCATACACCTTAGATTCAGACACCCAAATTCCAGGGAACAGTATGATATGGGTTACAACATGTAAGGAGATGGAAATGGTTATCCTATATCCAAAAGGGTAGACTAGGATTAAGTCTTTGCTAGTTACTGAGGAAAAAAAACAAAAGCCAGTGAAAATACATATAGATAGTTCACTAAGTTACTTTCCCAACTTCTGAGATTCAGTATCTTATTAGTGACATCTACATGCTCAGTGATGGAATCCTATTCCCTAACTTTTATGACTGTAATTTCCACCCCATATGAACATCTGTCACCTCCTATGTGCTGTGGCAACATTTTCTGGATGCCACCTTTGCACTGTGGGGCAAAACATTGGCTTGGGTTGTTCTGCATGTGGCCGTTATAAAAAAAATGCTTTTGAGCATTACCCCATTAGGATTGTAGTGTTCTGAAAAATTGTTGGCACTTCTCTTTGAAGAACTGAGACAGCTAACCTGGGGAATACCACATGGCTGCTTAGAGATTGGTCCTAGGTCTTAGAGGTTTGGAGAGGTGAAACAAAGTGGAATGGAAGTCCTACTTTTCTGCTGAGATGGAGAAAATGCATCTTCCTAGCAGGGTGCCTTAAAGGAAGGACAGCCTAGGGAAATGTTAATATAATAGCAGTCTCTATTTTAAGAATCAGCCTGCAAGACAGTCCAGAAGTACTGATCTCTCTGTCTAAATAAATTTTAGTTTAAACATTATCCTTGTTAAATCTAGAGACATTCTGCTCAGTAATTCTTTAAAATGCCATGTATCTGGTGCCATATAACTGATGTATTGGTGATATTTTTGATTCAGTAGGAGACATATTTGAATCATGTGGTGGGTTTGATTTACTGTAGGAGATATCTGTTTTGATAGATGATGCAGCTCATTTTGTATCGAATAGCAGTGATTCAACAGGGATGTGTCTGATTTGGTGAATGAAATATTGTATCTGAATTTGATCAATTTTTCCTGTAATACACACATTTATTTTAATGGTCAATGCATTTATTTTAGTGTGAAATGTATAAAATTCTTCATGTAATGTTCTTTTTTTGTTTGTGTGATTTATAGATTTTACAAGTGATAGATATATATTTCAATTAAAAGTAAAACATTCATTACTGTCTGCCATGCACTCACAGTATTCTAGAATGTTTTAAATCCTGCTCATGTGGGCATTTATGGTGGTCAGAAGTTAAAGTAAGGCTTCTGGAAGGTGTAAACGCAATCATTCTTTGACAAAACTTGCAGTGAATTATTATGATCTTTAAGGTCCCTTGCAACCCAAACCGTTCTATGATTATTTCAAAGTAAAATTTCTTTTTGAAGACAAACAGATCATGCCTTGCCTAACACAAAAAGCTTCTGTATGTACCATAGATATTTGAAAGTACTAAACCATGGATACTTTTTAATCATCAGCAACCAGGGTCTTATCTGCACATACACTGTTCATGAGTTTTCTATAGGAATAAACAGGTCCAGGACTTAAGGCCACAGATTTGCATTCTTAAAATATTATCGCTGTGTTTGTCTTACTATGTTTTTTTCTCAGTAACTTTGCTCCTTCCTGTCCAGTACCACCCTGATTTATAGAGCTTGTGATGACCTCTAATCTGTACCTGATCAAGTAGCTACGCAATGCAATTTGGCAACTCTTTTCAATGAAGGGTAAACTGAAACAGGTTTTGGCTGGCACCAAATTACCCTTATTTTAGGTGTTGAAATTTTACAAGACTAAAGGTTATTCCCCTGGGTGATTCCTATTACATTTAGTACCATGATAGGAAAACAATCATATTAGGCTCAGCCCTGCCTGACCTTTTCTTATGTTACTACTTTGTTTAGTATAAAAGAATTACTACAAGAAGAAAACTGAGATAAAAAGATGAAATTTATTAACCATCCTCAGGCTGAAACAAGATTATGTACAAGTATAGCAAATAGAAATGGAAAACTTTTAACAGGCTTGAAAGAGGTGATCTGCAAGTATATCTAATATTAAAACCTGGTGCTACCCGCCAGAGGCTCTCCTGGGCCACAGTGTAGGGCCTGTTTTATTCCTTCTTATGCCTGCAGTGGATGGAACTAAGACTCCAGAGATCCAAGTTCTGCTCATACTGGCACTGCTTGAGAGGCCTCAACCACAATGCTTTGTGCCATAGGTCCCCAGTTTGTGCAGTGTGGTAGGTAATTCTAAGCTCTTTTTGGATCAAACTTTACTGTTTTAACATAAAATAATTGTCTTTAGAAAAGGGAAATTGAGGGAAGAGATCACATATATTGGTGCTACCTAATTCTAATATGTATGCATATACATATTACATCAGTTTTTAAGGTGAGAAATATTTTGCACGTTAAACCTGCAGTGTGAGATACTCTTTACCACTTCAGAAGGACTGTGAGATCAGACAGCTGCCCTCACCTCAGCTACACCTGGCAGGACATGTAAATTAGTGATAAAATGACTCCTTTTTTCTGATACCAGTGTAGCTTCAGGCTGAGCCAACTCTGCCTTCTAGGAACTATTTCTGCATTACCCTGGTAGTATTCTGCTTCTAAACCCTACTCTCTGCTGAGAAAGCTGCCTGCTTTGGAAAAGGATACAATTAAATGATTTCAGATAGGCTGTGTGACTTCAGCTCAGGAAAAGTATTACTAGTTTACTGTATCTTTTCCCCTTTGTTTTATAATTCCTTAGCACGTGAACAGACTAGATGCAGGGGCTCTAAGTAATTCCTGGTGACTGTAAGCCCAGCATTGAGGAATGCTGACTTAGGCAAGCTGAAAACTCAACTCCATCCTGAACAACGTTTCTCTCCAGTTGGAATTCACTCCCTATACTGGATGACTTGGGAGGATGTCTGTGTCCACATTATCCACCAGGCTCTGGGTCATTTTTGGATAGGTACATGTGTACAATAGAACAAGTGACATATAATGTTAAAAAATAGTAATTATCTATTCATGCTTTCACCAGAAATATATTTGACTTTGGATATTTAGGTTTTTGAGAAAGAAATTCTGTAATTTTTCAGTGTATTTGTGTCCACAGCCAAGCTTCCTTTTCAGCTTTTATGCAGTTGTCGTAGTGTTTAAGCACCTCAACAGTTGTGAATTTGGATATTTAAACTGCCAAACACTTTAAGATTTTATATTAAATTTTATTAGAAGGTCATAAAAGCTGTGAGCATTAGTTTCCACAAATGTAAAAAACCAAAATCAAACAACAAAACCCAAATAACAACAAAGAAAAAAACAAGGCTAAAAAAGCCCTTAGAAATGTCTGTGTATAGGGAGACATCCACAGAAAAACAATACAGGTTTCTAAACTTGTAAAAAGTTGTCATCTCACTTTCTTCTGGCGCTGCTGGGCTATTAAATTACCTGGGTAGGGTAATGGACAATACACAGTTAGGCTGTTGGGAATTAAGTATAAAAACAAACATGTGGCCTTTTAAATTTTTTTCTGAGTTGTTGCAGCCTGTAATACTGCATTATGCCGTATCACATTGGTGTGATAGGCGAGTGAAACAAGACAGTTCCTGCTAATGAACAGGAAAACACAGCAGTATGCTAGTTTCCAAATTCACTTAGGGTATTTCAGAGCATTCAGAAGTATTATAGGAGAGGCAGTTATTGCTGAGAATAGCTGAACTGTAATGAAATTAGGCAAGAGAAAACCATATGTTTGCCTCTGTTTTTACCAAAGCATGAAATGTTCTCTTACTGTAGATCTGTATATTCTGCCTGCTTTAAAATAAACAACATGCTGCAAGATCATTTGACCAGGGTAAAGGAAGCAGGTCTAAATATAAATTGAAAACACATTTAATCTCTGCATAATTTGTTTCAGACAGGTATCTGGACTTACGGCCTTTATAACCAAGGCACGTTTGTTTGTTGTTTGTTGATATATTGAGAGAAAACTAACTGTTGATTTGTCCCAACCCTATCACAATAATGGCTCATTGGAAACCAGAAAATGAAACCAAATTTTTAACACTCCCAAACATTTCCCCACTTATTGCTGTGGGGAAGCATTCAATGTGCCATATGGACATATGCTGGATATTTTACACTTCAACCTTTTGCCATTTTTAGATTGTTTCCTCTAACTTTTCAGGTGCACCCAAGGAGTGCTCACTAGTTCTCCTAAAATTGTTCTTTGTTTTCTCAAAGTAGAAGCTGTTTCCAAACCATTCAATATAACAAGGACAGCTGGAAGTGCCCTAAGGTCATACCCGTGTCTGCTGTGATCTGCCCTTCGCCCATCAGTTGCTTGAAGTGGAACAGTTTTCACTGTATGGTAGTTGAGCTGGTCAATTCAGGAGAGGAAAGACAGTCAGCACCAGACAGAAATCACTTTTTACCTCCTATTAAACTCCAAACACAAAAGGCAAGAAGTGCAGACAATCTTGTCATATTCCTGTCTCACTTAGTTGCTGCCCACCTGGCTACCCAGGGGGAAGTTCAGGACTTCATTCAAAGTATTTATTACCCTGCTGTGCTTTTTTATTGTTCAACTTCGTGAGGGACAGAAACACTGCAGAGGATGGGTGAGGGAATTTAGGTGTAGGGAATTAGAAGTTGCCAGTGAATGAAAGGAAACAGGATGAACAATCTTCCTCTAAAAATATGGTAGGCACAGTAGGGTGTCTAGCAGACCTAAAAATGATGACAACAAGTTTTTTTTTTCTGGACTGAGGGCCCAGAAATATTGTCTGGGATAAGTAAAGAAAAATATAAAAACCGTTTTACGGATCTGAATGAAAATTACTGTTACAAATGCTTTTTCAAAATCCTGTGATATACTTGAGATTGGCAAAATAGTTCCAATAGAGTTCTGAATTGCTTCTAAAATAACAAAGTTCTGATTAACTTTGTACACAGATGGCTATAGAACGTGAATGGTGTCTTTTTCATGTCTTGAAAATTGTTCTGTAGGAATGTGATAAGGTTTTGGCTCATGCATTTGTTTAAGAAGACTACCTCAATGCTATTATTAAAACTGTCTCTCTTTCTAAGGTCATTTAGCATTTCTGAAATTATTTCACATATGCACTTGAGCAATACAATGAATAACTATCGGCATACATGTGGGCAATATAAAATATTAGAAAAATGAAGTAAGGTTCCCTTTAGATAATTCCCTCAATAATCTGACAGATTGGCAAGAAACTTTATAAAATGTCCTTTACCACTCATTGTAGTGTATTCTTTTTGAAATGTTGGAAACTGTGTACATAATTGGAAAGATCTTTCTCCTTATTTGTCATAAAGGTGTTACTATGTAGTCAAGGCTGCTGTGTGCTTTCCAATTGCAATCATATTGTACAAGTGCATCTTTGGGCTTTCTGAGAAAGCAGTGTTTCAATCACTGTTTCTTTTTCTCACTGCTACTTAAATACTTCAAACATTTGAACTTGTCTGTCTTTGTTGACCTAAGGGAGCTCCATTTAAACTTAAATATATTTACATTTCAGCAAGGAACTAGAAAGTAATGGAAAGTACTATCCATTTCAGAATGGAAAGTAGCAGCTCAAAGTGTATAATCCTCTGTCTTCTCCCTCTCCAAGTTGCAGTTGTCTCTTTCTAGATGTACAAGTTTCACTTTAGCTTCTTGAAATTACTTTTTACACATGCCCACAACTGTTGTTATTACTTTATATCAAAGATCTCCCCTACAGTGTTATTCTTGTTGTAAAGAACATACTCATTGTTAACCCCATCTCCTAACTGAAGAAAATAAGGCTGAAAGAAGTTAAGAATATGGTTTTCAAATTCAGAAGTACACTAATTAGATGTGCATAGTTACTCTAGCTGCACACACATGCTAGGTACTTTAAAAGCCAATTAGGTATATTAGATTCTGTTCCATGTACATTTGAACATTTGATGTAGATACTAGTACGTTGTAAAACCAGTTGTGCACAGCTGGGCAGAAAATCCCTGGTGAGTTCTACAAGGTCATTCAACAAATGAATGTCAAACTTGAGTCTGGATACCTAGCCTCTCAGCATATATATATATATATATATATATATATGTACAAAATATGCTGTTAGAATGTTTTTCTGAGGTTATGTTACTTGTTGAGCTTCAACAGGTTTTCTAATCTCTTAGTGCAACTTTTACTATTGTTCTCCTATGAAAAACCTCACTATGAACAAGGCAGCAGTGTTGTTTTTAAAAGATGGGTATATACAGCAGTAGAACACATACTTTAATAATAAGAAACATTACTACAACAAAAATGTCATTTCAGCTCTTTTCCTATGCAGCAGAACAGTGGCACCCAGTGGCCATTCATGCAAAAATACTAGCCAATAAACTTTTACAGACTTGAATATCAGTGCAAAGAAAAACATGAAAAAGAAATTAGCACTTACATGCCATTTGTCCTTGTGTGTCTCTAAATTTTCCTTAAAACCCTGTAAGTCTCAACTGAACTTCAAGGACTTTTCGTGTTCTCTGATGTATAAATATGTGGTTAATATTGGAAAATATATGTTTGCTCGCAAGTGTGCACGTAATTCTATTTTGCCATGTTACTAAAAATAAATTAACTTTATGTCCTTTTTTTTTTTTAAGAATCACCTCTTTTGACATTGGTTTTTCATTGTGGGGACCAACAGTTACCCTGTATTCACTATTTCGCTATAATATTTTTGTATTGTTTAGATCTACTTCTTTTGAAGCTGCAATATAGAATTATTACAGAGATTCTGAGGAAAATATGAACTTTTCTCAAAGGAAAATAGCGCTCCATATTTTCCTTGCATTTCAAATGTATGTTAAATTCTAACATGAGTAAAGAATTTTTTGCATATATTTTATTTATATTCCATAATCCCACTTGAAAAACTTTGCATGCTAAGTACACATATCCAGAATATACAGGAGAGGATTATCCACAGACAATTTGGAAATATTTTCTTCCTTGAGTTTGCAGCTCTAGGAAGATACCTTAGAGAAAAAAAAAAAAGAAAACAACTTAATGATTTTGTATCTTAGGCCAAATTCTGATCAGTTTTTGGCTTTAGAGAATTATTGAGAAATCTGTTAAAATTTCAGACAACCTGGTTCTGTATGAGGTGTCTGATTCCCCTTCATCTCTGTGGGCAATTTCCTCCTACAGCAGGATTATGTTCAAAAGGCTATATTGCTCTTGATATGTGTTTTTTTTGGTTTGGGTTTTTTTTTTATTGGGTTTTTTTTTTTTTTTTTGTAACACAAGTGGGATTGTTATATTTCAGTCCACCTTACTAGAATTATAGAATCACTAAACCATGTCCCTAGACACAGTCTTTTAGATACCTCTGGGTATAGTGACTTCACCACTTCCCAGGTCAGCCTGTGCCAATGCTTGAGACCTCTTTTGGTGAAGACATTTTTCCTAATATCCAATCTAAACTTCCCCTTGTGCAACATGAGAACATTTCATCTTGTCTTATTGCTTGTTTATTGGTAGAAGGGACCAATGTCTGCCTCCCTACAGTCTCCTTCAGGCAATGAGGTCTCTCCTGCAACCTCCAGACTAAACTGTTCCAGTTTCCTCTACCATTTTTCATAAATCCTATGCTTCAGAACATTTTGCTGCTTTGGTACCCTTTTCTGGATGTGCTGCATCCCCTCAATGTCTTTCTTGTACTGAGGGGCCCAAGACTGAACACAGTATTCACCAGTGCCAAGTACAGGGGTACAATCCTTTCCCTGCTCCTGCTGGCCACACTATTTCCGATAAAAGCCAAGATGCTTTTGGCCTTCTTGGCCACTTGGGCTCACTGCTGGCTTATGTTCAGCTGCTGTCAAACGATATCCCTGGATCATTTTCCCTTGGGCAGCTTTCCAGCTGCTCTTCCCCAAGCCTGTGGTTTCACATGTAGTTGTTGTGGCTTGAGTGTAGGATCCAGCACTTGGCCTTGTTGAACCAAATAAAGGTGTCCTCAGCCCATTGGTCCAGCCCATTTAGATTCCTCCGCAGGGCCATCCTGCCCTCAAGCAGATTGACATGTAGTGATAGGACAAGGGGGAATGCTGACAAATTTGAGAGGGGAAGATTTAGATTCGATAATCTGAGAATATTCTTCACAATGAATGTGATGATGCATGGGAACAGGGTTGCCCAGATTAATTATGGATGCCCCGTCCCTAGAAGTGTTCAAGGCTGGGTTGGATGGGGCCTTGACCAGCCTGATCTAGTGTCAGATGTCCCTGCCCATCAAACCCAGTTTGATGTCATCTGCAAACTTACTGAGGGTGCATTCAGTCTTCTCATCCAGGTCTTTAATAAAAATATAAAATAGAACTGGCTCCAAAAATGAACCCTGGGGAACATCACTTGTGGCCAACTGGCTTTAGCTCTGTTCAGCACAACTCTTTGGGCCCAGCTATCCAGTATTTATTACATCAGAGCAGCAAGTGTGGCTGAAGGAATCAGTAGGTTAGCCTGAAGCTGTTGCTTCTTCCTTTTCTATTTCCAGAGTGTACTAAAAGTAGAGCAAACTATTAGTCAAGTGTCCTGATCTCAGTTGACTTTACCCTGTTTTGTGTCCCTGTTTGATTCATTTCTGACCCACCTAACCCTATTGTGCATTTCTCTGAAATAACAAATGGCCTCATTAAGAAAAGGACTAAGTTTTGGCAGTTGCCATACTCGCCTCTTTCCTGGGAAGGTGAAGGTCCCTACTGTAGATGGTGAGAGGTTTGAAAACTTTGAATGTACAAGTATGTTTAGGAAGTGCTTACTGGATGCCAAAAAGGAAAAAAAAGAGTATAGTTTTAAA
Source organism: Coccyzus lansbergi (assembly GCA_033558105.1). Lineage (NCBI taxonomy): Eukaryota > Metazoa > Chordata > Aves > Cuculiformes > Coccyzidae > Coccyzus > Coccyzus lansbergi. The sequence continues at coordinate 1,671,821 of JAUMJK010000760.1, read as the reverse complement.
GAGATAATTAGCAAGTCATAGATCTTATTGGCTGAATGATCTTGACCAAATAATTTATTAGCCTCCTCCTGTCTCTCCGTTATAGCTGTGAATGCTATGAATATCGAAAGAGTACAGAAAGAGATAGATTTGCACTTTCCATGAAGAATTGATCTTCAGGTGAAATTTTGAATAAAAGGGTGATATAGACTTTCCTACTTAGCCCTTCAGCATTGTATCAAAAGCCTGGTACTTGGTAGACCAAGTTGGGCAAAGAAACAGTAAAGATTTATAATGAAGGACTAGAAAGACTAGATTACTGTAGCATGGGACTCTTTCACTGTGGAGTGAGTTTTCACTCCTGTCGTCTCCCTTCCACTTCCTATGAGTGTTATATGGAGTCAGTGTGAGTAAAACATGTAACTTTCGTGTTTGTCTAAAAATGTTGTGCAATCTGTGTCAGATAAGGTATAGGCATGCATTTGATCCATATTTATAGTTTGAAAGTCTAGTATCTGTCTATTCTGTTACCTGAATCTGAAATACGTGGTAAGCAAAATATCTGAGTTTTATAGTAGTAAAATATTTTCATGTATTAAAAACAGCTATTCTTTCTAGGCTATAAAATATTTCTAATTTAAAGAAAGTTTAACAAGCCAAGCTTACTTTCTTGCTTATTGGAAGCAAAGTCAATTTGATGTTTGAATTGGTAATGACTTCTTAGCTGGAAAACTCACATCTCATGTTGAATTATTCTAAATCAGACAATAAAAATGATTTGAAGGAGAACTCAGAAATAAAAAATATAAAGGCTTTAAATAAGGCATGTTTAATGTCCCATGAGTCAACAAAATTACTTTGAGGTTTAGACTGATTTTATATTCTTAACAGGACTGTACAACAATCTCCTACAAATCCCTTATTCCACCGGTAATTCCTTTTTCCTAGTGCAAACAGAAAATATGCATATAACAGAGGATGATAATAATTGTAAAATTAAGATCTAAAAATTTGAAAAACGCCAAGTATTGAGGATCTGATTGGAATGTTCAACCACTGTGTGAGTAATTGCAATCACACATGCCTTCTAAGTGCAGCTTTGTCTTGACTCAGAATTTTTCTTCTTCCCTGAGAGCTAAAAAAGATTACAAGTCTGAGGGGTAGAAAAGTGGAATTATAGTTAACAGCTTGTAAAGTGCACTGGCACAAGGTGGATTAAAAAGAAATGCCACTAATACTCATTTTGCAGATGGGGAAATCAAATTTAGACTTCCATTTCTTTGTTGAAAAGAGTGCTTGAGAGCAAAGGTCTGAAAGCTTTCTTGATATTGGGCAATGTACACAAAGGATGTTGCCTTGGAATCATTTTCTGAGAAGCTTTTCTGGAGCAGGCACTTTGTTGCAGCTCTCTCATGCTCACGGTGCACTGAATACTGAAGGCTTATGAACTGTTTTCAAGGCTTTGTACGGCTAAGCACAGGAAAACAAGAAGTGAGGAGAGAGGTTGTCATGTTGTAGTATGCACTGCTGTGCATGTATATGTATATGTATATGTATATCAGACAAAATGTGCTTGTCCTTTCAGGAAAGTTGCAGGCAACAGAAGACTTCTCTGCAGTAGCCAAGACCTCAGTCAGTGTCATATAGGCACTGTTGAGGGACGAAAGAAATGTGAGCCTCTTTGAAGAAAGTAAAGAGGAGTGGAGCAAGCTCCTAATGTGAGGGCAGTTGGCTTTTGAATCTCCATAGTTAAATAAGATTGGAAAACCTTGGGCTTTGGACTTTGGTTATAACAGCTCCTAGAACGTGCTGTGGCAGTCGAGAGGCCAGGAGAAAACAAGCAGAGGAAGGAGAAATGGAGACTATGAGAAGAATAAATTAGAAAATTATATGTGAAATATTAGAGTATAGGCAGGAGTAGGGGAACAGAGAGTTAAATGAAAGGGAAATAGTTGAAAGATAGATGAGATGTTTAGCACCTTGACAGAAAAGGGTAGGTAGGAAGTCCCTCAAGACTCCAGGATTCTCTTCAGAAGGAGAAGATTGACAGACCTTTAAGAAAGAACCTGAAAGAAGGGCTTGAACTTGTCCTTTGTTTTCTTGAAGGCTGGCTACCTGCGAAGAGGATGGAGTTTTCAGTGTGTCTGGAGAACTGAACTAATTAATGAGGTGAGGCAAAAGGTTCAAATGTACTCAATGAAATGAGGAGAGAAAGGCACGAACTCCTGAGGAAACTTGGCCATGCCATCTATGAGGCAGAAGTTGTCTTTAGACTATTACATGACTCTGAGACACATTGAGAATTTTTTACAAGTAAAATTCGATTTACAAGCTTGAAAAAGAAAACATTATTACCAATAAAAAAGAAGGTGCAGAAATCTTCCTATTTGTATACATACTTAAAAAACATTGCTTGTGCTATCAGAAACCTTTGAGAAAAAGACATGTATTTTTAAATGCTTGTGTGCTAGAGGCCATACACCTTCATCTCTTGTTCAGCCACTAACAAATATATTGCACACTCATGCAAGAACTTGTGTAGCTGATTTAGTAGACTGCATAATATTAGTCTTTTGTTCTCATTTTTGTAAGCAGTAAGCCTTTATCCTCCCCATTCTTCTCAAATCCCTAAAATATCAAGTAAATTAATCTATGAATCCTTAAGGCCCCTGCCATCCATGATGTGTGACAGTTAAGCAGTTAACATTTGTAAAGAATATAATACAAATTTTAAGAGTGTTGAGAATGCATATGCGGCTCTACTGAAGCTGGGTGCATCAAGTTGGGCTTTATATGAAATATTTTATTTGGTTCTTTTTCAAGTTGGCAGCAGTACAGTGGTTTGGGCTGCTGGCTCCTCTCCTGTGGCAACAAGAGAACAGGAAAAACTAGAGAGAGCAGCAGGAGGGGATTACTTCTGGAAGGTTTATGATTAGACTTAAAATCTGTGTTTAAAAATACTGGCTTGTGTGAACAAGGTCACTACAATGAATTGTTCTTTGTTTTTTTCTTTTTAAGTCAGGCTTTTTCTTTGTTATAAAGAGATCAGGAAAAAGAAGCTTAAGAACAAAGTTTCTCAGATATATTTGTTGGTTTCCACAAGGGATGTTGGATCTGGATGTGGCTGACCACAACAACTGTCCTCAGTCTCACTCTGAAGGCTTCTACTATGCACCCTGCAGTACTACTGCTATAGGATGCCCGTATTTACTGTCTTCCTTCTGCCCTCAGCACCCCACCTCCATCTGCATCTTAGAGTCCAAGTCAGTCACTTAGCAAAGGCAGGGGAGAACAAGCTGTCCCTGCTCTCTCTTACATCTCCCTGCTACGCACAAGACAACTGGAGTAGCCCTGTGCTAGAGCTAACTCTTCTCCTCCAGACAGCCTGTGAACTTACCTGAGTTAGCAGAGAGAATCAATAGATGTCAACAGAAGGGTTTTTTTCAAAATACTAAAGGCCAGCTCCGGACTGTACAGCATCTTATCAGGGATGTGTGTGTGTGTGTGTTTATAATTGAAAGCTGAGAAATATGCCTATTTACATTTCTGCAAGTTGAGAAGGTAGCGTCAGGACAAGGAGATACATTTTTTTCCCTAGATGACTCACAAGACACAATGTCTGCAGTGACTCAGTCTCAGTGCTAAGCCTTTCTGTTGTCATTCATGGTGTGTCCAATAAAAGTGATTTATTGTCTGGCTTCAAGTCAAGACACTTGATCATTATCATCATTCCCTCTTCCTCCACCCCCCACCAACCTCTTCCCATCTTATGTAAGTCCAAGCTAATTTAGATAAGATCAAGTTCTAAGCCACTCCTTAAAAGTTTTTAATGTGGGTTTTCCTTCAGGTCCTTCCATCTTTTTCTTGAAATGTCTTTTTGTAGTATCCCCAAGGCAGAGCTGGAAGAAAAGGTTAGTGGATAATTCAGTAGTTAAGCTATCCTCCACTGTTTGATATGCCTCCAAGGCATTAAATTTTTGCTTGTATCTGTTAAATTGTTGGGAGCTTTCTTCAGTAGTTAATTATCCTTATGAAATATGTGGGACTTGCAATGAAGCAGAACTTTGGAAAATTCTGCCCACATTGTCATTAAAAAGGTGGAAATGTAGATATGATGTGTTTATCCATATAGCTTTTGGAGTGCATATGTGTGTATATATGTGTGTGTGTACATATATACACGTGGAATAAAAACCCTGTGACTATTTAGCCCTTCCTATAAATGTGACATGAGCTTAAATCATCCCTTCTCCCAACAGCCATGAATGCAGCAGTGCTCTCTGAATATTTCTTCCCATATTTATTGTGAAAAGCAAAGCAGGAACAGGATTTTTAAAGGATTTTTTTTCCCCAAACCATCCCCACAGACATTTTCTGCAAAGGATAATCCATCTTGAAACACGTTGACTTGCAAATTTGGCATGCCTCTGGCAGATCCGATGCTGCAGCAACTAAAGAGCCACTAGGTATAGTCCTTTCCTTCAACAATATCTTGGGGAATTTTGTAGTGATTGTGATGGGCTTTGTGAACTATTTTAACTGGCCAGCTAATTGCAGAGGATATTACAGGCATAGAATGAGAAACAGAAACAACTGCTGCACTTTATGGAATAACGAGGGAAGGAGTAATTACTACGCATAATTTTTTTCCTTTAAATCACAACTTGCAAACAGGTTGCATGTTCTGTGTGTATAGTCCTGTCCTAAGAGTACTGAGACATCACAGCTTTTTTGAGGTGGCTCATCAGAGAATTATTCCTGTTTATTCATTGGGTTAAATTGTTTTTAAATGTATCATTCAAAGGCTGTAAAAAGACATCTAATTCACCAAACAGATTTGAAATCTTGTTGCAATTTCTTATAGTATTTTGCAGAAAATGAAAGTGTATTATTCACACAGCCAGTTAGCATTTCCCATTCCATTAAAACAATTCTAACATTACTCATATTACCAATGTGATATAGAGTAAAATCAATATTATTTTAATTGCCAGTGGCCTGTGCTTCTGTTATCCAAGACTGCTATTGCACATATGGTTGACCTGAGGCAAATTCAGGTGTGACAGAGTTAAGTTTGGTTTGTGTTTGTAATGGAAGTTTTCCATTCCTATGAAAGCAAGCTGTACTGTATTCACTAGAGCACATTACAGGCTAGTGTATAGATATATGATGTGATCGTTTGATATTTTCTTTGAAATGGGTCTACACTGAAAGACTACATTGTAATGCCTGTGAAGAGTTGCCAAGAAAGGGAGAACGTGCACTCTTAATTCTGGAACACAAGTTGTGCCTGGTAGAACTAGCAAACAGCAGGTGGGCCTACCATGTGAGACACTTGGGACCAACAGGCTGTTTCTCAGAAAGCAGGTTACATCCTGTTTTTCTGTAACCATCTTAATGTTTACACTATTTTTTCCCTTACTGACTCCTTTATTTCTGCAGCAGAGCTGTGCTGTGCTGTGCTGCCAGGGTCAACTGAGGAGCAGGGAGCTATGAGAATCAGCATTGCTGACCAAAGGGTTCTCAGCCTTGTGTGTATTAAGTAAAGATGGGCCATGAATAAGGAGACACAGTATTAGGCTTTCAACTAACTCAAACTCCTCTCCTATAAATAGCAAATCTGAACAATGGCTGAGCAAGCAATATTATCTTTATTTCAGCTTGTAGGATGATGAATATGTAGATATTCTACACAGCATGTTTGAGTGTAGCTGAATTTTTCCTCTTTACCTTTCTGTAAATCTGTAGTGTCATCCCCTAAATCCAGACTTTGCCAAATGCTTTTCTTTTTAGTTCAAAGAACTACATTGAGTTAATTTGCTTTTCTCATGCTCTTCCTTTTCATGCTCATTCACGTGGTTCTGTTCTTCTCTTCTGCTACTCAGTTCCTTGGGGGAGAGCATGGAAAGGAATACACTTCAAAGTTTTATGAGGGTATACTCACAGAAGCTTAATATTAAATTTAGGGTTGAAGATGTGCATCCCAGAATTGCTCTCCTTCATTTGTATTCTACTGTGCAGCTCCCTAGCTCCTGAGTACTGAACATGCCAAGAAAGTTCAGAATCTTTTTAGGGGAACTCTCTTCTTAAAAAGGGAATATATTTGAGATCGTACCAAAATACTCAAGGATGTTTTATGAGCAAAAAGAATATATGTCTCTGATAAATTATTTGTTGTGAATTGTTTCCCTATGGTTGCTTAAATAACCTCCATCCCTCCAAACCAAACCATGTTCTGCAGTTAGTTCTGAATATTTTTCTACTTTTAGTTTTAATATTTGTCTTATAAACTATTAGCTCATTTGGGGTTTTTCGGTTTTTTTGGTTTTGGTTTGTTGGGTTTTTTTTGTGTGTGAGAAAACTTGTCAATTCTGTTTCCAAATGCAACCTCAACAGTGAGAATTAAGAATTCATTTATAGTGCTATCTATTGAAAGGAAAGGCCAGAGTTGTTTTCATCCTGAGGCTGAAAGTGTCTCGCTGTCAACTAGAAATAGAATTAAGCTTGCCAAGAGTTTCTAGTAAAGCAGATGGAGAGGCAAGTAACTACCTTGCTGAAATCTTGTTTGCTAAGCCTTCTGAGTATCCACAGAGCTTGTTTGAGTTACCTATCAAATTAATTTGATCATTGCACTATATGAAAGTATTCTTTGTTCTTGTCAATGACTGCTGATATTTTACACCTTTCTGTCTTCCCAAGTTATGAAAGAACAGTTAAACTCTCAATTATTTCTCTGTGTGCTTAAGATTGATTAGAGGTCTACGGCAGATTCCTGGAGAACTTTGATGACTGTGTGCATCTTTAAGTTTATTTTTACTGATATTTTAAAGATACCCAAGAATGTGATAATTATGTGCTTACAAACTTTTAATAACTACATCAGGTGGTGTTATATATGGCTGCATGCACTGAAGGATAGAAAAGGCAAATGCTTGTTGCGTAAGTCTTGTTAGCAGAATGCAGAGGGTGAAACTTCCATGGACTGTGTTGGCATTCTCAGATGCACAACAAGATCCAGAAGCTGATTGTAAGATGATGCTATCAGTCTGTCTTTTCTTGCTGCCTGTGGGTTCTGAATATAAATCACAAGCTGGGTATACTTCAGCTGATCTTTTTTCCCACTGTGGCCTTAGAGTAAATGTATTGTTTTTTCATTTATATTTAAGAACAGATGAAAGTATGCTGGGCCTTGCTTCCCTATCCACACAAACTTAGTATTTCAGACGCATTCTGTGGTACCAATTAACTGTTCCTTATCAAGATCATGTTGTCTGTTTTAGAAGTTACCACACTGTCCATTCTGTTTGTTTCTTATTCTCGCAAGTTTGCAACCAACAGAAGTGGAATGAAAAGTTTAATTGACATTTCTTCCTTTTTAGTTGCAAGGAAACTCTTTCTACACAGAAAACACAGTGTGAAGTGAGTAGATATGTAGGTATAAAGTAATTGATGTTCTCTCTTTGCCACTGCTGTATAGTACTGTGTATTCAGACCTGTGTCTGTGTGTCAGTTTAATTATTAAAAACTTCTCAGTCCACAAAGCCAAATTATGTTCTTTGATATACACAGATCTTCTCTGAAGCAAGAGAAATGATAGCTAGTCAATTGTATATGTCATGTGGCCTTCAAGGACTACAATGTTCACAAGCAGCCCAGAGGGAGGGCAGCGTGTATTTTCAGAGTGGACAGGCTTTAGGAACTTGTTACCACAGGAGGCAAGAGTGTCATTTCAAATCTGTCTGGAGAGCTTAGGTGGCCAAGCCTTGCAGGCAGCCTTGAACGGCACAGCCTCATACTCTCAGTACTGAGACATTCATTGTTACCATTTTGATTGTAAGCTCTGGGCCAGCTTATAGCAAGTTGCGGGAAGGGCAGATAGTGCAGGGACACCCTTTTCTCCTGCAGGATATACAAAGAGTAAGCTGTGAAGTATTTGCACCAGAAGAAGAGAATACAGCTGGTATCTTACAGATCATTTGGTTTGGCATCATTCTAAATTTTATTTTTCTGTGTTTTGGTCTTAGAAATAAGATTCAGATTAAAAGAACCCAAGATGATACATTCTCAGATAAGAACAGCAGGTACTAGATTCAAGAGCATGAACTGTAGATACAGAAATGCAAGCAGTGGTCAAAAATTTATAGTAGTGTTTCTACATTAATCAAGTCTTCCAGACTTTTTTGGAAGTAAAATGGCTTTTTTTTGTACTAAATTAAAATTGTTAGAGGAAAAAAAGACAATTTATGTAAAATATTTTTGACAACAAATTCATGTTTTTATATTTTAAAAGCTGTTTTGATCCAAGCCTTTTCAGCAGGGGAGTGCTGTGTAGACAGAAGGATTTCAGATTTGTGCAGAAAGTAAAATAGTTCGTAGAAAGAAATATAATTCATTCCATGAATGGAGATGAGATTTCTTACAGACTTTTGATAGAAAGGGTTTGCTAAAACAGTTATTTTCCTAAAAATGCATTTGGGATTAAATTATTAGTGAATAGAAGTTGAATTTGTTGAGTAGTGTCAGATTCATTAAAAAATGAAGATTTTCAATGAATATGATTACATTATTATGGATGTTACATAGGTCCCTTTATAGAGCTTTAATTTTTAATAACATTTTTTAAAATTCTGAACTGTTTACTGAGAATTTACCTCCAAATGGATTTTGGATTAATTAAGAACAAGCTTTTTTTGTTATTTCATTAAAAAATGTATAAAAACCATTTATATGCATGGAAGAAGGCCCTTCTCCCCACCACAACTCTATAAAAAACTGGGAGAGCCGTATAGTTGACTGCATTAACACACTACTATCCTTTTTTTTTCAATATTTTCATGTCTGTTCTCTATATACTTTCACACTTGCTCATGTATCTTCTCTGGCTTTGAGCTCCTAAGTCATCATGGTTTCAGTATAAGCAACAGCCAAAGCCCTTCTGTTGAAATTTCTGAATGAATTTCTTACTGAGGAACTCTCAAGTAGCAGAAAGGGAATAGGGCAAGTTAATCCAGATGGTGTCAGTACTAATTTCATAGAATCATAGATTCATGGAATAGTCAGAGTTGGAAGGGACCTTAAAGATAATCTAGTTCCAACCCCCCTACCATGGGCGAGGACACTTCCCACTAGATCAAGCTGCCTAAGGCCCCATCCAACCTGGCCTTGAATTCATCCTGGGATGGGGCAGCCACAGTTTCCCTGGGCAACCTGGGCCAGGGCCTCACCACTCTCAGGATGAAGAAATTCTTCCTAACGTCCAACCTAAATCTGCCCCTCTGCAGTCTATATCTGTTCCCCTTTATCCTATCACCACAAGCCTTTATGAATAGTCCTCCAGCTTTCTTGTAAGCTCCTGCCAGGTATTAGGAGATCCTCAAAGCCTCCTCTTCTCCAGGCTGAACAAGCCCAAGTCTCTCAGCCTGTCCTCACAGCGAAAGTGCTCCAGTTCTAAGATCTTCCTTGTAGCCCTACTCTGGACCCGTTCCAACAGTTCCATATCATTCTTACATTGAGGATTCCAGAACTGGACACAATACTCCAAATTAGATCTCACAAGAGAGGAATAAAGGGGCAGAATCACTTCCCTCACCCTGCTGGCCACACGGCTTCTGATGCAGCCCAGGATACATTTGACATTCTGGGCTGTGAGCACCCATTGCCAGCTCTTGTCGAGCTTCTCACTGACCAGCACCTCCAAGTCCTTCTCCTCAGGGCAGCTCTCAATCATGTCACCCACTGTCGTGTACTGAAAATAGGGATTGCCCCATTCCACATGTAGGACATGTAAAGAAGCAGTACTGGTTTGAAAAATAAGGTTTGAAATAGCTAAATTAATAAAGATTGTTTTGAAATAAAGCATTCATGTATGTTTGGTAATGTATCAAGAGCAGTAAGTATTTTGCATCCATTTTTTCTCAAAGCGAAGGGAAAAAATCTGCAACACCATATATTGCGCAATTTTTCTCCAAAGCAGTGTACCCCTCATTGCATAGAGCACAGTAAAAAATGTGGACATGCTCATTCTGTCCTCCATAATTTGGTCAGACCCAGATTTTCCTGCACCCGTTGTTATATCATGAACCTGTCCAGATACTGAGGTTTGTGGATAGTGTACTAGGTGATTTGTTATCTGATGTGTATCATGGAGTTCACATGACAGAGCCTGATGTTCCATACTGGCTGTGTTTCACTTTCTTAAGAAAGTTAGAAGTATTGCTTCTGATGGAGAATTGAGAGGGCTTGGACCTTTCTACCCGAGATGACCCTGCAATAGCTGTGCTCTACAGAAATGCTAAATTCCCTTGAGATAAAAGCAGGCTGCTCAGTAAAGCATGTGTCTCTCAGATTTGTACTTGGCTTCTACTTTCCTTCCTGAAGTACTTATAAGGCTTTCTGTGCTTCTGCAGTGGCAGCTTTATGCTCTCTTGCTGGCAGGAATCTCAAAAGGGCAGGTGCTTCCAGTGTGGGCTTTTCAGTGTGTGCTGACCTCTGTGCTACTCAGGTCCTAGGTTAGCTGTCTTAGGCACAGTTTACAGCCAGGTATAAATCACAGAGGTAGACTTTAAATGCATCACACTCTTTCCAGCAGAGCAGTTTTATTTGGTTACAACATGCTGGAAGTGAGATGAGCCCACAGCCTAAGATGACTGGGAGCCATTCTTTCTGGCTCATTGTCTCTCTCCTGTAGTATGTGAGAATTCTTATAGGATACTGGATTGCTGATAACTCAACAGAGAATCCTAACTCTAAAAAATGGCCTCATAATGGAGCATCTGTTTTTTTATTGGGCTTTTTCTGTTTGGCTGGGTTTTTTTTAATGTATGTGCCCTGGAATAAGGGAAGCATTATATCTGTTCAGCAGATGTGGACTTTCATGTTGTTCTATAGCTCTCATTTTCAACTTTCAATTCACTAGGTTGAAGCTATGGAGAGTTAATGTTCGTCTTGAGAAGGTCTGAAGTTATTTAACAAACAATTCTATATTTCTTCCCATACTAAATATTCCAAGATTCTAGAAGCCCTTTGGCACTAGGGACAAGTCCCTGTGTAAAATGGTGTTTCTTTAAAGAGAGCTGGTTAAATCGGTGTTAAATTTGTCTGCAGATATGTCAAAACCTCACTCTACCCAATTTCTCTCTCACACAATATCCAGGAACCTGTTATGGATCAGAAAAAGTGTTTAACATGGTCTTGAGGTTTCACTGACTAGTGGGTAACTGAATCTAAGAGAAACGTTATTACTGAACAATGTGAGAACAGAGAACTACTATTTCAATTCTGTTTACTTACTCAGTTAGTACTGCAGGAAGTCAAAGTACTGTCAAGCCCCCACAAAGACATAGCTTGTGAGCTTGCCTTGTAAGGTTTCTGTCTGTCACACAACTGTCACTGTGTTTGTAAGGCTCATTTCAAAGAAAAGGCTCTAAACACAGAAAGAAAACTATGCTACTGGACTGTTCAGTGTAAACGCTTTGCCTGCACTCTTACTAGCTACCAATTTCGTTGCATTACTAATCTACTTTAGTTTCCAGGATTTTTTTTTTTAGTAGTAATTTTTAGTTACCACTAATGCTGCAGTTATCCTCCATGTAAGTGTTAAACAATGAAAAATTTGTGGAATGTAAATGAAAGATACAGCATGCAGAAAGGCAATCCAATGAGGATCATTTTCACGTATTTTCATGGGTGAAAAATACTGAGTGTCAACTGGTATTTCAAAGTTCAGGTTAAATTCTGCTCACCATGACAGAAGAATACAGTATATTGGTTGTAATGGGAGAAGATGAGTTGCAGCTCCAATGGTGATTGTGTTGGATAAGCAGGCAGGATCTTGAAGGTCACTTATAAGGTTTTTTATGCTTATAGTATTTAGATTTTTGCGTATGGTCTCCAGTACTTTCCTATACCTTCTGAAGGATGTAACAAGATTGATTGCCAATAATGACAACACTGCTCATGGGAAGCATGGGAAGCTTTGAAATATGAAAAAAGTTAAAAGTGCTGTGCTGCTATCTGTCCAATTATCAGCAAATGCATGTAGAGTTCCTCCTTTTAATTTGCTTTTCCCTAAGGGGGAAGTCACTTCCAAGAAACAGCCTGAAACCTTAGTATAAATCCTTTTGCAACAGCTGCTCAATCCCAGCAGAGCACGAGGAGGCAGCCTCTCCTATTTAGAATGAATAGAGTCCTGCTAGACTCCAATTTGCTCTGCAGTAAGTGCTGACCTCATCACCCACTGGGAGAAGCGAATTTTAAACTCAGAATTACTCAGCACTGCATAGGATTAAAGGCTTCATTTTCAGTCTATTTAAATGCACACTCAAACTTTGAATTAGATTATCAAAATGGAATCAAATTTGAGAACGCCAAAATTTAATGTGTGATGGAACTCTTATTTTCTTGCCTGCCTCAGTTATGACAAAAAGACCCCTGTGCCTTTTGTACTTCCATGACAAGTGCCCAATGTGAAGAAAAAATAAAAGACTTACAAAAATTAGGAGCTTCCCTTTGCTGGACTCCCTAGTAGCACTCTGACTTTGAATGGATTGGTATCCACAGGTCCAGCTTCAAAACCTAAAAGAAAGTAGCTTTGTCTAGTAGTTTTATTATATGTTTTTAAACTACATGCAATGAGAGAAGTAGTGATTTAGTGATTCGGCAGTACTTTACTGACTCAAGTTCAGATTATAACAGAGTGCTAACCCCTATTTCTCACCTGTAACTCCAACCTATAAATTATAAACATGCTGGCACAATCGTTATATTATTATTTTTTTATAGTTCTCAATTTACAACTCTGGCTGTCCTTGAGCTGGTTCTTTGTATTTGTTACAGTCTCCTTAGGGAGGATTCATTGACTAGTAACTCCACATTTTATCTTGGAGAAAATTCAGTCTCATTCTGGTGTCTTCAATTTTTCACAAGACCTTACTGTTCCTCATTGATTATGTACTGAGGATTAATTATACTGTCACTTAATGTATTCGCATGCTCAGACAGTGTATTGGCTCACTTATTCTAGTATGGTCAGCATTTTCCCCTGGTATGGGGCGCATTTGTTTCATTAATTCCTGAAGGAGCAACATGTTGCTGTTAGAATGAATGGAAGCGATCGATCACCAAAGTTGTATTTATATCCTCAATAAATCTATGAAGATAATTTTCTCATGCCACTTAGAGTACTGGAATGCCTACTTCTTTTGCCTTGAAGTCATCAGAAAAATAGATGTTACATGAAAGAATATTACTGTCTGGTAGGTTGTTTCACACAGGTCAGTGCATTATCCAGACATTTTGGTATTATCTATGTAGATCTGTTGGGGTTTTGGTTTTTTTTTTGTTTTTTGGGTTTTTTTTAAACACATGGGAAAAGAAGTGTGATAAATATGGGAAAAGTGTAATATGAATTCTTATTTTCAGTAGTCAGAAATTTCTACCCACATGGTTCTTGTCTGTGATGTGAAGAGAGGGGGAAGCACTGACATGAAATACATGAAATATCATTGAGATATCACTTGAGAATGCAATATATTGCCACCTAAAATTGCACAGAAGCAATGTGCACTGTGAGCACTCAGGATTACCTGGTGTAGTCATCACCACACTTCTCTTGCTTTCATGAATTCATTCTGAAGGAGATAGCTCTTTTCATCCAAAATCTCTTAGATACTTGAATCTTTCTAAGACTGCATTTTGCAATTAGAAATTACATTTGATTAGCAATGACATATATCAATTGATCTTCTCCTGCCTGTGCACAAATATGTGTCTTGAGGCCTTGGAAGATGTGACTGTGCAGTGAAATAAAGCATGAATTACACTGTACTCACGCTTACAGTATTACCTTGCTGTGGAAAAGTAATGTAAAGGTATAGATCTCCAGGGAGTTCTTATTTGACACCTTCACATCATTGGTCTGAACAGATTTCTCTCACTCACACTTTCTGTGAAGTGAATGAGTTTTTCTAGGTTTAAGATTGACGTCAAAGCATGTAGTGCCAGACTGGAGCATTAATTAATGTTAGCATAAATCTGGTGTTCATATTTTTAAGGCACACATCTCTGTTAACAACTTGGTAGCTTTTGTATGAAGATGTCATATCTGAGACCCCCACACTGTGTTTGATACTGAACTTTCTGTGTGTTTGGTAAATTCCTCAGCATTAGCAGTGTGTAGGTTTAAGCAGTGTGTCTGTGAACTCCATGGTGCTGCACTCCAGCCTTATCTACCTTTCTGATTATTTTGAATCTTCTGTAGACGCAAACTTAATGTCTAGGCCATAAAATACTGTGATGCCACTCGCTGAACATCTCCTGCTTGCAAATCTTTAGCCAATAGGCAGACCTGAGCTTAGTGTTCATAATCCTTAAATTGTTTGCCTGATAGCAAAGCAGAAGTTTCCTGCGCTGCTATTAGGATATATGCCTTTTTGACATCATAAAATGAATTGAAAATTCTAGTGTTGAGGGTTTATGCTAAGCCACAGACCTTTATGAGGTTGCTGACACTATCTTTTGCATGACTGCTGAGGGCCATTGGATTTCTGAGCTTTCTACCCTAGTAATCTTTATACTAATTATATATTACGATGCAAGCCTCTTTTTGTTGGCATTTCCACATTAATTTTAGGATGCTGGGATGATATTAAACCACCAGTCTCAGTTAGAGTTACTACTCTGTTTCTCCTGTTGCTGTGTGTATGTGAAGGCAGAACTCTGGCTCATCGTCGCTGATAGAATGAGTTGGTGACACTGTGTGTGCACTACACCAGACTATCTGCAGCACATCCTCATTCAAATGAAAGCACAACTATGTTTACGGTTACAGTTTCAGCAAAAAGTTAGCTAGGTGGTGGTACACATATTACTAATTTCTGTGCTAAACCTAATCTATGATCACACTGATGATTTAACTGAGAAACTACTGAAAAGGAAGACCTTGTATGAACTGCAAGAAAAAGTCTGTTTCTTATTATTTCCAGTCACAGAATCGTCATTGAGTAAGGAAGAATTCTGGTATCTGTACGTAGTTCTCAAGTAACATTATAATCTTAGCAAGAGAGATATACTATATTTAGAATAGTTCGGAAAAATGTGAAACTTTCAGTATGATATCTGGCAGAGTATTCAAGAATCTGAAAGAAGAAATGTTTATTCACTGGAGGAACCTGAAAAAGGAGGAAGGGCAATCACTGTGGTAAAAGACGGATACCCAGGTACACTGAGTACCTTAGAAGTTTGAGAGAAAGGTGAAACTGGGAGGAGGATATAGATCTTTGTGTATGAAAAGCAAAGAAGAGCTGCAGGAAGACAGTTATAGCATTCTGAAAGCTTATTCCACACAGTAGGATTAGCTCCATGCAGTTCACTGAACAAGAGTCATGCATTGACTGCATGACAAAAGCAGTCTGTGGTTATTCACTGTCTCATGTTTTTTATTTGTTCGTTCTTTATCTCTCTTTTTTTTTTTTGAAATTTTTTTAGTGTTTTTCCTCCTTCACTGGCTCACGTTATTTTACTTATCTTGTGTGTCCTAAGGGAATTTTAAGGAGGATTGAGAGCTGCATTTGTGTCAGATGAAGCCTGAATGCTAATTACCAGCCTGACAGGGTATAATAACAATACAAGAGCATCAGTGAAGGAAAAAAAAATGAGCAGAATATACAATTATTTTATAAAAGAGTTTCTTTCCTTGAGGGAAAGATCTGCACATTTACCATCTGTGACAAAGGAGATGTTGAAATGTATAAGTGAATTACCCAGAGCTCTGCGCACATGTGTGTATGGAACAGGATGAACTTGAAATGACATTAAACAATTTTGTTATTGCAAGAAAAGACTAGAAAAGGTACTGAACTGAAAAGCTACATTTCCCTCGCTTTCAACAGCCTAATTGAGGCTGATAAACGAAACATGATGTAAAGCAGAAATACTGTATAGACTTCTATGGAAATGTTTATTATCCAGCACAAAGCTTTCATTTTTCTTCGTGCCATGTTCTAAATGGAAACATACAGTAAGCTGGAAGAAAAATATAGAAGACCTAAGGTGTGTCAGCATTAATGATATGTTTAGATTGAGCTTACTCGTGTACAGCAAAGGACATTCTAGCAAAATAAGGGATTGTTCCTAGCAACAAAATCCGCTTACTCTACAATAAGTGTGGTTTTTAATGTTCTACTCTCAGCTAAATTTATAATATATACTGCTTTCTGGTTCTCAGTCTGTTTTTCAGTTTTCACTGAAGTAGCATCAGAAAATTAGGCCATATGACATCGCATAAACTGAATTTTGCAGTTCTTCAGTTAATATTTTCACATGAGAGTAAAGACTTCTTACCTTTTTAGCCGTTGTATATTTGAGCAGAAATTGTCCTTCACAACGCTTCTATCTCAAGTCCTGTATATTCGTGTGTTATCAAATGAGAGCTGAATCTGGACCTTTCACATGTGACATCTTTCATCTTGCTAAAGAAAGTAATACATTATGTTCAATGTCTAAATTGAATGGCAGGTACTAGAACAGAAAAATGTCTGGTACAGGCTATGCAGAGTAGGAAAGGATTAGGATCTGTGCTGCATGAGAGAAGAAGAACCTTCCTCAGGAAGCTTCCAATGGAGAACCTGACCTACAGTGCATTTCTGTCACCTTTCCTCTTATTGATTTTCTCAGGCCATACGTAATGATAGAATCATGACTGTCATACCAAATAATGGTTTGTAAGCAAAGCATATGAAGCAACCAAAAAGGGGTCTAATTTTAGAAGAAGCACACAGAAGAGAATTCAAGAAGCTGCAGCCAGGTAGTCTATTAGTCCTGTGAACAAATCATTTTAACACACAACGAAGGAGTTGTAGACAACCATATAGAAGAAGTAACAGATGGAATTTCTGTGGATCAAAGGAGTGGTGTTACACTGCAGACTCAAGTACACCAATAACATCTACATAGATTGAACATCTATATAGATAGAAATACACAAAATATCATATATACATTCACTAGAGTTACTGTGTTATTTTCTGGTCATCCTCAAGAAGGACATGATCAGAATTTTCCTGTATTCCTTGTGATAATTTAGGCAGATTGCAGACCTTATCATGTAGCAAGAGCCTTCATCATTACAATAATAGGAAAATATAGTTATCTTCTTCACTGCAAAGTGATGTCCATGCAAAGAATATCTTCATTCTGACTGTAAGAAACCTCCTATTGTATAGAATATGAGGGTCAATTGTGATATGCTTGGCATTACACAACTTTCATTCAGCCAGGGCTTTGTTTCCCTCTCCTCATGCGGATGTTTGTAAGTCTGACAAAGAACGTATCGATACATATCCTTGTGTGCAGAGCTTATGCTGTACGGTAGTGGAATTGCTGGGGCTGAGCATGTGGCAATGAGAGAGTGTGTGTGTGTCATTTGACTCATTCTCAAATAATCTGTTTGTGTGGATATAAGATCCTGTGACACATTTTGTAAGAGTAGTGGTTTACTGTGCTGTGTATTGGCTGGCATGTTCACAAACTCCTCAAGGGGCTGTTATGGTCTAATATTGTTAAAAGCTTCAAAACTTTCTGAGCAGAACTCCCACTGGAGCCACAGGGAGTTCTTCATGCCCAGCGCTTGCAGTATCATGCCCATGAGTGCAGAGTGTTTTAGAATTCCATGGGAAGAAACCATAACCCTCATCTGAAAAATGCCTTTCCTCTTACTATATTATTCCAAATATCTATGTATGGCTCCAAATGCAAAATATTGCAGGGGAAATATAAATTAAAACCCGATTTTACCTTGTTTTGGTTAGCTATGCAATTAATAAGCAAAATCTTTTCCAATCCTAAGCAGATCCTGTTAGCTTTTGCAACAGCAGGCAAACTTCCTAGGTTGATGCTGTATTGCTGAAGTGGATGGTGGAGGTGCACGCTGGTTGTTCTTAGCATGAGGGAGGCAACTTGTTATTCTTCACCCTTCCTGGAAGAACAGCAGGTACTTCACAACGTGAAACATTCCAAAGTGGCCAAAGAATAACAGCACACCTAAGGCAGGTAGAGATAATGTTGTAAAAGTCGTTAGCCCCTTCCTGATCTTCCCCTGTCTGGGTGCTGAGTGTAGCTCTTAGCAGAGCAACCTTTGCAAAGGTGTGTGGGCAACATAGAAACTAATTAAAGAGGGAGGGCCACCCTGAGTGGGCACACTTAGCATGTGAGATACTCACTCTCCCCTGGCATTATCTAGCACCCTATCACACTAAATGAGGCAAATCATTTTGCCTTTTGGTATAGCACTCTCAGCTGTAAAACGGTTTGATAATATTTACCTTTTCTATAAGGGTGTTGTGAGAGTGCTTTTAAAAAGCACTTTGTGAGTTTAAGATTACTGCCAACCACATCTGTAATCCACAAAATAATACAGCACCCTCATTTCTATTTGATTGTAATTTCTGTTTTTCAACTGATAAATTACTTCTAAACTCAGTAACATAAATCCCTGCAAACGTATGCCACTTATGTTCTTAAATACATGCAAAGCTTTGTCATCCCAATGAGAAATACTGCACTTGAAAAGGGAGCATCCCAATCACATTTGACCTGTTATATAGATAAAGTCAATAGTATCTGCAATTACTCTGCCATCCAACAATTCAAACCAATTTGTTTTTAAAGACAAATCATGCATAAACTCAAGCTAAGTAGTGGTCTCCTATGATTCTGATTCATGCTGTGCTGAGAAACTCTCATAAAAGCAGATAAGCTGTATCAAGAACTAATTAAGAACAGAGTGTTTTATTCCTCCTTTGCATGAAATTAAATAATGGCATTCTGGGAAGAACTAAAGTAAGAAACTACAGCATATTTTTTTTCTTATTCATACACAGGACTTTAAAACATGCCTCACAGTTTTCTGAAGCTTCAATTACTCTGTATATCTCTGGGATGTGACTGCCAAAAATGAGCCATAGGCAGCAGGAAATGATTTTTCCAAATATTGTGTTCTTTTTATTTCGGGGTGAGACTACTTAGAAAAATAAACCTAAATTCAGCCTGAGACTATTTAGAAAAATAAACAATAGTTTTCTGCAAAGGACTACTTCTGTCCTCTTTCTACTTTTATGCCTTCTATCTCTTTCTGATATTTATCTGAAATGACTGCAGTGTGTCCACAGATTTAAGTCTGACAGCACATGTGGAAAGCAGTGGTCTCAGACTAGTTAGACTGCACTCCCAGAGGAGAAATAGGAGGTGGTAGCAGTTCTGAAACAGCGTATTTTAACTGCAGACACCTGTAACCTCAGCCCACTGAGAACAAGAGAACAGGGGAGCTACCTTGAAAGGGATAATTCTGCAGGAATCTCTTTGTTGAAAATGGCTAGTTGTCAACTCCCAGATTTCAGTAAGATTCATTAGATTAGAAAGTCAAAGTATCTGGGTCGCTCCAGCCCGAAGAACCTTTGTAGAACATGTATTTCCAGTGGATTAAATTCTTAATCTTCATTCAAATTAGGTAATTTCTTTGTAAATTTTCATTATTCTTTGAATCCCTGCTTTTATAGAAATATTATGAAACATTGAAACATTCCTCACCAGAAACTCCATGTAACTATTCATCCCACAAAACTGCCTGTTAAGGTTCGTTTTTTCTAATCTTTTTTTTTTTCAAGTTGTTTTAATAACCTGTTTTGAGCCTTTCATGTGAAGATAGCTATCTCCTTTGCCACGAATAAAGTTTCCGTGGACATGCAGCCCTTCTCTTCAATGTTTCTTAAAGCATCGAGGAACCTTTTTTCAGAATGATATCTGAAATTCAAATATGTATCTATGTACAATTTAAAATGATTAGTCATATAATTTGATTGGTGTTTTTCTTGTTCCATGACTGGTATGAATGTTCACAGAAGGCTTTATTTAAATGATCTCATCCTTGAACATCTGCGCCTATAAACTGAATGCTCATGAGAAATGACTATAAATGGACTGTTCAGATGTGCAATTCAAATGTGGCGAAGTCTAATTCAATTGAAGATTTACACCAGCATTCTTTTCATTTTTTTTCGTTTGTTTGGTTGGTTTGTTCCTATTTTTTTACCTGTATTATTCAATTTCAGTAGATCCTGGTAAACTTTACTGCCTATTCTGAAGCTCCATGTGTTTCTAGTGTATATACATACAGCCAGGGGGAATGTTTCATGGCAGCTGGAGAAAAGTGTTAGTAAGAGTCCCATAGCCAGAACTAGACAGTGCTAACAAAAAACAGCTGAAGGAACAGGTGATGATTTCATCTTTCATTATCTTCAGAAGAAGATTGTGGATTACCTGTGACTGGCTCAATATATCATTTGTTAAATACATGGCTCAGCACAATGTGACTGTGGAGCGTGGTGATGTTCCACACATTTCTCTATATTTATAGGACATAATCCAGGAATCCTCTTCCATTGCAGATGGAAAAATGCTGATTTCCTTTTTTGGCAAATTATGGGGAATTACCAGTCTTATGAAATGCAAAATGACTGATTTTCATCGTTCAAAGTCTTGTTGATGTAAGGTAAACAAATGGAAATGTGTAGGTATATTTTTTATAAATGTTAACAACACAAAGCCCTTCAGGTGGAAACCACATTTCCTAAAATATTTTTGCTGCATAAGTAGATCTCTAGTCTCACTACAGTTTCTTTGCAATCTCTCCAGTCAATCACCAAGTAAGTGTAATGTGTTGCTTATGAAAAAGGGAAAATTTTCTTCCAGCTTTAAGTTCCTTTCTTGCGAATAATTGATAGAAATATATTAGCAATTTTTCCACAATATTTTTGTAACTTCTTTTTTTTTAATTATTATTTTTACCCAAAATCAAGTGCTTTGTTTCAGCCATCCATTTTTAAGGCTGCATCATTTGGGAAGTCCAGTTCCACAAACACAATGAATTGAATATTGTTACTTCTCCTACACAAGTGCTCTGCCTTCTTATCCTGCAGGTGCATGTGTTGAAATTAGTGATGCCATTTCAAACACACACACACGAACCTTTAGCATCTGTAGTCTACTGTGACAAAGCATAGCACATTTAGTTTAATCAGTATTATGAGGTCTGATTTTTCAGTGTAGTTACGTCCTTTTCTAAAAATCTAGTGCACAGTAGTGTGCCTTGTATTAAACAAGGAAAACCTGTGGATTCTGAATCACCACAAGGGAAAATAACAGCACCGTTTCAGTTTTCCAGCAAATGTAGCAACATTTGGAATTCTAAGTATCTGATAAGATTTTACACTTTTTATTGATACACAGAATATGTCCATAATATAAACTAACAGTAATAATTATAGCATATGCTAAAAATTCTTTGGGTTTATCTCTTTATTTTACCCTTCTCATGAAGTCTTGACCTTTGCTATCTTTCATGGCTAGGTGTATGGGTCAACTATTATTAAATACAACCTGAAATTTTAACACCGGTACACCTTAATGTTTCCATAAGTACCATCTAGAAAACCTTCTGCAGGATAATTTACCTAGTCTGCAATAGTGCTGTTTAAGATAGAATTCAGTTTTATGCAAAGGTATTGAATAGTTTTACATTTTCCCACTTCTCTTTAATGTTTTGATCCCTTGGAAAGCTGATTTTCTTGGATTACATTATTTCCTAAAATCCCCAAACATCCTTTAACTTACCGTCTTTTTGGTGACAGCTTTAACATTCAGCACTGGAATATTAAGTCATTTATAAAGGCATCTTTTTTTTTCATTCATTTCAAAGGTGTTCTAGTCTGTTGATCAAAGCCGTTTCATAAGGGTTTTTAAAAAGCATTGACCTACTGTCTTTTTAATAGGACTCAGCATATTGCCCAGATTTTAACTAGCTGCAGAGTGTTTCTCCTGTTGCTGTGAGCACTGGTAGGAAGGTTCCACGCTTGTCTCCAGTCAGACAGGAAGCCCAGTAGGATCACTGCCATTGGCATAATCTACTTAAAGTCCATGAATATTTCTGAAAATGTTCCCTCTACTTGTCTGCTGGATGAAACTGTGCATTCTAGCTTTGTTAGACATGTATACATTTTAACCACCAGCAAGTATCAGGAGTCAGGGAAGTTTCACAAGATAGGAAAGAACAAGAATGTTTCAGCTCCATCTCTAAAGTATAGTTTTCTAATATTTTTTTCCTTTCATCTGAATTTTTCTTTCATTTTGGATGGGCTTTGTTTTCAGAATCTTCCTAAATGTGCATTGTCTGGAAATACTGACCAATATCACGTACATCTTCCGGCACCTAGATTAAAGAAAACTACTATGATGGTAAAATCAGTCCAAGGATTTGAAGGTAACAGTTTTTAGCTCAATAGGTGTTGCATATGGCTTGTTTCAGATTTTTATGTGCATTTATTATATGTTGGTCTACTAAATACTCTCTCTTACTTTGTATAGTAGTGTTATATTTGAAAATGAAAGTTATAAAGACCAAGGTATTTTTACATATTGTCAGTTGTTACAGGCTGAGAAAAGGGACGTTGCTCCTCGAAAATAATAAATGCCTTTCATGTGGTTGGATACAGAGAAGTGATGTACAAAGTAAGTCTCTTTGCATCTCTGAATTGGCTTTCAGACTATTCTTAGTTCCCTTTGACACCATCTGTAACTCATTGTGGCCATTAGTGCTTTAATAGTTAAAGTGTTTATATATAAAGGGTGTTTTAATATACGTGAGTGAATGTAAATTTGAATAAATGTGGGTATGTATATGTTTTTACACATGTAAAAATACAGTCCTACTGCTTGCATTGTTCCCAGAATCCAAATGCCAAGCACTGAGCTTTGAGCACAGATGCTGTTTTCAGGAAGATAGTGCTTGTCTATTCTCTGAATGTCATGGCAGATGTTTTACCTCGAGGTTAATATCTGACTTGCTTTAAATTCATGTGGGAAATCTGAAAGTTCCATTTCCTGTCTCAAAAATCAATTGAAACTTAATCAGAGCTGCTAAAAACAAGTCCCAGTTCTTTTGTAACCGAGAAAGTAAACAAGATACAAAATTAAAAGTGACAGAATATTTTACATGAAGGACATGAAGTGCACCACCAACTAAGCTTCAGCTCTACAAGGCTTGTGTCTTTCAAGTTAAAGTTTGACTAGAGAAAGCTCCATCTGTTTTTCTTCCTATACCAAAGCTCTATAGCACGTTTAAGGTACATTTCAATTTTTAGTATAACGTAAACACTTTTTTTTACCCCAGACGTTAACTTTACATTGAACAGCTTGTATGGTGACCTGAAAGATTTTCTTTGTCAGAATTTGAGTGTTTAATACTTCTCATGTACAGTTGTTATTCACATGCGTATGAATGCAGATCCTGAATGCTTCATTTGGCTCTCTTCCCCCAACATATTTTGCTCTTGGGTTTCATATCGCTAAGTCCTGTCTTCCCTTCTAACCTAAACTGATTTATTCTCTGCTGTTGCTTCTGTCTTCTTTTATCTGATCCCTGTTGTGCTGGAGGAAAGTGTCATTTGATGTTATTTGCCTCAAGTCTGAGAGGATGTTTGGGGCCTTTATTTTAATCTCAAAGACAAAGGGAACTTGAAACCACTGTGTTCAGGTTTTATTATCTGCCCAAACTGGCTGACTGTAGGACATCCTGGACACTGCATTCTGCAACTGAACTCAGTCTCTGAACAAGGACAGTTTAGTCAAGCAGGTTGGCACGGGGAAGTACTCAAACTGGAGGAACTAGTGTAAACTTTTGTAGAAATAAAAAAACAACCAACCAAACAAACAAACGTCCATGAGCATCTTGTTTACCCGTTGCCCTTGTTTTAGATCTTTAAAGTGCAGGATCATTTTGAGAGGGACTGTAGTGGTTTCTGAAGTGACTGAACAATTGTTAAGTGATGAACTGGGATTTCTGGGCAGTTTAGCCTACGAAGTTTTCATATATGTTTGTTAATCTACATTGTTTTTAACACTGAAATGTAACATAGTACTTTGCTGCCAACGGAGGCAAAATAAGGTTGGGCAGGGCATAGCTAAGCAGAAAGCAGGAAGAAAATAATAAGGATGATGCTTATTGTTGATAGCTACAAAATGCATATTGATAAGGCCTACAGTATGCATAGGGTTATCTATTTTTTATCTTATTTCTTCAGATCAGCAGATAGATCTATTTTCAGCTTATGGTCTGTGCCAGCGAAACAACATAAAAAGCTGGAGGAAAAACATGAGAACGGCATCATAGTTTCTGTATTTGATTTGCTGATTCATTAGTCATTACTAGTGACTTGATCATTTCAAGAGCAGCACTGGTTTCCTGATTTTTGGAAAATGATTCATAGTCTTGTTCTTAAAATCATCGTGACTTTTAGCATTTGATTCAAGCAATGAAAGCTAGTCTGGTTTAGTTCGGAAAAGATTACCATAAGACTCCTATTTGTAACTGTTAAACATGTACCTATTTACCTTCATCACTGATAGATATTTCTTTACTTTGGTCTTACTGACTTTAGGCATACCAGATTGGAGTAAGGAGCTGAGATTTTATAGTTTACCAGTAAAACTTTCCTCATGCAAATTCACCCTTAATCATAAGCATGGTCACTTATCCAGAGTTTATGGCACTCATTTGAAATCACTGTGACTGTACAAATCACATATTACCTTCATTTTACCGGTGTAATGTCTTTGTGGAGACTGTATCTTCATGGTGGTAGATAGTGTTAGAAGAGCTATTCTCCTCACAGAGCTTTATTCTGCTACCTGCATCACTAGAGGAATACTTTTTTTATTTCACTGCTTTGACCTTCTGAAATTCCTGTTTTCCTTCTAGCCTGATTTTTGAAGAAAAACACAGCACCTCTGGAGAGCCTCTACTAAATCTCATATTGCTGCCTCATCTAGGAAAGACATCTTAGTTTTCCTTGGCCAGTGGAAGAAAAGAAAAGGGCAAGCTTATCACAGACATTGTACAAGAAAGAAAGAACAAAAATAAAAAATTCTTATGTGGGCACTAGAAAGGTGTGCAATCTAGGGCTAGCATTCAGGAGCAGAATTGTTAGTAGAGGAGTTGGAACATGACTACCTAGCACTGTGGGACAACTAGAGCTCACTCGAGGGATAACTGGAAGACTGACTTAAAAAGTCCACCCAGGAACCAACCTGAAGTACTGGTGATTATGCTCCCATAGTAGATTGAGTAAGAGAACGCTCCAGGGCCTGTTTCAAATGGATCTCCTTAGACAGGTTCAAATAGGAAGCTTGGGAGGGGAGAGCGAGGCATGGAGAGAAGTAGAGTGCTTCATACAGGACTGGTGACTTCATTTAATTCCAGTATCCATCTTCAGATCACTACCACTGTTTCAGTGAAGGACACGTAGCTGGATACGAGACCGTAAAGATATATTTGTTTTAGTATTTGCTTTAAACCATCTGTTTGATTAAAACAAGTTTGATGTAGTTTTTGTCAGATAAAAAATTCTAGAGGGACCAGCAAAGAGCGAGCTTAGTTTGTCGTGTGGATATTGTTTTAAAAGTAGAAAAATTGTCTTTGCTATATTTCTTCTTAAAAACCTCAGAAAATTTAATGAGTATACGAATTAACAGAGTGAAAAAATGCTGTTAACATTCCTGTCTTATGACTTAATTTTAAAAGTTATTTTGCTTTCTTTAAAGTAAAATTTAAGAAAACAACATTAATATGTTAATTATTAAGAAATTCAATAGAGATCTAGAAAGCGAGTACTTAGACTACTTTTTTCTTTCGTAACTCTGTGAAGCTCATTAAATGTTTCTTGGAACACATGCATAGGAACAAAGTACAGAGAAATCTTCTTAAGATGAGCTTGTGAAGAAACCTCCTGTCTTAAGAGACATTGGTATTCTCAAATGAATTGAGTCTGCTCTTCTAAGAAAATCACATTAATTAAACAAGTGATTTTGTTTAGTCCTTTGAGCTATTACTTGAGATGTTTCTCTTTGGGTCCTAAGGCTGAGCAAAATATTGACTTTTAGATCAGTGGCTGAACTAAAAGCTACTTTTAAATATGTATGTATGTAAGAGTCCAGGACTGTTTATTTGCTTTAGGTTTTTTTAGTGCATCAAAATAAGCTTGCTCGAAAGTGAGCTTGAAATTGCTTGTACGGAGATAATTTTATTGATTGAACAAAACTTTGATTTTCTTCTCTTCAGTTTCTTAAATTAAATAAATTGAATCTTATTAAAAGTTTCAGAGCCAAGCTTTGAAACATTATTCATTTTGAAATGTATTTCCAAGCAAACCACTTCCATTTCCTGTTCCCTCTCCACAAGAGAAATATTTCTGGATTTCAGCACCGACTTAAAAGTCTACACTAAGATTAGGCTCTATCTGTTTGTGTGACAAACTCTTGATGAAAAGTTGACCTTGTTAATTCTACACCAGAGAAGAACTATGTCCTTGTTGAGTGTGTCAGGATTTGTTGTTTTCTTGTTTTGCCTGTGATTCGTATAAATGCATTAATCTACTGTAAGACATAATATAACTTTGATACCGTAATGAAGGTGTCATTTTTGTGCATGTGTTCTCTGCCTTTACAGTTTTCTCTGGTAGAATCTGACCGTACACATTCAGTCTCTTGAAAGAATTGTCCTTCCTGTATCACAGTCTCAGTATGTAGCAACACCTGGTTTTAGGTGGGGTCCCAAAGTGACCCCAGATATCTCCATCCTCTCTGATAACTATTCGAGCTTACATTTTAGTCTCTACTGGATGATGAAACCAGTCCATTATCACAGCTGTAGTTGGAACTTGGGTTGCTATGCTATTTCCAACCCATCTCCATACCATGCGAGCAGGAGGGGCTGTTTTATTACTAGCTTTGTTGCCCATGGTATTAGCTGGAAAATCCTGTCTTCTGAAAACACAGTTTTGTTGCAAAAGTAATTGCAAGGCCAGCCCTTGACACCAATCATGACAGTGGAGGCTTTTAGAGAGGGCTCATGCATTGTTCGGACCTCTTTTGCTAGCAATTACTGGTAATGTGAATTATTTCACTGTGGTTATGAATGTATAACTTTTGGAAGAAACTGATGTTAAAAGCTCCTTCAGGTCATTGCAGTCACTTCGGGCACATTGAACTCACTGTTACGTAAGTACACACAAAAGCAGTGCTGGCTCCCTGCAGCACTCTCTCGTCCTTGTTTGCCTTCTGTGAAGTATGTGAAAGGTTTGAAGGTTTCCCTGTTTTATGAAGCAAGGCTGAGCAACAAGTCCTCTTCTGAGAGCCTGAAATTACCTTGTGGTAAATGGGAAAACATATTAGAAGCATTAACACTGTATTAGCTGTCTCCTCTCTATCCACTCAAAACCTAGATGGAGTTTGCTGTATTAATGAAATCCTTCACAGGTATTTATCAACACTAGGAGATGTTTAAATGAAATGTTTCAGTTCAGGCTGACAAGGCTTCAATTTATGGAGAGCACAAGAAGATAGGCTACACTTCAGTGTTTACCCAAACCTACTATTTTGAAATAAAACCCTCGCTCTCAGGGGGATGAATAGGGTTGAGGACAAGTTTGAATCTTGTTTGGCTCACTAGTGGTAGCTGAGAAAAATGAAATGATTTGGGAGAAATGTATCCACTACTACATGTGAGTCCCAAATTAGACTGTGCAGGGAACACAAGAAAAAGAGATAAAAAATGGGAATTCAAGGTGAAAATAAACCTATCCTTCACCCCTGGTGGATGACATGCTGGTGAAACAGTGGGATCAGGGTCAGTGATTTCAAATGTTTCTTTCAGCAGACAGGAGAAAATTGCAGAAAAGAGAGTGCTGTTTCTGAACTCTCTTCTATCATTCTTGCTACATCTCCTTTAAAAACCTCTTATTTTTAAGGAAGAAATTTTCAAAAAGGATTAATAACGTAATACTCAAATGTATTAAATAATATTCAAACGTAATAAACTGAGTTCTGACTGCTCAGCTTTGTCAGGAATATAAAGCTAGAAAGTTGTCATACAATTTTAACTTGAAGAATGTACCTCTTCTATGTCCTGTTAGTTTTTTGTCCCAAATGAAAAAGTGCTTGGTTGCTTTGGAACATTACTCTTCAGTGGTTTGAATTCATTTCCTCATTATAAAGCTGTATTAACTTTCATAAGCTTTTTGGTTATTTGCCCAGTTTGAGTTCTCACATGTCAGTATTGTCTCCTGTTGTTTATCTGCACTGATCCTCTCTGTTGTAGTTCTAATTATCTTCTTATTGGGTTTTTGCCTTTCTCTCCTACACCTTTATTGTACAGTACAGTTTCTGTTCCCTTGTTGTTATTGTAGTAATAGTAAAGTTTATGTAAGACTAAATTTTTAGACTGCTGGGGTATAGGTGTTACTCCACACATTGAAACTGTGCAGAGTAATTCAGATGATATCCCATGAGAGTATTTTAAAATTAAGCTTCTAGTCAAAGCCATCTTGTTTGCAGTTATCTTATTATTAGCTAAGACGCCTTTGTCTTATATTCCTAACCTCTTTCTTTAATGAAACTTCTACATGGACAGTATATTCTTTAGGTGAGTATTTAGAAAATATCTATTATTGTTGTTGTTTCTCTCATACAGGAGCAGAGATAATCTTATCTCTATAAGTCTGCCTGTTAGCACATTTTGCTTAAAATATTTAGTATTCCACTTTGTTAATTTCCTGGTTTGAACATTTGCAGTTCTGTCAAGTACCGTGTCACAATCAGTCAAACTTTCTTGACTTTTCAGCATTAGCAATTTCTGTAGTTATGTGTGATTCACACAAACTGCTCCTTATTGAGAGCATAATTAGCCATCTCTATCGCATGGGACACTATGTGACATCCAGGAGATTAACAAATACCAAATGATGAATAGTTGGAGCAAAACTTGGAAGTACTATGGCAGGAGAAATGAAGACTTCATTGGTTGTGACCTATGCTGAGTACCTGTCTTTCTAGGACAGTCAGAAGAAAAATAACATCATGTTTTGTGAGCTTGGATGAATTATTTCAGGAGGTGAGACTGTTTCAACTTTACAGTAAAAACTTAAAACTTGATATATGTCATACTTCCATCAGTCATATTTTTCCCTGAGCTTATGGATTTCAGCAAAACTATTTCGGGTTTATTCTACTGTAAATGATACCAGTGTCATGTTTTTAGTTTGAAATACAGAATTTTTATGAACCTCACAAATTAGTGTTTCTGGTCTGGGATAGAACTGTGATGTAGCATGCAAATATAAATGTCTGACAAATCAAGATCTCAAGAAAGAATGAGTTTTCTTGCAGAGTTTTTGTTTTTTGTTCTCCCAAGGGGGTGATTAGTATAACATGCAAAATGTTTCCAGTTAAACTCAGGAAAAAGAAAAGTGCCAACTTTTCACAGAAGCTTTCTCCTGAGGACTCAGACCAATTCCAAAATTTACAAGGTTTAGAAATATTTCATTTGTACCTGTCACAATGAAACCACCTGTGAGGAGGCACAAACCTTGAATCTAAAGAACTCTTAAAAACTATATAGACACAGGCTGGTCTCAGCTTGCATACATCCTGATCTCTGCCTTCCCTGGTCTCACGTGCTGCTTTCCATCTCTATCTGGCTGAACACCTATGGTAAAAGGTGAAGCAATATTTTGGAGCCCAATATCTGAGAATGCAGAAAAAGGGGATTGTTATCACCCATCAGTGATAAAGAATTACAGGCGTTCATTTTGCAAACTGAAGGAGAATGAGAAAAAATTGCCCTCATGCTTTGTGTGTGATCTTCTAGTGAGATGGTCCAGATTTGCAGCTTTGTCTGTATCTACAGCAAACCAACCAATATTTTGCTGTTCTTGTCATCTTCTATTTTAAGGCAGTGCTTTGATTCAAATCAACAGCATCTGTTGAAGGCGATAGACAATTCATGTACACTTTGTAAAGCCAAAGAAGCTGCTCATACTAAATTCCTGTGAACTAAATCTGGTATTTCACACATATGCACTAGAAATACATTCTGTGCTATCATCAGTGAACCATTAACTGGCAGATATATTTTTGTCCCCCCACAAATATCAGGACTGGTAATGCATATAGAAAACAGCATGATGACTATAGGCAGACATAAAACCCATTTAATTGCAACATACCTAAATGGCCTACTTATAAGTTCCCTTCCTTTTGTAGTACATTAAAAAGGTAAAAAATCCTTTCAGAGTTATCTGGCTTACATCAGAAAGCTATATGGTATAGACCAATTTTTTTGTGTGTGTGTGTGTTTTGTGCAGAGAAGATTGTTACTGTATGACTCCAAGCCATAAAATAAAGGTATTTAGGGAGAAAAAGTTTCAAATTTAATAACTCTCTTTTCACTTGTAAATATATCGCAGTAAATAGTTATGACCTTGTTTCAAAGTATGTGTTCACATATGAAAACACACACATATGAACACACAAACCAGGGTTTTAAACTCTAATCTTATTCCTGCACTATGTCATGGTCAAACCAGGAAAAAAACTAAGAAATCCCTGTATTAAATTCTCTGGTCCATTTTGTAATATTGTACTTTACCTTAAATATTTCCCTCTGGTATTGAAGACTTCCAGAAATAACAAACAGCCCTAGTTCTCAGAAGAGTGGCTTTTGTTGTTTTCTCAGACATAAATAGCAAATAAGCAAATTGGGTGGAGGGTGAGGGGAATATAGACTAAACCACAGCAGCTTCAGGCACTTTAAATTTGAAAATTCAGTTTCTGGGAAAGATAGGGGCTGTATTCTACCTAAGGTTCCAGCAGAAGTTATTGAGAATGAACAGTGTTACCAAACTGCTCAAAATGGATATGCAGCGGGTAGCTGTTAAGGTCCTAGAGACACGTGAAGCACAATGTTATGCAGTTTCTGGTTTCCCAATAGGTCCTCTCAAAAGGCAGAAGTGATTTCTTAAAACAAAAAAAGTAAAACAAAACAAACTATAACTGTGGATTGAATTGTAATTTGAATATTTGTAAGTAAATATTTTAATTATCTTACTTCTGACACCTTTCTTTTCTTTCCAGTGTTCTTTCATTTTGTATTGTACTACAAAGTGCAGAGAGTCATGGGGGTTGTTGACTTCAGATATGAGACTTGAATTACGCTAATGGTCAGGTACCTTGCCAGTTTGTGGCTGGAAAGGTGGAACCTCCTTGAATTTAGCTCTTGATTAGAAATATTTATATGCTCTTATTTTTTTTCTTTTTGTATGCAGTCTAAAATATTTAAAGTCAGGATTTTTTCCTTGTCATGTAGGACATAAAATGGGCTTTTCATACTAATTATCCTTACTTTGTGCTACTCTAATGTTATAAATCAATTATAACAATAATAGAGCTAATTTAAAATTTGAAAATTCCTATTTTTTTAACAAAGCACACAGGCCAAAGAACAAAGCTTTTAATGAAAAACTTTAATGGTCTTACTTGACTTTCTATTTGAACACTAAACATTTTGCCAGCTAGTCCATATAAAATTTGACATCTTTTCATTATAGAAAAAGACGCATTCTTTTTCACTCTTTTTTAAACTGATGCCCCTGTGTTATAGAAATTCTGTCCAATATTGCAAAGAATCTAAGAAATTAATAACCTTCTCTGAAAAAAAAAAAGAAAAACCTCTCTCCTCTAGGATGAAGATAGCACGCTTGATAGAGTTTCTTTGTTTGTAGGTAAGGCACTGAGGACAACAAGGTACTTGTCCCTTCCTTGGGTTCTCAAAGTACTATGATGATACAAATAATAACAAATTAAAATAAAGCTTATATTAAAAACCACAGCAGAAATAAACAGTCTCACAATAGTTTTATATCAGATTGATCTACCTTAGCTACTGAGCCAACTCTGACAGGATATGGAGGAGGAAGATAAAGTTGAAAAGGGGAGCTCTTTCATGAGAAAGAGAGGCTGTCACTGAACACACCTGAAAGTGAAAAGACAGGCAAATAAAGTTAGTTTTCCCCAGATGGCTACAGTTTAGAATAATATAGGTGGGAGAAGTAAGACAAAAAATGTTAAGGCAGCACTCTGACACTTGGTAATAATTTTTTACTGGTGGTAACACAGAGCTGTATTCTTAAAGGTTCTTAGTTTTCAAGGGTTTGAACTGAAAGATGAACCCTTGCCAGAGTTCTCATGACATCAAATAAGATTTCCATACTGAGTATGAGTTTCTGTGTGGTCCCATGTGTGCAGTGTAATGAAGTCAAACCCTGCTAAATATTATATTTATCATTCTCATACTGAATGCAGAATATTAATTGTTCTGGTAGGTGATATTTGCAGAATAATTCTTTATAATTTAAAATGGGTAATAGGGGATTTGCTTCATTGAGATCTAACAGGAAGCAAAATGGGAAAAAAGCATAATTGTATTGCAATGCATCTATGCAAAAGGTCTCTGATATACCAACTCATCCACGCAGAGGATCCATACGTACTCCATCTGAGTGCCTCCAAGGGCATCCAAACTCTCTGATGTTATCCTGATGGTCCGCTTATAATTAAATGTGGCCTTTCCTGGAAAGGACTTACCTTGTTAGGAGGAGGATCTCTTTGCCATGTTATATGTATATATGAAAAATTTAATATTGCAAGTATTGTTGTATATGATACGATTTCAAGGTTTTGGAGTCTTGTCTGAATGAAGATGGGAGCAGAAAATGGCCCAGTAATGGGATTAGAAGTTACATGCTAGAAGCTGTGGGATTAAACACTGACTGGAGGTCTGACATGTCAGTTATTTTGAATACATCCCTACCCTGCTGTGCACAAAGCCCAGGTGACAGCATGGTATAAGAGGCAGCGTAGGCTTCCTGTTCTAGAAGCCACCTATACCTGATGTACTTTGTTAACATCAGTCTTTAGTTTATTTTATGAGAAGCTGTAATACATCTATTACACCTGAGACCCCAGTTACAGGGGTATGTAAATTTTGCTGCAATATGTGTAAGTATGGAGTCTAAATTAAGAGAGATTCATTCCATCCACTATTTCTACTAACAGGTTTAAGGTCTTGACTTTGCATAGTAACAAGATTATACAAATGCCTGAAGGACAATTCTTGCATAAAACCAAATGTCCCCCAGTGATTTAAAGTTACTAAAAAAAATTTTTTTCATCCTATTCTTAATTGTATAATTAATGCATCCTGTGTACTGATAACAATAATGCCATGTAATTAATTTTTAAGAATTAAAACCTTGCCTTTATCCGGTCTCATGGTCCACTTTTATGTTTATAGCTGTGAATATAAATCCTCTTATCTAATTATAACATGACTGGTTTCATTGTTCATAAGGAACTACTCTTTATTATTTATTATTTTATTATGTTATATTTTACTTAACTATATTAATTATATGCTTTTCTATGTTCTTTTAGAGACCAAAGAACATAAAATTTTAAGGCTTCTAAAGCTCATCTGTAAAATTTAGTGCTGGTTTGTATAAGGTGTGATATTTCATTTGGGTTTTGTGTCTGTTTTTGTCTTCCATGATTACCCATTCTGTTTACAAAAAGGCTCAATTAGCATTTGAATAGTAAGCCAGAGAGCAGACAGGTTGAGAATTCTTATAGAACTAATTTGGCAGGCCTTCTCATCCCCCCCACCTCTCTCTCATAGCTTTTTTCTTTCTCTCTAATCAAGCTGCAGTTATTAAAGCTAGAATAAAAGAACTGATTTTCCATTACATTGATGCATGCTGAATAGTGCCTTGCTTTGCTTTTTCTTTCGGCTATGCTAATTGGACTCAAAGGAAATATTTAGTTTATAATAGCAAATGAAGAATTCATTAAATTCTAGCAAAGAAAAAAGTCAAGCTATGGAACTGGACATTTTTTTTGAACACATCCTTCCTTTCAAGGTACTTATCTTTATACTTACTTACAAATAGCAACAATGTTATTTAATTTTAAAACCTAATTGCTTTGGGAAAAGAAAATTCAGATTCTGGCAAAGCAGGGAGAGATTTCTTTACAGCAGCAGAAAAACTGCAAAGTCAAAAATGAGAGTGGACAGTTGACTTCAATGCAGTTACACAGGAGCTCCTAAATTAAAAAAAAAAAAAAGTACTGCTGTATCTCCAACTTCTGTCTTACTGCCCCTGGGGTAAATCAGGTGTGACTGCATTGAAATCAAAAGACTTAGATTGACAAGAAAAGTCTGCAAAGCCTTGAATGGCACAAGAACAATGTTTTACAATAGATTCCCAGAATTTTTGCCTCTGGTCATAGCTGTAAGTCTCCTAAGAATTGTTTTGCTTGTATTCCAGACTCGGGGAGAGGGGAGAGAGATTCGGTATCTTGTGATCTGGAAGTGGAAATAAAGCTTCTTCATGTGAATCATTAAATTAATTCAAAATTCTGATACTAAACAAATTGAAATCTATCTTAATTATGATAAAGCACTATCTAAAGCAAGGATTCTGAAATCATGGTTTTAAAAAATGTCATAATTTTATACTAGTTTTGTATAACCTAGAACAACTGGAGTGCTAGAGGCAGTAGTGATTACCTGAATATAACAGAGTTTTTAGGTCCAAAAAAAGCCAAGGTATCTAGTAAACACTTGGACTTAAACTGGGACTACTTGCAAGTTAAGGGTAACCTCATGTCTAGGTTACCTGCTGAACCAAAGTTTTAAAATAGCTCGTGACTTCTAGGAATTGTCGGAGAGGGGTATTTGTCTTCATTATTACTTCCAAATGCCATCTGGACAAGGTGATTTCTAGGAAACCGGAAAGCTAAAAGTCTGCATTATCTTGTTGCCTAAAGTGTATGGGTGTCAGTACTCAGAGTCATCTTCAAGATCTGAAATTCTGGTTGTCTCTGTGACTACAGAACTGAGCAATTTGTCCTCGCTTATCTTCTGGTTCATCACTGTGCTATATGCTACAGAAAGGGGAGTGCTTTTGCAGACAATTTATTTCCTTAATCATGCCTGGATAAACCACAGCTATCCTGTAATTCTCAATAAAACTCCTGTCTATGCTACTTTCCTTCTGTGGAAACCTTAGGTTTGCTGACAAAACATTTCAGTCTCAGCTGCTGATGTTGTGAGGCTATCGAGTACAGAAAGGCACTCTGAGTTGCTCATAGAGGTGGATTTTCTTAGGCAGTGAATAACTTGAGGTGTATCAGTTTTCATCAGATTTGTGCCTTTTGCTTGCGTAACATGGAATCATAGACAAGACCTCAAGTCTGCCTCTCCAGTCTAAAGAAGAAAGGTCAAGATTGACAGATGATTGGTTTGTGTGCAGAGGTGCCTCCCACACAGGGATTACCTTCTTTGCTTTAGGAAATATCAAGAGCAACATTTTAAGTGAATAGTAGTGAACTGGAAAACTAAATTAAATGTGTGCTACATTCCTTTGAAACATCCAGTATGGGGCAGAATTGTCTACTATTTTTATCTAGCTTTTTTTTTTTTTTTTATTTACCAATGAGCATTCCTTCCCTTTGAGCATCTCCTTTATACGCTCACCCTGCTTTCAGTTCCTAACCCAGCTCTGGTCACATGAAGGAGGAAGGTGCTGCTGGTACTTAGCACTCATAAAATTATGTTTGCTTCGTTTAGGCAGCTAAATTGTAGATGGCCAAATTGCAGTCACTGTCTCGCAAAGGGATTTGCTTTCCTCTGATGGAGGCACAGTTCTGAAGAGTACAATTTGTGTTGTAACATATGAACACCTCACAGAGGCTGCATATATGCTGCTTAGCCAGGAAGGTGTTTTTTTTTCCTGCACAGTTTGTTTTTTTTTTTCTGAGGCAGGTTTTTTAAGCGGCTTCCTCAAGGTCTGTTTGCTTGTTTGTGGTACCGTGTAGAATCAAAGATCTCTGCAGTCCTGAGGAGAAACCTGGTTGTTAGCATGGCAGTATCAGCGCCTGACAGCTGAAATCAATAAAGTCTGAGTATTTTCACATCTCTGCTGTGTGCGGGGTAAACCAAGGACTGAAGGGTCTCTATATTTGTGATACAACATTTCTTTACATAAGGAGTCTCTTGTTCTGTCTGGTGGACAACTGCATGTATTGCCAGCGCAGTCACTGGGAAGGCTCTTGGAGCAGAATTATTGCAGTACCGAGATTAAATAATTAAAATTGTGTTTGTAAGCTCTCAAACAACAAATAAATTGCTGGTCTCAGCATATGCATCGTGATACTGTAATAACAGTAAAAAATGGGAAAGGTTTTTGGGCAACTGGCCTAACCTATAGATGTTAAAAATATTGCTGGAAGCTTGGAGTCAGTTTTTTTCTAACCTTCAGTTTGAATTTAGCTGCTGCAAGACGTCA
Organism: Coccyzus lansbergi; assembly: GCA_033558105.1. NCBI lineage: Eukaryota > Metazoa > Chordata > Aves > Cuculiformes > Coccyzidae > Coccyzus > Coccyzus lansbergi. The sequence goes on along the minus strand of JAUMJK010000760.1, from coordinate 1,635,558 downwards.
TTTCAGTAAACTCTGGTTTTGGGTTCTCATTGCCAGCCTTGCATTAGTTTCAGAAGGGTGGGCACAGGGTACTTGGAAATGCATCACAGCCTATGTAGCATTTGACTTGGCTCCTGATTATTTAACACCCTTGGAATCGCTGATAAACTGGAGCATGCTGGTGCAATTTCCATGTTTTACTACCTACAAAATAATGAAGAAAGTGTGCCTCTGCCTGCCATATAGGATTTCTATGGGATGGGTTGTCCCTTGTAAGTGATGTGTAATATCTTCCTTTGCAACTTGAATCTTTACATTGCTAACTTTTATTAATAAAACAATAATAGTTAAGCTTTGTCTAAATGATAAGCACATTGAAATAAGCTACCAAAATCCCCTTGTCCAAAAGACCACAGTAATAAGCCCCAATGTATGAAAACAGAGGAGCCTGCTGGCTCTTTCCTCGGTGAGGCTGCTCTGCAGTGACAGTGAGGCTGGCAGCCCCTCTGTGGCTCTGCTCACAGTGGCTCTGTGGGACAGTGGCCGCAGTACCAGTGCTCACCCTACTGCCCTCCACATCTCTTGTTACTCCCCATGCCATTTACTACTCTCCTGCTTTCCTGTGGTTCCCTGAGCTCCTGGCACCTTTCAGCCTTGGGCTGCTCAGCGTACTCGCAGCTGCCGTGGTACTGGCTGATCTCACCAAGATTTCTTCACCAGCCCCTCATATCCTCTGAATTATGCTGCTGCCGCACACATTCCTCATTGTGCATGTACTGCAGGTGTGTGTGGCAACCGAGGCCAAACGGAATCAACGTTTTCTCAGGCAGAGATGCTGGACTATAAGTGAAGTGAATAGGAAAACCTCCAGTGTCTCCAGTTGCAAATATTCCAACTTTTTCTATGCCCCGCTTCCCAAAATACTTGTCTGTGAGTCACCGAGAACCAATTGCCACAATGAAAGTGCTGTTAAGATTAAAATATATAAGCTTTCTATTTTTTTAAAATGAAAGTATATATCGGCAAATCTTATTTATATTTTATGTAAACCATATATTCCATATAATCATGGTGCATAGATATATAAAATACTATTATTAATGTTATGCTAGGTTTACAGGCAAAGTTAAGGCTTTACAGAACTGTTTCCACTCCAGTATCCTTTCATTTATACCATTTTTTTAAAAATTTCCTAATATGACATAATTTTGGTCTTGCCCAATTCAGCAGCAGGCAACAGAAAGCATGGACATTTAATACAAACGGGTTAATTTAGGTTTCATAATTGGTCTGCTACTGCTGAAGGTAACAAGCTGCCTGCAAGCCATACTGTAGCCTGCATGAGTTTCAGCACAAGATATAGAACAACTTGCTTATGGCTGAAGTATAGCTGTGTAATAAGGTCACTAGTCTACCCTTTGGGATTGAGGTTGTGAACCCTTTTAAATCAGGGCAGGAAAAGAATAAATCCACCTGCAAAACAGTTTTCAGCTACGGTGCTACAGGGAGGAGTTTAGTCTTACAGGACCAGATTTTTAGAAGTGTTTAGTAAAGTAAAAAATGTCAGCAGGGGTTGTGAAATGTCTTTTAGCGCCAGCTGAAGGCACCTGAATGACCTTCAGAGACTGGGCATGAAGAAGAGGCCTGTGCCCTTCTGAAATGGCAGCTGGTGGCCAGCAATGTGTAATGGCACTTGAGCACTGAATTTTATCATAGGCATCCAAATCTCTTGAGGCTGTTTTTCCACAGTGTTTTCTGCTTTATGTTGTAGGGGAAGTTGATTTAAATAGATACATAATTTTTCTGATTGCATTTTGCAGTCGACTCCATTAAACAGGTGAACATGCAGAATTTTACCACAGCTAACAGAGATTCCACCTGCTGGTCTTCCTATGCAGTAGGTGTCCTGTTTACGTTTTAAGCTTAAGAATTGATTAATATTGCTTGGAGTCCCTTGGGGGGTAACCATGAAGTTAATCAGCACATTCTGCGTTTCTCAAAAAGTGCATTAAAAATATGACTACTTTTATTTACAGTGTGAAAATTATATCTGGTTTTATTTAGCTGTTTCCTAAACAAAGGAAGTATTTGAACACTGAAAATGAAAACAAAACCAACTAAACAAACTGAAGTCTTCCCAGATGTATTTTTTTTAAGTTGTTCAGTGTGAAAGTAAGAGATACAATAATGATTTAGGTAGAGAACAAATCCTCTGAAGCCTTCATCACTAAGTCAGACAAATGTGGATTGGCAGGTGAAAATACCCTATCAACAATGGAGGTCTGTTTTCTCTTTATCAGTCATTTCCTACTGCTGTGCTTTCACCTAACACACTTAAAAATTGGAAAAAGGTTTGAAAATTCCTCCTCTTCAAATATGTGGAATTCTTTATTTCTGCTCACTTGTGGGTTATAAGCAACTGGAAAACTTGTGACAGTGTGAGCTCATGTAGGAATTTGAAGCTGGTTTCATTTCAGTGAAGACATTTGTGAATTGCATTTTTAGTAAAAATCATGGCAGGCAGATAGAAATGCCTGTACTATAAAGAGCCTTTGGGGAATGATGGAAGGCTGCTTTCCATCATCAGCTGAAGCCTCTACTTTCTATATCTAGTTCCAGCAAATTATCATCTGATAACAGGCGTTCCTTACATCTGTCATTAATTAACTTGAGCTTTTCAGGACTGACTTGGATGGACAGAGTGAGATTTTGGCTATAAATATCAATTCCAAATTTTTAAATCCCCTTCTTATTCAGATACAGATGATAGAGAGAAACAATCAGAATCACTTCATAATAAACTATGACTGTGCAGTAAGGAAATAGTAAACTGAGAATAAACATGGCCTTCTTGTCCTTGTTAAGATATAAGGGGGAGGAGGAATCCTCCTGTAGCAGAATTTTCAAGTTACAGATGAAAGAGTTGAGAATTCAAGGAGAAGGTATAGTCAAGCATATGCTGTAATGAGATCTCCAGATGAATTTTGCTGAATAATTGAAAACTGCTTTTAATAGAAAACTGCTTTCCAAAATACAGGTTCTTTCTCCAATGAAATACACACAAGCAGATCTATGTATGTGAGGAAATGTGCTAAATGTAATGGTAAAACTTGCATTTGTGAAGTTATTCACGTGCCTGTATGGGTGACAGCTTTCATCACGATACTGACATCTCATGCACGTGTTTAATTTGACTGCCACTGATTTCAATGGAGCTAATTGCAGTAGTAAAGTTGAGCACATGAAAATCTTGGCCGTGCTGCGAGCTGCATAATTAAGTCCTAGAGTTTGTCATAAAATTTTCACTTCTAACACATGAGGGTTAGAAAGGACAGTCCTTTGCACACAGAACTCCTCTATCAATAACCAGTAAAAGGAAAAAAAACCCAAAGATTTTGATTATTTAAGGAGAACATGTGCTTAAGTTAGATCTGATTACAAATAGTAGTTTCATTTCCATCAAGTTCGCTTTAGCCTGTGAGGCTTTCTGATTGCTTGTACAAAAATGCTGATTAATGATCATCATTTACAACTAAATGTTTTCCCTGCAGTGCCAGTGGGAAAAATGCTAATATTTATTGCTTTCCTGCAAAAGGTTTTCAGCAGGCCTGTCAGCATAACTAAAAATGCTTTAGTGTTAAGGAAGATTAAGCTGACAGCAAGCCATTTTCTGTTGTCACATGAACAACCTTACATGAGGATTATTTATTGAGTCGAGTGAAAATTAATTACATATATCAAAGGCAAAAAGTGTTGATTTAATTTGAAGATTTGTTTACCTTTATTTGAACAGCCTGAAAGCACTTTTCAAGATTAAGTATTTTAATTAAGTGAATTAATAAATTAAAGTGATTCAGGGTCATTTTCTAAGCCAGAGTTGTTATAACTTTAGAATAAATATTATTAAAGTGTGTAATTAAGTGACAATTAATTATCAATCCCAAAGCTGACTGTATCACATAAATCTTAATATTGTTTGTTAAAGGGAAATATCACTGGAATAATATAGGCAGTAGATATTGTTTTAAACTCTGCTTTTCCTTGAAGATTGTTAAAAGAAAAGGAGTTATTTTTGAAAGTTATGCAAGTATAGTTTGAATTACTCCTGTAAAATTTGGTAGGTGATAATTTATTAATATTCAATTGAATAGATAAAAGCTAGACAAAGTTCATTACAGCAGTTTCTCCTCCAGCAACAGGCAAAACAAGATGCTGACATTTCATAACAAACATATAAGAGGTTATGTGGTAGTTCTACATAAATTAGCTTTTATGTCTTAGAACGAGAAACCAGAATTATTCCTGGCTCTTATTCCCTGTTCTTCAGATGAGAATTCCCAGCTGTACAGATCTGTATTGAACTTGTTTCAGTGATCTCCTACACCCAGACTCTGCATTGCAATGTCCTTGAATTTTTCTAGACAGTCCTAGTACTGAAAAAAACTTGCAATCCAGCCTTACATTAGTATACCTGTGACAAAAAGCAGTAAAATCCAGGTGAATTCAGGCAATATTTGTACTGTCTGAGAGATAAGTTGTGTTCCTGCACTCTGCCTGGGACACTGCATGTCACATTCCTTCTTCAGCTCTTTCAAAGCTGAGGAATTACATTGTGCCTCCTCACCCCAGTCTATGCTGAATTTTAATGGTTGTGGCACTCTCCTATGAGACTAGAAATGTGATTTTTTTAATCCCTTCATGACAGAGCAAGGAACTGCATCAGAATTTACCTTATCACAGGTAACTTTTATCTAAAAATGAGAACAAATATGCCTTTTGACTGTTCTTTAACTTTCTTAAAGAGAGACACATACATGGTCAGCTGTATAATGTAAATGTCTCTCTTCTAAACAGAGCATGTGGTAACATTTCTGAATAGTTGGTGGTGTGGTACTGTCAGCTTCAGAACAAAAGTATGGAATTACGTAATAATTGTGGTACAGATTAATGTCAGTTTTTCAAGTCTGTCTTCAGTTGACTCGTTGCACAGTATTCAAATTGTCTTGACTATCGTTTTGAGGAGTTGAAGATGATGCCAGGCACTATAAAGAGAGCAGAGGGAGAGATTTAAATTTTACTCTGGACACTAGATATCTTAACATCTCTATCCACTTTGATTCTCTCTTAGTTAATTAATACCATAAAAATGTCCTGCATCTGGAGTGCTGTGAAAGCAAAGATAATGATAAATTGTGAAGTGCTCAGGTATCAAAGTAATGAATGCTGCAGAGTAACTGCAGATTGAAGGATATTCTGAAAGAAACACCTAAAGGAGCCTGAGGATAACTCAGCTCCATTCAGTCTCAAGAAGGAAAACAAAATAAAAGCTGTAATACATAGCTGTAAATAACTGAATTGCAGCAGCCATATTCTTTTGTCCTCTAGGCCTTCCATAAACTAGTACCATTGTTTGCTTATACAAGGCAGAATTTTTCTTTTGTTGTCAGATTTGATGGTATCTACTTCAGTAAACTTCACAGGCTACTCACTGAGCTAAGGATATGGTGAAGAGACAAAGAGGTCAACATGGAGTCAGCAACTGTTTTCCAGATCTCTTAGAAAAACTGGGGAGAAAATAAAAAACAGGGGGAAAAAAAGCAGTTTAGAGAAGATCTATCATAAAATGTCATAAGATGGTGCAACTCCTCTTGAAGATGCATAGGCAGCCTCAAATTATGCTTCAGGCTGTGTTGTTTTTTAATGTTCATGCACTATTTTTTTGAAATGAGAAGATAAATTTAGGGGTTTTTTCACTCAAGTTTGCAGCCAGAATTTCATTGTGCTTTATCATAATTAGGAGGAGAAACTATTGATAGAACTGGGTGTCTTGTTGTCTTTTAATAAACCAACTATCATGACTTTTTTCATTAATTTAGTTGCAAGTCTTTTCCAGGTTCCCATGACCCCAACCCTGAACTTCTCAAGAGCTCACTCTGTAACTTCTTCCATCTGGTCCCCTTTACTGTCTTTCTACTGCCACAGGATCTCAAGCTGTCTGAAAAAAGAAGATGCTTTTCTTCACTCAGCCAAGAAAGGAGAGGGAAAGATATTTCTCCTCTTAATTTACAGTCAAGACAGCTAGGTCACTATTTTTGCATCTGAGTGTAAAGCCTCCTTTTAGTTACAATAACTCTCACTCTTGTCTCTTCTTCTGTTACAGAATTAGTTGTTTGTAGTTTAACACTAATCTCTTGGCCTTTGATTACCCTTACTGAAATTCTTTCATCTTAGAACAGTTTTGGAGAATGAAAATTGTAATGTCTGTCACTTTACACGAGGGAGGAACCTTTGCACATCAACACTTAAATGTGTGCCTACTTTCTTCTTCCCAAGTCCAGTACAGTTTGTACTATCTCCATTACAATTTAAAAAAATGGCCACTAGCTCAACACTATTATGCCAAGCTGCTCTGGGTGAGGAATTTAGTGTGCTACCATGGTTATTGCTCCTTCTGTCTGCAGTGTACTTTTCTCATCCTGTTTAATTGTAAATGTGGATGAACTTGAATACATGGCAGGAAAATCAAACTGAACAAATATTCCAGGAATGTCTTTACCTGTTATTTCATATTTTTTTCTGATCACGGATATTTCTAAGTAATAAAAAGTAATTTTATTATGTATGGTTATATTTATACACTCTGACTAGAAAACTGTGTTTTGTACCTGGTGGGAGGAGGGGAAAGAACAGACTGAAGTTCAGAGGTTTCCATGGTAAATACATATATTATTATTTTCAAAACACCATATGTGTCAGTAACAGAGGAGAATTATGGTTAGAGGATTATTTTGTACTAATTGTATTTATTGTATAGTTAATCAGATGTTTAGAGGTTGCAGTTTTGAGCAGAGTGAGAGAAAAGTAAGGGATGAGCACTTTTACAAAGGTGCATTCTCACATATAGATCTAATGAAAGAGAATGATATGGTGAAAATAATCAGTTGGCAGATTTTTAGGGAAAGGACAGAGATTTTTTAACATTAAACATATTATTCCTTTAGGCATCAGAACAGGGGTATGACATAGGATTCTACAGAGGGAATGGTGAGCATTTATTTTTCGATTTGCCCTTCTACATATCAAGCTCCCTTTTCATTATAGTTTCATAATGGGAGCTTCTTTTTGCTTCTACTATATGAAGATTTACAAAGACAAATGAGACAGGAAATTAAAGGACTGAAAAGAGAGCTAATGTAAGGTACTTACTGAATTCATATTGGAGTGAAGTATAAGAGACAAGTGGGTGAAGAAGGGTGCATCCCCAAGTCTTCTGTTACTATCACAAACTTATTAATCTGAGAAGCTAATAGAGAATCTCATTTTCCTCAGGGATATTTTCTGGCATTCATTAGAATAGATAACTAATTCCACTTCTGCTTATGGTTTTGTTCATGAGAAAATGACAGAGACATGATCTAATTAGATAAAGGTTGCTGCAGATGTACATCTGTAGAAGTGAAGCTGTCTTCCAAACACGTATGTTATCTGAACAAAATGGAGGAAGCAGGTTTTAGATGGGAGATTGAGAATATATTTTCTTCATTCAAATATAGAAACGATTCGGCTAATACAAGAAGGACTCAGTATGAAATCTTCAGAAGGGTTTGGCTGCTTCATGCCTTTATTGCTCGTGAAACATGTCTCTCCAACTCCCCAGGTCTTAACTGAAGCAGAAAGTCTGTTTCTGTAAAGCTGAGACTTCGCATACACTGCTGCAGCTGTGTTGTTCACTCTGCACACTGTATAGCTAGTCCCAATGTATTTGCAGCATATTATGGCAGTAAGAGTCCATCTATTTCTGCCTGTTGCACTGGTGCGGACACTGAGTCTTGTAAGCGAGCTATTTCTGTACTGTGATTTGTCAGGATTACAGCGTTTCTGAATTTTTAGTGTCTGAGACAAAAAAAAAAATTAAAAAAAATATATATTGACTAGACCTGAGCATTGACTGAAGTACAATAGGTACCCAGTACTGAAAGTGTCATAACACAGCTTCTAGAGCGAAGTGATTTTATGAGGGTGTCACATTTAACTTAAAGAAATGCTTTCAGCTCTTACGGTTTCAAAGACAATTTTGACATGTATCAAATACAATTAAATATAATTGATAATGTCTTATCAGCTTCCACAGTATCTGCTTGAGCAAAGGAAAGGTTCTTTCATCTCAGACTTACCCCCAGGACAGTTCCAGCCTCCTGCTGTACTTCAAAGGGCTCCTCATACCACTGCTCTCATCCTCTGTTACTTACAGCACTTCAGTTCTCTCTGCTTCTGCCTTAGTGAATATGATTTGTTTGTCTTCAGCACATTTGAGGAGAACAGGTTTGGTTCTGTTCTCTCTCTGTTTATTTCTAGGTATTCTAGTGCTGTCTCTTTCAAAATCATATGGAAAAAATCTATATAATATTTGCACATTGGGTGATAATCAGATATGCTGACAGCAATGCACTTAAGCATGTGTTTAGGCATAACTCTTCTAATCCAGCTTTTTGGTTTTGAGGTGCCATGTTCTCTCTAACCACACTTGAAAGTTAGAAAAGCTTTGAACAATATAGCCCATGAAATTCCTGCAATCAAATGTACTCAGTTCAGCCTTTCTCCATACTTTCTTAAATCTCTTTGGTGTTGTGCAATGTACAGCTTCAGTAAGACAAATGTAGTCTGGAATTATGTTTACTTGATGAAGTGAGCTATGAAAGTTATTTAGCCAAATGATCACTCTTCTCCAATTAAGATTTAAAACCACAATAAACAGCTTTGTATTTGGTACTGCATGCAACAGGTCCTAGTCAAAATCAAATGTCACAGTCACGTTCTGAGTTCTTAGATTCCCTCAATTACCTCGTGCTTACTGAAAGAACTTCCATGTAGGCTTTTAAGAAATTAGTACTCATGCGTATACTTCAGTGGAGGAGTGGTTTCTGATATGAAGATTGGGAATGAAACTTTTTCAGATATGGCTTCAAAGTGTTGGATGTCAGGGAACGCTAATAGTTTTTCCACAATCAAGAAATTGTTTAACTGTTACTGCCATCCATACTATCCATTAAGATCATGCGTTTTGTACTATAAAATATATGTTCATTACCATCTAGAAAAAAACCTCATTTCATGTAGGTCATTGAGCAACTATCTAGAAGCAAATGTTACCATAGTATTATTTCCATGACATAGACCAATTTCTGTAAGTTACTATACTGTGTGTAACTTTAGAAAGAAAAGATCAGGATAAAGTACTAATATTCAGGTGTTTAAAATTTGGGGTTTTGTATAAACATGGAAATAAAACATATAGTTAACATATTTTTATCCTCGAAAAAGTTATCAGTATGTATTTGTTTGCTGAAGTTTTAACCAGAGGATTTTACGTGAAATATCTTTTAACTGTGCTCGAATCTTCTGAGCATCTGTTAACATTTAAAGCATCTAAGAGATGTGAGACTCTTCAAGAAAAGCAAAACCAAAACAAACCACAGAAAGACTTTATTTTTCTCTCATAAAATAGGGCTAGGTTTTTTAAAATTTCCCTGGTCTTTTAAATGTCAGCATATACTCATCAAAATGGGGAAAATAAAATGTTATTGTGCCTATAGCGAGAGATATTTTCATGTCAAAACCCGCAACTGTCACACCTTCTTCTTTAAGTATACTTTCCTAAGAACACTGGGACTCTCTAAGGTGACACCAAAAGCTTCAGAAACAGAGAATTAAAAACCTGTCATCATGTAGAATATTTCTTTGTCTGAGCACAAATCAAAAATCTTTGTAAGCTCCCTTGGAAAATAATCCATGTCCTTTCAGAGGGTATGACTTAAAGTTGAAATAACGTGTACAAGTTCAAGCAAATTTTACCGCTGACATCTCTGTTCTAAAAGCAGAAGTTTTGGCATTGCAGCCTTAGAAGCAAGTCATTGCCAATTTTAATAGCATGTCTGCATTTGTATTGATGTACATAATTTATATGCATACATATGTGCAAGTCTCTAAAGTGCAACTTTTGGAAGCAGTGTAGTTCATGGACATCAGTGCAGTTTATTCTGTGTGCTACATAGAGTGTGAATGTCAGCTTAAAGGACTTTTAATATTGATACCAGTAGGCACTTGTAAGGCCATTTACCAGCTGGGTTCTTGGAATTCCTAGTTTATTGTATAGCTTTTTCTTCTAACATAGAACAAGAAGGAAAGAGATCAACAGTCAGTTCAACGTAAATGATTCCCTTCAATTTTTCTGTTTAAAAATAACAAAGTGCTCACTGGCCTGGAGAAGTTATGTGGTTATAACTCACCACAGTGAATTATAAAAAGTAGTAATTCAAGTTGTAATCACTGTGTTCTGCAATGATTAGCACTCATAGCATGATATAAAATAGATTTATCTGTACATATAGGAAGTCTGTAAAGCGCTTGCCAAGTCAAGTTTTTAACCGAATACTGTCCTTGTTCAGAAGTACGGGAAGTCACAACTGATTGAGGTCCTTCTACAACAGAGAGAGATTCCTTTAGCTGATTTCTCTCTCTTTTCCCGCACATTAAAAAAAAAATCCTCACAGTGTTGAAATTTTTAGACTATTTTCTTCTTCAGAAACTCTGAGTAGTTAAAGAGCTCTTTCTTGGGCACAGATTGAAGCCTTGCTCTGAAATTATGATGATCTCAGTGAAGTACCAGGTCTTAGCCTGCCCGGTTCACCTGATTCAAGATGTCTGTGTAGTAATAATACTATTATGCAGTATAAGATTAATAACTTGAAAGAATAGTTCCTTGTTTCTGAGTCCTGTAATTCATCTGATATGCACTTCATTAAGATTAAACTATGTTTTCTTTCCTTTTTTGCTGGTATGGTGTACTTTATATTCTTGATTCTACCACATGTTTACCTTTTCTTTCTTGTTTAGTAGAAATCCTAATCAAATTGGAAGCTTCCTTGAGAATCTCTCCAAATTATAGAAATACAACTTCCTCAGCTGACTTTTCTCTGACAGGCTTCACAGGACAACAATCTACAGAGTATTTCTTCTGTGTTTTTTTATATACCTATTGGGTTTTTTTATTTGAAGACTAAGGCAGGCCTCACCCTGTGCTAGCACTTTCTCTTTGTTAAAAGATGATATGAATTTATTCTCATGGCTTCTTTCATTATCCATTACTTGCAAACAAGAAGAAATTGCAGTCACTAGTTTCTCTTTAACTACCACTATTCATTTGTAATGCATATACCACCCACCCGAACAACACATTTTCAAAGACATAGAAAAAGCTGAAAAATAATTTTTTCTCTCTCTTCCTTACAACTGAACCAAGAGAAAATAGCAAGGTGCATCTAGCAATATGGATCAGGAAAAAAAAAAAAACTACAAAAATCTCTCTTAAATCAAGATAGAAGATTAAACTTTCTTTTATTGTCAGAGACACTTTACGAAAGTTTAATGCCCCTTTTAAAATTTATACAGTAAAACTTCATTAATCAAAAATTTGCAAACAACTTTTACTGTCAGAGCAGCTTTTAAACCTTACACATACACACACACACAAATGTCTTGATTTTGTAGCAAAGAACTTAAAGATAAAAGATCAGTTGCATTTACTGTAGAACTGAAAGTTTCTGTATTAGGAACACTGGCTGGACTTGACTAGACCACCTCCAGAAGGGGATCTCTACTGAAATAAGATGAAAAGTCAGACTACTTGCTCTTTCATCTGTCAAGGGGGGTAAAATTCTAGTGAACTGTGCAGTAACTGTCTATTCCCTACTGTGTACTAAGATTAAAATATCATTTTGTCTGTGATCGTTACCAATCTGAAACTTCAATAGTTGTTCCTTAGAACTGAAGACGCATTCATCTCAAACCACACAACATCCAGCTCTTTTTCTGTGCTACTTTAAAAAAAGATCACTTAAAAAACCTGATGGGAGAGAAGTGTGTATTGCTTTATGTGTCTCTAAATAATATTTGCCAGAAATTCAGATTTATGAAGGAAGAAACATTACAGGCTGTTAATGGAGAAGAATTTTTGCAGCACCTATAAATACTTAATGTAACACAGGGACAGAAAAAAGAATACTTAACAAGATGTAGCTAATCTATTAATTGTGCTGTTTAGCATTAGTAGATTCAATTAGAAGTCACATACGAAAAAAAGAATGTTTGGTTTGGTTTTTTTCTCTATAAATACAAAAGTACCAGGCTGGGTTTCTGGTGCCTTGGTATGTGCTCAGATATTCACACCCTTGAGGTAAAAAGGGAGTCACTGCTGCTTTGTAAGTTATGTCAACTTAATACACTAATTAGTTGGTTCAAAATAAATGTGCAGTGAAGGTGCAAAGCAACAGAGAATCAACCTCCTCTTTGTTTCCAGATAATTCCATTCAAAATTAAGCATATTAAATTGTTTAGTATAGCAGTCTAAATGAGTAAGTGAATTTTTCAAGATGCCTTTTCGTTAGAAAGGCATTTACATAATTAAAAACAGGAGATGAATAGGATCACTGTTATGATGGCCAACAAAGGATATCTCACTACTACCTGAGTTGAACTCATCTGATCAGGGTTACTGGTGTTAATCAGCAATTGTCATAAGCTAATTCTATCTTTAGTGTTTTTGATTTCTATTTACAGGATAGCACCACTCCCTACAAGTTGAGTGTGGCCTTTTTATATTCATACTATTTTATTTAAATGTCACTAAAATTATCTCAGAGGAGCAGATCTGACAGATCAATCACTGCAGATGGTAAGTGCTTTGTTAATTATACAGAAATTTAGAAACAATTGTAGAATGCCTTGCTTCAGGAGAAATGTCTCTTTTGCTCTGTTTGAGAGTAGATTTCCTCTACTGAATTAATTTTGTGGTTTCATGTAGATAACAATCTCTGCTGCTTTGTAGGAATAACTCCTTGCTCCTTGTTCAAATCTGCAACTGTAAATAAGCAGTGGATATTGCAAATAAACAATGATATTCTTTTTAAATAATGCAACGTGTGTAATTAGGACAGTGCAATTACAACAGTATACAGCTCTCAGTGTAACAATTAGTTTTTTGGTAAAATGTAATTTGTTCCAATGTAAATGTTTTCCCTCAATTCAGAAGATTCCCTTGAGTTGTTACAATAATAAGCCTATTTCTACAAAGATATGCAGTTGCGCTGTATGTTCCGATACACAAATCAAAGTGGACAGCTACATTATAATAAGCCACGGGAATTATAAAGTCAGAGCAAAATGATATCAATACTATTTTCTGAGGGGGAAATATGTCCAAATATCCTCATTCCATTTCCTTTTTAATCCCAGAGACGTGGAATGTTTTTTCCAGTTTGTTTTGAATTTATTTGAAAAAAATAAATGTTTCCTTGCATTATGCTGCTCCCCTGTCCTCATGATGATGATATCCGATGACCTCAACTGTTTATTCTGGAAGGTAAAGAAGTTCTAGTATTGTCATTTTATAAGTGAGTAACTCAGCTATCCAGAGCAAAAGAGATCTTTAGATTTCACCAGAAGTTTGTTAGGAAACAGGATTTCAAATCTAGTCCTACTCTTTTCCTCTTAGCATCCTCAACATCAGAATCCCTCTCCCTTGGTGTTATCTCAACACACAAAGGCAACATAGTGCTTTTACAGTTCTTCTAGCACAACCAGCTCTCCATCCAGCTCCATTCACCTAGTTCAGTACATTCAGTCCCTCGTAATGATGCTCACTGATTCACAATAATTTCTATTATGTTACTATTTAAAAAATCTTTACTGCCCCCTCAGCAGGGAAACCAAAAGTCTTTGGAGCATCTGGGAACGCATCAGTTAATACACTGGTGGAAAAGCATCAGGAAGTTAGATTTCTGATGTTGTCCCACAGTTTTATATTTACTAATAACTTTTTAGTGCTACAGTTAAGTAAAAGGTGGTGGTTATATTCAATAAGCGCAATAGTGCTACCAGTGGGCAAAAAGGCAGTGTTAGATCAGCTGAATTAGTACTCCTGAAAAAGCGTGGGAGGTATAAGTGAAAGAATGAATGTAATTACTCAGTATAGATGAATGGAAGCGCTCAGCATGTTCTATGAAAAGTGAATTGCTGGAACTTGACCTTTAAATTTGAGTTTAATCCTATTTGTACCTAAGTTTGAAAAATTTGTGTAGTTTTCCCCACCAACGTGTTATCTTTTGGAGACTGTAAGTTAGTTGATCTAAGCCTGTGCCTGCAGCTACCAGTTACTTGTAAATAATGCAGTGTATTCAGTAAACAATTTAAAGAAAACACACAATGGTAGTAATGTGCAATGATTATAGTTCTAGGTGCTTTGATACGCATTGTCTTGTTCAGTTAAGTCATTGCTAATGAAACATCACAGCTGATTAAACTGGCAAGAAGAGCAGTTGCCTATAAGCCAGCTCCATTTTCTCAGTGAATCTTCAGATTTTTCATCTCTGTTCCTTAAAATGTGAGATCCATTAAAACAAACAAAAATATTTCTTTTAAATTATAAATCACAGCAGAAATCACATTTTATGATTAACGGTATGTTCTAGAGAGAATTTCTGTCTTAATTATATATACATTTCTTCCCTTGCATTTTAATGCTATAAAGAGCAGGGAGAAAGCATGAGAAAGAAACTACAACACACCCTCCTTAAGTGCAGTGAAACTGAATTGATATTTATATTCATCCTGTAACCATACTTGTGTCTTTTCTCAAATAACAGTAACGGTGATCAAAGCAGAAAAGATCTTTGGGCTTGGTGCTTTCAAACTGCTCACTAATCACTATAATTCAGTAGAAAATAGGAGCAAAACTACCCCAACATACACCACAATCATTGCACTCTGAGTAAAAGGGACTCTCACCAAATAAAGCTGAGGCAAGGTAAAGATTGCTCTATTACACAGTATGCCAAAGTTAAATACAGGTCTAAATCCATTCAAAAATTTAGAACAGTCAGTTCCCAGAGACAGGATGCTTTGTTAAGTGAATAACCGTGCCCAGAGCCTGCTGTGGCATCCCTGCTACTGACAGCAGTGTCTGTGTCTATACATAGGTCTATTTTAACCTTGACTCTGCTAACTTTGGTGCTAAGGTGGTGTCTGGTTTTATTAAATGCCACTTGAAAGAAGACCTGTGTACCTACAGCACGTGTACCTGGAGGAACATCTGGTTCTTCCTCTTCTCTAGTTTGGCGTTTTTTTCATTTATGCATGGAAATGAAACTGCTTTCAGACATGAAGCTGAATGGTAGCCAGGTGCTTTATAACTGTGTTAGCCTGAAGCTCTCATGAGAAATATTTTTTCCTGGAAAATAAATTATAACACGGCTAAGTGGTGCCTGACAAAGCTAAACAGGAGCCATGCTGCTCTATTGCAAATTCATATGCAGTCTCCTGGTAGAAAGACAAATAAAAGCACTTCATCAAAATCAGTCAAAGAAGCACAGGAATACTCATAGGAGACCACTAAACTCTAAATACCAATCAATTTCACAAACTTTTTTGTCAAACTTGCAAGTCCCCTTAAGCGCTGTCATCTAGAACTGCCAGAAGATGCTGCATGCTATGTTGCAAGCATGGAGCGGGAGAGCTGTAGCTGCAAAGCTCCTCTCTGAATCCTAATTAGCGTATGTGCGTATGTACCAGCATGGGTCAGGCTTTACTGACGTTAATAGGTGGGCCTTGGCTGACATTATGATATTGGAACCAGGCCTAAGGGCTCAGAAACCTTACGCTTCATTTGAAAATTGGGCTCACAATTTCTTTCTACTCTACTGGCTATTTTTCAGTGACCTGAGCACGTCCCAGTGGCCAGCAGGCACTTTTGTTGCACGCATCGTGAGTGCAGAGAGTAGCCTTTAGACAGCATCCTTGAATTCAAAGTCACTGAAGTATATAACATTGAGGGAATTTCATCACGACATTTGCACTGATACTTTTTCATACACAAAGAGATCCCCAAATTGTTTTAGAGCCAATGGGACATAAAATATTATGAGCTTTGATTTCCTTCTCTCTACTGCCTTTGTCCTGTTGTTCTTCTCAGTCAAAAGCAGAACTACTCCTGAGAAAGGGAAAATTTAGAATTTTACTTCCTTGCCCATATCTTTAAGCTGTGGTTATATCTTCATTGTTATAATATTTACTTTTTGCAAATCAGAAATGTATTTTAAAGTTTTGTTTAAACAATGTCAGGTTCTGTAAACACATCAGAACAGACAGGGATCAAAATACAATGGCTTTTCTAATGCATCCCCACAAATACTTAGTATGTGTCTGTGTCAGCTTGAATCATTATTTTGCCTTGTAAAAAAAAAAGTAAAGGGAATTCAACAAAAGGGCTGTGAAGCAGAGCACAGTACAACACAAGTACCTGGTGATTAGGCCTAACATAATGGTGACTCTTTCAAATCAACTGGCTCCTCCTAGGTTATCTTTTTTCCACCTTATTTTCCTGCCTTCCCGGTCCGCATTATGTAAATGATAGCTTCTTTTACTCACAAGTCTTTTTCAGTTTGTTTTATTCCTGTGCCTCTGGTTTTTTATATTCTTAAACAATCCCCATCACATTGCTTCCCATTTCACTCTCTAGATATTTCTCCTTTGCTTTGTTTCATGGTTTCTTTTTAGTTCCCATACAAAAAGAAGGTATTTTGATAATCAAATCTTGTCTCTAGAACAAATCTATTTTCTCTTTTGGATATAGTTTCCTTAGAAAGCAAGATCAAGTCAACAATAGTTTTCAGCTATTCTCTACCGAATTAAGTCTTTAGTCTCAAGACTATGTACATTTTTCTTTGAATACATATACTGTAGAGCAGATTTTGTAAGAAGAGGCTTGTGACTTCTGTGTGTCAACTGAACTGTGAAAAGGTGAGGGTAGCAGGAGAGGAGCTTGTCCTAACTGTTGAAATACTCCCTTGCAGTGTTCTGTACTCCACAGTTCCGGCAGAGTCTAAAATATCAGGCATGAAGGAAATGTATCTCATTTACTTGTGTACTTGTTTGGTAAGGAAAACAATACAAAAGCAGTCAATAAAAACTAGTAGTGTTTCTATTTTGTTGGACTTAGAAAAGGGAGTGCATTTGGATCCGTGTTTTGCTATTGTATAATCACCAATACATCACAAATCTACATTGCCTTATATAAAAATTCTTTTGATCTCTATTACAGTTGTCTATAAAATTATGGGAGAAGATGCCCATATTTTCTGTCACTGGTAAATGATAAAAACAATATCTAATCTCATCTGAGAAACAGATGAGAAACATTACCTCAGATGAGGGTAATGAGTCACCTGGTGCTGGATTCTCAGCAGTAAAGAAGTAGATGTAAACAAATCAGTGGTCTTCTTGTAGAACAGTGATCACATTTGACACCTATTAGCATCCTTGCTAACAGTCCTTATTTAGGATATGTTTGAAGCCTGAATTATGTGCCTTAACAGTCCAGCGGTCATTTTACCAAGCAAAATTTAATTTGGTGCATAGCCAAGGAGAAAAAGTGTCTTCAAAATTATCGTCTTAAAACTGAAGTGGACCTGACTTTTGTCTGTCACTGTACTCCCGACTGAACCACGTTCAACACCAATTCAGCTTCATCCATTGTCAGCAGTGGGTAATTTTCAGAGAAGGTATGAAGTGCGAATACGTGTCACTCAGGACTGAACATTAATCTTAATGTCAAACACGCTTGCTAGGGCTAGTCATTGAAAAAGACTAAGGAAGAACATCTTGTATAAGCTATCAGAATTATCCTTGCAGAAAAGATATGTGATTTTCAAAAATGTGTTTAATTGGCAAAAAAAAATCTATTAAATTCCTATAAATCTCACAAATGTATCTGGACTTATGATGAAGTAGAGTAAGGGGGAATAAGTTACAGTATAAAGTATATCTTCGCCATCTAAAATGTTGATGTATATTTCCAATTTCCTGGAATTCATAACGTCAAAACTAATAAGCTGATAAATATCCACTAGGCAGTTTTCAAGTGCAGCTGACCTAAAACCCAAGAACTTCTTGGCATGTCTTACCTTCTCAGGTCTTAAAACATATCTGTACACTGAAGTGGTGTCAAGAGACCCATATTGCTTAATTAGAGAGAAGCTTTTTAACAAAAAACCCAACATTTCCTGTGCTTTCTTCAGCTCTTAATTGTTCCTGCCAATTCTCCACTACCATCTGTCATAAACTCCCATTTTTCTGTTCAGCTGAAATATGAGTGTAATACCGATTCCAAAATATCATAATAGTTTCTGTGTCCCCTTTGTACTGCAGATAACTGCAGAGGCATGCAAATCTTTCTTAGGGTTGCCAGTACCTTTATCAGTCTTCAGAGTCAAGAAGAAAAGCTCGTCTTCTAGAATGACCCGTGACAACCTCATCTTTATCACTGGGACAATTTTCAAATTACGTATGTGCCTTCCAGTTCCAAGGCAATTTTATATCTCCTAAGTTTTGCAGTGGGATTTGGAAGCTCAAATATTTCTATTCCTGGCCTAGACATTGTAAAATGTAATAGAAGGTCATCCTTTTCTTTGTCTCAGTTTCCTCTCAATGATGATATTTTCTCAGTAGGTTTTGGCTGCTTAATTTTTTCAAAAGATGAGCCAGAAACAAATGCTGATGTGTGACAAGCCTAAAATTCAGAATGCTTTCTGTAGAAATAGAAATTATATAGTCCATTTTAGTTAATCTGTCCTTACTACTTTTGGTTTTCCCCATTTCTTGTTACTTGACATCAACATTGTAATTTCTTTGCTATAATGATTGTCTTGGGAGTAAGTGGTAACTTCACCTGTATATTCGCTCTCTAGGGGATGATGCATCAGACACAAGTTGAGGTGGCTTGGAACCAAAGAAATCTCTTGGCCTGTCTTAGCCAATCATGGATAACTAAATGAAAATGTAAGCTTAAAAGAAATGAGTGGCACAGAGAAAACATAAACCAGGTTCGTACATCTGGGACATGAGTTTGAAATGTAACCAATCAGAAATGAATGACATTTGTTCCTGCTTGCTGACTCCAGATAGTCTTTGGGGAAATAAGACACATCTAGTCTTTCAATTAGTAGGATAATCTCTGCAGATGTCACACCAAACAAATTCAGCGACATTTCAGAAGAGGTCAGTAGAGTAAAAGAAATCATTATGTCAGTGGTCCAGCAAAAAAACTAAGGGATTGTCTTTGAAGTGGGGTCATAGCAAATTAGCAAGTTCTGCCTGGAATCACTTTGATGGCTTTGAGAACAAAGCTGTACTGTCCTCTTTGGTGGCTGAATTTCTGCAACCATTTATAAGTGCATCATGACTGCAGTAGAACAAAAAATTGTTATTTTAGGCTTTTTCATTCCCAAAGTGTCCAACCTCACATGTGTCTGTCGGACAGTGGCCTTTTGTAGTCACAGGCTTCAGCAGAGAAGTGACCAGGTGGCCCAAGTGATATGTGTATTTGCCTGCTAACAAATATGCCCATGCTTCCCAGGTTGTAAGGACACATTCTGGTTGTTATTAAGATAGATTCAAAGTCAAACTGATGCATAGAAATGAAATGAATGATAACTTATTTTTTCTGAGCATAACAGGGTGAATATTTGCTGTAAATTATGTTTGTCACAGGCCCAGAGTCTTTTGGCAGTGACTTTGAGTTTGGATGGACTGGATAAACAACTTGTTAAACAAATGGTTTTCAGTCTGCATTTTGCAAATTATTTTGATTATTCAGTATTGTTTGCATGATTAGCAAGTTACATCGTTTTATTATTTCTGTTCTCTGATTGGACTTACTTATTCAGGGGAATAAGTAACTCATTCTATTGCTATTGTTGGATTTCAGTCTAGTCCATGATACTGGTATTATCTTATTTTCTAGATAGAACTGTACTTGCAAAGATACCATGTTGTATTCAGTAATTCAGCCAAATTATTCTCTACAAGTACCATTGACAATTCAGTTACTAATCAATGCTAACTTAGATAAAATGCAAATTTTGGAACAAATATACACGTGCATATGTGCACACCTCCCCCTTCCTATCCCCAGATACAGGATCTGATTAGTAAATCAAGCTGTTAACATCTCATTATTATCAAAAAAGCAGTGTTTCCATATAATTAGGCAGTAGCAAGTCAGTCATAAAACCTGGCTTTTATTTTTACCGTCTGTGAAAGTTATCACAAAATAGCAAAGATCAGATAAATCTGTAGAAGCTGATGATATATATATCTCCTAATAATTTAGCTTCAAAATATTTCAAGTAAGCTGGAGATATCAAACTTAAAAAATACTGAGAATATGCCAAATTTGTTCTTGCCCATAGCAAGGAGTTTGGTACTGATTATCTTTAAGGTCTCTTCTAACCCAAACCATTATATGATTCTGTGCTTCAGGAAAACTGTGCTTTAAGAGAAGGAAAATTACTGGAATTTAGTTTTGTGGAGAACGAGTGAGGTTTGTTTTCTTCTATGCACTTTTTCTACATGATCTGTGTCATTATATATGTGTAATTCTTTGGGCTGCAGCAACAGAGTCTGCCTGCCAAGTCTTTTGAAACAGTAGCAGTAATCTTTCCCTGCTACTGGCCCATCTGATGTTCACAGAGGTCACTGCCTGCTCATCATGAAGGCAAAACGGGGCATGTATTTATCTTTCAGATGCTGAGGTTCATAGTCCAATAACAGCTTGGGGTCTGTACTCTAAATTACACACTTGAGGTGCCATCATAAACACCTCTATAAGATGTGGTAACCTCCTTCAGTGGGGTGGGACAAATAACTGGGAGAAGTAATCTCTGCAGTTGTCCCAGAAGGATTAGCAGAGATGTTTTATGGCAGCCTGTATTTTTCAAGTCAGTTATTAGTAGCCTGCTGGATTTCATGCATGTGAACTTTTACCGTGTTCATCACTTTATTTGGTCATTTAGTATAAAGATGAGCTGAAATGAGGGATGGATTCTATAGCCATGTAGGGATGAGAAGATGTGCTTTTCTTTCTCTGCTCATGATTTGCTTCTTGTTTGTAATAAATCTTTTTTTTTTTTCACAAGGCATCAAGGCGTGGGTTGGGAGAATCACATTGTCCTTTTACAAGCTAGAAAGAAATTTTAAAAAAGATTCATGTGTTAGTAGAGAGAGACCTGGATCAGGTCTTCATCCACCATCACAGTCAGCAAAGGGGTACATATCAGACGTTCCATATCAAACGGCCTAGATAACCGGGATGACAACCTGATTAGTGGGGTTAATGGGAGAATCAAAGTGAAGAGGAGGTGGTATGTATAAATGATTCTTTACTTGAATACAAATAGGATCATACTTCTCTCTGGCATGCTTGTAAGCATAGTTTTATCCTGCATGATTTTAACACACTACACAAACCTTGTTGTAGACAAATCAGTCACTAGGTGGATCTCTCTCTCTGTGCACTACAAGGATTCCTGAATCCCCCTCACAGAGTGCTGTGAATGTTTCAAAAGCTGTGGATCCTTCATCTTTCCATTTCTTCCATTACTGTTTGAGTCATGTATCCCAGAAGCAGCATTGCATAGCAGTACCACTAGTAGTGAATCGTCACCAGCTGTTCTGCTAAGCTAGGTCATGAGTGAATGTTACGAGTTTAAAGTTAGCCTTAAAGCCCCCATACAGCACCTGCAATCTCATTGTTTGATTTCAAAATTCATGTAGAATACCCAATACAGACAAAGGAAAGAAATGAGATGAGAAGGAATGATGTGATTTTATTGTTAGCAATGGGAAATACAAGAATCTAAATTTGACTGATAAGTTTATCCTTACTGTGATGTTCATGTGAAGGCACAAAGGAAACAGTGGCAAAGCAAAGGTGGATGAAAAAAGTTGGGAAGGAACATTGTGCATGACAGGAAAGTTGAGGGAGGAAATTAAAATAAGTGAGTAAAGTGAGAGATAAAAATTGTGTAGTAATGTACCAGGTGCTTATGTTTTGCTCTTTACAATAGGAGCATCACAACCATTGCTGATTTGTCTTCATAGTTTTTGGTGATGCAGAGGAAATACTGTCTCTTTCTGCAGAACACAATCTGGCACGTGAATGGACTGAATGACTTGGTGGATGTCAGTGATAGAGCTGGCATCCATGACTATATGACATGACATCCATGACAATACTAGCATCCTAAAACTCTAATTTCAAATATGTGAGCTAGTAAATGCTGAGAAGACACCAATGCAAAATTATTGTTTATGTCATTGTCCTCCCTGATCTGGGCGTTAGGTATTTCTGATCCTGTATCTCCTCTACTAAATACCCAAAACCTCAAGATAAATAAAATTCCTTAGGTTTATGTGTACTGCATAACTGAATACTTGACTGATGAGCCCACATATTCAAAATGGCTCGGAACCCAAGCTCTTTTGAATGTTGCCTTAGGCATTTAATTGGCTATGTGAGAATTAAGTTGTTTTACATTGGGATCAGTCATAAATTCAACACATTTGGCAATTTTCTCCCTCAAAATTCTTCTTAAAATCTGAAGTGACGTTTATCAAAACCAGTTACATAGGCTCAATTATAAGTAACACCAAATGTGAGTCATCAGTAGGTGCAGTCAGCTAGGCTGACTCTGCAAGATAATGTTAGAACCCAAAACATTGATCAACACATCACTCACCAACACAAGTTATGTTTCACACTATTGAATTTACCAGGTCATATTTGCTATGCTGCAGCTCTGCAAAGTGGAGTTCTGCTAAGTACTGTAAACATGCCTGTAGGCTCCTGTGAACCGAAATCCCTTGAAAATGGGATGAAGAGCCAGATTTTCTAAAAATAAAGATAAATTACTAGTAGGATGTTCAGTGGGAGATATCACACTTCGCAAATTACAAAAACATTCTACAAGCCCAAAAATATCCTTAATTCTCTTCCTCTGTGCCTAAAAGAAAGACACTTAAAGGATGCACATCTGAGCTTATTTGTTAGGAAAATTACAGAAACCTTTCTTTGTAAAGTCTTCAAAAGCAAGGAACGTCACTGACAATCCTGTCCTTTTTCATAAGTGCAAATATAAATCTGCAGTTGCAGGGCAAACCACAGTTCACTCTGAACATTAAAAAAGATTTCATACTGTGCTGACAAAATAAAGGTAGCATCCCAGACTTCTTGCTGGAGAGTTTAAACAAAGTAGCATATATGAAAAATATTGAATAGTCAGTATCGGATTTTTAAATCAGGAGCAAACTAAGTCCTCAAAGAAGAATTTCCTCCAAGCATAAACATCAAAGAACTTTTAATAAAAATATGACATATGACAATCTCCCTTGCGAAAGCAGCAGCCAGCTTGCAAGTCTCTATTTCCCTTATCTGATAAGCAGTCTCAATGACTTTTCAGTGAATAGGGATGTTTCATACACGAATGACATTTAAAAGAAATCAAGCTAAATTATTAGAGGCCTCTAAGTTGTGAAAAGAGTTGGATTTTACTGATTAAGTGCTTAATGTTATAAAAGTGGAGAATGCTATAGAATAATTTGCATTGTGAAAGCATAACAAAGAGCAGTGCCTTGCACCTTAAATGTGCTTATAAATTTTTGAGTTCTGAGGCTGAGCTAAACTTCAGGAAAGACAGTGATGTGAATCATATTTTTTGTTTGCATAGGAATCTAGCTTCCAAAGGGTTTGGGCTTTTGTGGATTATTTCATACTAACTATATATTTAAACATGCTTGTATTTTTTTCAGAATATTTGTATATAGTCTTCCTTTTTCTGATAAGATAAATTAAATATAAAAATAATAAACATTTCAATAAAAAATTGTTCTGACCTTATGGAAAGGGGGATTGCTCAGGGGAGATCACCTATCAGCAGGTACTGCTATTAAGTGTGTTATGTGTGTCTCGGGTCAAGTCCAGAGCTCTGCTAAGGTTAGTAGAGGTGGTCTTGGATCTCTGCTGCAATGGAATAGGATGTACAAAACAGTAATTTTCATTTAAATGTTGCATTGACCCAAGCATTAATAACCATTTACCTATGAAGTTAGACACATTTTTATTTGGTGAGTACAGGTAAAGCCTCAGTTAGTGGCACTTGGAAAGTCACTGGTCCTAAATTTTCTTCCTGAAGAAAAATTGCTGTCAAGAAAACCTATGGAGGAAAATGTTAAAATTATTTTCTCTTTCCAAGTGATGAAAAAGTGCTATGAAAAAAATCTGAATGTAACTTCCCAACTGCACACAAACAGAATTAGTTTCTGTCTTCATGCACTTGACATGAGAACCAGAGAGACGGTTACTTTTTCATGAAGCTGTAGAAAGATGATTGTTTTTCTTTTAGTTGTCACTGAGTTTTTTTACTGAGTGACTATAATGTTAATTTCATTTCTAGGATGAAATCAACTGCATTGAATATTTAAAGGGAAGAAAATAGTAAGGCGACAGCTGAATCAATAATTTCCACAAATAATTTAATTGCCATTCACTTTTTTCCTTTTTGTACTTCCAACTGTGAATGGACGCAAAATCAGAAAAAAGTAATTGTTTTACTTTTCATATTTCTTTAGCACTTTTGAAGGATCGACTTACAGAACTCTTTGGTGTTGAACAATTGTGAAAAAAACTGTTTTCCAGTTATTCTTTTTTGTCCTCTTTTGGCCACATGTAAAGAATATGCTCAATTACAGTAAGAACAACATTTCACTTTTATTTTTTTGATATGAGGCTACAGAGTAAAAGGTAAAGCACTCTTAAAACTACTTAGCGAACCTAAAAATTCACATCCCGTGTTGCAGTTATAAAATAAAGTAGTAGAATACAAAGGCAAGAGAGACTGAAAAAACTGATTTGTTCCTTTATCTTCTGCTAGTACAAATATGACTGCAGCATATTTAACAATATTAACAAATCTTTTCTAAAAAGCAAATGCCAGCCTTCAATTTACAGTTTCAACCTTTAACCTCTAGTCGTATCAAGGATAACAGCATATCTTACAATTTCTTCTCTGGTCCCAGATAAGTAATGATTGCCACCAGAATCATTAAGCAAGTTAAAGCATTTAACTTCATTGTAGTAGTTCTTGTTAGTCAGGCACGTTGTGCCATTATCAGACCTTTTACATCAGTAGAAACAATTGATAAATCTGTAATAATTCTGTGTCTCAGAGATTGGATAATGATCCCTTGTAATTCTGTGACTTGACACACACAAAGTGTTGCTTTTCAGTGTGTAATTTCTCATTTCAGAGAACGTTAACCAGACTGAAAAAAACTCCTGCTTTCATACAATCTGTTCAGTGGAATGTAAATGAATGTGGGGAACAGTTTCTTAATAAATGAGCCACCATTGTGATTATTTTCAGTAACATTTGCTGTACGTAATGGTACCATCCATCTAAGGATTTCTACATTTATCCTGTTTATAGGATGGTTAAAACCTTTATGGAGGAATCATTAATTTACTTGCAAATGTCACTAACTTTGAATGCTTTGATCATTCCAAGATTAGCCCAGCCCCTGTCATCAGTAGTCTCTGATGAGTTCAGACTGATTTGCTTTGTACATCAAAGGCATAAAAGGAACACTTGGAGTCTCAGTCTTTTTGGCTACACTTCTGAAGTCTCCTGAATACACATGAGCCATTTTGTTACAGGAGAATGAAAAGCAGAGGACCATTGTGCATATGGTGGACAATGTGCTTCTGAATTCACATTGCCTTTCATCAGAGACTCGGAGTGCCTTTGCAGTGTCCCCATGGGCGAAGTTAATAGGTCATAACCATAATGATACTCATTAATATTAAAAAAGGAATGAGCTCCTCAGACATCCCAGTATAGGTAGTCAGCATTGTACCCTGTGTATCGCAAGGCAATGAAATGCAAGTAACTGCAAAGTAGACAGTTCTTACTTGTTGAAGTCTGTGAAGAAAGTAGATGTGTCGTACAGAACTGAGATTAGTGATCTTCTTTGTCACAGGCATTTGTGTATAATTTTTTAATATTTTTTCATCTTTGTGATTTAACTATATTTGTAATTTGAAAGTATGTGTAGAGGAAAAAGTAACAAACTGTACTCCAGAGTGTTTAATGACATTCTAAACAATAGCTGTCTTTATGTGAAACGTGCATTGAAAACCACTTTGAATGACCTGGTTTATCCTGCAAATCAGCCTATAAATTAGATACAGTTTTTCTCTATTTTTTTTCATGTACTATTTCTTAAAAAGTTTAAAAAACCTTCAGTTTTCAAGCATTACTATGGATAGTGTTCCATATGTTTATACAACAAGCATCTGAGTCAAGATTTTCAAAAGTGATGCTTGAAATTAGCATCCTGAATGACTATTATAATTCCTAATAGGCACTTTGATTTTCTAGAATTGCTGAGTAGTTTCCTTTAAAGAAGCTTTATTCAGTAATGAGGTTATTAAATAAGAACTTAAAAGGTTCTAGGACACATGAAAAAACAATGAAATATTTTGTATAACTGACATATTGTAAGGCAATAACAGTAAGACCACACTAGACTTCACAGAATAGAAGTAATGATAGTAGAATCATGGAATCATAGTGATCAGTGAAGTAAAAACATGAAGTGCAGTGAAGATAAAACAGAAGAGCTTCATAACACTAGAGTCTGTTGAAGGCTGAAAGCTTCTGGTGGACAAAGGTTTTATAAAGCAATGTGGCTGAGAACAGCTCTGATATTTGTTTGGATGCACAGAGGCATCAAATCACAAATAGACGAAGCTTTGTTTTACATGGTACAGATTGCGTTCAGGATGCTCTACAAATAGCTTTTTAAAAATTAACATCAGTTTGACTCTGGTATTGTGCATGGGCTATTGAATGGTCTTTAGAGAATGGAAAATCAAAACAAGGTAGAGGCTTTCTGGGAAGTGGTTAAAAGAGTATTAATTAGAGGTAATGAGGTGAAAGTGAGAAAAAAATGCACGCAGTGAATGTAAAATTCAAATGAATATTACAGTAGGAAATAAGCTGCTCACTGTTTGGGACCTCCACAACTGGTTTCAGATGTCTGGGTCATTGCGATTATTCTGTTTGTTGCTATTATTATAGTTCCTGGAGAGTGTGTGTAATATTCAGCCTTTTTATTTGGAGAGAGTACAGATTTTATATATTGTATTGAAGGAGCACTCTGGAAAGATGGAAGGGAGGGCAGAAAGAGAGGGTGTGATAAGACTGGTATTGAAGAAGACATGAAAGGTATACCTGGAAAGAGCAAGTAGTCTCTCTAACTCCTGTCATTCACTGTTTACCCAAGCATATGGGTAAGTTCTCATATGACTGAGAACTATTTGGTACTGATAAAAAGGTGGATGAAGTTACCTATTTGGCTATTGCCTGCTCTCATTTTTACATTATTTTCACATGCTATTCTCCAAATAGAAGCTGTGAAGAGAGCAATTATATGGTTTTTTCCACATTAACTAAAGTCTTTTCAACCAGAGCACAGATGGCCTTCTACCAGTCTCCAAACAGTGCTCTACATACTGCACTCCCATGGGCCAAAACATGTGCTGCTTGAAAAGACTAGTTTTCAATAGGGAGCACATGCATTAGATTGTAGTAGCTCTCTGGAGTGTCAATACATGTTTTGGATGCTTCATAAGAGAGAATTTTTAGGACAATTTACTATCTTTGTCAAGAATTAAAGTGAGCTTTCTGCTGCATTTAATGTTCAGTGGGATACTACCCTAAATGCTACAGATGTTTTGGTAATTTCAGGCATAGAACCTGCCTCTCCTTTCCAGAACCTCTGATCATCTGTTAATCTTTCACACTTTTACAAACATTGACATTTAAGTGGAGGGTTTCTATCAATGTCTTTAAAAAAAAAAATAAAATCAACAAAAGGACGTAGCATCTCCATCTGGTCTCTCTTCGCCCACATCCTTCGATGGCTACGTACACGTGGATGTATGGACATGCAGACATGCGTGTGCACACACCAACACACGTGGTTTTCACACCTGAAATATGTAAAAGAAATTAATAAGCATCCCATCCTAGAATTACAGTGAGTTAACTTTATGGCAGCAAACATAGATATCGTATACATTGACAAAACTGCTGCTGAAAAATATTAACTTTACATTCAAACCAGAATTATTACTCTTCAGCAACTCAAAATGGGTTTACTCTTAAGTGTCATTGAGACTTTAGAAAACCCCTCTGGAATAAAGGTTTGGGAACCTAATTTTCAGTTCTTCATGATTACATTTTTAAATATCTGAAGAAGATAAATGCAGGAAGATGTTAATATTATGAGAGAAAAGAATGCATTATATGTCTTCAAGTTCTGTATGTGGTTAGGCATCTTTTACTGTGTTGTGTTGTCACAGCTGAGGTCATACCATGTATGATGCTGAGTTATGATTTGTCAGAAGGAAGTGATTGCTCTTTACAGACAGTTCAATTTAAATCTTTGCCCTGTTACGTAGGTGATTTCTATCATTATTTTTTGTGCCTGTGTGTACGCGATCTCTACAGGATGCAAAATGTTTTAAAGTTGTGGGAATTTTCTGGCACAGAAGCATTTAGATAGTGTGAGTTGTTCTGCTTGTTTAAAGCAAGACATTTTTTGATTGTTTCCATGATGATTGGATGCATCATTAACCCCTTTATTGTTGACATCCTACAGAGACCTGATATGTGGTCTTAATTATTTTAAAAGACAGTTCTTTGTTACTTAGCTGGTGATTAAAAGTAAATTAAAAGATGGCAATGGCAGACTGTTGTTGTTCATTAGCAGATCTAAAAACCTAATCATCTAGTAAGGGACTAATTTTCACATAATTTTTAAAACAATAAGTACACTGATGTAGGAATTATTTGTGCTGCTTCTACCAGTTAATTAACCAAATCACCAGAGAGGGAGAGTGTGAAAGTGATTATTTTCTATTAATCGAACTGAGTAATCTAAAATAGGAATCCCAGTCAAAGCTCTTAATAATATTCCTCTTAACAATTAGATGAGTTTGAACTTCAAGTGCTGAACAATATTGAGGATTCTAGCAAGAGAGAATGGGAAGGGCAAAGGCAAGGGCAAGAAACCCAAAACACTCATTCATAATTTTGCAGAGACAAAAGATGAATTATGCTGCAGGAGGCAGTGATGAAGTATAATCAAGAACTCAGCCATAAATTGCAGAGCTACAGGAAAGAAACCATTTCTAAAGAAATATTAATTAAAATGCCTTAGTTTAGAAATAACAAATGCTCAAATTTGTTGCTTCAAGTAAACCTCTATTTCTCAACACTAACTGTAGGTATTGTTTATCCTCCCCTTTGTTCCCCCTACATTTTCAGTCTTTCATCTGTCAGATGGTGGCCAAGTGGGTAAATACAACAGTGATTGTTGAGGTTGCAGCCCTGCAACCCTCTCACACATTTCTAGAGTACCTGGCAGCTAGGATAGCTGATATTGAAGAACTCTCATTCCTATGGAGGAAATCCCTTCTCTTTGAAAGAGCTGGTATTATTGCAGAGGTTGTGGTATAAAGGCAAACCCCAAACCCCCCTGCTTAAATTCTTTAAGTCTTTTCTCACATCCTATAAAATATTTTGTGTGACTCAGTAGTTCATTCAACTTTCTGTCTCAGTCTATACAAGATACAGGTATGTTAAACTTTAAAAGTTAGTGTTCCATCACTGAACACAATGCGGTTTGGTAGCATTTCTCTCATGAGTAGGAGAACCTGTTTTAAGGAAAAGAAAGGCCATTTTTGAGGTCTACATCTTGTATCTTCCTGCTTGTGACTGTTCCTTTACTACGAATCTGTTTCTGTTTCTTCCATGGTCCTGGTTTAAGTGTCCTGACTATAAGCAGTTTGCTAGAAAGTTTCTAAAAAATCAAACCGAAGGGTCAGTAATGCACTGTGAGCAAAAGGGTTCCTCCAGTCAAGTGAATAATAACTGATGGTGTCGGTCCAGCTCTGCTGCTGTAAATGCACTAACTTCTCCGGGAGGGGGAAAAAAAAAAAAAAAGAAAAAATATAAAACCTATAATAAGCTGAGAATTTTATCTGGAGTAGTAAAAAGAAAATTCTAACGTGATCCTCTCATGTATAATTCCATGGATGATACATGAGAGGATCACATTAGAAATACTATATTGCCTGTTCTACATTATTGTCTCAAATAACTAGATGTGTTTAGGTTCATGTCTTTTGTTCTTTATAATTCTATTAGCTAATGATTTATTCACCTATGTATAGTGTGTAGATTAAAGTTTGCATTTGTACATTTATCTATATTTTGATATGTCTTACTAGTATATCTTACTTTTGCTTTGTTTGTTATGAACATAAAAATTAATGGGAAGATTTATTATAGAAGCATATACTGATTGTAATAACCTTGGCTTCATTCTACAACTACACTAGGATCTTTAAATGCCTACCGATTTCCTTACTTGTGTAATCACAAACAGTATATTTATTTTTATTTATGGAAGCTATTTGATAGAATTGGTTAGTGCTCAGCCTTAAATAAGTTTTATATGAAAGTAACAGGCTGCGTCAGTAAAGAAAAAAATGATCAAATGGTAACCTCAGTATAGAATAGAAATATATGTGAATCTAACGTAAGGAATGTCCCAAATAATGAGGGTCATTAGTAGGATGTTATAAGTGCTTTGTGACCATGAGTAATGCAGTGATGTAAGTACTTCAGTAATCACGATGTACAAGTTCTCAATAGAAATTATTGTTAGATCAGTTTTAAATGGGAATCAGTTGCTTTAAATACCTTGATTTTTTAGATTATATATCTGAGAAAGGATAAACTTTTTAATTTTTGTTCCTGCTTTTAATCTTGGTGTCAAAGAAGGAAAAGGGTTAACTTGGGGAAAGAAATCCTGTGTGACCTTCCAGGTTATGCCACTGCCATGGCAAAAATTATTCTCTCAGTTCCTCTTTTACTTTTTATCCATCTAGATGGGAAACTCTTCAGCTCTGCAAATGAGAAACCTCAAATCTGAGTTGGTAAGAACATACTGTTCCACCTCAAATAAACTGTGAAAATCAGTCTGTCCCACCTCTTATTCACTGTGTGAAAAGTCACACATGGAATTGACACTGGGGAGTGTCTCTCAAAAAGGACAAATTACAGCAGTATCCCTTGTGTGGTTAACCACTTCTTTTGCCCGGGAAAAAAAAAAAAAGCAAAGGAAAAAGATGTTACTCTCCGTAATTTCTAGGCCTGGTAATAGGGAGAGGTGTTGAAACACAAGGCAGCTAAATCAATGAGGAAAGAATTGCTGGTATTATCAAAGTGATTTGCCACGGGAGAAATGCTACAACGTGAATGCTGCTTAGACATCTGTTTGCAAGGTTGATTCTGCAGGAATTTTAGGCACAAGCCTTTACTGACTATTCCTCTTACGTTAGCTCACACCAAATAGCCAACTTGCAGGCCCACCTGGTAAGAGAAATCAAGCTCTCTCCAACTTTGCTGCTTGAAACAATAAATGTTTCAGAGGCACCTTTGCCCTGATGGTCCTCTGTGACGCTCTAGGCTCTTTTCTGTCTTTACTCTTTTGTAGGCAGGTGCAGAAGGGCTATATATATGAGAAGTTTTTCTTAGTGTTTATTCTTGTGCAGGTGAGATTAACCACCTTTCAGGATACTGAGGAGTTCTGCACTTGACGCTGGACAACGAATGAATTGGCCTCTTTTGAGGATCTTTGTATTAATCTTGGTATTGCAGTGTGTTCAGGCTTATCAATGGACAAGCTCCAACAGTAAAAAATGTGGTTACATAAAACACCAATTTACATAATGGAAAACAGTTACAAAAGTTAAAGAACAAATTGCAGCATTAAGATTATAATAAGTCACACCAATCTTATTTGTTGCTATAAAAACCCAGCATTATTGCAGGAATGGCTAATTACTTTCTGCCGCCTCCCCTTTGGCTGGCTCTGCACTGAGAGTTACAGCTTTCGTGATCTGACCATTAGCCACGGCTGTTAAACTGTCAGAGGGTTAAATATGAGTCTGGCTCAGAGAAGCTGCTATAGGCAACTTCTTTTTTTCCTAGCATGGTAGAGCATGAGGTATTTTCCCCTTCTCTTATGCCCTTGAATTCCTGAGACTGCCGTGACGTAGAATATTAAAGTGGAAACTACAGCATTTCCTCTCATCTTCTTCTGTACTGTCATTTTATTACCATTTCTATTATGTGTGTTAATTAACACTTCTTTTGCTTTAGGCTTCAAACTACATTCTCTTGTTGCAGCATTTTGAAGACACATTTTGGTAAAGCTTTATATTTCATATCATAAGAAATATTAAATATATGCTCTGCTTAATAGATTCTTTTTCTTTCTCTTTGAACATCATGTAGAAACAAAACAGATGGCAAAACTGGAAACAGGATGTTTCTCTTGGGGAATACTATGGTTCAAATTCACTGTTAATTTCAGGGTCTCCTGGGATAATCCCTTTTTTTTAAAAAGTACAAGGACAAGTTATCCTTAGAAATAATAGGAGGAAAATTGCAAAGAGTCTAAGAGGAAAAATCTCTCTGTACATTTTATTTGAAGCCTGTTGGATTCATGCCATGGGGAATAAGTTGCAACTGGAATTTTAAAAAGCCTGGATTGTTTCAGGATACTTGCAGCTCTTACTAAAATAACATTAATAAAATTTCATGGTTCAGAGCCTTCACTGGCCACAAAAGGAGTCAAGAAAGTATTTCCCTCTTAACTACACAATAGCATAATTGGCTTAGGGCTTTGGTGGAGACCTACTATCCGCACACACGACAACAGGTAGCAGACTATTTACTGAAACGGGACTGGAGGGACCAGTCGCATAGTCTGTCATTGTTTGAAGTCTTTATGCTGATGTAAGGACGTATTCCTGGAACTCAGATATCCTATGTTATTATTTTATTATTAGCTCTTTTTCTATTACCCAGACTACAGGTGAACTGAAATTCCACGGTTTTTACTTTGTGATGCTCTTGGTAAAATTAATCCCCATCTTTGCTTCATCAGCACTATAATCTAAACTCACTTAGGGTACCAGGTGTTCTAAGGTCTGTCCTGGTGTTCTGCTCTGGGAAACTCAGGACTTCATTCATCTACCAGTCAGCAGTGAGCAGGAGCAGCTTAGTTAACACTGACCACAATCAGCTGTGGGTGGTCTGCTCCCCTGTGTAGGCCTGCGAGGGCTACATAAAAGTGGAATCATCTCAAATAAGTAGAGTTTTGCAAGAAAATAACACTGCAGGGAGAAAGCTTTCATATGGCACTTAGTTGGAATCTGCATTTAAACAATTCTGAGAACCTGCTGCCCTATCCATGGATTGTTTATGGTAGAGAAATAGGACATTAGGATCTCAAGCTTTTGGGAACATCAGTTAATAAGTAAATTATTAATCTGACTGCTTAGGCAAGACTCTTAGGTATTCCAGAGGAAAGTATTTTTTTTAAGATGGCTGGAGGTGTAAGCGAACAAGAAAATCTGCTACATTACCCAATTAAATTCTCTAGATATCATGCAGTTAATTCAGGGAAGCTGTATAATGCATACAATACTTTTGTGCAAAAAAACACCCCAGAGCATTTTCATCACTTTTCTGATGCTTTTCCCCACCTTATATCTTTCCATTTCTCTCAGTTGCTCTGATTTTAATAAATGGGGTTCATCTAAACAAAATATACCAAACTCATTTATATACACGTGCAGTTGTGCTGCTTCAGTCCTGAATAGTCCATGTGGCATGGAACAACTTTCAGTGCACTTCCCAGAGTTAGCCATAGCCTCTTGCATCTGCTTTGACTGCCATCATTCTTCATGTTGTTTCCAGGAGTCACCCTGCCAGCTGTCCCACTGCTGTGTGCATTCACAAGGCTGACAAGCAACTGAACTGTTGCACATTTTATGAATGAGCATCAACTTAGACTTGGTGGCACTTGCAAAAGAATTCAAAGGACAGGGAAGACTTTGTTCAAGCACTGACATGTCTTTCAAAGGGCAGCAAAGCAATTTTCCCTCCCTCTAATCCCATCAACCAAAACCAATCAAATCAGAACTATAAAACAAAAACATATCTGAAATAAATGTTCCATGGCTTACATGCCAATAGTTATTTGTTTTTAATTCAAAATCATGATTTCAGTTAATTTGAGATTTTTTTTTTTTACATTTTCAAGACATATTTTTGAGTAGCACAACATTCTCATACAGTAATTTAGAAAAATCCTAAAGGGAGGATGTATTGATGGTTTTAAGGTTAATGACACCTTTAGTCTATTGGACTCTACGAGGCTCCTCCTAGGATTTTCTCTTGCAGCAATTGAACTCATCTTTCATGATAAGGACAGAACTCCCAGCCCACTACTGTATTGACCTTGGTTTATTCTGTACCTTTTAGAGTCAAGGTTTCTGTTTTTCAAGGATAATGAGAAATATAGTGTCTTTAATTTTTCATCAGCATGCATTTTTTTGAAAGCGTGAATTGACTTTTTCATACGTACATATAAACTGTCATGTCTTCATTTTCCTTTTATCTTCATTCTTAACCTTGTTAATGTAAGGAAAAATATGAGGTGTTTCTTATTTAAAATTAAAGAGGAGTGTCATACTTTGGAAGGTAAGAACTTAGTAAGTTTACTTATCAAAGATATATTTGTATAAGCCTAATTTAGGTGCTAATATCACTAGAGACATTTAGGCATCTAAATCCTTCTGACATACCTGTCTGTATGTCTTTAAAGTATTGAGCATGGATATCATTAGAATAAGAGACACCATCCAAACAGTGATTGTCTGTTACTGAGTGCGTTTTTTATTCCCAGAAGGTTAAGGTTGCTCACCTAATTAGTTGGTCACAGACCTGTCAGTTTATAATGTGGTCCAGTTCTTTCTCCTCTCTTTCTGTTGATGTTTTGGCTGTAAAGAAAAACTTTAGTAATAGTGACAGTCTTTGTAGATGCAGCTGATTTTCCTGGAATATCTCTGAATCACTAATACTAGTAACATTTCCCTTGTCATAAGCTCATCATGATTTTCATTTAAAGTCTGTGTCAATAGCAGTTCAAAGATTTGTAATTGGTTATTCTCAAGATATACCTAGAGAGACTATGAAATCTCCGTTGTTTTGGCAATTCTCTGATTTTGAGAATGTCATATTAGTTGATAGTGTAATTAAAAAGCTGGTTTACTGTCCTGTGGGTTCCTGAAATCCTTTATGCTCCTCACAAAAGAGAATCGATCCACCTATGGACCATGACTCTTGCCTCTGACATGATGCTTTTTCAGATTGTCAGCCTTGGGTATAAATTACAAAATAATAAAGTAGATCCTTACATTTTTTTCTCTCTAAAACCCCCTGTAATCTTTCACTCTTATTCTCATATCAAAAAACTTCGCTGCCTTTTTATCAGCAATTTCCTGTGGTTTTAATGATCATAAGAACTAAATAGAACATTTGCACTGAACTTCTTCAAAACATATGGGTTGCAGAATCAGCTTTTAGGTTCCTCTGAAGGGGCATATAATTACCGTGGTGCTGAAGAGGGGGATAAATAAGCCAATACAAGGAAAAAGGAAAGACATTTTTTCTTCTTTGAGGTTAGAGTTGGTCAGGTTTTAAATTTGCAAGCAAACATGTAAGGTTCTCTTCACTATACCTCTCTGGAATAGTACTCCACTGCTTTCTGACTATTTTGTCACATCAGAATAGATGTTAGGAAGACTTGTCTGAATGCAATGCACGCGTTCTTTCAAATATTCCATCTATCTGTCATTTCAATTAGAGTTTGGATGGCTGACTTTTGATTGTTGTACAGGTCTGATGTCTGCTTGTAAAAACTACACAGAGAAATAGCCCTTATTGCACCATGTAGCAGTTGTCAGCTACATTTCTAATATAAACTGATGGAATTCTTGAAGTCAGCGGTCTTTTTTTCTTTGATGAGACAGCAAAGAGCTCATTAGGAGCTTTGTAAACTACTCCTATAAGTTTTAACTCCCCCCCCCACCCCGGTCATGACTAGTGATGCAATCTGATTTTTATTCTGACATAGCTTTCTGCTGCTGGAGCGAGTCTGGTTTCACAGGCCCCAGGCGATGCGGGATGACACCTGATATGATACAGTGATTCCAGACTATGTGATGCTTCAGCTCAACTTCCTGGGTGATCTATGGAGAGGGGCATTGGTGGCAGCTCACTGCGAGCTATTCATCCATCTTTTCACATGGTGGTAGCGAGTTACGATAATAGCTAAATCTGTGAAAAGAATCAGCAAGGATATTACAGAAGACAGAGTGAAGAGGCCCTGGGCCTTTCTCTAGACATCTTGGGACTCATTTTGTTAAGGGAAAAAGAACACTTTTCAGGTTTGTGGTACAAAAATGCAGTATGTTACACATTAAAGGAAAAAGATCAGCTTCTTTATGATAGCTGAAAACACCCCTATGGTGGTGGAAAGAGGAGATGCAGAGAGGTCCCAAAACAAGATGGGGTTAGGTGTTTAGATCTCAGAGGATTTGCACAGCTTTGCCTAACATTTGCATGTCATTGCAGGTAATAAGGAATCTTGTTATTAATTAGGATCAAATAATAATTCCCTCTATCCTGTCATGTAGGCTCAATGTATATATTCCTTCTCTCCCTTTCCCCAGCCATTCCCTTTTCCAGTCAGTACGCCCTGTGAGGCATGCTCACTGGAAAAAATCAACATAATCCATAAATTTACGGTCTCAATGTACAATTTCCCAAAACTGTAGGATTTCTCTCTGTTCATATCCACAAAGTCTTTGACTTTTTTACTTACTAAAAATGGTGGAATAGCAACAGCATTTCAGAGGTTTAGCATTCAGTCATTTTTTTAGTTGGTTATCACTGTTTTTCCTCAGGGAGAGGTCATGACCAATTCAATTGTTGCCTTATTTTACAGTGTTTGAGTTTTATTACACTAAGTCTCTGATATAAATGCGTGCTGTAGATCTCCTTTACAGGCTCCAACACTGGGCCAGCTAGTTTAAAAGTTGTGTCATCTAGATATACATGTAATGTGAGTTAAAAAGGAGCCTAAGTTTCTTAATGACTAAGGATTTTAGAAAATACTCCTCTCTGTTTATTGCAAATTCACAGGATTTACTGAAAATAATCATACTGGCAGACGCTTGGCTGTAGAAGAGTGTAGAAGTGTGCAGAGTGGTCAGAACCAGTCCAGAGCATAGAAACAGATATCATCAGAGAAAATATGATCTCTCACAAAAGATTGACAGAACCAGGTTTATTTAGACAGGAAAATACAACTGGCATGAGAGAGAATACTAGTCTTAAAACGAATAAAGGTTATCATGACAAGGAAGGTAATAAATTGTTCTCAATGTCCATTGCAGATCAGGGGATAGGACAGTAAGTAATGTGATTCTTTTTCAGTGAAGAAGCTTTAGATTGAACATCAGGAAAGAAAAGCAACCAAACTCACTTTTCTAACAGTAACAATAGTTAAGTACTTGGATCTGTCACCCTGGGAGACTGTAGGTTTTTCTACGCAGTGGAGATTTTTAAGAACAGATTAAGGAAACAGCTGTCAGAAATCATTTTGGTATAGCTTATCCTAGCTTGTGGAAGAAAATGGATTTTACGAGGTACCTTCCTGCACCATATTAGAAGACTGAATGACTATAACTGTTTTTCATAGAGAAAGGATATTTTCCTTAAATGATAAGTCAGAAAAAATGAGATTAATTAAAAGAAGAAGCACAAAAAAATCATGGAAGTGTATCTTGCAATTTAGGAAAGAACCTAAAGCTCTTTAACCCTGAAAAAGATCTTTATTTGAAATTACTCTTGCTTTCTTTAAGTCCATCTGGACTTAAACATGAGTAAGGAGTCAAACATTGCAAGTTCCAATATTTTATTGATGCATACTTTGAAAACATGGAGAGGAGGACCATGGAGTCCAGCTGATTATCCTTGATATATTTTTTAAGCAATAAATATAACTGTACTTACACAGCCATGGAGAACATATTTCCAATGTTACTTGAAATTTTTTCATGAATGAAGAAGTAAACTTAGCAGTATGAATACGTATATGTGTCCTTTCCTGCAGAAGGCTTTTCCAAACGCTTGCTTACTTGTAAGTGAAGAAAGATAAAAAGGACAGGGTTTGCAAAATGTTGGGGTGGTTTTTTTTGGTTTTTTTTTTTTTTTTTTTTGGCATTGCTAGTTTTGCAACTGCTTTTTCCTTTATCTTGTCTGCAGGATGTAAATATTCCAAAATCTTTATTACTTTTATTGGAATGAAAATTTCTTTTCATCTTCAATTATGAAGTCACATTTATCCAGAAATATAGTATTACAAATAGAATAGCTGGAAATATCCAGGCAATAATGACAGTGGACTCAGCTCCTCGTTCTGATTTATGCTTATATACTTCATATATCTTCTTCAGAGGTGAATTCCTCTTCAGTGCAGGGTTTATAGCTCATGAGTAATTCATACATGCTCACTAAATTAATTCTAAATTCCAGACATACCTTCCACTCATCTTTGATAAACTCTTTGAGTACTAATCTTCTCTTAACTGCATCGATGTATATGGACTAATTATGTATTTTATGTAGTAATAGCATACAGATACTTTGTGTGCACTTGCATCTCAAGAGTGGCATTAATAACCATTCCATCTTAATAAAAAGGAAAAGATGCTATTTGGTAAGTACTATCCTCCTGCATAATATGAATTTTTTGGAGAATAAGATCCTAATTATAATGATATATTCAATTTGGGACCTGGGATCCTGCTTTGCACATTTTGACTTGATTTGAAGACTGAGAAACCTTTTCATGAAAGGGTGACAAAAAATGTCATCCACAATTACTTTAGGAAAATAGTGCACTCAGAAATTAGGTATGAATATGTGTGCATACACACACAGAACAGGGTAAAATTTTGACTTAAAAAGCATACTGGCTTTATATGCCAACTTCATTCTTTTTACGTTTGATTTCTTCTCTTCCTCCTCTTAACAGCTTTAATGAAATGGGAAACTAATGGAAAATGTTTGCAGTCCTGATTATAGAGCACTGAACAGTGTTAGCCCTGAGCACATGCACAGATGAATCACCACTCAAATGGATCGTTGATTGCTCATGTGGCTTTGTGCAGGTTATGATTTGTGATATCAGGGAGGACCGGAAATAATTTTCAATATATTATATTGCAGTGCACTTTAAATCTGCTGTGGAACAACAAGTCAAGTGTTCTGCTAGCCAGTTGCTATGCCTGTTATTATTATAAACTTTAGGAGGCTTCCTCTTATTCATACCAGTTGTGTGGTTTAATTTAAAAGTAATGCCAGGCATCTAACTTGCTCTTTTAATTTTAAAAGGGTGCTTCTGAAATATGGAGAGAATTCAGTCATTGATTAGAGACACAAATGCAGCATAAATAAACCCTGATCACTGTATGTCTGAAGATTTCTGATTTAAACAGATTTTTATTACATATGCAGTTTCTGAATTACCAAATCATTGTTGATTTCTTGATAAACCATTTTACAGTACTTCTTCTCCAACATCTTTTTTTTCTCCTAGGTGCTGGATGTCTGTTGATAGCTCTGCCTTCATATTAGACAATTTAATTCTATTTAAATAGAATGAACATTTTCTTTAATTATTAAATGTTGCATAATAAAATAGATCTGTTCATAATGATACCTTAGTTCAGAGGATATTTGAAATGATGAAACTCTTTTTTGATGCTCACGATCTTAACTGCTTGCATTCGTAGTGTGTTGCAACTTTGTCAGGATATGACAGACTGTATCCAAGTTTTTGCTGGTATCGCGTTAGACAGTCTGCTTCAATCTCATCAAAGCCGAAGTATAGTTTCCAATTGGTTTTGGCAGGTATATTCACTACAGATGTGTATTCATCACCCTAGAAGAAAAACACAATACTACTGGAAGACAGATGAGCGGATTATATTTCAATTTTCTGTTACAATTCCTCTTCTACTATTGGTGCAAAATACAGTTTGGAGGGTTATGGATATCCAAATGGTGGCATATTATTCTGTGTGTGAGTGTATATGACTGCTTCTTGAATTCATCCTCGCCACAGCTTTTGTACTGAATGCCTTCAAAACAAGAGCCAATGCGGCATCTACCTGCAGCTTTGGAAACCCTCCCAGAATGTAACCTGGTGGGTAAAAGGACAAACTATCTGATTTTATGAGTGCGGCAGGTTATGCTAATGGTACTTGTCTACTACCTGTTTGTAGCATGGCAGAGATTTCAGGCCCACCTCATTTCCTTATCTACATATGCTGTGTTGGGCATATACAAGTAGCTGCCCCATCTGTAGTCATGTTTATTTGTTTTAGAGAATTCAACTGGCATTAATTTACAAAAATGAGGAAGGGTTGCCATCTACAATTATTAATTAGCATGCACATCTGCCGAGAAGGTGTTTCCATAAGCCTGTCTGAAGTACTTTATTGTTGTTGTTTTTTTCATTTGAGGGGGATCAATGCTAATTTTCAGTGTTTACCAGCAATCATAGATGACTCGCAGTTAAAAAGCCATCAGCTCTGTCACATTTTTCAGTGAACAGAATCCCTTTCCAGATGGCCCTTCATTTGGATAATGGACAGCCTAAGGGGATAAAAATGTCACCTGTTGTAGCTAGTCAACAATATTAATAAAAACAGAGGAATAGGCCATTCATAAAACAGGCAACAGTCCAAAAATAATTTCTGAATCGTAGAGTGAATGTTTTTGGTAGCAATCTTGCTTTAAGAATTCAGAGATATCATCAAGTCTCACTGACAACCAGGTGATGTACACACAAGCAAATAATTAAATGACTGTCTTGCAAGGCTCACATTAAGAGAATATAGTGGAGCAAATTGAAGGAACTGTGTCCTCTTTATATTTTTCTATATTTTTAGTCTCAAAGGAAGTTATATGATTATTCCCTGCTTTCCCATTTGGAGAGTTCAGGTTGCTCTGCTTCATGAGGGCTGTCTTTTTCCGTATATTCAGCAATTAATTCAGATCAGGCACAAAATTTTAGACTAAGGTACTTTACCAGATTACACGCTAGGAGGAAAACCCATGTCTTCTTTTGATAATAACACTTATTTTCATTGTATATCCTTCTGCAGAGAAAAAAATCGAACCAAATAATAACTCGTATGTCATTGACCCTTTCTTCATGTATAACACCCAGTCAAGATAGACTCTTGAATGTGTAACAGAAACCATAAAACTTCCATTCACGAGCACAGGAATTTATTTTTTTTAATAAATACTCATGCTGTGAAGTATTTTTAGTAATTTTGCTTGCAAGAGGTTCATGCTGAGTACTCACTTCCATCCCTTTCAAGAAGGCAAATTTGATACCATAAATGTATACTTACTTTTGAAAAGTCATAGCAGAGACCTCTGAAAAGGCACGGAAAGTGAACATGTGAAGTGATGAAACCCATAGCGTTATGCTGAGTTGTTCTAGAGTAACTGAATTCATGTAGTCTGTGTAGTGGTAGTAGTGTCTACGGTTGCCAACAGCTTTAGGTGTAATAAGTTTTTAATGTTTTTTGAAGTTAGAGTCTGTTCATTGGAAGTCTACTTTGCAGGTGCAGAAATGCTAAACATGTGTAGAAATAACCTTTCAACCATCTGGAGAAGAAAGTTTTTTCCCTTGATATTTAATGACCCCTGGTTAATGCAAAAGCACTGTTTATGGGCTCAACTAAGATCAGTAATCAGCTTTTTCTAGGTAGGAGGTAGATTGAATTACCGTAAACTCTGAGTGGTAATGGAAAAAACAGAGTGGAAATCCTCAGAGTGGAAATTGTTTGAAGCAATGTTTTCAGAAAAGAAGAGGAGAAGAAAACCTCTGAGTTCCTGATGGACTTGGGGCATATTTTTGAGTGAGAAATAAGAATAATTGTGTTACAATGCATTTTTATGGCTACATATTTATTGAAACCTACCAGGGGGCCGCATTTTATTTTTGACTGTTTTTCCATTTATTGTTTAAACTCAGTGTAGAGTAGGCAGTTTATTTTCATAGTAGAACCATTTTTCTTCCAATAGCAGGTGAGTGTGGAAATACAACTGCATGACAGCTTTGTAATTTGGTTAGAAAAAACAACTAAAACTATGTATTGTCATCACAACAAGCTGGTAATTCCACTAATTTTTACCTATCTTTGTGCTTTTAGCCAGTCAGGCAGAGTTGGCTGTTTCCCAGAGGAACTGCAACTGGAAGGCCTGATCGCTTGTTCAGAGTCCTTCTTGACACTGTTTTTATGTGTTATTTATAGAAAGACCCACCAATCATATATGTATTATGATCATTATAAGTCATAACGAAAATATATTTGTGATCTTTGCTTATTCTTGTGCTTCGCAGTAGGTAGAACACTGTCTGTGTGATAATAATGGAACACTTCTCTTTCCTATTTTATTACGGGACTGGGATACATGCCTACTTTTGTGGTACTGTAGAGGGGATTATAAATAGATGATATTTATGAAATAAGTAAGTAAGATATATTTTTATTTAAAAAGAGAGAATAACCTATGGAAGTAGCAAATAGAACCTTCAGCTTTAAACTTCTAAGGATTTTAGCATGAACATAGACACAGTAAATTGCAAAGAAATTAACATAGCATACAAACTTCCTGGGAAACTTTTAATATTAATTAAGTAAATTATACTTGATTGGGCAAAATTTTGGTCAAACCAGCTTTTATGTTTTTTTTGAGTAATGGAGAATGTGTTCGTCAAAATAGCAAATACTTTGATATTTTCCTTAAATATTATGTCATGTGAAGTATACTCTATCAGAGACTATGCTCAGTGCTTTGTTTGTTTTCCATACTATTCTGAGTCTCTTCCTCATCTCTAATAAAAAAAAAAAATCTTGCAGAGTATTACAGTGCTAATTTTCCACTTCAAAGTATATTTTCTGTCCTATATCAGAGTACTGTGAAAATAAATAAGTTTAATACATTGTCTAGATAAGAATGTGACAGTAACAGATGAAATTTGTGTCTCATTCTGCTGGTGCCAAAGCACTAGTTATCTTCTCCAAGGTAGGGTTTTGCTTCATATGTATCCACAAAGCCAATATTGTTCCCAAAGAGGCTATGCTAACGTTTATTTCTGTTGTTCAGTATTTCGCAATATTTTAATGTTGTGTCAGCAGTGAAATTCCATCAAATATTTTAAAAGAAAACACTGAGTTAGAATTCCTCTCCATTCCTCCAGCACTTCTCTGGAGTTTAGGTGTGCATTTGTTGCACAGATGGTGCAGCAGCAATATCACACAGTGCTGTCAGATCCCCAATATACATGGTGCAACACCATGAGTGCAAGATAAATGAAAGCCTGAGTTTCACATTTCCCAGTGTTTTAGGGATTAATTCCATGCTTTATTGATCCACCGATGCCTCCTAGAAAACTTCAAAAAAATTGTCTCTATGAGAATATAATTCTACATCTGTGGTATAGTAGGTGGTGTCTTAGTTTAATAATTTTTCATTACTATTGACATTTCTTTGACTTTATGTGATATGTTTTATCCTGAGGAGTTTATCAGTCATTGCGTCTGATTCTGTTAGATACCGTAGTCATGGTTTGTGAGGTCAGAGTCTGCCACAATTTGTCTCTGATCTGTTACTGAGCAAGGGTTTGATTTTGTTAGCCTTTATATAATCTTCAGAATAAATATTTGGAGATGGTTTTTAGTTGCCCATATCTTTTAGAAGGTTCATATACATACTTATTGTGTCTGCATATATATGATCAGTAAATATTAGTTATTTGGTATATAGCCTATTGCACAATGGCTAATACAGCCACAGTGATTTGTTATGATTAATGGGTTAAGCTTTGCACTTTTCCAAAGAAGTAATGTATAAGAACAATATGAACTTTTCTCGCTGGATAAAATAGACCTGAGTGGCCTGCTCATGCATCTGCCTGACCTTTATTGGAATTATTTTAGTACTGTAGTGTTAATTCTATTACTTTATTTGTCTTATCGTAGTTTAGTAGTTTCTAAAAGCATTTATGCATATTCATAGTGAGAGACCCTCACCTTGCAAAGAATTCAAGTTAAATGGCCAAAGGAAAAAAAAAAAAGGAAGTTACACTCTCTGCTATAACAGTAATTGAGTTGCAAAAAAGTAACTTGTCCAGGTTATACAACCATAGAATCATAGAATCATAGAACAACCAGGTTGGAAGGGACCCATCGGATGTTCTAGTCCAACCATTCCTATCAAACACTAACTCGAGTCCCTCAAGAGACAGTCAACAAGGCTTGAGGTACAATACAAGAGGTGTTCATCCACTT
Organism: Coccyzus lansbergi; assembly: GCA_033558105.1. NCBI lineage: Eukaryota > Metazoa > Chordata > Aves > Cuculiformes > Coccyzidae > Coccyzus > Coccyzus lansbergi. Next base: position 1,591,262 of record JAUMJK010000760.1, on the reverse strand, counting down.
CTAGGTCACAATATACCTGCTGAGAGCATCCAGTCTTGGCATTAAATGGAGAAAACACACAAATCTTTAAGCAAACTGAACTAATTCAATGTGGTTTACTAAGGCTCACAACGAACCTATATCTAGTTTAATAAGTGATTTCTTATCTGCAAAGTACGGTACCTTCATTCAGTTCATCTCTGATACTATTGACAAGAATTTGTGTATATACAGTTTTTATAGATGTATATTTATTTTGTGCTGCCATCCTGTAAACAAGAAAGAATGGTAACAAATAATTATGAAGGCAAGTAAATGAGTGGAGAGGCTAGTGATACGCCTTCTCGAAGGCAGGACATCACTGTATATCTTGTATGTTTTCAAAACTGCATATCTCATCCTACTTCTATTACAAAATGAAGCATCTCCTTACAGCTGGTTGTCCTAGGTGATGTCAGATCACACAACACAAAATACAAATAAAGTTTGCTTAGTCAGCAGTTACAAAAGTCTAAATTTTATCCCATGTCTATTATGGATTCAGTAACATTACGCTAGAAGGGAAAATGAGATTTTGCAAGATTTCAGGGAAGAGGTGATACTGCAGTATTCCCTACATAATGTAGTGTAATAGCACAGACATCTCTAACGTGCCACATTCTCCAGGATTGCAGGAGGGTGGTGTTCACCACACCAGAACAGCATGACAACAGATACAGTGCAAAGTTAAAAATAAAGAAGAAGGTGGCACATGAAGTATATTGACTTTGTAGCAGTGAGCAGTGAGAAAGCAGTTACACTGATCAATGCTGGACTTGGTCAGAGTTGTGGCTTAGGACTTTTCTCGAGCTCTGTTAATTTAAGATCATTGGTCTGGAGACATGACAAGAAGCTGAATAGGTGTGAAATACTTTATTGCATGTCACCTTCTCTCTTCTTTATTCTGTATTGAAGAATTCAATATGTGCCTAGTCTCCTATGAAATAGGACTAAGCTCAAGCAAACTCCACAGCTTAAGAAAAAAGGAAAATAGCAGTGCAGTAGTAGCCAGTGAAGAATAAAATGCTCTTTATCTTAACTAATTTAGCCCTGGTTTTATCCATTTAAAATCAGTCAGGATTATACTTTAAACATTATACGATTGTTTTTGTAGCAGCTTTAATTTGGATAAAATTTGTTGATCAAATGTTACTTTTCTGTATTACAATAGAATTATTTTTATCTCATGAGGCAGAAATGTAGCTGTTACATTTACAGCAGTTTGATGATGCTGATGATGGGGACGCCTTATTTCTTGGACTGTGGTCTCACTACTTCTCTCTCTGACATGCCTTCTCCTGCACAGGAAAGTCTTAGCAGTTCCTGCTGCAGCCACATGTTTAGACGCTAAACTGATCCTTAAGCAAAACTCTTGGCAGGCAGTGACCTAACATAGTTACAAATCAACTACCTGAGGTACCTCAGAGTAGGACTAGGTAGACAATTAGGGGTCAGAATTGCTACATGTATCTCAAGCTAGACTGTTCTTCCCCTCAGTTGAAGCAAAGAAATAAATTAGTTATTGAAAGATCAATATGTATGTGGAGTCTTTAAAATCACGTGCACAGAGTGTCAATCAGCTAATCTACACTTCATGTTCTCATAGACCTTTTCCTGCACATCATACAGCTAACCGTTTGAAATTGTGTCATGAAATCCAGCGTGCATATGGTTATGATGCTTCACACAGGCAGGGGAGAAAATAAAATGGCAATTTGTGCATGGGCTCAAAATTATGTACAGTGCTTATTTTTATCCAATGATATCAAAGATGTTTTCATATCTGAACTCTTTTTTCCTTTTATTCAAATTGGCTTTAGCAGAACAAAATGATTATGAAGGCCATTAATCTTAATTTTTCACACTGAGATTCATTTTACAGAACTGGAAGCCACAGAAACGGAACCATCCACCTCTTCCTGTGTGACTAGGATATGAAAATATAATGCAGATTGAAAATTAAATGCAAGAGACAAGATAGCAATTCTAATAACATAGTAATTTCTAAATAAATAGACTTGGATTGATGGAAGAAAAAAAATTTGTTTTCCCAATGACACATGACAGTAATACTTGTATAGAGAAGTCTCCTGTTGATTAGAATTTTCTAAAGTTTTAAATCTGTTCCTCCAGTCTATTTAAATGTTATGTGAAGTAAAACTGATACTTACAGTACTGCCTTATATATTCTTTAGCTATTAACCCAAAGTTCTAAACTGACAGATTTGGATGGCAGTATTTCAAGTCTCCTTTGTGTAGTTTTGTTGAAAGGACAAGATATTTGAGATCTTAGCTGAGGATATTGAATAAATATTCAATTTTCTTAACTTAATATGTATCCTTCATGAAATCCATACTCCCATCCAGTAACATAACATTAAACACTTTGATATTTTAAGAACACTTTCTCGATTCTGTTTTACTCAGTTGATATTGATTATTTCATAAGAAAATAACAAAAGACTCTTATTTCTCCTAACGTTTTTACAAATAAAAGGAATAATTTTTGATTATGGAAACATTTGTGTTTTGCAGTGGGCGTGCAATAGTAGGGTAGGATTCAGAAAATTATTGGTTTAGAAGTAACCCGCATACCTCCTGTTACAGAATGAATACGATTTTGCATCTGTTAACTTGCTTTTGTAATGTAGTCTCGCAGAATGATGGGGGTTGGAAGGGACTTTTGGAGATCTTCCAGTCCACCCCCCTGCTAAAGCAGGTTCACATACGGCAGGTTGTGCAGGCTTGCATCCAGGTGTATCCCCAGAGCAGGAGATTCCACAGCCTCCCTAGGTATCCTCTTCCAGTCAATGTTTCAGTACCCCCAAGAAATAAAAATATAACCCCCCTACTTCACTTGCTTTCATTTAAATTCAGATTAAGTGATCTCAACTGATCATTTTCATCTAATGCTGGTGGAAAACTAGTCCAACGTACATTAAAATTTAGCATTTTCACAGTTGAGTTCAGCAACCTTGTTACAAAAATTTCTGGGTATTCATATAATTTTTAGAAGTGGGGTTTTTTAATAAACTTTAGAGGATGGACTGAGAACTTCTCACACAGATTTATAATCTGTTAGTAATTGGTGGGTAAGTTCAATGAGAACTTTTTATCTTTCATTTTGATTAGGAAAGCATTAACATACTTGACTCATGTGAGTGCCTATAAGACCTTTGGGTATGTCAGCAGCTTTTCAAATTGACTCTGCTCCTGGATGATAGCAAAGGTGGATTGGAATCATGTTTGAGTGCCTCTGTTCCGTACTTTCAGAGAGATCCCAGAGGAAGGTGCTGGATAATTGCTCATTCACTCTGAGAGCTTTCTCTTCATTATAAAATAAATAAATGAATAAAAGTAAAAGAGGAAATTGCACCATTTGCTAAGTAGACCAGACGTTACTTCATAAGTATTCAGCAGAGGAGAGGGAGAACCAAATCCTGTGCTCTAAACCATGCTAGCCCCAGAGAAGAAATTAAAGAAGCTTCTATATCTGTGCTGTAGACAACAGTCTGTGTTTCATCTACCTATCTACCTACTAGGTAAGGATCTTGCCTTCTGTAAAGCCATTTTGTTGATCAACATTAGACTGGAATAAAAAAAAAAAACAAAAACAAACCCAAAACCTGGAACAGAACAGACCATTTTCTAATTTAAGAGCAGTTTTCTTTTTGTAAATGAGTATATACCTGAGATATGAGAGGTTTTTGTATATGTCAGTTTTATTATGACAGAGATTTAAGGAATGCCTAAAAGTCAGCTAAGATGGACATACTACCTAAGTCTAGCGGTAATTTTGTTCTACTATTTATGTTGCTTGATTTCCATGGCATACCCCTGGGGAGTATGATAGAATAGCAAGGGTGACTATCTCTCTGATGTGTTCCATAATTGGGTGCTCTGGCTGTGTCAATGTGAAATGGCAATTGTCAGAAGCAAGGCTGCCTGTGAATTTAAGAGTTAAGAACCTAGGCAACAGCAGAGAAGGCTGAGGTAGAACTGATGTACCACTTGGTGTCTAGGAAAGGGTAAACATAGGATAGTATTACTGTTCGTCTAAAGACTGTGTCAGGTGCCTTGCTGCGTAGTAATTGTGTCAGGGTGTCTCAGGAATCTGCTTTCAATGATGAAGCACCAAGTCTGGGAAGAGAAAGAAAAGCTTATTACTTGCTTTCTTCCTAATTAAAAGGAGATGTGAAAGAGATGAACAATTGTCTACTGGGCTATCTGACAGAGGAATGGACATCTCAACTCTGCAGGTGCATGGAAGTGTAGAAAAAATGCCAGGTTCACAGGGTTGCCTGACAGCGGAAACAAGGATACCAGACCCTTCGTAAGGATTTTGTAGTGGACAAGGTCAGATGGAAACAGTTTAAAAGACTGCTAGATAAGCCCACTCAGAGCTACCACTTGCTTCATGGTCCAGGATGCAAGTAAACACTTTGCTTCACTATTTGTTTGGTTCAGAACAACAGAGCTGAATTAAATCTGAAGTCTGTTTTGTTTGAGATCCCTTAGTGTTTTGGTATTTTGAAATTATATTTCTATACTTTCTTATAGCATTTACTACTACCAAAATTCTAATTTGAAAATGTGTTTTTTTCTCAATCTTAGATTAGACAGCATGCTAATCAGTCCAGTTTCCCTGACACAGGCATCTTCAAGTGTTGTGCAGATAGTGTTGGGTTCTCTGCTGATCTAGGAGTCTAATATCAGCTGAAGATTAAAGCCATAACACATCAACCATCTTGCTGAGATACAAGAGTAATTCTTTTATTTACACAGTGTCCATTGAATAATATATTGGTATCAGGATGGCTTTGGATAAAATGCAGATTTAAGATAACTCCCCAAGGACTTGGAAGAAATAACAATGGGACATTCAGTTAAAATAATCGTGCTTTTCAGTCATGTCTGCAACATCTATTTTCTTTCTTATTTTTGTTATAGGAATACAAAAAGATTAATGCAACCAATAATGTGTGATGTAGTAAGGATAAAATACTTGGAGTTACCACAAACTGCTTTAGAACAAACTTGATACAAGAATAAGTCTTGTTGTTTGATGCATGCTCCCAAATTTTGCATGTCACTGATAACTCTACTTGCAACATGTAAATTAAATTAAAACAAAAGCAGAATAGTCATATAGAATAGAGAGGGCACAACTACAAATAGCTGCAAAGGTTTAGGATATTACTGTCTTCTAAATGGAAGTTACCAGGACTGATGGTTTGGAATGCATGGGAGATACTTAGCTGCTTCAGTTTAATCAGACATCAGAGCTTAATGTGTTGATAGTATGTTTTTGGCAGTATCGCTTCATAGGTAGAATCTACTGACATTTTGAGTAGGACTGGATGAAGGTGTCTGTTCCTGCTCACACAATGCAGGAAGTCTCTTCCCAGATCTGCAATCTGACATCCTGATTTACGCAGAATGCCCTCAAACTCTAACTGTAGTAAGCAAAACAAAATCTTTAAAAGGATGTTTATGGAAAATAAGTATATATACACAATGTACTTTATTTTTCTTACTTCTATGAGAACTGAACTGTATTGAAATACAGTCCATGCAGAACCAGAAGGCTATCAGTTTTGGTGATTTTTTTTTTTTGCTGTCATCACAGGAAGGGGGGAAAAGTGGGATTTTTTCCACAAGCTAACACATTATGTTGCCCTCTAGGGTGTATATTCTTGACAGAAATGTGATGTTTTGATTCGTCAGAAAGCACTTAAAAATTACAACTATAACAAAGTAGTGCACAAAGAGAAATAATAGCAGGAGTATTTTTGTGCGTCCATATACTATATTATAGCAGTTGTCATTTAATTAATCTCAAAATACCCAAACTATTATTTATCTCTATTACATCCAGTCATGAAACACTTCTAAAACATTATTAGTGCCCAATGATGTGAAGTCGAATGCGTGTAAACATGGCCTCTTAAGCACAGTACAAAAAAAAATCCTAAGAGTTGTTTCTGATGGAGTATAGGGCATTAAAATGCTGCTAGATGATATCCCAGCTTGGGTTTAAAGAATTAATGAAGAACAAATGTTCTAACTGACATGTAAGCTTGAAATTCTCTCTGTGGGTTGACCTTCATTCTTCTGCAGTTAGTTAATGAGGATTCTCTTTGTTATCTTTCTTGCTGAAGAACCTCAGGGCCTTGTATCATTATTGAATGAACACAATGTCACCTCAGCTGGCAGAAATGTTTTGTCTTTTGTCAGGAAAAGAAGTTTCCACATGTCAGTTGGTGAAAGAACAACACAGCAACAAGCAGTTGAGAGCAGACATTTCAATTCAGCTAACTTAGCCCAGTGGAGACGTTTAACCTGCTGCAGTTGTTTTGATCAGAATATTTAGGCTTCATTATTCTATGACTCCTGCATCTACTTCTGAAGTTTTCAACTTGTTGTTTTAAATTAATGATAAACAAAAGCATTATATCTGGAGAACTGCTCTCAATATTCCCCTTTTAACAGTTAATTAGCTACTGTTGCAGAACAGTATGTATTTTTTAAATGAATGCTTAAAGAACAGCTGCTTTTTATCTGATTCAAAATGACAAATGTATTGTTAACTATCAGTGGATCTTGTAAGGTAGGGATCACATCTGCTCAGAAAACGAGCTGTAACTTGGAGCTTTTCTGAGAGCTCTATCATATTATTCAGAGCTGTATAAGTGGAAGAATGATAATTACAAGATTTATCCAACATAAACTCATGATTTTGGGTGCCCCAATACTCATACAGTTTCTGCATAATTCGGGACACCCACGGTCATTATACACAGCAGCAAAGCTGAAAAAAAACACCCAGTGTGTCTTCTGTCTGTTCTTAAAAGCAGCACAGGGTGAAGGTGCACATGGGAAAGGAGAGAAAGCATTTGGTGAAAATAGTTGAAGAAAAAGTTATTCAAGAATTATTTACACCCCAGTGTATTGTATACAAGATAACTGATACAGGACCTTATCATGGCTGTACAGAAGACTTGTGATTAGAGAAGTACTAGGTGTCCAGACAGCAAGTGGTAGCAAGAGCTTTACAAATAAAAAGGCAAATACCTTTTTCCCACCCTTTATGGCTTGTATGAAGACGACTTGACAGGGAGGAATGCTTTTCTCAGTTTCCTGTCCTGCAGGGACAGGTAGGGATGTAATGCCCTTCTATGTCCTTCCTCCTTCCCCCCACCCCTCAAAAAAAAGCTCCAGTCATATATGAAAATACCTTAAAATCTCTGGCAGATGGAATTGCTGCTGGGCTAGAGATGAGACTGGAAGAGAGGGAAGAAAGATATTGTCTTGTGCTGGGGATATAGATCAAGCTGTTTGGGTGGAAGTAAAACTGACCCACTCAAGACAACGATGACACTTCCACCGACTTCATGTGAATTGAGACTTTCTATCTTCTGCAATTATTCTATATTCCAGCTGAAAACACATACCGATTCAAGAAAACTCTGATTTTTTAATGTGGTAACAGAGTTGAATTTAAAAGTATGACCACCTAAACAGGAACTCCTAGTTCTAGATATATTAGTTATTTTTCAGAAAGACAAGAAAGGTATTGGGCAATGTAATTTGAATGTCTAACTTATGTCTCCTTCCCATTCCACAAAAATGTATTCAGATTTTCAAAAATCACCCAGGAACCCACTGATCAAGCCTTTCTTTGGAAAGTGAGAGATGCAGGAATTTTTATTCCGCTTAATGTGTCTATTTTCTACTTATGTATTCTTTGACTCTTCCATTTTTTTAAGGGTTTGTGGGAGGTCTAAGATGCTTTAAAATAATTTCTTTGTGATAAATCAATATTTTTCAGCTAAAAAGAATAAAATTATTTTGAAAATTAAAGATCACTCAGATGAATATTTGTGTACTCAGATGAACATTGTGAGAGAGCATTGATTATTTTATTTAAATAGGATTACCAACTTGAATATTATGGAGGGAAATATTCTGTTACAGTCTATATGCTAAGTTAATGAGCAAATGATACCTGAAATGATGCTATGCAGCGGTTTTGTTATGTTGCACTTTGCCATATAATCGCTTTTCCTTTTTTTGAGGTGGGAGTATTAAATACAGATTATCATGAACCCCAGATGTTATTAATATATAATGGAAGGTCATGGCATTTGTGAGGTGTTTTTTCTCACCGTTAAGCCATATTCAGCCCAGTGCCTTGTATTTTTGAGCTGACAGGCACATATGTTTTGTTAAAGTCATTAAAATAATGCTCTATTAAATACTTCTCTAAAGTAAGTCAAGTACAACTGTGTTACCTTCTGGTTATTAGGATACATATGTCTAATATACATCCATTTTAGTGTCCCTTAGGGGACAGCCTTGTTATTAATACAGCAACGAGCAGCTGAGTGAGCATATGGTTTATTAAGAATGCTTATATTAATTATATGTGGATACCATTCAAGAGGATTACTGATCTATAACTGAGAGACCCTTTGTGATCACTACTTTAAACCTCAGAGCTCAGGAGGATTACTCTTGATCCAATCTATTTGTCTTTGGCTGGAAAAATCATTTTATTTGTGTATAAGCTGGAAATTAATGAAACACTTGAGAACCTAATACCGAAAAAACTCAAGGAATTAATGAATATGCAAAACTGAAGGAAATTTTGCAAGCATGATGAAGTTGCTTATGGGAAGGTCTTGAGTTGGTGCACTTCTGTAATACTTCGTACAGCAATCTGATCCTGAGGAGACCTTACACTATGTGCATAATAAAGCAGAATAATAGGTGCTGTTCAAAATTAAAAATGTGTTAAAATTCTGTCTGCACCAATTCCATCCACACATTATGCAACTGGTTTGGGTTTTTTTAATACTGAAATTCCCACTTCATTGCTTAACACCAGTTAAAATTTATTATGACCTTTTAAATTTTTAAGGCAGTTTTTCATTGCAGGAGATAACATGGTAGACACTATTTCCTGCATTGCACTATTGTGTCTTTTACTGATATGCCTGTGTCTTTTACTGATATGCCAGGCAAAGATTGCATGGGCCTGAAAGGAAAATTACATGGATTTCAGCTTGGAGAGGAAGACTCGGTGTGGAACAAGCTAAGAACCAACCAGTTTTACAGCGTTTCCTCTGTCCTTAAAGCTCCTCTGATTCCAGAAACACATCAGTCAGTGGCTGACACCTAGAACTGCATGTGCCATGTCTGCCTAGCTTGATGTATGCAGGTTTTAGCCTTATTGTGATACTGCTGAAACAGAAAAGTCTGCACTTGGCCTTTTTCATCAATTGGCTCCTTAGTGCCTAGTTTGTTGCACAGTTCAGAACTTCAGGGAAAACCAGTTGCACTTAGAGGCAAGAGGGTTTCATTAATGTTTCTAATTGTTCTGGGGGTGTAAAAGGAATGACATCTTGTATACATTTCTGTGTTAGCAGAATCTGAAAATGTAGAGGTAATGAGTCAAGTCCTTGAACTCTGAAAGCAGAACAATGCAATACATAGAATCTGTTAGTATTATTATTATTATCACGGAGCTGAGGAACAAGATGAAGCTGGAGATCAAGGAGTTCGAGTCGGACTTGGAGGTGCTGCACCAGTTCCTGATCGGGGAGCAGGTTTTGCTGCTGCACCAGCTGGAGGAGCGTTACGGGAGCCTCGTGGCGCGGCAGAGCCGCAACCTCGGGCAGCTGGAGGAGCAGAGTGCCGCCCTCAGCCGCCTCATCGCCGAGGACAAGAGCAGGCAGGACGGGCTCCAGCTACTCAAGGTCTCTCCTTCCTCCCCATCCCAGGGGATCTGTGCTGGGTCGGGAAGCTCTGCAAAGGGACCTAAACAGGCTGGATCCATGGGCAGAGTCCAACGGGATGGGGTTTAACACGGCCAAATGCCACGTCCTGCACTTGGGGCACAACAACCCTGAGCAGAGCTCCAGACTGGGAGAAGTCTGGCTGGAAAACTGCCAAGAGGAGAGGGACCTGGGGGTGTTGGTCGACAGCAACTGACCATGAGCCAGCAGTGTGCCCAGGTGGCCAAGAAGGCCAATGGCATCTTGGCTTGGAGCAGAAATGGTGTGACCAGCAGGTCCAGGGAGGTGATTCTCCCTCTGGACTCAGTACTGGTGAGGCTGCTCCTTGAATCCTGTGTTTAGTTGTGGACCCCTCAGCACAAGAAGGATGTTGAGGCTCTGGAGCGAGTCCAGAGAAGAGCAAGGAAGCTGGTGAAGGGGCTGGAGAACAGGCCTTATGAGGAACGGCTGAGAGAGCTGGGGGTGCTTAGCCTGGAGAAGAGGAGGCTGAGAGGAGACCTCATTGCTCTCTACAACTCCCTGAAAGGAGGTTGTGGAGAGGAGGGAGCTGGGCTCTTCTCCCAAGGGACAGGACAAGAAGGAATGGCCTCAGGCTCCTCCAGGGGAGATTTAGGCTAGAGATTAGGAGGAAGTTTTTCACAGAAAGGGTCATTGGAATATGCTGCCCAGGGAGGTGGTTGATTCTCCTTCCCTGGAGATGTTTAAGGGATGGGTGGATGAGGTCCTGAAGGACATGGTTTAGTGTTTGATGGGAATGGTTGGACTCGATGATCCAATGGGTCCCTTCCAACCTGGTTGTTCTATGATTCTATGATTTTTCTGTATGATGTATTTTATTCACTTTTTTTTGAACACTCAGATAAACTTCTCGGTATTACTTAAAAAACTTTAGGGTGTGATGTATTAATAAGTTACATTTGAAGCCCTGCACTCAACTTGCAATTAATTATGGAGTGTTGAGACATTAATATAAACTCAGCTGTGGCTGAGCAAGAATTTGTTCAAGTGTATAAAGTCAACTCAATGTAAGTTCCATTCCCGCCACTTCCCTGAGCCTCAGTCTCCCTAACTGTGATCAGAGAATCATATGTACATACAGCACTGTAGACGCATTATAAGAACTATTGGTTTTGATCTGGAGCATTTAAAAACTTATTAAATAGTCAAAATAAATAAAAAAAGAGGGATTTTAAACTTCTAGGATCCCTTCTTAGCAATGTAGCCTAGAAATGTAAACATAAAGTAGCCCAACAATGAAACATAATTCCAGTTTATAAATATATAACTATCACTCTCAAAAGTGATGAAGTTCTATAAAATTATCCACACAGTAGAAAATTGCAGCAGTGCTTTGTGGTATTGCTTCAAAGGCCACAAGAGAAAACTAAAGCAGCTCTCAGCTGGACTGCAAAACAAACAAGCCACAGGTGTCTGACGGGAGGTACAACAAGCACTGAGTAGTTTTATTAGTGTGGAGCAGCAGGTGTCTGGAGTTAAGTTGAGCCTTTCTCTACATAGCTAGCTTGGTAGAGAGTCTACAAACATGTTCTTGATTTCAGGTGGAAAGGATGAGCTCTAATTCAGTTAGCTCACTGCCCTCAAGAGCTGAGAGCAGTAAGCAGGGAAAAATCCTGAAGAACAGGAGCCCTTTGGTGCTGCTCCAGCAGTATGTCTGTGAGGGCTCTGGCATTTGTGCTTGCTGGTCTCTTTCTTGGACTCCAAACCGTCCTTCATGGAAAAGTTTTGCAACTGGTAAGTTGTCGTGTCTTTGGTGAGCAAGTGGCCAGAAACTGTGCAGGAATTCTGGAGCTGTTTTGGAGAGGAGAGTTTTCATATCTTCCATGTTGCTCAGATAAAAACAAATACTAAAGATATGTGGGCCTTCTGGCTTGTTTGTGTTTTGCTTAAGTTAAAAGCTAGTCTTAGAAAGTGAGCTGAGATTTTTCCTATGCTTTTTTTTTTTTTTTTACTTAAACAATTTGAGGTGTGTGAGGGAGCTCCTTGTGGTCCCTGTGTGGCCGCTGGTGTTGGGGTGGTTGTAGTGCCTCACGAGGTCCAGTATCTTGCCTGGCACTCTGAGGCACAGCAGGGCCCAGAGAGAATGCAGGTCCTTATGGCAGCTGCACGGCTCCCTGGTGAATAATAATTACCGCGGTCATGCTTGGTTCATTTGGGGAGATAGTTCAAGACAAACGTGAAACTATGAATTCTTAGGTTTAGAAGTGTGAAAGGAAGAAACCCCAAAGGATTTGTGAGGTGAGTAGGAGTAGAACTACTTTTGTATCTGGGAGCAGAAGTCCTGGCAAAGATGGGGTAGACGTCCTGATGACCCTCAGGCACTCATCTGTGCTTCTCTCAGATGGTACTGCACTGCTTGCCCCTGCGTTGTGCTAGTCCCTTTCTGGCCTCTTCTCCTTGGAAATATTTGCTCTGAGAGCAATATTGGCCCTTTGGCTTCAGTATTCAGAACAGACTCGCAGCTGTTGTATTGGTCTTCTATAGCTCCTTAAATGACATTACAGCTTTTATTTTCCTTAACCTTTAAAAGGGGAGAAGCATTTTACAGTGGTATTGTGAGGGTAGTCTTTGATAGGTTGCCCCTGAGGGATTATAGCTTCCCTTACAAAGGGAAGGCCATAGTGGTTATAAAGATGCCTCATCTGTAGCTCCTAACTTTATTATTTAGCTTTGGCACTAGCTAGAAACCTTGTCATTGACCTAAAAATCTTTGTGGCTTTTTTTTGGTCGCATTGAGTGTAAAACCAGTAAGGCAATTAGACTCTTCTGGTCTCCCAAAATAGTTTCCCCCTCTTATCCATTTCCTGTAGGTGAAGTAGCTAAAAGCATTATTATCCTTATGAAGCCAAGTGTCATGAAAATATCAATGTGTAAGCTTCCTTCATGCATGTCTGGTATTCTGTTATGGGCTATCTCTAAACAAGTACAGGAATGGGAAACCAGCTTTGATGTTCAGAGAGAACAGTCTGCTGCTGGTATTAATGGCATCTTCCTTGATGAAACTGATGAAAAGCAGCTGCTTTCATGGAGATGGCTGCAGTTGGAATGTGGTTAGCTCATTGAAATGGAGCTGCAAATGCTGTTATTTCTTTATCTATTATGTCTACCATGTAATTATTTAATATTTGCAAATACAGAAATTCAACTTCTGCTTTCAATAGTGTGGAGCAGGAAAGTTTGTGGTGATAATCTGTTTAACTTCCTCTAGACTTGTGAGTTCTTACATAGCCAGAGACAGTCTGGAAGGGCGAGACAGAATTGACAAAAACTTCATGCCTTGTAATTGCTAAAAACCAAGTCTTTGGTCGGGCAATTTCTTAAATACGCACACAAAGCAAACTAGAAAAAAGCCCGGCCAAGCTGTTTTTCTCTTTCAAGCCAATTTTGGTTGATGTTGATTGTGATAGCTGTGAGTATATAGTGAGAGAGTCCTTCAGAAAGGCAATACTTGTATGCTGCTCCCAACAAGCCAGAGTTTGTTGATGCTATTTAGTGCAGTGTAGTCTTCAAGAGCAAATACAAACACCTGCTTTGTTCAGTGTAGCAATGCAGCTGTCAGTTGTGGTGGAAGATGTAAACGTATTTTTGAAGAATGTTTTGCTATTGAAATGGAATATGTATCTCTAAGTTTCAGAGGTAAAACTTTTTTCTATGACTTTTTTTGTTTCCTACCCGGTTAATATACACTGCTTGAGTTTGACGTGCATTGAAAATCATGGAAGCTCGAAAATAAAGCTCCTAAGTGATGCTGAGTTTCACAAAGGACTCAAGTATTCAAACACTTTTAGTCTCAACAGACTCGAAATGTAGCAACCTAAGTATTTGAAAACTGACACAGTTCAATAGAACAAAGAGCCAGGTATTGTACTTTAATCACATGAGAAGCAGCTGATGCATAGTGCAACAGCAATAATTCCAAGATAGAAGCCTACAAATAACCTGTCTACAAATTATATTGTCAAGAAAATCCAAATAGTTTGTAATATTTTCTAATACGTCTTAATTTGAGAGCCCTATAGGGGACAGTCTTGTTATTAATACACAGAGGAACAGATGTGATAGCATATGGTTTACCAACTTGTATTTATGTTAATTCTATGTAAATAGGATTTTAATAAGGTAACATTAGTCTATAGGTTCATTTTCCTAAGATAGCTTTCTTATTTGAGGATGATAGTGGTATCATCTCAATTAGGGTCGGGGATCCTAGACAAGATTAGTGGAAAGTGTACGTTCTGAGTAATATATACAAGTGGGAAAGGAAAAAGCATCCACTTTTAAGTGGTTAAACTCAGTGGCAATTACTTTACTCAGTAATACCTCTAAAACTAATAGAAGTAGATATCGGGCAAGTTCTGTTTTGTTTGTTTGCAGTTTGAACTTCCATTCATCTGGCTTGGATAAGCTTGCAGATTTTGTAATATCCTAGACAACTTCTAGCATCATGTTAGCATCTGATGTCTGTTAGACTTACTATGCAACCCAGTGACTGCTGTCAGTTGAAAAGCTGTGAATGCAGGTCTGAGTTAGTTCAGGCTGTTAGGTACCTTTCTCTGGGGCACAGTTTTTAGTTTTTGGGTTTTTTTTATTGTGCTCCCAGGCACTGCTAGGAGCCATTTCAGTTTGTGATGAGAACAGAGTAGGCAATCTGTGCTCTTGCAAGCAGGAGAGGCTAAAAAAGTACTAATCAGCACTAGTGCTCCAGAGGACTTTGGAAAACTTTCTGCCTGCTGTTGGGGGTTTCTGTTTTGGATAATTGGATCAACTAAGTATACCAGTTAAATTCAATGTTATTTATATATATGTGTGTGTATATATATATACACACATACAATGTCTGAGGTAGCACAATAGTTTGTGTTCCCACTGCCTAGAAAGCCCTGAGTTGTGTTATCTGTAGCTTCCATTTGGTAGAGGTACGCGTTTCTTCTATTCACATTTTTTAGAAACATGGTTGACTTGTTCTTTCATAGGAAAAAAGTCTAAAACTTACTCTGAATTTGTAATGTACGTAACTCTGGGGTTAGGGGTTTTGTGGGGGAGGAAGATAGGAAGTGTAAATGCCAAACTTGATTAAACTTAAATGGGCTAAATACAACTTACGGAAGAGCCTAGCAAAGTTTTATATCATAAGCATGTCACATTCCTTGATGCTTGTTTTTTGTTTCTCCTCCAAGTTACGGAGGCTACTTAGACTGTCCTGAGTGTTTTAGTTGTATGGTGATGGTTTGGATAAGGAATTTGAATTGTCATTATTTGGAAAAATAATAGTGGAGGTAGAACTTCAGTATAAATGCTACAGAATTTCCTCCTTTATGTGATATTCCTCAGGTCTTGTGTGTAATCTAGGACCCAAAAACTGTCTTGGGTTATAAAGGATAGTCTAATGCTCTAAAAATTCTGTGCTTCTGGCCATCTCTCATGACATTTTATAGAGGAGGATCATATGGAGTGTTCAATGTATGGGAGTAGATGTACTTAGATCTAGCAGGTTCCTTTCTGTAGCATGTGATACCTGAACTCAGACTTCAGGCTCATTTTTTCCTAGCAAAGTGGATCTTTTCTTCATAAAGTCCAGATCATCATCATGGAGGACTTGAACCTTGCCCTGTCATTTCCACTGTCTGGTCTGGGGCTCTAAAATGGTCCTAAGGCTATTTGATTGTAGAAGGCATTGCACAAAGTCAAATTTTCTGTCCCCTACTGTACTGTCATCTTTGTGTTATGTAATAATGCACGTGTAACAGTTAATTCTACCTTGCAAAATTCCCCTACTACTAGAGTCTTAAGAGTAGCAGTTACATATCATAATCTCTTTTAAGAATGTTTGGAAATAATAAATATGCATTTGGGCAATATAATGGAAATGGCACTTAAGGGAGATAAGAGGCAATGAAAATACCTTCACAATTTCAATTCCCTACACACTTAAGTAAGTACTCTGAAACTATGTAGAAAATAAACAAAAAAATCAGCAGTTTTGTATTTCTTTTTCTGCATCTATAATAACCAGCGTTTAAAGTGGTCAGCAAGACGTATTTCCCCTTTTGCCCCAAGCTGCAGCTTTGCTCGTAGTGAGAAACATTGGAGATTCATAATACATCCAAAGTGAAAGGACAGTTTGTGTCAGCAGCAGCACAAGGATATCAGATCATATATCTTTACCTGACAAGAGGTGGCAATTTAATCTGACAAGTTTCCTGCCAATAAGGACAGCTTTAGGAGTTCAACTGCCTTGGTAAAGATTTGACATGTCATTGAGGGATGTTGTGCTGAAGCTTGACAATAAACTGAAACTTGCTAATGCAGTTTAGTGTTGCTGTAAAAATTTATTAGAAACCAGAGACTGTAAAATTACTATACTCCTCCAGAAATATTTTTCTTCTCCTGCTGAATATATGTGATGTTTAATGCATGGCACATGTTTAAAAACTTGTTTCCTGGCAGTGTAAAACAAATCTATTACAATGCATGTGAAGTGGCGCAGAATTCAATGAAATGCATGCGAGAATAAACAGAATGGGAGAGCTGCCTTCTGGAGGCAAAGAAGTGTGTCTGAACTTAAAGTTTGATTGCTGTATTTATACATCCTATTTTGAAATTTTATTTATGTGCTGGAGATGGACTCAAGTGATTTGTGGATTTTAGAAGCATGTGAAATCCTAGGCATGAAGAATTCATGTTGGGCACTGGGCACCTGTGGATGCTCGAGCAAAGCTTGCAGACAGCTGTTCAGCAAGAGTAACTTTCTAAATCACAGAATCACTAGGTTGGAAAAGACCTCCAGGATCATCGAGTACAAGCATTCCTATCAGCCACTAAACCATGCACCTCAGCTCCTCATCCCCTTGTCTTTTAAATAACTCCAGGGATGGTGCTCCTTTTAAATCTGGCTACTTGTCTTTCCATTTGTATCCCTAATTAACAAATTACAGTATAAAGTGCAATAAAACTGTTGTGCAGCTGGTGTTTTAAGTTTGATCTGGAGACTTTTGAGGTGTTCGGGATAGTGTGTTCATAGTATCAAGTGATGAAACAGCTCTCATAGCACTTCAGAGCTCTGGGATATGTTGACAAATGCCACCTAAAAGGATATTAGTTATGATTTCACAAAATTTGTCAGTTAATTTTTGACTGAGAGAAAGGTGTATATAAAAAAGCTGTGAGAACTGAGGGATCCGCCAGAGTCTATTTTCAAGGAGTGTTCTAGCATGCTGTAGCCTTTTCGAGACCTTTACCTGTTAGCTCTTGATAATCCCTGGAGAAAGACAGACATGTTTCATACATCCATCGTTCCTAATTTGGATTTTTTTTAAATTTCTAGCTAGGGAATTATCTTGAGACTTCATGTTAACATATAACGTTATTGCTTGAAAATTTCTTTTATCACTGGTGAAAGATCAGTCATTATACTCTTCTGCTGCACACACGTAATGTTTACTGTCTATAATAGTGTTTGGATTAATTTCTGTACTTGTCAGTGTAAAGGGGGGTTGTAATACCAAACTCCTAACTCTTTTCTAGTGACTCTGGTTGCTTGAAAGACCAGTAAATTAAATAATCATCTGCTGAGGAGTGTGGTTAAGCTTGGTACATATGAAGTTTGGGAAAATCAAACAAGGGTGCAAAGCTTCTTTTGTTTGTCCTAATTTGTCCTTCTTTACTCTGTTAGTACAAAGACAATGTATTGATCTCACAAGCTAATGAAAAACTAAAAAAAAGGAAAAGTAATAGTAAAAACTTTCAAATGCATTACAACTAATTAGAAAACTGAAGCCAGTATGTCAGTGGTGGCTAGAGAAAGTCTGGTAGAGTCTGAGTGAGCTACACTCAGGCTGGAGTCGCTTTCACCAAGTTTTGCTTGTTCTGAAGAGTGTGCAACTGCAACCTCACACTAATTACACCCTTGGCTCTGCTTTTTGGCATATTTCTGGCATGTGGTGACATCACTATTCTAATTAAGTTTTAATTAAGTGTACTTCATGGCCATGGACAGCACATTTTGGCAGCTGGGATCTTGCTGGGGAAAGACAATTGAAAGGGAATCCAGTTGTGCAGTTTGGTTAGTTGTTTAGCAAGGGGGAACCCTTAGAATAAAATTCTTGAGACATTGACTAGTATTTTCTAAGTGCTAGCAAAAGATTAAAAGTCACTTTGGGAAGCTGGAATGTACTTAGTTTTATGATGTTAGGCCTAAGGATGTCTTTTTTTTCCTCTCCAAACTCTGAAGATAACTACTATAATATAACAACCCAGCAGCTGAACTGCAGAAGTTGAGCCCTGTTCAAAGCAGAGCTGTGCCAGATAGGTTTAGTGTTTTGGTGAGTAGATATATCCTGCTTTGATTGTAAAGTAACTTTTAGGACGTACTCATAAATTGAACTGATAAGATAATTGTTTTTTTTTTTATTGAAGTGACTTTGTAAAAATACTCATCTTAACAAGAAAAAAGTAGTATCACAGACATCAGAATACTTCTGCTAAGTCAGGACTGCATGTATTCAGAGTTTTGAGGAGGTAGGGTATTGGTTTTTGTTCTAACAGTAAGTAGTGGTCTCTGACAAGTTTTTCTCTTTTGGGTACTTTGTAAAAGTCTCCCCTGTATGCCAGAACTAGGGAGCTGCACTGGTGCAAACCCTGCAGCAGTCCCCCACTGTTAAGTTTCTCTACTAGGGGTGGCAGTGAGCTGCAGTATGCAGGACTGGGCTCTCCGGAGAGCCGCTTAGGCAAGTACATTGTTCAAACTGTCTTACCCACCTTTTTGCTCTTTATTTCTTTATCTCCCCTGCTGCTTCAGGGGGATCAGCTGCATGTTGCCAATTAGGTTCATCAGCATTGTCAATAACAGATGTGGAGCTCCTGGTAATCCCACACCCTTGTTAGTGGACTGTAAGGGCTTCTGGCTGTTTGTGATGAGATTTAACCCTTATCCCCCTACAGGGAGCCAAGTGACTCTTGTCACAGACCAGGAGTCGTTTTCTTTCTGTTGTGTATTTTAACACCACCCTCTTAGCCCCAGTTGGTTTGATTAGACTGGTTTTAACCATAGGTTCCAGCTTGCAGGAAAATGTAATTGATTGCAAAACAAATCGATATGAAAAGGATATTTTAAGAATTCTGCTTCAAGCTAAAGGTAATAGCAAAAAGTTTCATTGCCTGTCAAGCAGATTACTTGGGCATGTCTTGAAATGCCAGCTGCAAGGGAAACTTCTCAGTGTTTCAAACCAGAATGCCATTACAGGATAAACCTGTAAACATGTTCATTACACAGGATGCTTGAAGACTTTTAGCTTTTGCACTCTTACTGTTGTCCCTGCTAAGGGCAACCCCTCAGTGCATGTTTTTTATATATGTTAAAATGAGGCACCTTCAGTACTTGTGCTGCTACTACTCAACTACTTTATTTTTCCTGAGGGAGTGATTCAGATTAGGGGCCATGTAACACTTTGCCTTTTGCAACCAAGTTGAAATCAAAGCTATCTGGAGTGCAAATCTTTTCCTGTGAAAATCTGTCTTGCAGGTTATAGGGTTTTTTTGAAAGAGAGAATGTCACAAGTAATCATAATGCTTTTTGGCATGTAACTAATTGGGGCTAGAGGGGTAACTTGGTGTAAACATTCTGCTGAGGTGGTAGTGGAATAAGGAATCTTTATACTGGTTTTCTGGCCTTTGAATTAATGTGTGAGTGTATATCTCAGGGCAGTAGTTGCAGTTCCTTTTTAGCTCAAAAACAACATTGGAGGCTTGCCATAATATGAAGTCTGAGTTACTGCACAGTTCCTAATGGGTTTAAGATGAATGGTTATTCTGATGAGCAAATTCTACAGTATGAGACATCAAAGTATTCATGTACAAGATGCTATGGACCCTTGAAACTGTGAAGCCTCTGTGAACAGAATCCCAGCTGAGTTTTGTGCTATTTGCTGGTCTGAACAGTGGCCAGTGTACAAGGTGGCACTAGTCAACTTTCATATTTAGGTGTCAGTGAGAGTAAGAGAAGAACATGAAAAAGCATAGCTCAAAAATGAAATTGATCCATTTCACCAGACAGCTGGGGAAAATATTTAAGTATTTCATTCATCTAAATTGTGGCATTGAGTAGGAGCCTTTGTACTAGCCAGGTGTATCCTTGGTATCTTTAACTATTGAGGCTGTATGTGTATTGGGTTACTTTGCTGATGCACATTTGTTTTTTTTATTGATCACTACAGTGTCTTCTTTAAAGCGGAACAGAACATTCACAGGCTTTGTTCTACCCAGAAACATCTAGTAGAAATTTGAATATTAGTAACTTCTGTGCTTCACAAAGCTGTGGCTAATGGATTTTTGATTCATAACAAAGTTTTAATCTTCTGGATATTGAGTAAATTTTGGAAGCTATTACATTGATAACTGTTTCATCTTATTTGTCACTAGCAAGCTACAAATTATTTTACTTCAATGCTTTGTCAGCAAACCTATGTTGAAATTAGATCTGCAAAAATGAACATGTGCAAGAATGTTTTGAAGCCAGTTGGAAATCAGTTGTTAATTGGTGAGTGCCAAGAAGTTCATGTTTGAATTCTAGATAAGGGCTAACCCTAGCTATTTCAGAGGGTAATGTGCAAGCATTAAACCTCAAGGAGTTTAACATAATATTTTTTTGAAGAATGAGTTGATTCTCCATGCTTTTTTTTTTTTTGTCTGATTTGCTGATCCCAACTGTATGGAAGATACTGATGTTATAATGGAATCTCTTGGTTTTTTGGGCTATGCTGTGTGGTTGTCAGCAGCTTTGTGGTGCAGGGGGGTTTTAGTGTTAGGAATGGTTGGACTCAATGATCCAGTGGGTCTCTTCCAACCTGGTTATTCTATGATTCTACTCTGGTGTGTGCACGTCTAATCATGTCACTTGAGATGGGAAGAATGAAGGAAGTACTGAAAGGAATTAAGTTAAATGACAAGTGTTAAGGGTATTTACATTGTTTAGATAAAGCTTCCATAATTAAAAATCAACCCCTTGCCTAAATTAGCATTAAATCTCAATTGTTGCTTAGCCATATATGTTGCTTTGTACTTTTTTATATAGAAAAACTGAGTTTTCATTTACTCTTGCTACTATTTCCTCAATTTCTATCTTTGTTTCCCATGGCAACAGATTTCTGTGTTGAATGAGCAAGTATCACTTTCTTGCTTTGGGTGTTAGCAGTGTTAGTGAAGGTATGAATACAGAGCCTTACACAAAGGGCTCATAATATACAATTTATAAGGAATTCTTTCTCTGAACCTTTGTTCTTTCTATAAAGTAAGTTTAAATTGGTGTGATTTGTTATCCATATAGTGCATGTAAGTACGACAAGCTTTGGTAAGTCTTCAAGCATTAAAGGCATTTTGCTTACAATGATTAGAAGTTTTCTGAAAAGTTGGGCAAATAGCTCAGCTTGGCTATCTGTTTATTGCTTTTATGCTTGGCTTGTGATAACTTTAACATTAGAGTGAAACTGTGGTGCTAATTACACAAAAAACAATTATATTTTCTCTTCATGGAAATATCCATTGTTATTTCCTCTGTAAAGACTGTCCTTTCTCCAGTAAATTCCTTAAGGTGTAGAAATGTCCAGTAAGGCTGTCCTGGTCTCAGCACTGTTTTCCCCCAGGAGTTCAATTCACAAAATTCAAGCAAAAATATCTTAAAGGGCAGAAAGCCTTCTTCCAAGAGAGGTTATATTAACATCAAGGTGTTAAGATGAGGAATTAATCTTGAATTTTCTTAGTTTTTTTCAGTATAAATAGTAATTCCCCTGTGCAACAACCGTTAGAAATTACACTGCTGCAACTTGAATTGTCCAAGCCAGTGGAATGCAGGACTGAAACAAATCTGTTTCATGTTTAGGAAGCAGTCAGAATTCATCAAACAGATGCAGCACTACAGTCTGATGAATTTCTGCCTTGATGAAAATGTACATACTTTTCATGTGAATTTCTTATTACTGTGACCATTTTGAGTCCCTGATATCTTAAACTATTATGGATAATAATTTGCCTGTGCTATTGACAGCCACATAAGTAAAATTCTACTTCACTTACTCTAAGTGGCATGATTGTCCAAGCTGGTCTTTCTTCAAAAAGCCATGGGTGCAGTTTCTTCTCCATTTATATGCATTCAGTAATTAGAGGGTGGATAAAACAGACAACTCCCCACGAACAACAACCCAAGAAACCTTAATTCGAAGTTTGTGTGTTATTCTTAGGAGAAAAATAGTAGTAGTTCTAACAAAGATTCAGAACCAGATAATAATTTAATTCCTTAAATTCTGTATATGGTACTGACTGCAGATTGCAGTTTTAGAACAGCCACTTTTGTGTGGTTTTGCAGCCTGAATACTGCAAGATCTTTGACCTGACCATGCAGTTCCTTGATTTTCTTTTTTTTTATCTTACAATATCTTCTTCTGTGATCATTAACGTAGCAAACGTGTTGATAAGAGCGCAGTGTCGTAGCAGAGCTTGATACAAAAAAAAGTTAGGTTGTTCTTATTTTTGTCACATTCTGTCTTTATTCTGCCACTTGTAGAGACTGGAGATCAGTAAATTTGATTATACTTAAGTACCAGGATGTTTTCCCACTTTTGTAGTTCTTGTGCTGTAGCTTTGTGATAAGTAACATCAAAGCATATTTTGTTAATTTATGACTGTCCTCAGGGTTTAATGTTTGTTCTGTAGCTGCATTTCCTAAGCCTGTGTGACCTTTAACTTTTAATACATGATATCTAGGAATATTTAATTTCAGTATATTAGTTGGTTGCTAAGCAAGATGATTACTGTTTGAATAGCTCTTCCAATACTGTGTTATAAATGAAGGAACTATAGAAAACCTGGTGTAAGTATACCAATGAACCTGAAGTATAGAATGTGAAACCCATATTGAAAAATATGTATAGGAAGCCCCACTTGCTGCTTCAGGTGGTCAGTCCTTACCATGTACCCTTGTGCTAGTTTCTGTATTTAGCTTGTGGGTGGTTGTGCAACATGGCTAGGAGGAATCTTCAAAGTAGCCTGAGAGTTAGGTTACTGTTTTTTTCTTAAGCGATGCTTCAGGAAAAAGATAAGCAGCATCTCCAGACAAATTCCTGGGTGAATGTAACAATTTTCAGGCAGTAATCATTGCTGGTATTTGAAGGGAAGACTTTTTTGCACATAGAAGATAGACATGGTTTAACTAGCACTGAGCAGCTCTTAGACTGGCAAGGCCTTTATTCTTAATTGAGGTGTGAAAACAGAAAGGCACCTTTTCATACAGTAGTTTTTTGCAGTGGGCATTATGAGCTATTCTTGAAGAACTCAACTTGCATGCAGCACAATAAGCCACATCAGCTTTATTTTTAGAAAATATTGTGTATGTGTAGGGCATGATATTGATAATTCATCACAATGAGAGAAATATTATATTTCTTTAATAGGATTGTTTTTCATTATATGTTAAATTCTCAAAGTGCAGTATCATCTGTCTTTGTTAAAGAGGGAGGATTTTTTTTTTCAGGTCTGCTGACCAGATATCTGCAAAATTGCAGACATTAGGAAGCTAGTTAAAATAATAGGAATTTGAATAACTTGCCTCTGCAGTTCTCCTGATCTTTATCTCCTGGTACAAGCTTAAATTGATTTTCATGTAAAAACCTGAACCTAACACAGAAAACAAGAAAAAAGAATTTAATCAGTATCTATGAAGGCGACTATTTTGGCATAAACATTTTCATGGAATGACTAATAAATTTGTATAGTTGTAGTAATGGTGTCAAAAACCCAATGTTTCATTCATCTTTGGAGTCTTCTCTCTGTTGACGCTTGTTGGTAATAAGGTGACAGTTTTTGTTCTTTTTTTTTGTTATTTGGTTCTTTTCTTGAAAATGGGAAGAAGATTCTTGCATTTCAGTGGCAGTTTGATAAGGTGCTATTGTGTAATTAGACCCAGCTTGCCAAGGTTTCCAGTTAAGTCCTACAGAACTAGACTTGTGTGCTTGGAGTCTTATGTTCAAGATGTGTAGGTGCTAGAAGAGGTATGTTTCAAGAATGCAGATATAAAATTATCCATTACTAAGGACTTCAATCAGCTATCCTTTAGGGAGTGGCCAAAAGTGTTTTAAAGTGTGTTTAAGGAATGCTAATTGTTTGGAGGGTGTTGGGGTTTGCTTGTGGAAAAGAAATTGGGCAACCCAATGCCCTCCTTCCCCATATCACAGCCTTCCAACTGTACAGACTGAATTTATCTTTTGCCTATTGCTCTCCTGTTACAAGTATAAGAACAAAGGAAGCAAAGGCCTCTGAGGTCTTTCTGGTTTTATTCCTCTAACTAGATATTCAATAAATATATGTCTAAATATCTACCTATTTACAAAAACTGGAAGTTACCATTTCTGTTTTACACATTTGCAACTACCTTTTTATTTAAGTGTGGAGCACTTCCGTATCAAGCAGCAGTAAGCTTTATAGTGTTTTCCACCAGTCATTTTACTGTTACCATAAAAACTGCTTTCGTCTTACACCTATAAAAGTCATAATTTTCTGCAAGCTCAGTGGAGCCATTTGTAACATTATTTTAGGTTTAGACTTTATCATGACTCCAATGGGCAAATTTACTTGAGGAAATGAGACCACAGGTTGAATGGGAATAGGCTTTTTAGTTTGACTTATTTTCTGAATTTGCAACAGGGACTAAAGTTTTTACTATTGCTTGTATTTCTGCTTGTTACTATGATTCCAGCCTCAAAGTTTTAAAAGAGAATTAAATTTTCTTTAATAAATGAAGTAGAATCTTCAAGAAAAGTAATTACTGTAATAAACAATATTACTGTAATAAACAATTTGACTCTGTGACTGATATATAAAGCACTATGATTTAATAAAGATATTCACAAGGAGTTCTCTTGGAGGTGACTGAGAAATGCAGATTTACAAAATGCTCAGGCTTGGATCGTGTACCTTGAAGTTCGTTTCAGAGTAAACAACTTGGAGCAACTAGGAATTAACTGTGTGGTTCTGTAATTCCTGGCAAAACAAGTTTTATGTATAATAGTTTTTTTATTTTAGTAGAGGGTTTGAGTGGGTTTGGGAACTTCAAGTTCAACTCTGAGCACTGAAAGCTGTCTTTAATGTATCTTGACTGTAAGAGTGCAATTCCAGAAGTGAATTGGGAGGGAGAGGAGAACAGGATGCAAGCAGAGCTACTCCTGGGTTCATAGGCTGCTAAAACCTGCCTTATCAGACTGGGTGCAATGGTGGCTTCACTTTGGCATGTTCTTTAATGCTCCATTTTGTGAAAGGTACACAGGTATCTGACTTCTGTTTGAGGTAGCTGAGTCTGAGCTGGGTCCTGCCATTTCTCAAGTCAACTTTGCAGTAATTCCAGTCTTGATTCTGGAGTTATGCTCTGAAAGTTAGCATCTTGGGTCTCCTTAATTTTTGTCCATAAAGACTTTCCTCTAGTCTAAATAAGTGTGAAGAAAGACTTCTTAGTCATGTCCCATTACTGAATAAACTGCTGTCCTCTGGGGCTGCAAATGAAATCTTCAAAATGCTTAGGCTGAAAACTTTCTCCTGTATTTGAACAAGTTCTAGGATATAACTTGAACTGCTCTTATGTTACCTGAGTAACTCTGGCTGACTTGATAAACTTCTGCCTTCTGTTGGTTCTAATACCATAAATTTCTAACCTTCAGTTATACTTGCTAGAGAACATTGAGAGGATGTTGCCTGAAGAATCTACATAGGGCATCTAGTTTAGACAAGTATAGAGCCCCAACTTCCTGATTAGTCAAGGTAATCAGAGGAGAGCTACTCCTTTTTGTTAAATTGTATGTTATTTCTAGATCTCGGTGGATCCTGAGGAGGGTGCTTTAACATGTAGTTAAATCATCCATTTCCTTTAAGGAACAGGCATTCCAATGCCTACGTTCTAATTATTTTTTAATCTTCTGTTAAAACAGCATCTTTTCTTCCTACCATCCACATCTCACTGTTTGTCTGAAAAGTAGTACATCTTCCAAGAAAACAGTCCCTTTCAAAAGTTTCTCTTGAGCGCTCTTGTAAAGGATTGCCCCAGAGCTCTTTAATGGTCAGGCCTTTCTGGGCTGTGGCCCCTTTTAAACATGTTTTTTTTTTTTTTTACTTTTATATAAGCCTATCCAAAGGCTACTTTTCAGTTTTACTGCTTGCACATCACCCTTTATTGTGCTTCTATGTTCCTGGATTTCTTACTTATCATTAGAAAGCTTTCCCCTGCTGAAGACTAGTTGAACTTTGGGCTCCATGAAATCAGTAAGTGATCAACTGATTGTGCAAATGGGAAGAGGAATTGGCTTTTGTTGTGGTTTTGGGTTTTTTTCACATCATATAAGAAAATACCTCATTTAGTGGTCCATTGTTCTAAAGAAACTAAGCTCTGTAATGAAGGGTTCAAATGAAACCAGACTGAGCTGGGCTAATACCACCACTGGCTGGGAGATGAGCTGCCTTTTTCTGAGGATGCCAGCACAGCTGTCGGCTTCCAGTCATGTGGCTGTTCTGCCTGCAGACTGAGAAAAGTAGCTGTTTGCAAGGGCAGGTGTATGGCTCTGTGAGCAGATGTTCCTGCATGTGGGTGCTGTTTGTCACTATAATGAGTTGGCTTCTTACCATCTCATCCCCAAGTGTCCTTAATGTGCTTGTAATCACTAGTTGGCATATTGATGCCTCAGACTGATATATGGATTCCTGTCTTATTGACCACTCTGCTGAAACTTCTTCTGTGCTGCTAAAGCATTTGAAATGTTTATGGTTTTGAAATGCTTGAACAGCCTCAACATTATGGTGGTTAAACTGCATCTTTTGCTCCAGTGAATAAGATTCTCAGTTCCAAACATACTCTTATCTGTTCCTGCATTGGTCTTAACTAAAAAAGAAATTATTTTATGACTGTCAGTTTTAAATAGTTCTTGAAAGCTGCATGTTAAGCTTACCTCATTTGCTGGCAAATCATTGTAAATAAGCACAAAGACAAGTGTTCAGGTGACAATCTATTTACTCAGCTCTACAGGTCAAGTAGCTGACAGGTTTTTTGAATGCATTTCTCTACCCACCCCTCTTGGAGGGGATTTTGGTTTGATTGCCTGAGTGTACAGGCTAGAGTTTTCTCGTTAGGGAATTGAGGAAGTCCCTCTGGCCTTAATAGGAACTGGGAACGGAGGGCATGTAACACAAAGTGACAGTGATGTGCAGGTGCTTTTGGTCTTTGCTAAAAATATTGCCCTGAATTTGAGACTAATTAGGTTTCCACTTTGGTCATTCACATGTTGGAAGTTATGGGTTTTTTGTTGGTAAATATAACAAAGCTTGGAATCCGTTATTTGTAGCGGTTTATACGTTAGTCTTTGAATACTACTTTTAAATCCAGCTGTTCTAGTTATAAGTTGCTTCTCAACAGAGCTTATGCTTTTTGGAAGCTAAAGAGCAAAATAACATGAAAAATAACATGAAAAATATTAAGATTTGACATGGAATTTTAATTTTTAACACAGTTTTTGCTACTCAGTTTCCTGGTTGTTTCCTTACCTGGGTTTTTCCTGGTGACATTTCCTGGGGAAGGCTGCTGCAATTTTTTTTTTTTTAACTTAAAAAGGCTGAGCACTAAGAATGTCTGTTTTATATTGAGTTCCTCCTGTGTGTTTGCATAAGTGCTGCAAGCAATTTACTTGGAAGAGGTAGTATTGTAAAGACCAGGTGAGGTCCCAGACAGGAGGGCTATGCTACTCAGGCAGACAATCAGTGTTAGCTGGGGCTGATGCTGTGCCCACTTTGCTGGGATGTGGGGCTCTTGGTGGATGTATGCAAGGTGGGACCTTGTTTGTAGGGCTGAAACCTGGCACTTGAAGTTCTGCTGTGACAAATAAAAAAACCCCTATGAAACAGGCTTAGTGTGTTGGCCTTGATTATCTTGGAAATGCCAACATATTGGCATGCACCATGTAGTAGGTATGCAAGTGCATACTATTTAATCTTGTATACAAATGTGGCCTGATTTATTTCAAGATCTATTTGAGAATAAAATCCTACCAACTTTGTTAAAAGACACGTGTCTCCAATGACAAAGAATGACAAAATCACTCAGTTACAGGTAAAAAAGATAAATTGTAGATAAAAAGCATTGTAACTTAGACTTGGTACTATAAATTCGTTGCAGCATTTGGCCCAACTCAGTGTCAGGGCACCTGCAGAGCTTTAGGCCCCTTGAAGACAAACTATCCTCACTGTAATTCTAGGTATTTAGAGAAGAAATAAGCGTTGCTGTGAAGAGCTGTAAAACTGCCACAGGGCATAAACAATGTTTGAAATGCTTTCAAACGCACTATTCATGAATTATAAATGCTTCTGTGACCCTTCCTCAGCAAGCTGGCCACTGGGGTTAACTGTCATCTAGTCAGGGTTTATGACCCCATGCAAGTGTAAATGTTGACTAGCTTTGCAGTCCTGCAGCCCCAGAGGAGCTACCGAAGGCAAAAGGAAATAATTACAATTGGAGATTTGAAGAGAAGGAAGAGGGAAGAGGTCAGCTTTCTAACTTTAGTTTTCACTGTGTTAGTCCATGAATAATAATACAAAAAAATCAGTCATTTATAACTTAGAAAAACCCTTTAGCCTATGAACAAAAAGGTTGTCATCTTCGGTTGTTTCAATTATAGATTTTGGATTACGCAGTGTTAGTTCTTTAAATGCTTTGTAAATCTATTATTGCAAGGAGAGCTGCAAAGCTCGTGCCCTCTTCTCAGAAAAAAAAAAGTATACGCACTTCTTATGCTGATAATGTTATTTCTGTAAGGCAACTGTATAATGTTATGCGCAACCAGGAGGTCTGTTCAGTAGTCCAGAAGTTGATAATGAAACCATGATATAGACAAAATTCATAAAAATGGACAAGGGTGTATATGCCTGTGTGTGATTCTGTCATAACTTTTGCTTCCCATGAGGACTGGTATGTATAATACAGTCAACCTCACACAGGTTGCTTTCTGTGTGTACTCTGAAGCAATGATGTTTTCTATACCTCTTTTTATGTGGTGAGAAATGTGTCTAAAAGCTGGTTATGCTAATACAACTTAAGCTTTGTTAAAGTTATTGGTTTTATTAATATTTAAGTTCTGAATTTTGTAGGCCCTATGAAAATTAGTTGAACATGGAAACATTTCTGATAGTGAATGGGAATTGAAAACTTCTTTTGGTCAGTGGCTGGTGTTGCTACAAACATATGCCTCTGGTGGTTGCTATAAATACCTCAAAATGAGGTGAAGACTTCTCTATCCTTGTGGAAACCTGGAGCATTCTACAGATAATCCCAGGTAACTAAGAAGCAGTTTTTCCCTGATCCTGTTATGTTGGTTTTCAAGCCAGCCTAATAGCTTTTGATGAAGTGTTTTACTGTTTTGGAGAATGTGTGGGGAAGAGGAAGCCCTTGTCAATGAAATGAAGTATTCCAGTTCATAGATTTGCTCTGCCTTTGGGCAAGATGTCCTTTTTAGTGTTACCTTGAAGTTCCCTTTTATTCAATCCAGATTACAGTGAAATGCAAATAAAGGGTTTATTTTCATAATGCTTAGAATATACAACATAGTATGAGATATAGATGAAGGGAGCAAGGGACTGGAGGAGTGTTAAATCTCCAAGTTCTGTCTCTTCTGTGGCTGTTTAATATGTTGCATCTGTTTTCCTGTGCAAAACTTATCATGGATCCTTTACAATGTATCCCCTCTTTCAGGGAATATTTATCAGAATGTGATGTCCTGAATGATCTGGATTACTTGTCATGGTTTTCCTTTTTTTACAATAATCTTTTGGGACTCATATGTGACAGATGGTAAAGGTGACCTTGAAGAAGGTAGGTAGTACTAAATTACTACTCCCTACTTGTGCCAAATTGTCTTACTTGATTACTACAGATAAGTCAGGTAGCACTAAGAGGTTCTGCATTCTATCTGTGGAAACTACAGTTTTAAATTTTTGGAGGAGAATCATAAAACTACCTCAGTAGTTTGCTATTTTTACTTAAATCAACACCCCCTCCTCACCTTTCACCCCCAATAAAGAGTTTTGTTCTTCTTCAATAGGACTGTACTTAGCTGGAATTTGAGTCCTTTTGTGGGCTGTTGTTTTAATTAAAACAGCAAAATACATTATTTTGCTTCTGGAAAAATTGGGTCGCAATGACTGTGGACCACAGCAACCATTTTGAGGTGATGACACAACATAGTAATGGCCTCTAACCATTCAGAGACACGTTCTCATTCATTCAGTAGTTGTACCAGTTGAATTTGAGAGAGAAAATAAAAGTAGATGTTGGATGCACCAAGTGGTGTCCTTTAGCTAACACTGCTCTCAGCAAAAGTGAATGAAGAGAATTTGGAGCGTAGCAGTATTGGCAGGCATGAGGTAGATGAGTAGTTGTTGTCAAGTGATTTTTCAGTTAACGATTGTGCAGGGCTTTGAGGAGGTGAAGTGCTATATCACTGGTAAGCATTAATTTTGTTATTCAGTTCCAAAAGATAAGGTTTTAATGGTATTTTTCCTTTGGATTTTTTTTTCTAGTATGGTTGAAAGCAGACTGTGAACAGGGCTCTTTTGCTGTGACAATTTAAATACACACAGTTTTAAAGATGATGTGATGTTTCTAATTATCTCCAAGGTCATGCTAAAACACTTCCTCTTGTGTGAAACAGTTCTACTGCTTGAAAACTAATCCAAAACAAGGTTCTCTGCTAGCTGTGAAGAGATGGATTGAGCCAATACATTTGTCATGTCCAATCCATATGTCAAAATGTATGCAATACAGATCTTACTTTGTCATGTTGTGGCTTTCTCTACACCTAATCCTAACACTAATGTAATCTTGTTTGAGCTTATACAGTTGGCAAATGAACAGGACATTTTCATGTCCAAACTGCTTTCTGATCATTCTCCACAAACACAAAGATGTTGGAACAATAGATGTGCTCACTCTCCTCCTGAAAGCAGTAGAAAATAGTAGGATTTTCTTTCCCTCCTGCATGCTCTGCTCCTTCTAGGCTTTTCTCTGTACCTCAGTGTCAAGAAGAGAGGTAAAGAATTGATGTGCTCTCGTGAAAGCTATGATGATGTGAAGTTAAACATTAAGTAACATAAACTGGAGATCACTTGTGTCTCCATCCTGAATTTACTTGGATTCCAGTGCTGAAGCATTAATAATACATGCAATGTAATAGTGGGCAAGGAAGTGGCCGAACTGTAGATTTCAGTTGGATGCAGACAGTTTTTATTACATAAAAATTCTTCATGTTGGTGGTATTTGGCAATGAGTAGATAGTTGCTTTTAGACAGTTGCGGAAGTGATCAAGTGTGTGTCAATCATCATAATCATGTACGAATAAGTCTGGAAAGATGAGAGAAGCATTTCAAAGTGTTGAAATTATCATCTTCTCCTATAACAAATAATTTGTGTACTGATTGTCCAGTTAAACCCCATAAGCTCAAGCCGCTGAGTGTTTGGTGTAGTCCTAGAGACTGTAGTATCATTGCCATGGTATCATACCAACTTGGAAGTGAAAAGACTAAGTTCCCCAGGGCATGCACCAACTTTTGTTCTGTGTTGGTGCATTCTCTAGCCCACCTGGCTGTGAGCGGAGCTGTTGTGGAGCAGAGCTACAGGTGAGCATATGGGTGTTTTGGTGGTGTTAGAGGTTTTGAACAAAACCCAAAACACACCCTACTCAGCACTACAAAACAAGCCTCAAAGCACTTAAAACTCTTCACTGCAGCACTGAAAGTGAATATTTCCTGTTGCCTTTGCATACTTTAGAAACTACTTGACTTCTTTTTCCCCCTTTAGCTTATGTTTCTTTATCCACCTGAATTGTCATCTTGGTTTTTCATTGTGCATCTTGTGGTCAGAGAAGCATTGTCTGAAGTCAATACGGGAGACTTCAGAAAAAGTGTAAATGTCTAGTTTTGCTCCTTGTGGAGGGGGGGAACACACCCAAACCTAAAACACCCAGGCAAACAACAGCTAAGAGAAATCAAGGATTTGGTAGAACTATTACAAGATTTGAGTAGTTTTCAAGAAGCTGCTGGTGATGAAAATAAATTACAAGTAATAAAACATTGTCACAATAGGGTTTCTTAATGTATTCATTTGCTTCTTATGTAACATCACTGTGCAGACTTACTACTGAATTGAGTTCTGTGAGGAGAAAAAAGCCCACAATAAAACAGCCAGCACATGGAAAAGCTCACAGGACTAAATTAAATATTGCTTGCCTTGACCACTAGATGATAGTCTTGATCAATTTATTCCTGTTATCATGGTTATTTATATAAAGATTAAAATTGTTGACCCCTGGAGCTCTTAAAGAAGCATAAATAAAAGAAGAATCTTTCCTGAACATCCAACAGAACTTTGCAGTTGTGTAACTAGTTGAGTCATAACACAATCTTTCTCATTGCAATGCTGGATTTTTTTTTTTTTTTTTTTTTTACTATGATTAGTCCCCCAAAACTATACAAGGAAGACTTTTAATTGTACTCCATGGATAAGTGATTAGTTTGAATGTGTGGCTAATGATGGTGTTAGGGCATCTTCTTCAGAACTAAATGGGTCCCAGCCTTCTGTCACAAGACCATTCCCTCATTTGAATTCCTTTTCCCAGGCATGGGCATCTAAAATAGAGCTGTATTAGATGATGTCCAACCCATCTCATCCTACCCTGCTCTTGTTTCCATTTTCTCATTGTCTGTAGTATTTCCCTCCTTTTCTGGAAGATTATTGCAGATCCATAGGACAAAGAGCTTCTTGGAAGAAGCAGCTAAAACTGGCTGTACAGAAATGGGGAAAACAACAGACTAACAATAGCTTGGAAGAAATTAGAATTAACTGTGAGATAGCATCAGAGAGGATGGCCTTGAGAAAACCAAGAACACTTGATTTTTTTTGTCTGAGGAATCGCAGTCTAACGTCAAAGCTGACTTAACCCATCAATGCATGCAAGCTTCAGCTGAGAGAGGATAGGAAGGCACCAGCAGCAGAGAGTAAGGAAGTGGGGAAAATATTGCTGTGACACTTTGAGGAGTCAGGAGAAATGAACATGTGCAGCCCCGAATGCTTAGACACTCTGTGATGAACAGCTGGGAAGAAAGTATAGTGGCATCTGCAGTTAGTGATAAATTCACATATACCACTTCTATTCAGAACAGGTCTTAGAGCTTGTTCGTGTTCAGACACAAGCTGAGGACTGATCTCAAACTTGCTCTCTGCATTTCTTTAGTTTCTACTGCTGCTTTGTGGCATATGCATAGCCCCCACAATGTGAGATCAAATCTAGTTACTGCACACTTCCCCAAAACCCAGCCTGTACAGGAGAAAAACTGGTATTGCTGTGTTAGTGCCAGTAAAACTGCTATACCTTGGGCTAGTGGTGTGATTCCTTGGAATTGGTTGGTTGAAAGTCTATTTTCTTATGTAGGTGGATAGTTTCTTCTCTAGTATTGTTTTTAATGTGGGATTGAGGGGGAAACGACAGTACTTGCAAAGCAAAGTTGAACTCAGATTGGGAGATACAAGGAGTTGTGCTGCTGCCTTTCATAGTTTGACATCATACAGCAGTCCTCCGTCTTCACTCAGAATGAATGAGCTTTTACTTCTGTCTGTGGAAGTCTTATTTCCACATGACTTTCATGATTTCCTGCCTCTGTTGCATGTTCTTGTCTTATTCTATTAGGTTTTGGAAAGAGGAGATGTGTAAAGGTCTTCGTGGTAAAGAAACAGGGCTCAAATCCAAGCCTGAGTCTCAAAACCATCTTGGTTTTAGCCACAGGAGTTCTGCAACCATGCAATAGCTATTTTGATAAGAGTTGAGAAAATCCTTGAATGATCTTATTAAGTTACTTCATGACAGCAACAAGTAGAGAAAAGATGCCAGGTAACAACGATGGCACCAATGAACTTGGTCTTATCAATGGTATCAATAGATAAAATGTTAGAGGTTTTGAGCCCAATATATGGAGAGTAACTGGAAGAGATAGATTTATCCTAACAGAAGATTGAGGGCAGGATCTAATTGCAATGTTCAGTTACTTAAAAGGTGATTATAGAAAGGATAGGCTCCTGGAGATGTACAGAGGGGGGAAAAAAAAGGTGATGAGACATGAGCTCAACAAGAAAAATTCCAGTTGACTGCAAAGGAGAGGAGTGAGATTTCTAAGTGACGGTACTCCACACAGGAGTGGGTTGCCAAGAAATTTGGGTGACCTCTGTTCATGGATGTATTCAGAAGTTTGCTTGGTTTGTGCAGCCTGACGTTGCTTTGGGTCTGACCTTGAGGTTGGGCTTCACCAGATGATCTCTAGAGATCCTTTCAAATATGAATCTGTGGGTTTTTTCTGTCCTGCATATGTGGTCTTGATAGCACCAGGAACTGATAACATGAGAGTCAACAGTAATAGAGTACCTGAAGCATGTACTCAGGGAATTAATTTTTCTAATCTATACAAGTAAAGCGAACAGCAGAGTGGACTCACTTCAACTTGAGATCCAGATAAGGGGTATACACTGGCACAAAACCATTCTAAAGGTTTTTGACAATTTATATCATCCTTTCAAAGTGAATTGTGAATTTTTGAGTTCAGCGTGAGGTCGTTGCAGCATGGTACAGCTACAGATCAGTGATTTATGTTCAAATCTAGTACTGCGGTATGGCAGCTGACTCTAGCCAAGTATGTATGAATTTCTGCTTCTTTATCCTTACATCTACCTATTGAAAAATTATCTTAGAGAATTATCCTGATTTCTCTGGCTTGTATCCAAGAAAAAAAATGCCAAGTTTTAATCTTTGTTGTGGTTGTATGGGAAGTAGTTGGTTTTGTATGGGTTCTGTGTGCAAATGTTCTGAAATCACTTACATAAGCTAGCAAAGTGTTCAGATAATGAGGCTTTTAGCACTAAATTGTTGTAAAACGTCTTAATGACTTAAAAAAAAAAACCAAAACAGCATGATGCACACCAAAAATGAAAATTGTATCTTCATATTTTGTATCAATTTTAGTTTAGATTCCAATTCTAATATGCATGCAGACATGAGAAATCTGAAGCTACTGAGTGTTTGAGGTCTTCCATTCTTTTAGTGCATTTTACCTCACTGAAGCTGCACAAAAGCAGGCTTTCCTGTTAATTTTAACTCTAGGAAGCAATACTATTTTTTCTACTTCAACAGATTGAAAAAAAAAAATAGTGTATTGGAATAAAATAACCTATTGAGAAGAATGTACTACTAGGCAATGTGTCTAAAGAAATACTGATTTAATTTTTTGTGTATGTCTGTTTTCCCCACCTACCCAAATGGGTCGTATGTCCGAAGGAACTTGGAAGAAGAAAAATATTTTTGGAGACTGGATTTCTCCTCCAAGGTTAGAGTGTTCTTTTAGAGTAAGAAATACTACTCTTCGTGTTGTTGAACTGATTAGTACAGGGAATTAGGAATGCAGATGACTTTAACCATATATGTACTAGGTTTTGGCTGATTTGATATCTTGTCCTTGAATAATGCAAATAAGTTTTTTGCTTTAATAGCTGAACCATGAGAAACAGTTCAGGATTTAATTGTACAGACTTTCTAATATTTTTCTGGAGAGGCTTTATCTGAAAACTAGTATGTGAATAGCATATTGGTGAACAGCTATTTTGTCATTATAGTAGTCTCCATGTACAGAGGTGTTAATACTTTCAATGCAGGTTTAACCAAGGGTTTTCTATTACTTCTGAAGTGGAGACTTGTTCAGGCTATAAAACCTTTGTGTGAGCTGTGTTTACAAATAAACATAATATTGTAAAGATTTCCTGGGTTTGATGTTTTACCAGATTCAGTTACATAAGAAGAAAAGCTCTAGAATCAGGTGATAAA
This sequence comes from Coccyzus lansbergi, assembly GCA_033558105.1. Classification (NCBI taxonomy): domain Eukaryota; kingdom Metazoa; phylum Chordata; class Aves; order Cuculiformes; family Coccyzidae; genus Coccyzus; species Coccyzus lansbergi. Next base: position 1,555,498 of record JAUMJK010000760.1, on the reverse strand, counting down.
GTGCAGACTGTTTCTGAATAGCACAGAGGACTATGCCTAATGTGTGGAGGTTTTTCAGAGTTTTAGTTCACGTTTAGGAGTGTGAATTGTACATGTGTCAGTAGTGTCAGCTGTGAATGCGAACCCTCTTTGTGTTTTCATTTATGGACTGAGAAATGTTGCTTTGAAGTCAGAAACCTTTTTCACTTTGAATTTCACTTATAGAAACTTGTAGCACAAGCCATTAATATCATGACTTGTTTTCTGTAGTGATAACAAAAGCTATTCAGATAAAGGATACTCAGTTTTTCTTTTAGAAGGTGTGCCTTGACTGTACTTTATGCTATTCAATGTTTTGTGTGACTTGTTGCTTAACATTGTCATATGGAAAAAAGATTGTGACATGGTGTTTTTCTATTCATGGTACAATGCAGAACTGGAACATGGCAGGACTCCATGAGAGTAGCGATGTCAACTATTATGATAAACTTCACGTATCTTGATCTTAGATTTCGCCTTTTTACAGGAGGAATGTGTTCATGAGAGACAGAAGCTTTCATGTGTGTCTTGTCACAGATCTGCCTTAAAGGAGGCACATGTCCTGATGTAGTCAGTGCAGTCATTGAAACAAGAAAAGGTTTCGGTATAAGGATTGGTGCTACTGCAGAAGGGAAATATGGACATGAAGAGCTCATTTCTGACTTATCTCATGGGAGCAACAGAGCGACCTTAGTGTTAGCGAGGGCAGCATTTGAACCGTACTGTAGTGTTCCATCAACATACATGGCTGCTTCATTAAACCTGTTGGCACAGAAATGTACCATCCTATGGTGGAAACTTCCACCTAGTGGTGAATGCAATGACAAAAAGTCAATTTCTGATGACCATGAAACAGCTTCATGCATAAAGCTCCTTTTTAAGCAACTAGGGCATTAAATATGTGAAAATTCAGGTAGAATAACCTATGGATAGTGCACCCAAACCCACCAGTGTGTCTTGCCACTTGACTGTTCTGAGATTTTTCTAATTGCAGGTAGACAGGAAAGTAGTTCTGTTTTTTTTACTGCATAGTCACACAGCGTATTATAATCAGGAACAAACCCCCTTGTTTTCATTAACATTTAAATGGTTTTGAGTTAGTGGTTTAGGTTCAAAATAGGAATATAAATTCTGGTCAAATTAATTCAGACTAAGTTGTTTCCAGTCTTTACTGCCACCCTCACCCCCACTTTGTTCTATGAACCTGAACTCTTTAATGTAAAGAATGTTTAGTTTATCTTTCAACAAACACTAAGTCTTCTTATATCTGTAAGGTATTAGGACCAAGTATTTCATGCCCACAACTGGAATCCTAGATTCTCTATTTTGTAAGTAGTAAATTAGCAGGTATAAAAGCCACTCTGTTCGTGTGAAAGTGTTGATCTTAAAATTAACTTGGTGAAAAAATACTGTTGCAGAATAAGATTGTTATTAAAAAGAATTTTATATTATATGCCTATAACTAAGAAAATTTATTCCTGAGTGAATCTATACTACAGCTACATAAACAATCTAAATTTCTCTTTTGACAGGGAGTTTTTGAGCTGCCTTTTTCTGGCATACTTTTCATTTTGTGTTCTTGCAGGACTAAACTTAGCTAGCTTTCATCAGAGTACATAAAATACATTTAATCTTCTGGTAAGAATATTTTTTATAATCAATATTTATAATATAAAATTTTAATAAGAAAATTTTTACTTGTATTATAAGATGTAGTTCTCTAGAATCTGACACATGCAGCTGTTTATTTTCAGTAACCACATTTAACAATTCTTTTCAGCAGCACTTTAGTTCTTTTTATTAATTTGTTCCTGTTTCTGCTTCCTGAATTTATTCTGCAACATCTTTCTGCTGTTAGTTGTTCAGTCTTAAGCAGTGTGTGGTATGTGAACTCCAGGTGTTGCAAGATTCTTTGTCTTGTGCTTCTATTCATTCTGTGAAGCTTTTGGCATTATTAGTGGTGTTGAAATTGAGGGTGTAATCCTATCAAGCCAAATAAAATAATGAGCTTGCACTGGAGAGGGGAAATGTTCAGAAGACCCCTTACTCAACCATGTTTTGCTGTTTAGGGAACAAACAGCAGGAGCTTTTTAGTGGTGTCTTGTTTTTGGTTTTTTTTGATGAGTGTGTTACGCTTCTAGTTCACTAATTATTATATCCAACTATAGTTTTTTAATAAAAATTGTTGTTTAATTTTAGGATGAGTTTGTAAGCATGGCATATCTAAAGGTGTCTTATTTTGCCTTGTGTGTTTTGGGTAATAAACTTTATGTCCTGTTGTGAAATAGTGTTACTGCATTTAGTCCTGACTTAGCAACAAATACTAGTCTAGATTATGAGTTGTAGGACATGGATCTGTTAGAGGGGGTTCAGAGGAGGCCACCAAGTGATCTGAGGAGTGGAGCACCTCCTGTATGAGGACAAACTGGAGAAAAGTTGAGGTTGTTCAGCATGTAGAAGAGAAGGCTCTGGGGAGAGCTTTGAGCAGCCTTTCAGTTCCAAAAAGGGGCTATAGGAAAGCTGGGGAAGAGCTCTTTATTGGGGACTTCAAGGACAGGATGAGGGGTAATGGTTTTGAGCTTTAAAGGGGAGAGATGTAGATAAGGAATTGGGAAGAGTTCTTTTCCTGTTGAGACACTAGAAGAGGTTACCTAGAGAGAAGTTGTGGATGCCCTATCCCTGGAAGCGTTCAAGGCCGGCTTGGATGAGGCTTTGAACTACTTGATCCAGTGGAAGGTTTCTCTGGCTGTGGGTTGTAATTGGGTGATCCATGAAGGTCTTTTATGATCTAAGCCATTCGATGAATCTTAGTTGAATTCCCCTTCTGTGTAAGGAAAATAACAACTTTTCACATGACACAGAACTACCCAGCAGATGTGGTCCGTTTGGCCTATTATGATAATTTCCAGTACTTCATTCCTTATTTAATTGCTTGGACAAAAATTCTCATGTGGGATGCTTAGATTACAATATATTTCATCTGGAGTCACAACAATTTGTTTACCTGCTCCCATGATGAACTGTTAAAATTGAGGGTAAGCTACTGCTTCAAGCTCTTGAAAGCAGTATTGAGTAATATATTTAACATCTGGTTCTTAAACAGCATGAAACTCTACCTTTTCACTATTCTGTATTTGTAAGTGGAATGATGAACTTCAGTATTATGTGACCATAAGGGACCACAGAAGCCCAGACATAATAGTTAGGAAGCACAGTTGCACTTCTCCAGGAAGGGAGCAATTGTTAAATGTATAATCTAAAAGGCACTTTTGCATACAGAGGTCAATTATCCTGTCCTAAAAGCATGCCCTCACATTTAGAAGTGAAACATTTGTGTGCATGTTGTGTCAACTCATTTCAGGTTCAAAACCAACCAAACAACCAAACCAAAAGAAAAAAAACCCACCACCTAAATAAGCCTGTGAATGTAGTGTACCAGTGCTTCAATAAATTAGTAAATTTACTTTGAATTATAGAGAAGTTCTGAAGATGACAGTGGTTCTCTTGCAATGCAAATAGTTCCAAGAAATAGCAAGTTGCAGTACTACCAATTAAATAGTAACTGAAATATCTAGAGATGATTAATAGACCAAATGCTTGATGTCAAAATGCCTTTTGTTTAATTTTACATATAGATGGGAACTTTTTCTTCATGTGTTCAGAAATAGAAAATTGAATGCTGACCCAAAGTGAGACCAAGTCATTTTCACTGTATTCGTTGGAGGGACCAGCTTTTTATCTTTTGTGTTCTGGTGATAATGAAAGTTCTGTTTCTTTTTAATAGTCCTTTCTCCCTGACTGTAATATTTTTTTTTCCTCCAATGGATACGTGATCACTTCAGTTGCTTAACTTTATTTTTCTGCCCACTACCTATTGCAATCAGACAATTTGTTACAAAAAACACCAAATGAAGATTTAATTGGTTAAGCATCAAGAAATAGGACTTGTGTGAAATAGGCAAGGAATATACAGGTGTCACTTGACACAGCATGGATTGACAATCAGGTTTGAAAAAGAAATAGCAACTGAGTTGTGTGCCCTCAGATAATTAGTCTATGCAGCTGAATCTTCATTCCTTTTTTTAGGCAGCTGGGACTGTAATTGCAATGGGTATTTGGCCAGTAAGCTTAGGTAAAATAACACTCTCCTGATGAAATGGGCACATTTAATATTAGGAGTTTAAATCCGATGTTTAGCACTTACACTGCTCCCCCAACCACAAAACCGAACGAAGCTGTATGTAACTTGGAGATGAGACTGTGTCTGAAATGACAAATTATCGCCTGCTGAATAATTGAAACACCTCTGCATTACTCAGGTATTGATTTGTAGTCTCTCCAACATTAACTGTAGTTAGCTCACAATTTTTGATGGAGCTTTAGCTGTAGACACAGAAGAGACTGAAATGCCTAGGTTATTTGAGATATATAAGTTGATATCAGCAGGCGACACTCGATGCCACTGTGATTTAAATCCCTCACAAATTGTTTGGCATGGACAAGAAAGAAAACTAAGTGGAATTATTAATAGGATATTGAATGAGGAAGCACCTGTTTGTCCAGATGTTTGTTGAAAGAGATATACTTATCATACTACTACATTAAACAATTAATGATTTTGTGTTTACAGTCTTAAACTTTGTATTTTTCAAACATGAAATAAATCAGATTTAAATTACAAAGACAGAAAGGGTGGGATTAAGAAAAATAATTTCAGCATTAGCTAATCCTTGTATTTAATTGAAGTAGCATAAAATATCATGATTGATGCAACTCCATTCAACCTATGTCAGTTAACAAAATGCAATTCCTAGGGAAGACTATTTTCTTAGAAGCCATGTTTTTTTGTAGGGAAAAGCTATTAATTTAGTGTTAACTACAGGGGTTTTTAAACGGGACCAGAGCTCAGATTTTAAATTTCTGTCCTGTTACGTACAATCACTGGGACTTTGTCACTGGACTAGTATACCTTGTCCCTACTGGGGCAAGGGGCAGGTGCATTACAGAAGTGGAAAATGTTGCTTGTTCCTGCCCAGTCTGCATTTCCTGGAGCATGTAGTGATGCCTCCCTGGAAGCACAATTCCTAATAAGATATGTTCTTAGTTTCAGCTCCTGTAGTGTAATCCTCTACTGCCCATACTCCCATCTTGAGTGGCATAGTTTCATGATGTTTTCTTTTGTGTAAAATGAAAGGTTTCTCTGGAAGCTAGTAATTGGAAATAATAGAAATTCTTTCTAGTAAAATTAATTATTAATAATTTTAAAGGAATAATTAGAAGTGTAGCAAAAGAACTTACTAAGTGAGGACCATTTGCTTTAATCTTTGGGAAATAATCAGGAAAAGAAGAGCTAACAGCATTTATGATCAGAGTCCCGATAGAGCTAAACTTAAGAGGGTTGGAAAAGATGTGTGATAATGGTTTAGAATGGCTCACATCCTCCATGGTGAACATGAATGATTATCAGTTAGGTGATGTTTGTTATCATTTTGATTAGCTGCGGTGTTAGTGAGCTCTAAGAACTACAGCAGGAACACTTCCTAATCCAGCAGCAAGGCTGTGAAATGTGAGACAGCAATGATGCTGGCACTCATGTGCAGTTTAAAAATACCATCCTTCGGCTTTATGCTCTTGAGTATCCAACACCTTCATTGTAAGGTAGAGACTCTGGACCTTTCTCAAATTAAAAAATGCTTACTACGTGCATCAAAGTTAAGGAATTTAAATAATTTTTTTATCTTAATCCTGTTTTGAGAGTGGAACAATCAGAAGTCCTTACATAATTAGCACTTGCTCCATTGTGAGGTTACTTTTGGAAATCCTAAAACCTCCTACTTCTGTATCAAGTACATGGCATATGCACATCCCCACTGGATTATTTTCCCTGCATAAGCAATTAGATCAGAGATGAAGAAAACTATCTTGTAAAAATAAACAAAAACCTAGACAAGATAAGTAGTTAAAAGGAATACTGTTACAGATGAAGCTCCACAATTAAATTCTGGTTTACTTGCTTTGTTGTTTCAGAACTTAAAAAAGAAATGGCATAAAAGGAAGTGACATTTCTTGTAAGAATTCATAGGTTGCCCATTTTGACAGCTAAGAAAATAACTTTTTTACTTCTCAAAATTCAGAAGAAATTTCTTCCTCCTCCTAAATTTAAAGGTGAGGCAGTGTGGTGGAGGGAGAGTTGTTAGTCTTCATTTTTTTTTTTTTTTTCAGTGAATTGCACTGCAGGTGAAAGATAAGAATGATGGTTTGAGGACTGAATATTACAAGTAGCAGTGCTAATAACATCCTTGTACTTCTGATTCCCACACTGAAATTACAATAAGAACAACTGATCTTTGGAAAAATTGTTTTTTTCTGTTATGATTTTGAAATGATAATCTTAGGCAACATCTTTTAGTGAAGGTAAGAAAAAAAATCCTTTTAAAGTTTGGGAAAGAAATAATTTATTGAGAAGCAATTTTTAATTTCTGTTTGGCATTTAAATACAAACAGCTCTTTTCAATGAATTTCAAGTTAAAATGTCACTTCATTTTCATTTGGCAGTTTAAAAAAAGAAACAAAATGCTATTTCAAAATGAAATAAAAATATAATTTTTGATCAGTTTTAATATGAAAGGTCACTTTGTTTTCATAGTCAAAAAGTCCCTCTGGAGGAGCATATTTTGTAGTTAGGCAGGAATTAGGGGTTTTCTGCAATCTTTTGTGAGAAAATACTTTTTTAAATGTATTTCTCTGGACACAGTGAGAGCAAGTTATGTGGGGTCCTGTGCACTTATGTACGGATGTTTCCACTTAGTTTCAACAAACTTATTCTATCAGTCTGTCACTTGTTGTCACTTGTAGTTTGGATAATTTTGAAATGTGTTGTTAGTACTTCACAACTGGATGATGACAACAGTATGCTGAATGTGGTATCCCTGGGTCTCCAGATAAGCAGAATGAAGTAATGTGATATTCCTTACCTCAAAATTTCCTGTTAAGAGTGAAAGTGTCATAAGATACAACTATACAGGGAGAGATATTAGTAAGACTTTTGAGTTGTTCTGCTTCTCCACTGAGCACTTTAGGCCACAAATAAATAAAAGCTCTTCAGGTTGTCAGCCTCTGGGCAAAACTGCCTTCTGTTGTTACAGCCCTGTAGGTAGTAACATTAAAAGCCTTAGTAGAAATACAAAAGGAAAAACACTTTAGAATTTGGTTTTCTTTGCTTTTATTCACACCTAAATATTGTATTCATGTCATAGCTCTGTTAGAACCAGCTGGAGGGTTAAGATATTGATGAGAAGTTGAATGTGTGCTGATGTATATATTAAGTGAGGGTATGCAGCATATAGATACATTTATGTTTTGCTGGGGAACGTCGGTACTAAAATGTGCTGAAGTAGGTAAAACACTTTTTCCTGTTTCTTTTGTTGCTTCTTGATACCTCCTAGAAACAAGGAACATGTATAAAAATACATCTTGAATATCATAAATTTATAAGCAAGATAGCGTAATTTCTGTAATTTTTTTATACTTTATTGGCTGTTACAGTAGACTCTAATAGATACTCTCAGTGCTATCTAATCTCAGAACTGTACCATGCAACAATACCTCTATGAATTATTAATTCCTAAAAGGGTCATCTTGGAGAACATTTTCAATGGGGTGGTTAGAAAATTGAAGTGCAGCGCTGGGCAGGGAAGTGACTGTTTAAATGGGAGAAAAACTCTTAGCTAGCATAAAAACTATATGGTAGTATGTATACTTGCTTTCTTTCAGGAGTTGTATATGTGCATGTTCTGCTCTCAGAGTTTTTGGATTTCTAGTTTTTCTTTTTTGCCTTTTTTTTATTATGTGTTGTGGGATTGAAGTGCACTTTCTGGTTTGGTTTATTGTCAACTGAATTGTAATAGAAAAGTAATAGTGGATTCAAGGTGGTGACCTTCTTGTGGGGCTAATATATCCCCAAAATCATTTTTCTTTCTTGAGAGAACAGTACAGAATGGTATGAAAAGATGTGTGCTTGTTTACAGTCTCTATTCCGTCTTATGCATTATATCCTTCATTTGCAAGGAACCAGCAAATTGCTACCTTCTGGACAAGCCCAACAGTATTTTTTCAAGTGACTTTTTTTCAAGTAAGGGATGTGCAATTGCACTTGCTTTACTGCTAACGTGTGTGCTACAGAATATGATGTTTACATTGGCAGTCTGGGGCTGGCTGTGTTCTCAGGCCAGTGAATGATACTTTAATAGCTTTTCACAGTAGAGTAGGATATCTCAGTAACTGTACCGAGATGAGTGGGAAGTACACAAGGCAGTGCTCTAGATCTTGGTAAGAAGCAGTAGTGACAGCTGTAGAGATTAATTTGCATCTTTAACTGACAAGGCTGTTGCTGAAGTGACCATCTGATCATAGCTTTCGGTTTCTGAGGGCAAATTCTGTGCTGTATTTAAAGCACTGACTGCAGTCAGGTGAAAAAATTCATCTGTGGCTTCCTCTTGGTTGCTTACATCTCGTCTCTACCGTCTAATGAGCTTCTTCTGAAGGGTATATGCCTTGGACATGTTATGTTTTTTATTAGCTACAATTCTTTCAAGAGTTTTAATTTACTGTTAATTAAGGGGAGATTATATCATGAGAGCATATTTTATTTGATTACTCAATGTAATCTGTACAATCATGCCTATGGTGCAGACTCTAAAACAAGTTTCAGAGACTTATTATGTTTCAGTAGCTTTGTTTAAGTGTGAGTCCATGGAATAATCTCTTTTTGTGATGGGTGACTCTGCATTTGTAATATATATGGCTTTATGTTTATGATGGATGTCATGCATGTCTTCAGCACAAGCAATGTAGTCCTGTGGATTAGTTATATTTAAGTTTTGCTTATTGCTTATTATTCTTTGAGCGCCAATTAGGTTCTGCTTGGTTTTTTCTCTACAGATGTTCTTTCATAGCAAGGCAGAAGCTGTAAGTTCAACTTCTTTTATGAGAGGATAGGCATTTCTTTTATTTCACCTGATCTTCCAGTCATATAGGATCTGCTGAAAGGCTTTCCTGGAGGCAAAGAAACCAAACAACCTAATCTTTTCTTTGTAGTTGCATTATCAGTGTTCTCTGAAATGCTGTTTCCAGAGCTGTTGTTTTCTTCCAGTTAAAATTTGATTTTGAGTCAATGAGAATTTTGAGGTGAATGGTGAGGATCAGACCACATGGCTGTGTAGCCCAGCAGGTGTCTGCAAAGTATCCAGAATGTTTTGAGCCTGGCCAGGCTTGTGCCTCAGGAAAGGAAACATAGCAATGCAGAGAGAATCCTGGGACTACTTGGCTTCCTCTGGAGAATCCCACAGCAATTTAAGTATTGCTTTTGTCAAGCTCTTTAGGTATTAGACTGCTCTTCAGTTTTTGGTTTCAGCCACAGTTAGGGATTTAAATATCAATTTAGGAATTGTGTAATAATGAATTATTATTGAATATGTTTCTGTATTTCCCCTTTCCCACTGGGTGTTAACTTGTTTCAAAAGAATTTGTAAGACTATGAAATAAAAGGGCCTATTGAACACTTCTTACGTGTAGTATAGAGACTGCAACTAAATAGAAGTTCTGAATTACGTGCTAAAAGAGACAGATTATTGGGTTCTTGGTTTTGTTAGTGAATACCTTTATAAGTGCTGAAGAATTGTTTAAGTGAGTTCTATTCGTCTCACAGTTCCTAGACTTTTCAGTACACTTAGATGCACTCTGCAAGTCACAGCTTCCAAAGGAAAGCCTCTGTTTGTTTTTCTTGAAGACTGGCTATGCTTGATGTAGAACAGTAGGATATTTTAGTCACATAAGCAGACGGAAAAGGAGTGACACTTTTGGTCACCTTACTGGCTGTTGTTTGACATTGACAAACAGGAGGAGGGTAAAGCTTTGTTGATGTAAATGCACGAGTAGACCTGCGCCTTTGCCCATTGACCTGCAATGATAACAAGCAGATGTTTTGTGCTTAATCTTTGCTTGTGAAGATTATTACCATGGGTTGAGGTAATATATTTACCCTGGCAAAAACAATAAGCATGATTTAGAGACTTCCTTCTGAGAATCTTTTCCCTGCCTAGTGTATTCATATGGAAGATTTATTGACATCTTGACCTTGAAAATAAAAGGAAATTATCATTCCTGACACTTAATTTACCTATCACTTCAGCTGAGGGAATCTGGCACAGAAACATTAACTCAACGTAATTAATCTGCATTGATTGCATCCATCAGCCTTGATCTAATATAATCAAATGCTGTAATATGTTTCGAAAAAAAGGATAAAAGTTGTAGTATTTTGTATCCAGTGACAAAAGGAAGAAAACACCAATGGAGTTTAAAGTGGACTTCCTGTACATTACAGTTGTGTTACACAGAGGTCCAACATGAATTGCCTGGATAGACTAGCTACTCTTCTTTGGAGGTGGGGAAAAGGCTTTTTGTATCAATTTAATGTTGTTCAGTTATGAAATGTCCAGTCTATGCACTGCTACAAATTTTGTCTATTTACTGAAGTGCAGACTATGCAATATGTAACCTTTCAGCAAATAAAAATGGCAGTTGTACCTCAAGATCCACGTTAGTGGATAAAAAGATCCAGGGAATGTGGGGACATGTTTACAAATGACTTCAAGAGCTACCAAATTTAAGTAATACATGCTAAGTGGAGATCTCCATAACATTGTGATTAATATATGTGAAGCTAATGGCTCAGCAAGAGAAGTTATATTTTATAGGGTCAGAAGTGCAAGTCAGTCAAATCTACCACTTAAAATACTGTGAAGAGAAGACACCTGAAAATGCACTTAGCTTTGTCAAATGGTCTTATGTACTAATGAAAGACAGATCTTTGAGAAGATATTTTGTTAGACTATCATATTAAAGGGTTGTTCATAAAAGAGCTTTTTCAGTGCATGGTTTTGTATGAGAAGATCTTGAAGGTAGTAGGTAACTCAAGGTGGATGACGGAGTTCTTTGGAAGACTGAGAATCTTCTGTAGAGTAATAAGTACTGTGGAGATTATCAAGTATGTCCTTAAAAGCTACTCTTGGCAGTTCATTGTCCAAGTAAGTTTGATTTTTTCCCCATGAAAAATATGTGGTTGTAACTCTAAGTGAATACTGGAAGTCGTTAATTTTCAGGGATATAAAGGAGGCAAAGAAAATCAGCACAAAGAAACAACAAAACAGAGGCAAGGAAAGCCAAAACACCAGTTCTTTATCAACAAATACCAAAGGCAGAAACAGCACAAGACCTTTGTTACCTTTGTGCGATATATATTGGAAGTAGTAACATCAAGAACACATATTTAGAGAACAGCAAGAGGAAGGATTTCACCAGTAAAATAGTTTAGAAGCTCTTATTCGTGTGTTTGATGCTAAACATAATTTTAAAATCTTTCAGGAATGTTAAATTCCAGATTCCTTTTTTGTCCAGAACAAAGGAGCATGGCAAAAAGATTATTTAAGTGAAGTGAATTGATTACTGTGGTTCTCTGATCCTGTTGTCACTAGTGTGTTGTCAGTATTTCATACCTCCCCATGGATTAAGCAGTACCTCAGTACAGTGGTTAGCATTGATGATAGTTCTGTCTTGCTTCATTTATGTCTCCCATTTCTCATTGTCTTCTTCTTACCCACCTCACCTTGTTTATTTTTCACATTATCAGTGTCTCTATTTGTAGTACTTTACATTTTGTGTAGTTTGTAATACTTCTTGTCCTTGTTGCAGTTCTTGCTTTTTTCCTTTACTTAGCACTGCTTAATTTACATAGCATGCTGCTTATATTAAGGTGACATCTTAGTTCTTTATCAAGAATGCTGTATCTAAGACATTTCATTTGAGAACAGTGTCTATTGAATCTAATAAAAGTTTGGATCTAATTACTAGTTTTTCATTTCATTACTTTCATTTAGGTAAGTTGTTTCTTTAATTGATTTCCCCCCCCCCCCCCCCCCATTTAGTCTGGTTGCCCAACTTAATCAGCAACAAAGTTTCACCCATATACTTGATATGATACCTGCTTGGAGCATGAAAAGATTATGTCACCATTTGGGAAGAGATAGTAAGAGTATCACTGTGGCTAATTAACCTGTGGAGTTATTCAGCAGAACAGGTAGATATCTTTTGTGTTGTCATATTCATGACTCTCTGCTTGGTAAGGATTTGGAAGTTATGCCATCACTTATCCATTACAGTAGCAAGGAAACTGTTTACTTATATACAGCATAGAAACGACAGGAGGAAGCATAACCTCGAGCTGATTTAATAAATGAATCATTTATACGAGGCAGTATAAACACTTAGCTGTTTCCACTCCTGTTTATTTTACTGAATTATTTTCCTTCATTTTCCATCTATTTCTGAATGCTATTCATATTAAAGGGAAAAAGGTCTCTATCTCCCAACTTTATTTCCTCATTGTTATTCATTGGTCCAAAGAAGCAGAGATGGGCATCTCAGTTTATTTAATCAGTAACTCTCTCCGAGGGAGGTTAGAATTCATCTCTGTGTATCAGAACTGATATTTAGCAATGCCTGTCAGAAGAGATTAGTAGGTCCGTGTTGAGGTGGAAGCAGCAGGGTAGAATGAAACCTGAAGCTGGGTTAAGTAATTGGGTTCTTGTTCAATAAAAGTGCTTGTTTGTGTCTCGTAATGAAAGATCTTTGGTTCAGTGGAAGTCTGAATCCAAATATCCTCTGTTTTTTCTGATGGCTAGAGTGATAAGGGTGAAAAGGATTTAATTTAGTATTACTGAAAAATTTAAAAGAGGTTTGAGAAATTTTAGATGTACTCTCATATGGTAGCTTTTGGGACTCACCAGAACCAGCCTGGGTGAGAGGAGGGTCTCAAGTAGTTTAGGCTTTTGATTTGGCATGAAGGTGCTCTGAGGATGTTGCTACTGTTGACTTTCTTTTGAGGTACACGTGTAGAAGGGATAAAGGAGAAATTTTTGGCTTGCTTTGTACTCTGTTCTTTCTGGACATAGGAGTAGGACTGTACAATTTATTTGGGTTTTTTCAGAATGAATGGTTTGCAGTGTAGTTTACATTTGAACTTTTTTTCCTTGGTTTTCTTTACTTCATATTAAACTTGATTTTAAGAGTTTTTTCAAGGCAAGGCTACACTACTGGACTACAAAACCTCCACTGACCATGCCCCTTAAAGCTGATGTACAGTTTTCTTTGTGATAATCTTTTTAGTAGTAGTTTTCAAAATCAAGTTCCTGTTAAACTTTAAATTCTCTAGCTTTATTAGATTGTTTTATATAGAAAAAAGAAAACATGTAAGAAAGGAATGCTGAGGAAAATAGATAATGAAATCTTGCCTGGTTTTGAGACAGTGCTTGTAATGCTATCTCCTTAAATCTTTGTCTCTTGAAGAACGACAGTATCTAACTTGGAGGTAAGTTTTCTTAAGCATGATTCTCCAAGGGTTAATTGTCTTTTCCTGTTACAGAGTTAGCTTCAGGTATGAAAAGCTTTGAAAATAGACTGATGATATTTTCGTAGTTGGTTTAATGCACTTACCTAGCCACAGTTTCAGGAGAGTTAAGGGTAGACTAAGACCAAAAGCTTGTAAAACCAAAATGTTTGTTTGCCTAAAGCATTAGTTCTGGCAGAACTATTTCTGATTTTATATTCACACATGCGCACACATATTAAAAAAAAAAAAAAAACACCCCACCGTGCTTCAAGGAATCTTGAAAAGTGTGAAGGGCTTGTCTCGACTTGTTTATACTAATGCTAGTTTTATAATATTGTGTTGCTTACTCCTCAGTTCTCTGGTTTCCTCTTTTTCTTCCTTATGTTCCTTAAGATTACAGGATGAATTAAGATAACTTTTTCATGTCTTTTGGTACAAATATAAAAGGTAGAATCCCAGAAATAAACAGTTATCTTCCATGCTTATTTGTTCTTAGGATTGCCATGGCAAATGCTTCTGAAATTGTACTATAAAAGAGAACTTGTGATGAAGATAAGCTATAAAACTCATTAATTGTCTGATATTGAGAGTGTAGCTTATAATCTATTGTGTCCTATAGGTATAAGAAGTCGCATTCTGTCATAGAGGAGGAGGGGAATAAAACCTGTCTCCTGACAGAGCCTTTTTCCCCCTAGCCTGGAAGTCAAGAGTGTAGGGGTTCTTTTCCTGATAACAGGTATCATAGGAAAAGGCTTATTTGTGTAGCTGTATGCACATAGGGGTACTCCTGATTGGATGGTGTTCATTTTGTCACTTGGGGTGAGGGAAATAGAGGCTGTCAGTTGTAGTGACCAAGGAGAAGTGGTGTCATCAGCAACCTCTGACTGACAGAGCAGTTCCACAAGGGATTCCTAACCCCAAAAGGTAGGGGATGAAGTGGAGAAGTCTTTTGCTCGTCTTGATTGACATACTGTTTCACTGGTACTTTATCTTCTTGCTTAATTCTTAATTATGTTTTTAGCTTATATGTGCCCCTAAGTCCTTTCTCTGTTTTTGTTGGCAGAGGCATCAGCAGTCACCTGAATCTCAGGTGAGTAGTGCTCGTCTTGCAGTACTCAACCCTGTGGAGTGTCCTGTTTTTAAACTTTGATAGTGACTACTGGCATTCTATAGAGAAAGCTTATGTTGTTGGTAAATGTTGGGTGCTACAACAACATTTGCATAAGTATTATGATTTTTTTTTAGTGGTATCAGTTTATCAGATACTGAGTGTAAGCATTTCCCCCTTTCTGTGTTTTCTTACACAATTAGTATAAAATTGTTTATTGCAAATATAGTTTCTGCTTTTTTGTTTTTGATTAAAAAAATAAAAGAAAACTGCTTATCTGCTTCAGTTTCATGAAAGACAGCTCTGAGAAGGAATTCCACTTCATTGTGACAACAGGATGATTTGATTTGTATCAGTTTCTGTGTTTGTATATTTGGGACATGTTTACATTGACAAAAGAGCTTTCACAGACTGAGAACATGCCTAAATTGGCTATTAATATGCTACATTAACAATGGTTGTTTGAAGGATTTAAACTATATTTGAGTTTTCTGTCAAAATATGACTCAGGGTCAATTTAATGTTTTTTCATTTTTTTGAGGTGATGATTTCACAGGTACCCAGTGCTGATCTGAAATAGTCCAATGACTTGCAAACCTATTCCCTTGAAGACAAACACAGTAGTTCTGTTCGTGTCACCGTATCCTCTTCCTTGTCCCACAGGAATGGCACTTTAGTGCTCCAAGTGCTGCTATTTGTATTACTGTAGAATAAGGAAGTCAATGTTTGGGGACAGAGATGTAGGCCTGTTTTGTTCCATGGAATCAAATTTTATTGAAGGAGAGTGGTTATTTCTATTCTACTTTTTTTAATTATAGCTAACTCTTATTTTTTTAATATGTATATATATTTAACAGAATATTTGATCTACAATAAAAAAGGCAAATTGTTTCTTAGCTGGCTAACCCTACATATTATTGTTATTTCTAATGATGAAATGCCAAAGAAGTGGATTTATGCATCTGATCAGAGGGATTTTGTGTCTTAGAGGTGACATTATTGAACAACTCCACAAGGATGGTGCCTTTTTCCACCAGTTCGTGTTTTGAACCATAGTAAGCAGCCTGTCTGTGGTGGTTAATCATGGACTGTGTTTGAGTGACCTGTCTTTATCATGAAAGCGATGTGAAAAAAGACTGAGTAAGGGGAAAAGAAAGCAACCTTTAAAGTAATTGATGCTAAACTCAATATTTTTACCTGTGACGAATTCAGTGCAACTGTTTGAAAAATGCAAACAGGAAAATACCACTGAAAATAGTCCCCTCTTAGTACCTGATCTGCCCAACTGTGCAAGACTTTCTTGGCTCCTTTTCAGCATGAATTCCTACTTTATTTTACTCTTTTAAACCACTTTCATCAGAAAGATAAGCTTTTTTTAGCTTTCTCAGCTTCAATCTCAAATGCTATTAATATTATCAGCTAAGCAACAACTCTAAAACCTGTCCTTTACTGGTGGATGTGTGGATGCTTCAGATAACTGTAAATAAGGGCCTTTCCTGGGAAGGAAGTATTCCCCACAAGCTGAACAGGTAAATGAGGAATCACTCTTGTTCTTTTTCTCTGTACTTAATGGAAAAAAACCAAAAATCATGTTTTAATAACTACGTATCATGCAGAGGAGAGGAGTCACCTGCAGTAGCTCTCCAGGTATCATAAATCATTTGCCAGAGGTGTAGGTAAGAGGTACTTGACCATTCATAATTGCAGAAGATCAGATAACAAAATGGTGGAGAAAAGAAAACTTGTAATAGGAACATACAGTCACTTTCTATTTTTTGGGAAATGAACACTGCAAAAAAAAAAAATCTTTTATGATATGTTTACCCACAATTTTCTTCTTTAGGATGATTAAATTGTCATAATTGGTACTTCTGCTACATAAATGGATATTTCTTCTACAACCTGAATTTATTCACATAGCCTGCATGGAAATAATTATGTCATGTTGTAGTACCAAGAGAAGCTTTTCTTGGAGTGAAGAAATAGAGGAGCTAATGACATAACATTATCTTACCTGTCATCTCACAGTGCTTAGCAATCTGTCTAAGCATCATATTTTAAGTGTGTGCCCCACTGGTTAGCAGTGTGCTACACTGAATGGGAATAAGTTATATTTTATACAAGAACACTGGAGGAAAATCCTCTTGTTAAGGCAAGAAATCCAGTCCCCTCCGCACCCCAAAAAAAAAAAACAAAAACCAAACCATCAACCCTTGATTTTTTTTTTTTTCTCTTAAATGGTTACAGTTAGTAATAAATATATTCATGTACTGACGAGCTGTCTGTGCCAAAGTAGTTGGTTTAGCCTTTTCTGCACGTGAACACCTTTCTAGAGGAGCTGCTCTTTAGGGGATGCTGTGACAGTCTGTGTGCTGTGTGTGCTGGCAACTGAGTTCTGTGCAGATTATGTGCATTCATCTTTTTTTTTTTTCCAGAAGCAGTAATTTCAACCTAGTATAAAGTCAAGTTTAGAGTAATTTGAGAGTATGTTATTGTTGTGTACTAAAGCTGGAAGCTGGTACTGAGGGCTGTGCAAGGAAGGGCTGGGGTCTAATGGTGATTGTAGGACTAGCTGTCCAGAACACAACTGCTGGCACTGGTATTATTCAAATTACCCTGTTTCAGTCCACAGTGCCCCTGCAGCTGCATTAACTCTGTTGAAACTCGTGGATGCTGGTGTTCATGCTTTTGTAAACTCACTATATGGACTGGAGAGGACAAACTTGCAGGTAGTAATGTATATTGGACATTTGTTTCAAGGCCCTTTGCATTGCCTTTTCCCTTATTATTGTCAGATCAGAGCTAGCATGGAGGAAAGGACATGAGCAAGTCTTCTGTGCTAATATATTTAGATGTGTTTGAAGCATGGGATGCTACAACTTAGAATCATCAACCCCAGTAAAAGTAAAATATGCGTCTTTAGGAAATGTTGCAAGTTTCTGCTTATACGGGCACTAAACCAGCTAAATGCTTATCAGTTTAAGTCTTTAATATTCAGTTAATCTTAACTTTGTGGTTGTGTGGGTTTGTTTTTTTTAATTATTTTCTCTCTATATTGCTCAGTCATCCAGCCCATAGATTTCTTGCTCTGGAAATTTCAAGTAAGATGAAAAGAGAAATATAATTCTAGTCTGGGAAAGGTTGTGAAAGAAAAAAAAAGACCATTTCAGTTAGGGAGGAGAGAATAGGTTATGGTACAAAAATTCAAATAAGAGGAATTGAGAGATGTATATCTGACATCTGAATGCATGACGGAAGAGTTTGTGATGTGTAATTTGCAGAAAGGCATAGTTTATATTATGTAATATCTGAGAGAACCTAGCTCTGCGCTATCAGATGAATAATTGGGATTCCACAAATCATATTTTGGGAGCCTAGGAAGAAAACAGAAGATAGATGAATAGCCTAGTAAAGAGGGAGTTTTTATTTATACGCAGCATATAAAACAATTTTGGCTGTATTTTTTCACTGAAAATTGATGCCTGTGAACATTATTTTAAGTTGTTTCTTTACAAGAGAAAACTAGTTGAAAGAAATTAGAACCACTTCTCATTGAATGTAGGTAATAGTCAAAACACAGAGAAGAAATGGGTTTTTTTACCTAAATTTTCCTAATGCTTGAAGAGATGACAACTGCAAGCTTCTTTAAGATGATGATTGGTAATGAGTGCTAAGTGTGATTATCAGTGCATTGGAACAAGTTATTTATGTTATCTTTAGTTGGCTCAGGAAGTTTTTAGCAAGTTTTTGGGTAAACTTGAAAGAAAACACTTTTCTCTCATTTAGGTATTGCTTCAGAGAACTATATGCTTACATGAGATATTATATAACACTCCTAATACTGAATAAAACATGTAGTAAAATGGCTCTGCGACAACTCAAATCTCAGTAGTCTTCTCAGGAGGATTGTGGTGTGAGTTACAGTATCTCAAGCTTTAGAAGTTTCAGCAGTAGGTTTAGACTCTCACTGATGCTTTATGGTGTCACAGAGTAGCAAGGGACTTCTCTGTGACTGCTTATTGTTGAAGCATGGCATGGGTAAATTCCTTCACATTTGTTTGGTGCTAACACAAATATACGAATCCATGGGCAATTTAATTTATAGGAAGGCAATTCCAGTCCGAACTTTGGCGCTCAGTATTAGATGTAATGGTGATCTTTTGATTTATTACAGGAGGGGAAGGGGAAGAGCTTTTCAGAGGCCATCTGTTTGTTCCCTGTTGTTCTAGAGCTATGTGTGTGGAGAGTGTAACCAATACTGTACCAATGCATTTCTTTGACTTTTCTACTGTTGTCTTTGACCAGTTATTCTTATAAAATATTCAATGACTTTGTTGGGTTTTACTGAGCCATATGAAGGCATCTATGAGGAAACTATAGAGCATAAAGATGCTGTGGGTTTTGTTTGTTTGTTTTGGAATGGGTTACACATTGTAACTTCTCTGAAAAGATAATACTGATTTCACCCGATCATCTCCTGTTCTTAGGACACAATGCAAACATTGTCAGTTTGTACTGCAGATACCTAATTTGATATTATGAAAAGGAAACCATGTACTGCACTATCCACCACAATGATGGAGTCAAAAGAACAACGAGCAATGCTCAATATGTTTGCTCTGCAGTCCTAACTATGTGAAAACATACCTACTCATCACAATGCTAGTTTTCTTGGTGAGAGTTCTCTGAAGGCTGGTAGACACCTGCAGTATGTAAGAAAAACAGAAGTTACATTCGGTTCTGGATTTTTAGCTTTTTTTTTAAGGGAGAAAAGGGGAGAAGATGAAACTATTACGGCATAATATGTATGATATAAAGTTCAGAAAGCATAATGATTTGAAAAATCTGATCAACATTGACCCAAACATAATCTTGCTAGTAGTTTGCTGGATAGGGGGAAAAAATGGATTTTTTTTTAAGTTGCTGCTGTGTGATTACTTAACTCTTGTGGCTTTACTTTTGCTGTATTGATTACTACCGATGCTTATCTTGCAGAGTCTGCATGGGGTTTATCCTGAACAGTTATCTGTTCAACCCTCCCCTCCGCCACATGTTTCCTCCAGTTGATCTCAGTTAACCCCTACTCCTGTGTCAAACATTAAGTGCTAGGAAGAGAAGCCAAACCTCCCTCTCTGAGATTATTATTATCGCTTTTGTGCACAAGACTTGTCTCTCTGTGGAAACCTTTGCTAAGGAAGATGCTGTTGTAGCTCAGGCATCTGAGGCACATCCTGAAGTACAGAATTATCTTCCTTTGTAAATATGAAGAATTTAACCATAGGGTTAGTCATGACATGTTCTCTTTTAGCTTCCCCTTGTATATGTAGGGAACTGCGAAGGAGAGGATTCTGATCCAATGGCATTGTAAGTCTGGAATAGTTCTTCAGCCCAAAGTACACAAATGTATTAATTTAAGAAGGGGAGAGCTATACTTTGATACAGTTTTAAGAGGAGAATAAACTAACTGATTTATTTAGCAGCTCTTTACAATCAGGGTTTTTTTTAAATTATTTTTACTTGGAATGAGACTTAGAGGTCACAATAATAAAAGCAGAAGCTAATTAGAGCCGACTACTTGTTTTGGTTTAGTTTTTTGTTGTGTCCTTTTTTTATATTCATTATATTCTAGGCATCAAGCTAAATATGTTGAAGTGTAGTTGAATGCAAAATTTTGGGGGTAAGGGGCACATCAAGTATTTAAACAACCAGCCTAAACCTGTTTCATAGAGAGCTAACACTGTAGGGTTTAGAAGATGATGTGGCTGGACGTTAAGGTCTGACAAGCCTCAATTATCTAACTATGCAGTCCCTACTCATTTAATGATTCTCTAAGGTTTAAGTGTTTTCTGTTACGTCAAGTCTTTGTTCCCGTGTCAGCTTTTCCTGCCTCTACAGGAGGACAGGAAGGGGTAGGTACCTTTGCCTTAAGTTAACTGTATCACTTTTAACTCCTTTTTTTGATACTCCTAACGGACATAAATGGGAATTTGGAGGAAGAAGAAAATAAAGCAATTTAAGACTGGATTTTGAAAATAGGTGAATGAATCTGAAGGGTATTTTCAGAAATCCAAACTTGGCCGGAGTTGTTAGCTTTGCTACAATGTCTTATTTCCATATTATTCGTATAGCAAAGAATCCTTTTGAAATACTTCTCATGTCCTTTTCCAAGCCACAGTTCTTGTATGAGCGTTCAAGGGAATTTACGTTGATCCTCTATTGAGATCTTTCTCATGAGGGTACATGTGTGCCTTGGAGCTCACCATGTGTGAAACAACTGTAGGATTTCGATTAATATTTAGTAACTCTTAAAGACACATAGTTTTTTTCAATATAAAAACTCTGTGGATGCTGTTTATCTGTACCTGACTGCACAGATCTCTGTATTGAAAGCTGAAATGTGTTTACTGAAGTGTATGGAGGAAGAGGTCTTAGGAGTTTATTTTTAGTTCCTAGTCTTTTATGGCATAAGGAGAGAAACACATTAATCAGTGCATCAATCGCTTCTATATGCACATGGGATAATATATTATTCATAAGCATGGCTTGAAGATAACAAAACTGATCTCAGTTTCCATAGAGGCAAGCTTTCATAATGTCCTCTGATCATATACAAATGACATTTGATTAGCAGTCACAGATAGAATCATCTTTATGTAAAGTTTATGCTGCAGTAGGAAGCTGTTCAGTTGCCCTTTTTTGAGATAAGGCTAAAAATAAATTTCCTTTAGGGAGCTGGACTTTTAATGTGGAAAAAAAGAGAGGGTTTAGGGTTTTCCCGCTAAGTAAAAATGCTATTTTGTGCTTTGAGACAGCCTTCATAGTTCCCTACCCAAAGGTAACGCTACTGAGTGTGCCTTCAGGTTGTTAAAATTATTTGGACTGAATTATTTTCTGTTGTGATAACATGAACTTGGACCAGTGGAATTGGGGTAGTTTCGTTTACCCTTAGGCTTCTCTGCTTGCAGCCATTACTAATTGTCAAAAAGCAACAATTTACCAGTAAAATTGTGACATGCACAATTATTTTATTTTCTTCAGGAAGTTATATGCAGTCCCTTTATGTGCAGGACAGATTTGAAGAAGCAAAGAGTTAAAAAATATTGATTATGATTAAAATGTAGATGTTAACTTTCATAGAACTGGTCTCGTTATGCATTTGTAACGTTTAAGCTATTGAGTTGTATGTGTGCTGCAGTTGCAAAGTGGTTGAAGGCTTTGTAACACCACTGTTAAAATAAATCATTAACACTTCTCTTAGCATTTAGACAATTGCCTTGAATGATCATGGATTATTTCACTTTTTAAATATGTTACCTACAGTTATAAAGTTCTATTCTAACCTAGTCTGAATGAATCATTTTTTTCCTGAAATTGTTAATAACTATTGCTTTATTCAAGCAGAGAGAGAAAAATAATATGAAAAAAAAAATTTTTCCACACAAATAAAAATGAACTTTTATGGTAGTATCAAATTGCATTAAGATTTTTTTAATTTACTTTCAAACTTTTAATTTAGAAATGACCTTTTAGCAAATAAGCTTTTGTCAATGAGAAATGATGTCACAGAAGTACCTTCTCTTTTCTAGTGTTACTAGAACTCCATACATGGAGTGAGTGCAAGCAAAATGTAAAATCAATGAAGGAAGCTGATTGTTTTGTAATATCCCTCCATTTCCTCAGCAAGTCATAATAACATGTTCTGACTTTTGCAGTGCAGAGTGCATTCCTGCTGTTATAACTAAGAATAGGTGTTTGCACAATACTTTTTACTGTGCAGTTGGGAAAAATTGACCACTTAAAGGTCATTAGATTTTTCTGGGTTTTTTGTTTTACAAGAGTTTACAGTTCAGAGGGATTGAAATCAACTTACTAATCTACTTACGTAACAGGGATGTTAGAAAAAATATGTAGGAAAAATTGTAGCTTGAGTATTTGACTCACTTTGCTCACATAAATAAAAGGATCAGCTCCAAAACACTTGAGCAGGAAACTTCCTCCTTTAATTTACCTTGTTGAATTCAGACATGTAAGGTTATAATCAGGGAAAAAGCCTTTTGTGATTTGCCCATATCCATAGAATGGAACTTTGAGAGTATAAATAACACTCTATCTGCACATGGAGCCTAAATCTGTGCACTGATTTTACTTATGTTTCTTATCTGAAATCTAATTATTGGTGGTTTACTGCAAGATCCTCTGTGACAGGGTCTTTAGGACCAGCCTGCAGGAAATTGGAGGAACATTCATCTTACTGTGTGGACAGCCAACTTAGCTGTTGTCCTCTGACTGAATGCTTGTTACATCAAACATACTTGTGGAAATGAGGAAACAAGCTGGTGAGCATAAGAAAATGTGACTCCAGAGAAGAAATTGATATAAACCTTTCTACTTTATTTCTGTGATGGAGGAAGGTTATTAGCGAGTCACAGCCTGTTTTGAGAGATATTGTATGTGAGTTACGTACAGTATCTCCTTAACTGTTCCTCTGCTCAGTGTTTTCATAAGCCATCTCTGTAATGAAATAGAAAATAAGGATGTTAAATGTGTTGATACCAGACTCGAAGCAATTATCATGGTATTTTTAGAATAGCACTAGATTTCAGGTAGATCTTGATGAACTCCAACCTTTCATGTTTTGAAAGAAAGAAGAGATTTGAAAGAAGAAAGAGGATTTCTGTACAGAGTATACTGATCATGTTAGTCATGAGGATAAGAACACATTATCAGGATAATCAAATCTAGAAACTGAGTACATAAGAATGATGCAATACGTGTAGTGATTCATAAAGTAAGACTTAAGTACATAAACAAGGTCAAAATGGCGCTCATAGATAGTAGAGTTAAAACTTAAAGTATAAGCCTATGGTAAAGAGATCTTTGAAGTTGTGAATATCACTCTTGGAAAAAAAAACCAAAACCAAACAAACCTGGTATCACTTGGAGAAGTTCCAGGAGAGAATTAGGAGTAATCAGAGGTAGCAAACCCCATTATTTCTAAGAGATGTTACATTTATGGGGTTAGAATAGTGAAAATGGAGTGGAGTCATGAAATGTATGGGCAGATGTGGTGAAGAGAAATGATCTGTTGTGATGATAATTTGGAAAAAGGAAGCAATACATCAATGCATCGAAGGATAATCTGGCTTAGACACTTATAAACCTTTTCTAAGGGAAAGTGTGATGAAACATTAGGATGTTGTATAGGGAAACTGAAGAATTGTAACAGGAAGCCTTTCAGAGTAGGTTGTACAAATGTCTTTCTCAGTCATAAGCTGCAAGGTATGGATTGAACTATGTAATACCCTCCTTCTCTTTTTTGTGTTCTGTGATTGCTATGTCCTTATGCATAGGGATATGGGATGGGTAATAAGTCTGTTCAGAATCAATCTCTATCTCGCTGAAATCGCCAGAATGAAGCTCTAATCCGTAAATGACTGGAATACATTTATGTCAGTCATGATTTTAAGATTCTTGTGTTATCCTTCAGCAAAGTTAAGTGAATACTTTGTACTGCTAAAAATGTTAATGGAAAATGATTTCTTACTCTGTTAGTCGACAAGTAGGCACAATCCGGTGGAAAGTACCTGGCTTAAAATATCTGGACAATTCCTGTACAGTTTGACTAGAAAAGTAAATTGGATTTTGAAATTACTCTCATAAGCGTGTGTAGGAAATATTTATTTACATCCTTGCTGTATTTTTACTGTATTGATTTGTGCTTTTTATGCTATTGGACTGAAGTGATGCCAGGTTTTATGTTTTTAACTTGCTTTGAGCTACAGATTATGGGAATAAATTCATTTTCCCCCCTTATTCTTAAGTATACTTTCTCTGGTCACAATTACAGTATGAACCAGTGCAGTTCAAAAGTTTTCGTTAAGTATTTTCAACATTGAATGCTAAAAACAACCCCCCAAAATTATAGGGATATTCTGCAGCAGACAATCCAAATACTTGTGGTTTCAGTTCATATTGGAATCGAACCTGAGAAATTAAAGGCTGAGTGTTTGTTGTAATGTCTTATGGCTTAGCTGTACTCTGTATCAACCCTACAATCTGTTACTTCAGTTCTTCTCTTAAAATCCCATATAAAAGTGAAACACTTAAACTTTATGTTGGAAGTGGATTTCACGATGAATAAAAAGCTTAGTGAAAGCTGAAGCTTTTGATTCTGAAAAGAACAACTTCATGTGATTTTAAAATCCTGCATTAACATCTTAATGCAGTACTACAACTTATTTTGCTGTCCCTGCTGGAAATGTAGGATCCCCTGCATAATAAGGAAAGTGTGGTAAGAAAAGTTAGGTGTTTGGAGACAATAAGTGAAAGATGGAGAGAGATTCGATGAGTGAATAAAGTATCCTGCTAGGGTGCTAAATTATTTCAGGCCAAGAAAATGGAGTCCAAGCTGTCAGACATACTGTGGGTATCCTGTTTGGATGAAGGAGTGAAATGCTACGCTGTAACTTTCTCTGAAGTGTTCAAACTTGGCTACTATTAGAATTTGTGATGTGCTTGTTAGCACACACACATTGACACAAGTTTTCAACTACAGCTGGCAACTTCAAGAATGCTGTGTGCTCCTGAGGGTGTTGAAATTTCTTCCCAAACTCCCGAGTCATGAAAGGTCATGGAGCCCAACATGTTAACTGAGTCTGCCTAAAAGCGCTGTTTGGAAAAATGAGGTCTGTTTGGTGGTCTCGGTTGTAGCTATTGTTATGTCTTACCTGCTACTTATGCTAGAAAAGCCATGTGTAGGTGTTTATTCTTTTATTGCTTAGGTTCTGCTTGGTCTCTGCTCAGGAAAAGTGTGAGTGCTGGAGCCTGTAGGAAATGGGGAACACAGTGTGGGTGGCCAGCTAGTCTGGTTGTTCTCAGTGGTGTAAGTTACAGTGCATGTAAAGGCAACCTGGGCTGCTTGAAATCTATGTAGAGCTGTGAACCTTCTCTTTAAATGCCAACAATACTCTGTGTGTGTAAGAAAGAGTGCATGTGTGGTGATTTAAATAGTAGGGATCACATATAAATTGTTGTATTACATCGAAGTTATTTACAGTGTTGTACACCTTTGTGGTCATAAATTCTGACTAAAAATCATGCTGAGTGGTCTAGTTGATTATTGCATTTTTAAAATACTATACGGAGCATAAAGTAGAAGGCAATATTTATAGGCTCAAAAATCTTGTTTTTTTTTTTAAATAGTAAGTTTCAATGTAGTTTGTCAGTGTTTAAGATGTATGAGCTTTTAAATGTTTAAGTTTGTTAGAGATGCAGAAATTTCATTTTGATGCATGTAGAAAAAAATCTAAGTAAAACTGAACCAGGGTGCTTAAGTACTTAATACAAATAGCTTTTAAAAACAGAAAGAGATGTTGGGAATGGTTATCACTCTTAAAACTGTGATATACTTGCTAGACTTGAAGTGTTAGTAGCATTTTAAAACTTTCACTTGCACTTCTGTGGTTGTAGTTCATCAAAGAATAATTTTTAAGGCACAGCAATATGAAGTCATTGCTCTTTGTCAGTTCTACAGACAACCTAACATCTGCTATATCATCAGCTGAGGGCATTTAGCATGTACTGAACCTGAAAATACAGGCTCTTTCAAACAATATACAGTAACTGCAATATGATTAGTATGTTGTATCCAACACCAAAACCTTAGAGAGAAAACTACTATATGCAGCACACATTTGTGCAACGTACCTTTGTTCTTACTTGTGGATGTATTGATTCAGGCTTTAAATGGGCAAAGAATGGAGAATGTCTGACTTGTAGAGTCAAAGGGTAACACCTTAGCTCAAACTGTGGATAAAGCTGCCAACATGGTCCCTCTCAAGCAAACAGAGGGCAAAGGGAATGGACCTGACCCATGTGACTCAAATACTGCTTAAAATTTTAAGATTATTTCCCTCTCCTTGCATGCCCTCTCTCATCCTCTCTCTGCTGTTTTGGTTATTGGTTGACACCTGAGAGACCTAACAAAATTCGACAAGGTGTGTGGCAAGAGTTAGTTGAAATGCAGAGGATTGCTAGGGCAGAGGGGTCTTTGCACTGGAAAGGGCTAACAGATAAAGCACATCCCTTAGTTACGGCTGCATCCTGTGGGATTCTGCAACTTTATTAATACTAGACAAATCTGATTCTTGGTGGCACAGAATGTACTTTTTTTGTTAAAGAAGCTTTCACCTCTCTGAACTGCAGAAGTCACGGCCAAACCCAAAGGATTCCTTAACTGAACCTTATATGGAAAAGCCTTTGTGGACATAGACTCACAAGCTTTCTTTAACGTGGGGTATTAATCTTGTCCTTCTTTACTTCTGGAAGGTGTTGAAGCAGAGGAAAACTAACTTACTCTGAGACACAGTTTTTCTGCACTTTTTTTTCCATACCAAAGGATTTGAATACTCCTATTCAGGAAAAAGTTTTTCAGGATTCAGCGTTGAGTTTTAACATCGTATAGACTTTAAGGCTGTCGGATGGCAAGCTCACCGAGCTTTGTTACTCAATATGTTTTCAGTATCAGTTAATTCATGACTAATCTAATTATAGCTGCATTAAAAATAATCCCTTCTGTGCTGAAATTATTGACGTTGCATCTGCTTTTATATATACAAAAATGCATTTTTATTTGCACAGAAATTCAGTGCAACAATGCAGTAGCCACATGGAAAGTGGCAGCTATAGTTGTTACTGTAATAAGCTCTTTTAAGGGTTAGTATCAGGCACTCTAACTCAAATATTTTATTTTCTGGATAGTGTAGCCGATTGCATCATGGCTTTCCTTGACCTTATTAAAGCTTACTGGAGGCAGTAGCTTCCCACCATACTTGGTGGTCAATAGTCGCGAGGCTGTATCAGCCTTATGAAGTTACTGTGGTGGTCTAAGTTGAAAAAAAATACATGCTTATTTCCAGCACTGTCATGAAATTTGTTTGCTACTTGAATCAAATTGCTGTCAGTCTGATTTCTGACCAGCTCTAACAGAACTCTGACGGAAGCAGTGCCAGGACTTCTGAAACAGTTGAAATGAACTTAAAATGAGTAAATGACGAAATACATAACCTATGAATAATTAAAATGTAGACTACCAATTAGATATTAGTAGGAATGGGGCTGTAACTATTGTATTTCCTGGAAAAAGAAAAAAAAAAGAAAAAAAAAAACAACCAAAAACCAACCTGTCAGAGGAAAGGAACTGCCTCTAAAGCATCTAAGCAATAACTCATTTTTTCTTCTGAGACTTGGACTTGGTACTGTTCACAGCTGATCCTTGGTTAAATAACACACAAGACACTGAGAAACATCTCATTAGTTTCCTCCTCTGCTCCCATTCAACTTTTAAGTAAGATTGTTTTCTTCTAGGGGTGGGGGAGAGTGTGAGGGAGAGATGGGGTAATTGCATTCAATTAAGAAAATAATACAGAAAACTTGTGTTTATTTCTGAGTTTTGTGACTTTGGGGAAGTCATAATTTACAATAACCTATCCTATAATTTTACCTTTTTTGCTGTACTCTCTACAGTGATTGCATACAGATTATAGTTTTGCTAAACCAAACCCTGTTATTCAGAAACATTTAAATTTGTATGCTTGTTTCTTAGAATGTGTTTTTAATTTCATGTATTAATGGTAGATTAGTTATGGAAACACTTCATTTGGATAGACGCTGTCAAAGGTGTCATTTTAGCTACAATTGGTTAGATGTAATATATTGTTTCTGTTACCAGGGTGAAAGAATGCTTAAAACATTTGTGCTGTGAACACACTTCATTATGAATCCTAAGTTAATTGCACACCGGTTTTTCTCATGCCATCTTTTGATGTTCAATTTCTATGAACATTCTTACCAAGTAAAATGTGTCTTTCAAGAAAAGTATGTGCAGAATGTTCAAACATTACCAAACCAAATTTCTTGGAAAACAGATCTTTGCTAATCTAGAACAAACTTTGGAATGTTAATTTGAGTCTACCTTGCAGGTCATTTTGAAAATATTAGTATTTCAAAGCTGTTATTATCAGCCACAGTGTATTTTGAGGATATTTGAAAATAAAATAGTAATTAGAAATACTGATGCTAAAAATAAAGCCTCCCTCATTTCAATGAAGTACTGTTTTTCTATTGTATGAGAGACTTCTCTACTCCATCTGTTCACTGCTTAAAGGGGCAGTTGTGTGTATGGTTATTCCAATGGGCAATGAATGCACTGTTACCAAAGAAATTTAACTTTATCTGAAATTTTAACAGAATAACTTTCCTGGAAGCTGCTAAGTTAAAGCTGCTGGCCCCAGACTTTATAGTTTCCTTGACACAAACTGCAGTTTGATTATAACTGTGTGGTGGTCACTGCAGGAATCTGCAGGTTCTCTTCTTCAACTCCAGCATGAGGCAGCAGTTGAAGTGCTGTAGAGCTGCATCCTGCAGCTGTTGCCACCTGGAGCCCAGCAGCAGTGGGCAGGGTGGCATGAACACACAGCCCACTGGTGAGCAGCTTGCACTGTTTGAAACTCTTTTATATTAAATGGGAAAAGTGCTTAGACAAAATGGGTAAAGAGAATGAAAATGTATTTGCTGTCTGGAACAAAGTGCAGTTGTGACAAAACAGTCATTTTGGCGTTATCTATTTTTTAACCTAGTCTGTACTTTTCCTATTTTTTAGTTAAAACTCCAAAATGTTGATGGCGCAGACCAATGGTTATATTAAGGCATAGGAAGTTCTGCAATAATTTACTCTTTCCCTCGCTTGACCATCACAGTGCTGATGGTCGAGGAGAACTACTGGCTCTTCTCATGGAGGCTTTTAGCTGAGGTGACTTAAATGGTTGACAGGGCAAATGATTGAGGCCACAGTGTCAGAAAAATGATCAAGGGTAGGGCTTGAGTGCTGTGTGAGAACCAGTGTGGTGTTTCCATGACGGAGGCAGTCAATGGGACCAAAGGCTGTCAACAGTGTGACTTGGTTCACCTTGCTAGACCTTCAGTTTCCTTAAGATGGGGTTGTGCTGAATATGATTATGCTTTTCCATACCTTTTGTCTCAGTGTTTCTTGTTCCATGTAACTGTTGTACAGCAAATAGTCTTTACTCAGCGTTGTGTTGCATGAAGTGTCACTGTAACCATCTGAACCCCAGTTATCATCAATTATTAACCAAAATGAGTCTTGTCCACTGGCGCATCTGTTACTTAGACTGAAAATTAGTTTCATCATTAAGAGGTATGAAATGTCTCTTCTTCAAGTTTCACTCCGGAAAACTGCTGTAGTCCAGGTCACATCTTACTCTGCCTCTGTGCAAAGTTATACAAGTGAAAATATACATATTTTTTAACAGCACAGGTTTCTGAGTGGGCTTGCTGAATAAACAATTAAACTTGTCCTCCAGGGACCCACTCCAGTAGTGAATGTGTCACTTTTAAATGTTCTGCATAAACTTTGTTCTGATTGCTGTTGTGCATGATTTACTTACTAATCTTTTTAATCACTTTTTTCCCCTTCATACTATGTTCCTTTCTTCAGCAAGAAGTTGTGCAAATGTTTCATGGTGGCTTTTCAACAAATACTTATTAGAACACCAAACCTACTTTCCATCTTTGTATAATGGTATTCTGTCTTTTTAGTTGGGAAACAGTAGCGTTCCCTAAATAATGTTTCGGGCTTTTCTAGACGTGGACTTAATGGATATGTATGTATATTTTTAAGAAGGGGCATGCAGTAGGAGAAATAAAGGCTCTTCAAACTTTAGAGTCAAAACTGAATAGAGTGGTCTGAGCTGCATGTGATTTCCTAGGACTTGAGATGCACTTTTCTGTAAATATTCTTCGACTCACAAGGCATGAGAAGACACTAGGTGATTTTCGAGAGTAGTTTATGTAACCCAAAAAAACTAGTGTGAATTTCACCGAATACACTAAGTATCAATCAAGTCCTATAGTTTAAGTCTCTCAGAAAATGGTGGAAATACGGAATCTAAAGCAAGAAATATTGAGAAAGTATAATCACTTTAGAGAAGTTTTTATGAGGAAAACCTAAGGTGAATTATTTTCTCTGATTTATTTGCTCAGCTTGCAAACCTTCCATGCTGTTACTTTTTCAGCTCTACAAATCTAATAATTTGACTTTTAGGAGCATCAACTTATCTTCCTCTCATTACATCATAGTGCTTTTACAATATGCCCTGCTTGTTATAGCAAGTAATTGTTTCTATCAGCATTATCTTCCCTTTTCTTGCCCATCATCTATCTTGTAACATCCTATTTCTTTGCCAGCTCTGTTTCACAATGTCTGCATCATATTAATAATAGCATAGATGGAAAAGTTCTGTGAGGTCACTCAGTACAATCCATTTCCTGATGCAATGTTGGGCTTTTATATATTCTCCAATATACGCAGCCTGAGGGTAAATGAGTCAAGTGATTTGGTTTTTCACAATCTCATTCGGGTCTTAATGCAGTATTTTTTTTTCTTCTATCATTTTTCCTTTCTACCTTTTTATATTTTCTTCCGGTTGCTAAGAAGTGTTTCTTGACAGATAAAAAATTGGATAGGCTTATGAAATCTCTGGCACAGTGTCAAGCACATCATATTCATAGCAGCATTGTTAGTATGTTAACAGGTGGAAGCTTATAATTGTTCAGTGATTTAAATGCAAAATGTTTCCTAGTCTTTTATTATTCATTTATGTAGCTTCCAGTTAACTTGATTAGCAGCTCAGACTGATAACTTCTTAAACTGCTTTATTTCACCCAGACAGAATGTGATATTCACAGGTTATTTTGGTTTTAATTCAGCTACATCACCAACTCTTCTTTTTATTTTGCACAATGTCTAAATAAAGAATTTTTTTTTTTAGTGTTGACTAACTTGTTAATTTTGATTAGTTAAAAAGAAAGTAGAAAATAAGGAAATGAAAAATTTAGGGAATGTCACAGCAACTGAAGCAATTGCTTGGTCTAGTTGTACTAAGTAGTTTCCCATGTCTTGTCATAAGTCATTGCATTGAAATAAGAGTTTTTAGGTATTTACTGAATGGTGTAGCCCCTTTTAGGTTTTTCACAAGCTGCCTATTTAGAGCAGTGAAAATTGCCACAATAAACATCTGGAATAAAGCAGGAGATAAATCCTTATGTTGAGGGCAGCCTGGGTGCGCGCTGTGTGCTATAGACTCTTTGAATCTTCACCTTTCTATTAAAGATTTTTCTACCCAAGAGCACCTGATTTACATATACGATGCAAAAGTAATTAAAAACAGTAATTTAAAACTTACAAAGACTGTCAAAGAAGAGATCATAGGAGACTTGGAGCTAACCTTCTTAAACATAAAGACAATTTGCTTATCTCCTACTTGTTTAAGGGAACATATCATCAGGACAAGAGGAAACAAAAAAAAAAATCATTAAGTGAGTCACTGGGCACTGGAACAGGCTGCCCAGGGAGGTGGTTGAGTTGCCTTCCCTGAAGGTGTTTAAGGCACCAGTGGGTGAGGTGCTGAGGGACATGATTTAGTGATTGGTGGGAATGGTTGGAGTCAATGATCCAGTACGTCTTTCAAACCTGGTGATTCTGTCATATTTGTAAGCTTGATCCTATGACTTGGTCACTTTGGCTGTATGCCTAATATGCTGATCTGCTCTCAGTCATCGTGTGCTTACCAGGACCATTGTCTGTCCCAGCTCTGTGTTCCTCTGTTCACAAAGGTAATGCTTTCTGTACAAGCCTGGCCTGCTTTCTGCAGTAATCGTTTGCCTGCTACAGGTGCTAGTCTATATACACACTTGTGTGCTTTGTACGTCAGGGTCATGCTGCATAGCCCAATTTTCCCTTTTTGCCTATACAGATATGTTTTTTGATTTTGAGAATCATGTGAAAGCTCTAATTCTTTCACACAGACTTAGAGTTTAAGTAATATAGTATTAACAAAGTATTCAAATCTAAAATACCAAATCCACAGGCACGTGTCTCTGCTTGTAGGCAGTCTAATAGTGACAGTAGTGAAATTAAGTAATTGTTTGGCAATTGCCCTTTCAAGTGATCTTGGCTAAGTGATTTTATTTCAAATATTCTGTTCTTTTTTTCATGTTTCATTTAAATAAGATGCACAGGAGGAACACTCTCTCCTATGCAGTGTTTGCAGACTGCTTAGTAAAACAGCATAATTCTGATTTCTAGAATACTATTTTCACTTGCAAATGCTGATTAAGGAACCCATAGCTATTGTTCACAGAATTCACTCATAAAATTCCTTGTTAGAATGATCTTTCCAAACTGTGCCTCTCAAATATGTTCTAAGGAGCCAGTATAGGGTCTTCTCTCCCTACTTTGTACATGCATGGTGACCTTAGTGTTCTCTATGCCCTTAAAAATCGAGGCTAAGATTGTCCCAGAAGGAACTATTGATGTATCTTAAAAATGCTCCTTGAATTTGAAATTCTGACAGTTTAGAAAATTTCTTTAAGTTGTGTGAGTGTTAACATGTTTTTTCTTATGCTGCTTTATTTCATTTGGGAACTAGCAAAACATCTGTCTCTACAATCAACTGTTTTGCCAACAGTGTTGTATCTACAGCAGACACAGTGGTAGTTATACTTGGTGACACCTTCAGGTCTTATAATTTGCAAAAGACACCTATTCAAACTGTTTGAAATGTTAAGTATATGTTTTAGTTCCACCAGCACTTAAAGGTAATATAATCCTGCCACTGGAGGGAAGCTTTTCCTTCTCTTCCATCCATTTGTGCTGGCTGTGAAATGAACCAGATGAGATGTTGCTATGGCTTAAACGGGCCTTATTGCTCCCTTTCTAGTTTGTTTTGAAATCCATCGATTCCCTGCATGGGTCATTTCAGACCACTTTGCAGACTTGCAGTTGCACAAGGGAGAGTGCAAAGAGGGGAAGTGAGAAATGAGTAGCTAAGCGTGAAAAGGGCATCTTTTGCATCAGTGCAACTTCTACCAGGTTAAATGACTCGCAAAACTTAAGTGTTACATGTGAGGTGCTCATACAGTGTTCTGGGGATGAAAAAGTGGAGGATAGGATTAGTTTTAGACATCCTCCAACTGTCTTGCAAAAAATTCTGTTAAGTTTTAGCTTTCATTTTAGACAAATGTTTTCAGTGTTCTTGCAGTTATTTATGTTTCATTTTGTATGTTTGTGGGAAGTTTTCTTGTCGTGTTCTTATTTATGTACTAATAAACTGTTACTGTTGTTTTGCAAACAAGCTGCTTGAGGTGGTTATTCTCAAATTTCTAAAATGAATTCTGGGTATTTTTAGTCATTCTTTGGACACTGTCTTTAATTACAAAAATCTTTTCATTTTTTTTAGGAAACAAGATCTCTATGAGACTGCGTGTGCTTTACTGGCTTATTTTTTCCAGTGAAGTTTTGGCACCGATTGTGTCATCCTAATCGCTCAGAAGACCTGGATTTCTGAGTTTGTGGATTTGCTCTATATTTAGGTTTTTATTAACTTGTTCTAAGGTTAGTTTCAGCATGCGTTTTCTTCTTGTGATTTCTTTTTAGGTTCAATAAGAGCTCCTGTTAGTCCTTTTGTGTGGGAGCACTGGGATGGCAATTAAATTAACTATTGATACTAAGATGCTATCCTGTATATGTAGGACTGGTATGTACCAAAACTATCAGATACTAAATTAAGAACTATTCAAATCTTATGTCTTTGGATATCAAAGGTAAATTCAAGGGTGGATAACAGAATACTGGGAGTATAGTTATGTTTTGTCTGTGATAGACAAGGTACTATGAGGCTGAATGTTTATGCATCAGCCCACAACATACTTAACTGGGGTCTAATATGTCAGATTACTAAGGGCTTGAGTGTGATCAGCTGAGATCAGTTATAAGTGTTCAAACTCATTGCTTATATCTGTGTACATGCCCTTACTTTGGGAAAATGCAAGGTAAATCATTATAGTGTAAAGTCCTTATGTTTCAAAGAGATCAAACTGTTTTGTTTGTGTCATACCATCAGAGGAAACTGAGCAAATGTTAACAAACCTCATGACTCAGGGCTCCACCATCAGGTAGCTGAGCTTTTGGCCCCTCTGTTAGTATAAGCAGAAGCATGGTACTAATTTCTCACGGAGAAGGTAAAAGCTACCTCAGTCTGGTATTTGCTGTAGCAATCTACTGTCTTCTGGAGTGAGAGCTGCCACTTCTTCTTCTCTTTTAACAACAGCTGCTCTGATTTGTTCTTTTGCAATGTTCCTAGAGGGTAATATAGCTATTCACAGGTTGAAATGTTTGAGTCTCAATGTACTTTAACTTTAGATGCCTGACTACATTTAAAGGTATGTAACTACATAGTTCCCTTATGTCGCCCTAGAATCAGCAAGGAGAGAAATTTCATTCTCCAATAAGTAAGGAGAGTGAGGGGACTTACTGAAGAGTTCATAAACAAGGTAATTTCTTTCCCCACCCTTAATGTGCTGTAAGACAGAGGAAAGGGAGGATTTGGAGGAAAATAACTGTTGGTGAATGCAGATAGATTTGGTAGCTTGCACCGTGGCCAATGTAGGCAGCACTCTGCTGAACAACCACCTCAGAGTGGTGTCAGAGCCTTGGCACGCTGAGTGAGTTGCTATGGCTACTGGCGCTCAACAAGGCAGGTGTTGAAATAGGGGGAGAAGAGTGTAGCTATTGCATTCAAAGTTATGACATTTGCTGGTTTCGTTTTTTTTTTTTTTCTTTTCATTTTTCTTTTAAAGGTTGTTTACTGTCATTTTTCACCCAAGGTATAAATTGGCTTTTCTAGTGAGATTGTGTGGAGTTTAGACACTCGTATGCCTTCTGGATGAATTCTTAATTTGATGTCATTGGCTTTTTGCTTTGGGTTTTTCCTGGGGGTGAAAGGTAAGACAAGTGAGGAGAATGAAAAAAGAGAAGAATCTCACTGCAGGGCTGGTTTTTTGTTTTATTTTTTTTCTTAACATGTGTTTTCTGAAATAACACGTGTACCATTGTACCATTTGCCGTGACTGAAAGACTAAATACCCTGTGCTTGTTTTTTGATATCAGATATACTGAATTAAATATTAGTTACCATTTGGAGCAGAAACTATTAACATGCTTTTTGAATAATGCTTGACAGCATATTCTGTACCAACAGTCACCTAAATACTCAGATGCTGATGGCTGTTTTGGACAGCTACATGATTCCTGTAATATACTACACTGAATACAATACTGCTTTAAAACCTTTTAAGTCTCCTAGATAATGAAGTAATTTCTTGGACTTATTTGGGAAGTGGCAGTTTTATTCACAAAGAGAATTTTTCTAAAATTCACTACAAGTTGTATATAAAAATTGTTTTGGTTATTGCAGTTGATGTTTTAGCTACAGTGGCCTTACACTTGACTGCCTATTGATAATTTGAGTGACACCTTTTATTTAAAGAATATAATGCTCTTTCTCAAATGGTACGTGTTGTAATTCTTGATCGTCATGAAAGAAAAATAAAGGAAAATAATCTTTCCGTTAATAAGTGAAAGGGGGATTATCTACTAAATGTGACAAATAGAGCCATTCATGTGTTTTACGTGGGTTCCATTTTGCTCAAATCAAGTGTAATTGAGTTATATCTTTGAATAATACTGTGAATGTTTTTAAAACTGAAAAATAGGCATTTTCAAAAGAAACGTTGAAACGTGAACACATGTACAACAAATACAACACAAATCTGTTTGCTCAAAAACACATGTAAGTAAAGTTTTATGTCTTTCTGAAACAGTTCAGATTCCAAGATAGCTTCTTGTATTCTAGCCTTCTGCTTACTGATCATTTCTTAATATAAATAATGTGTAGTAACTTCCTGGAGATCTGGAAATACTCCTTCAGGCATATATTCTGTTGTCCTTAAGTCATCATAGTACAGAAAAATTCATTGAAGTTCATGATAATGCTCAGGAATTTTCAGTCAGTGCAGGCATGCAGTGACTCTGCAGTCCAAACCCACAGTACATGCATAACGGACGTTATTTTTTTTTGTGTGTGTGTGTGATAGTAATAATTTCTCACTTGGAATCCCTGTATAGTAAAGCAGAAAAATCAGACTCTGGGTCTTTATGATCCTTTGGAATTAAAAATTAAGACCCCAAAATTATAGTAAGGGTTACATTGCCAAATTTTATAATTGTGATTTTGATAATGTTTTTATTAGTTTTATTTTTTTTTTACATTAAAAAAATAATTTCTACATTAACATAATACAAAGTCTAGGTCTGATTAATGTGTAGATGTTAAAAACAAAGACCAGAACAAACCTGTAACAGCTAGGATCTGGAAATGTGTTAGACTTCTTGTTGTACATGTGTGGCTAGAGAAACACTTGTGAGGGTTTAACTGAAGCTCTCAACAGGGTCAGATCACCCTCATATCTTCATGAAATTGCTGGTTTTAAAATGTAGCTCCTACATTATTTTCTGTGTGTGATGTCACGAGAAAATAATCATCTTGATAGCATCAATAAAATAATGTTTCTGAGACAATGCTGAAGTCCAGCTTCATAGCTTACCTATGGCGTTTGAACAGCAGTTATTGTGTAAACACCATTTCTTCAGAAAGCATGAACAGGACCCTAGCTTCTCTTAGGCTAGTGAGAAGTGATAAAAATACCTTCTCAGTGTTTTATTAAATGTTTCTTTCTATGCCTTTTGGGTCTGAGATTTTCAGCAAGATACCTGAAATAGTAAATACAGTAGGAGCTATACCTTAAATACTTTGCCAAGCTCAACATATGGTAGAGCTTTTTTTCTCTCTAATGTTCTTACTGGAATTAACCAAGGAAAATAATCAGAATTGTCCTTGTAAATATCTTTCTTACTTATGTCAAACAATGCTCTCATCCTTCTTTGTCGTTTTACTGATACTTTACAAAATAGTCTCTTTCTTACATCACACAAAACTCTGTAAAAGTTACTCCAAGAACTATTCTGCACAAGGGTTGTTCTCCTTTGTGATGTTTTGAAGTGCTATTACAGTGTACGCAGCTTCTTTCAGATTTGTATTGTGCTGATATCACAGAAGATGGGCTGTCCATGTCAAGGCAGAAGAGGAAGAGTGTTGTGTAAGTAGAGGAGTATGGATAGGGGAGACAGCAGGTGGGAAACAGCATGGCCCTCCAGTCATCATGACTCAGCAGAACCTAATTTTTTTGCACTCAGTTTCTCCTACACATGCAGAGAAGAGAGGGAAGTTTGCTAAAATAGTATCTACCAGTGGAGCAGGAAGGAACAAAGTGTGCTTATTTTGAGGTCTGGATGAGGGGCAGAAGGTGATAAGGCAAATACTCATTGTGAGATGATGGTACACCTCCTGTTACGTCTTCCCACTGCAAAGGAGAATTTATCACAGATATTTTTGTCCACTCTGTGAGGACACGAAGGTTTTCGTCTTTCTTCATGGTGTACAATACGTTCCTTCTTCTGGCAGTGTTCAAATCTTAGATCAATACTATGGAAAAAAATAGTGTCAGTTGATTTTAATCAATCTCACAGACCTGGTTTTCTTCTAGGACTTGTGCTTTGGTGATTAACAATATGAAAAGGGATGGAATTTGACATGTGGGCCACCAGTTGCTTTAGTCAAACAGTGATCTCAGAAAGGAAAGGTGATGTTAGGGAACACCTAGTGTGTTGCTAATCATCCTCCAGACTAGAAAATATTTTTATTAGGTGCTATGATGTCTTGGTGTCCAAAGGAAATTCCTTGCTGTAATTGGTGCAAATACCAAAACACTGTCTTATATGTTGTTTTCAGCCCATGTATTTCAGCAAGTCCTGAACAGCAGTTACATCCTCGTTTAAGATCGTGATTGCATATGAGGATATGACAGGTTTGAACTACAATGCATATGCAAGTGCAAAAGGCCTATCAAGACATAGATACGTGTGTTTAAGTAGGATCTCAAATAGCAGTTCTGTTAAAAGTAAAAACTGCAACAAACCCATTGTTTTGTAGGAGTTGGTGTGGTTTTGGTGGGTTTTTTTTTAAATAAGCCCAGATCTCTTATTTATGGATGTTTAGATTTTTTCCTAGTGTGGAGGAGGCCACATGTCATACTTCCAGTCAACTTATTGGCTGGGGTTTTTTTTTCCCCACAAGAAATACTGGCTTAAGAAAAGTGATTATTATGCACAGTAGGTATAAATGAATTATTTATCAAATATGTTTTCATTCTTACTGAAAACATCACTGATCTGTTTTTCTAAGTGCTTTATTGTAGTCGTAATTTGCACACAAAACAAATCTTGACTTAAGAGAATGTTTACATATCAGCGTTTGTAAGGAAAATGAAAGATATATTGCAAGCAGAATTGGTAATTTTTTGATTATGTGCTTTATAATTGTGAGTGGCTAACAGCAGTTGCTGGCCTTGCTTCAGATAATGGGTTTCTTTTGGGTCCTGCAGATTTCAACTGAGTATCCTGTCTAGCTTTTGCCTTTAACTGGGTGGGAACCTGTCTCCCACATTGGAACTTGTTTGTTCTTTATAAAAGGGAATGTTTATGTTAAGATATTCATCCATGTGACTTCTGTGCACGACATGCTTACCAAGTTGGTCTCTCTGACCTAAATAACTTAATTTTAAGTGGAGAATCTGAAATACAACACATTCTAAAGAAATTTTCTTTAACTTCCTTCTCTCAAAGACAGTGCTTGATTCGGCGACTCTTGGCAGCCCAACTGATTTCTGTGCTCACCAGACTGTTAGCTGTTCAGAGGCGTAAAGTGCTTTGGTG
This sequence comes from Coccyzus lansbergi, assembly GCA_033558105.1. Classification (NCBI taxonomy): domain Eukaryota; kingdom Metazoa; phylum Chordata; class Aves; order Cuculiformes; family Coccyzidae; genus Coccyzus; species Coccyzus lansbergi. Next base: position 1,516,177 of record JAUMJK010000760.1, on the reverse strand, counting down.
AGAAATTTTGAAAGGTTTTTGTTTGGTTTTGCGTGGAATGGCCAAACAAGTCTGCTACCCCTTTCACTCTGTAATATTTTGAATGCATAAAAAGAACAGTTAGTGAATAATCATTCTATTTCATGGAACTCGCATAGATAACTCATTCTTAGCTTTCAGCACTAAAGCAGTATTTTGACACTGAAACAATATGCTAGAATTTCAGCTTTTTAAGGATTTGTTTGGGGTGTGTTGCTCTTAGTCTTTTTATGTGGAATTAATTCAAATGTTATAGACGTTAAAGGAGAAGACTGAAAGCATTGATAGGAATATGGCAAATATACTTGCACATGAAGGAAGTTTACCTAGAACGATGATTTTAGTTGCCTGCCTTGAAGTTAACTCAAGCAAGTGTTTGCTGTATTTATACCAATTGTGTATGTCTCCTCTTGTGAGTTTATGACAGGGTTGATTTTGGTGATTTTTAGTGGTAGATTTAGATGAGAATGAGGGAAACTGGTTAGGAAATGCAAGAAGTAAATCTAGATGTGAAACTTGAAAAGCAATCAAAGACAGTATTTAAATAATCATCCACAAAGAAATAATCTCTCAATATACCTTGCTACCTTTCCTAATCTCAGACTAAAAGGAAAATAATAAAATCCTGTGGAGGTAAAAAGGTAGAAAGGTTCCTTTATCGTCTTAGGACTGATTATTTTACATAACTAACTCTGTATTAGTAAATTGTATCAAGTAATTGTATCTGTATTGTATCAAGTGAAGTGCCGTTTAACCCTCTCGACATCAGGGGACACCTAGATCATAAACTTGTGAATAGTAAAGAGAAAAAGGAATGTAAATAGAGTTAGTTTGGGGTTTATGCTTTTAGTACAATCAGAAAGATTAATCGTAGTAAGTGTTTTATAAAGAAAGAACGTAAAGCTCTAAGTCTTCAAAGAGAAAAAAATTAAAACCATCTTTTTGTCTTCTGATTAATTCTAAATTAGGGAGAGCAATGTGAACTTTGGTCTCTGAGCTTATGCGCTTCCAGGCAAACAAATGACATTTGTGCAATTTGGAGGCACTGTAGTATCAAGGGAAGGACTAAATTTAATTTTTGAGGGGGTAAGATATTCCACCACCCTTGTCCCAGCTGTCCCTGGGGAGCCTGAGAGGCCGAGGGAGTCTAAGAGGGGACACTCTCAGCAGCCTGGGTTTGGGCAGGGCGTTGGTGGTGAGGATGTGTCAGAGCCCTGACCTCACAGTTGTAAAACTGCCATATGTGTGGGTGTTATGCATTCAGGGAGTGAATTAAAATCAACGTTTTTCTTGCAAAAAAAAAATTAGTAGCCTGAAGGTCAGAATGTGGTAATAAGGAACTGCTTACATTTCAATTTCAGATATTACATCATACTTTAAATGATAAAACATAGGTGACAACCAATAAAAACATTCACAGCTACACTAATTGACCCCTGCTGTGATTTGTAGTTCTGCTAAACAGCAATGAAAAACAAAACAAAAACCCAACCAAACGAAAAACCCCAATGTCTAGAAAAGAGTCAGCTGCTAAACATACGTGAAAGGATTGTTTGCTGGGGTTTTTTCACAGGCTGTCAGGCTATAGGGAATTTGGAGAAGACAGATAACCCTTCCCCTGCAAAGTTGATTTTGACTATGAACTTTAATGAAACAATTTGCCTCCTGGGCTTTTTCAAATTGTGCAAAATCTCTTTTCTGCTCAAGTGCTTACTAGATATGCACAGACACATGCAGAGTGATCTCAGACTGAATGAGTTAACTGCAAACATGGACTTAGTTTTTAAATCGCAGCATGCTGCCTCTGTTTCTTGCAGGGAGCTTATTCAAGCACAGCAATAAGTCCAGACATTATGGAAAGAAGTTTTTTTGAGTTGTAAACTAAAATATAGGGTATGACTTCAGTGTGAGGAGTAAAAGGAAACATAGGCTTCAATTGGTTAAGAATGAGCAATGGTTTTCTGAACTTTCATACGTCATACAAAGGGGAATGAGGTGCAATCAAATGCTCTTATCTTTGAACTACTCAGGGGAAGGAATGAACATAAAACAACTGTTTTTTTCACTGGAGTCTGATATTCCACTTATGATGTAAATGGTGATTTGTAAAGCTGCTCAAAGAAGCTGCAGTTGTCAAGGTATTCGTTAGGACTTACATGGGTGTCAGATATGGTAAAATGGTTCAGAGTTAGTTGTTTTAATAGTCATTCTTGGATGTGTTTCCTATCAGCTGATTTCTGACACCTGGCAAGAAGACAATTAAACTAAATGGAAGGCATTGTTGGGACTTTCACTGAGCTGACATTAGGCACTTAAAGAAAACATCAGAAGAATCGTAACACTAGTTGAAACCTGACACTAGCATCCTAAAGAGATGAGCAAAAATTAGAGATAGACATTCAAAAAATAATGAAGTCTGTAGTATCCCTTGGGAGTAAAAGTAACCTAGCAGGGGGCTACATGTCAGCAACAAACATGCAGTGTTTTTCCAAAAAGAAAATGCTTTTTTCATCATCTTCATCTCAAGAAACATTGCTACCTTGCTTTTAAAAAATAATTGGTAGGAACGTCATACATGCATAAATGTACCACTGCAACAGAAAATGGCAAAGATTTTCCCATGGTAAAAAAACCATGGTGGTGAAATCCTAATATGCACCAGAAATATCTGAGCTTTACCAAGTGGGACATTTCCCTTTTGAAAACACAGAGTTGACACATATGACCATCTTCCTTTTGTGAGAACTGGTGTTTTGTTTATTTCTTCAAGTCTCCCTTTTTCTCCCTACATGCTGCTGTAAGATCTCTTGGTATCTCCCAGTTTCACTATAGGATCTGCATGGGTTTTTTTAGGCACTTCTATCAGATAGGCTTCCCTTAATCTCTTTTCCACACTGATTTCATGTGGTACTGGCTTGACCTTTATAAAATTTTCACATTGATATAATCATATTTCCTTTTCTCATTTTTAATTGGACTCTCAGGCTATGAACGTAAGATACTGTTTTTCTTTACTTACTTTTTTCTACAGTGTGAAATGTGGAATTAAAAGTTTTTTTGTATAAATGCTAAAAATTTTTGTGTAAATGCTAAAGAATGAAAAGTAAATGGCCAGTAAAATTTCCAAACAGCTGGTTATCAGACGACATTTCCTTACTGAATTATATTAATTTTAGGACTGCCAGCATTCATAGATCGTTTCAAATGGACATTAGCTGTTAGCACCAAAGTCACATTCTGCTGATAACGAGTGAAACAGTAAATCTTGCAGGTGAACTTGTGCTAATTCTGCTTTGCTGAGATTTTCTTTCAAAATGACTCCATGGAGAAGCATCGTTCTGGCTGTGTTTTATAGGATGACTCCTGCACAACATGAAGGCTAAAACTGACTTTTCAGGAAGGGACAGATTCACTCAAGCTCAGCTCTGATATTTTAAAAAAAAGCAGAGACAGCAAAGTGGAATCTTGGTTTTACTTGTTCATGAGCTCTGCTGCTTTCAGTTAAGCCCTCTGGCAAATCCAGATTCACTGTTATTCATCCCCCTTGTTCCCTAGCTTGTTTTCCAAAATCATATGGGAAGTTTCTGATTCTTCCTTTAACTTAAATGCCCATTGTAGCAACACCTACAATGAACTGAGGAAGCACATTCCTACCTGTTACACTGGTTTAACAGCTTGTCTTGCCTGAATTGGTATTGATTTTAAAGCAGGATATGGGTTGCTATAGCAATCCTGTACTTGAACATTCAAAGGAGAATACCACTAAACCTCTTGCTTTATAAATCCTAGAAACTCAAGTTCTTGGGTTGTAACTTTCTAATATCTCTTGTTTTATATTATATTTCTAGTTGTTAACTTGTATCATAATTTTGTGAAATTAACATTTTGTGCTTTTTATGTCTGTGCCTGACCTAAGATGTTTTATTCATGACTGGCTTGTTCAGAACAAAGGGAAAAAGGATCAATTTCATGTGTGTAGTCTTAGGGCAAACTTGTCACGCGTGGAATAGCAATCTGAAATGGGTGATAGTGCTCACACTCCCTGCTTGACATCCAGGCAGGTGCAGGAGCCCTAGGACATGTCACACAGTCAGATGCAGTTTCAGAGTTTGCACCTGGCAAAAAAAAAAAGCTTCTGGCTATCACCCCAGGGCACAGCTAACACCCCAGGCCACGTCATCCCTCTGCTTGGAACCATTGCTGAGCTGTCACTTTAATAAACGAGTAGCCACTTTGTTTTGATCAGTATTGCCAGGGCTTATTTTAGAAGTGATTCTGATTCTATCACACAGCCTAGCCCAGCCAAAGTCAATCGGTATAATTTCAAGGTGAATTTATTTATTCTTTCTAAAAGTTCTATACATGAATATGTCAAGACAGTTGAATAAATTGAAATGAATAGACTTGGAGTTGCATAGACTCCTAGTAATTGAAGTAGTTTTCCCCCAGTATATTTGTTGTGATAATGCTACCTTTATGAAGACTGGACTGTCTACAGATGGGCAAGTGTGGAATTACCATATTGATAACATTGTGAAAATGGAATTGAGGCTAATATGTTGAAAAGGGCAGCTGAAAGTTGTCCTTGCCTTCATCTTAGCACTAAAGCTAAAGTTAGAAGAAAGACTCCCACCAAATAATGATGCATAATTAATTACTTCATCCAGTGAGAATTGCTTTCTACCAACTTTTCTTTTTATGCAGGTGTTAACTTTTAGAAAAGGGAATTTACAGATAATAAATGAATCATTGCATTCTGCAGCAGTGCATTGTTTGAATGGTCTGATTTCCACAATCTTAGGAGAGAAAACAAGTGGAAGATGTCATATTTCTACTGGTTTTCCTTTTTATTAAGAATATCGAAGGTTCGTTTGTTTTACTTTTTCTTTTATGAATAGCAGTATCCATTACCCACAAGTTCTAGTCTTCTTCCTTGTTTTGTTTAATAAAGTAGTTTCAGGCTAAAAATATTTTTTTATTGTTCAGAAAAGAACTTAAGGTGAAGCAGAGGCATGAAAATACTCTTGATTGTCTGAGAGAAGGAGAATGAATAGAGGTGAAGGAAACAGAAGGCATCAATTAGAAGGCAACCATTCATTACTCAGGTGGCTTATCAAAGTTGGCAAGTAAATCAGCTATCAGGAGTGTAGTTCTGATTTGAATCTGTCTTTCAAGTGCTCTCAACAGATGTTGTCAGGACAATGAAGGTATTGAAAGCTTTTCAGGAGAGGAGTTTTGTTGTTTCTTTATTATGCTTCTAAAGCAATACCCCAAAATAACCACAGTAATTATCATGGTCATAAGATGTGCTCTTCTTCCTCCTTGATCTGTTGTAATGTTGTAAGTATCCTTGCTGACTTAGATTTAGGAAGAGCTGTAATCATGATGAGTTAGCTGTTCAGCTTGATGATCCCTTCCCCTATATCCGTACAGACAGGGACTTGAAATGCCACCTTGCTGCTAGGGCTGTGGGGTGGATCATCCGCTTTTACCCTTCTCAGAGAGGAAGGGGTGGGACTGGTCCAGGCTGTAGTTGTTCTGTAAGCTAGCTTACCTTCATCGTAGGAGACTCAGACACAGCTGGAGCGGCTTCAGTGCAAGGTGGAAACCTGCCTTCTGACCCAATGTGACAGTATGGGAAGGGCAGGCTATCATCAGGGATCCACAAGAGCCCTAGGAAGGGAGAAGGGAGAGGTTAATCAAAGTCTAGCAGTATGGGAAAGCATGTGAGCACCCACTTAGTAATTCATACACTGAACTGAATCAGGGAAGATATTGAAATTGTGAATGCTTTTTTTTTACTCCTATTTTGCATTCTTCTTACAGTCTTTCATAATTAAAGTGTCAAAAATAAGCAAAGGAATAGATTAAGTGTCGAGGTAGTATTGCTAATATCAGAAATTAAAAAGATAGAGCCCTGAGTTTCCCTCAGAGGGCAGCAAATATGACTGCTGAAGCCCCAATCTTTAGTAACATTTCAGAAGTCTGAAATGTTAATGTATCATTAGATATAATTAACAAGTTGTTTATTATTTACATAGAACAGTGTATTTTTTCAACTATTAAGACCTAGAACTAATATGAACTAATGACTGCAAGTGCTGTACTTCAAGAAATGAAACCCTTTTGATTTAAAAGAAGAAAGAGCTATCTGAAATGTCAGTTCAAAAAGTCTACTTGTGTTTTGTTTCTTTTTAAATCATAGTATTGGAAGGGTAAAAAGGTTTTGTACTAATAACACAGTGATTTTTGATATAGAGCAAAATTTTATAGGGAACTTACATCTTCTCTTAAAAATACAAAAATCAATAGTGACAGCATCAGTTCCTTAACTGGAATAAACTGTGCTTCTCTGACAAGAGAAAAATATTTGTTTTCTTTGGAAGATTTGTCGTTTTTCCCAAACCTTGATTAGTAGACAGCAGGACAACATAGCAGTGAGCTGTATGCAACTATAACCAAGATTTGAAGTAGGAATCTCTAAGCAGCATTAAAGATGAAGATGACAGTTGTAATCTCTTCAAACTCATAATTTATTTCAGTTTTGGGCAAGTTTGAGGTGACTGATTTGGAAAGCATTTTATTGCATTACACAAATGTGAAATCTAAAAGTTTTAGTTCATTCTTATCTATAACTTGGACAGCTCAGGGGAGCTGTTCTACTTTTGGAATGTAAAGGAATAAGTGTGGAGCTGCTGCAGTAAATCTACTGTAACTTATCTCTTTTTAAATCATGTTCTATACAGTGAGCTATACTTAGTAAATTGGTTGGCCCTCGGGAGGCCAGGGATTATTCTTTCTATCAAAAAGAGCAGTCATGGCAAGCTTGGGTTAAACACATTCATGAACGCATGTTATCATGTGATAACAGAGCAATTAACTTATGGACCCAAAATATTTGCATATTTGAATTCATTTGGTTTAGTGTGACTTGAGAGGTATAAATGAAATAGTTCAGTGTTAATTATTTCCAAACACTTGCGTGGAACCAAGGCCGTATACTAATCTTCAAGGAAGGGGAAGTGTATTGCATCAAAAGTGTAAAAGGTGAAGAGGAGGTGTTTTGTTCCAACTTAAACTAAGGCTCAGGTGTGATGTTTTTCTGATCCACTTAGTGCCTAATGTTCTTGAGTAAAGCAGCCCCTAACAGTTAAGAGGGAAGTACTTTTCTGTGGCTAGGAATATCTCTTTCTGTATTTCTTTATATCGTTTTGAAAACCAGAATTGGTTCTTATCACCATTACTTAATTTAATACTGTGTTTCATTCTTTTCAGCACAGGTAATCTGGATTGACTTCTCATCAAAACCAACCTGTATAAATGCCGATGAAGTGTTTCACTAAATGCTAAGTAGATCTTACAGAAGTTTCATTTCCGCATTGAAAATTCTAACCATTTTGTTTCACAATAGGTATTTTTGGAAGGCAGATGTGTACATTTAAAAAGAAACCCAAACAAACAAATGGTTAAAAAAATAAAATAAGTAAAAGGTAAATAAGAAAGTTGAGAAATATAAAATAAGTAAAAGGTAAATAAGAAAGTTGAGAAATATTTCATTTAATTAGAGGTTGGGGTTTTTTGTAGTTCTCTCAGCAAACCTGCTCAGTCCTTGAAGCAGATTTAAAATAGCCTTGAGGAAATGTCTCAGAATTGACCTGTTTTGTGATGTAGTTCCTATGTTATATTAAGATTTGATGGTAAAATGATCCATGTTTTTCCTGAGCACACCTGAGAAAAGTAACCTGATAAGCTATGATCCTATGATTGCTAGATGTTCTTAGTCAGCTTTCTTGGGTTGGTAACACTGCTGGATGTGATGTGCAATGTAGGATAAGAACTGAATCAGGAACATTGTTCTGTACCTGAAAACTGTATTGGGAAACCATTCCAAAGCCTTATTTTTGCCTTTAATTTCAGATCTGCTTGAACTCTAGTGGGAGCTATGTAGGATTGCCTTTTGTCACCATTACGTTAATTTGTTAATCAGCCATCAGCGAGTCTTAGGAAACCTCATCTCAGCAGATGTAGGGTAGGGAGCAGAAATAAAAGGAATGTACCTATTAGTTATATACAAATTCAATAGATCTTATCTAATTTTCTGAGCAATCAGAGAAATTATTTTTTTTAAACTAGTTGAAGAGAAAAATTGAATAGATGCATTCATTCAGCCATGACCATTCTGAGTTTTGTGTCCATTGGGTTATCAGTCCCTGACACGTCATTGAAAAGATCAGATTAAAATATGAAGAATTTAGCTAATGAAACTGAAGGGGGAAAAAAAATTGTCATGTAATTGCTTGTTACAGTTCTTAGCCTCCTGTCTGTCACCTGCCATGCTCTAGTAAACTGTATTTTAGGAAAGGCCATTGTATACTAAGTTTTTATATTGTAACACGATTACATTTTCTTGCACTGACATTCAAGCGCAAACATTTATAATTAAATGTGGGAATATGCCTGAACTGTACCTTGTTATGAGTGATATAGCTGTTTTCAGAGTGTCTACTGTACCATTGCCCTTTTTAGCTCTATCTTTAGCATGAATAAATGCATAAAATTTAACGGTGTGCAGACAACAAAGAAATTGAAGGAATGAGAAGGTACGTGAGAGGATTTTCCAGAACTTTGGTTTCATAATTGAGAACTTATTATCAATTAGTATTCTCTGTGATATTGTCCTTGTGAAAAGGTAATTATAAAAAATAATGCTGGTTAGTGGTCCCATATACTGCGTTCAAAAAGGATGACTAGATTTTTTTTTTTGTTTACTCTAGTTGTGCTGCTTTCCCAAGAGGATGAGTGGTTCTGAAGCTACCATATATGGCCATTTATGTATTGAAAGTGATTGAGACTTATGATTTGATTAGTTAACTTATCAGTACAGTACAGGCAAAAACATAGTAATTGTATAACAGATCTTTATAATAGGAACAAAACCAGGAACTGGAGTAAAGCTGCCTTAAAGATTATCCTGAATTTTGAGACACATATGTTGCTGTTCCTCATGTCTCTCAACACTTTGTCCTCTTCTTTGCATTTCAGTGCATGAGATAAGATGTAGAATCCTAGAGAGTGAAAGAATAAGAGAGAGAACACAATGTTGTTGAAATTAGAAGTAAGTAGAGTCTAACACTGTGAAGAAAAAATTACAATCCTGTGCCTAGTCCAATACCTTGTAACAAAGTCATCTGAATGAACCTTAATCTAAATATCCCATTCCACAGAATACAGCTTGTTGGAAGGACAAGAACAAAGATGTCTTAGAAAAAATGACTTGACCTGCTAGCTGTTTGTTTGTTTTGAAATTGATATGGTGGGAAATGAGGTGATAAATTCCTTATTTGAGCATGCCGTGTTACTATCAGAACAATTGCTTAAAAATTCTGCAGTCATGTGGCCAACTGCATGGCCAAGTGATGAGCTAGCCAATGACAGACATGTCTTCATTCATTTCTCATTTGTGTTGTTGGTGTGGGTAGCATGCCATCCCAGCAAGTTACAAGTATTTGAGTCGTTGCTAGTGGAGTGGGGAGTGGTACCAAATGTAACCTGCAGAATTAAGTATAATATGAAGTGGGACCTGCGTTCAAGGGATATTTTTCTTTCCAGTGTTGTGAGGGGATGTTTTGTTCAGAGTAAAATGTCCTTACTTCAGCACATGGACTGTTCTTTGAAGCTTTTTTCCTAGTGCAGGTGGTCTTTGACACTGTTGTTCTTAACATCATAGTTATCCAGCTACTGAATCTCAAAGATGTATAATGCAAAGCACATCTATGTCATGGTATAATGTGTACTTTAGAGGTACAATTACTTAGCTGATCTTATGTAACTCTGCATTTACATGGTGTGGGTTGTTTTATTTTTTTATTGACAAAACCATTTGGAACTTGCTTTATGCAACCTGTTTTTAGCAGGATGGAAGGAAGGAAGCAAATCTGTCAGGCTTCAGGGATCCAAAACACTTCTGAAAGCAGTCAATGCCCTAACATCACTTGTCTCACGGGACTATTGCTCAACTGTTTGAATCCTGATGGATCAACGTTGTAGCTTTTAGGGCAATGACTCAGAGGAGGTTGGTCATGATCTCACAATGAATGTCTTTCTAGTGGGGCTAAGGGGAGGAATGTAAGTAGATTGAAGTAATTCTAGAAAGCAGTAAACAACAGATGATTTGGGTTGGGTATTAATTACCATTCTTTCCATTATCTCTGGCACAAAGCAGTGAGATCAGTTTGGAATCTTGATATCACTGATAGTCTTTACGGCAAAAATTTTGAAACAGTTGAAATTTTGAAATGTTCTCCAGTTAAAAAACATAATTTATTGGCTAGGTTAATCCACATTGCTTCCCTATTGTATGTATCCTTCAGTAGTCTGTCTGTGTGTGTGTGTTTGAGGGAAGTACCTCTCCAATAAGTGAAATACTTCAATATTGCTATTAACCTTACAAGAGTCATACAGCCATGTGTCTGATCAGCTTATTTTTGTTAAATTCTGTATTGTTGCATTTCAATATGGTGTTAAGAGAATTCACCGTACTTGGTTTAATTCTACGTGAAGTGAAAATTTAGTAGAGATTCACTGCAGGCATAATTTAGGTGGATATATTTACAATGAAATGTAATGGGATTTGGAAAGTACATTTCTTTGATGTAAGCTTAAGTTGCTGTAGAAATAAAACTAAGAAATGTTTGAATCATAACTCATTCATAAAAATCTTCTCCAGTTTAAGTCTTGGTACCGTTACTACTTTATGCCAAGAGTGAAAAGGGGTATGTCTCTTTGTGTTAGTATTTTTGTCTTGGAAACAGACAAAAAAGAATTCTCATTGCCTTTAAGCTAAATCTCACAGTGAAGGTGTGCAGTAGATATTTCTGGTTTCTACATAAGAAAGCATCTGATGGACTGCTGGAAAAGGCCAGACTGATTTCTAATCTGGCCAAAGAACACTATAAACCACGGAACTGCAATAAGAGCATATTTCCCCGATCCAGATATTCAGTAGGACCCTCTCCTACGCATTTTCTCTATCCTCAGTTTTCTTTTACTTATTTATATCAGTAGTATTGTGCAGCAAATGCAAGTGGGGTGCCAAAATGACACAGTCAAAAAAAAAAAAGAAAATAAATTTGATCATAAATAGCCACCACTTGGTTTTTGTTAAGACCGCAACCTTTTAACTTGCCTCTTAAAACTGTACTTCATAATGCTTCGTGTGATTACATCTGGACTGCAGGGGTACTTTCCTTAGTATAGCTGTAATTAAAGTTCTCTCCATGTAAATGCTTTTGATGGAATCTCTGTTCTATTGGCATCAACATAAGTTTTTCTTTTTTATTGATTTTCCTGAGCCTCAAAATTATATCGTTTCTACTTGAACACTTGAATTTCTCTTTCCTGCTGCCCATAACAGAGTGCGTGACTGCTATTTGCACAACTCGTGCTTTTCATTCCAAACACAAAATTTACTTCAGGAAAAAAGAATCAAATACTTTTATTAGATACCTTTCTGAATTCCAATGCAAATACTTTTTATATGTGTTCATATGTACTTCATATATTATACTGTAGGTGTTTCTTCCTTCTTTTCTGCCCAATTTCTATTCTTCCTGTGGCCTCACAGGAGCTGATATTCAATATCAAGGTCTTTGACTGATGCAGGCCTCTAACTCTTCAGTCCTTTTTCCCTTTTTTGTGATGACAAATAGAGCTTCTTTGGCTCTTGAAGGAAATTGGCTGAGAAAAATTCTCAAACCCGTCCTCAGAAGTTTCAAAGCAGAAGGGGCAGGAACCTGAGAGCTCCATCCTGCACTTTGCTGACCCTGCAGTCCTATTGGGCTGTGTTGGGCAAGTGTTTGCTTCAAATAACTGGTTCTCAAGAGACGTGTGCGCAGCAATGCAGAGATGTGATAAATCGGAGTTAATTGTAGTTTTGAAAGAACCAGTGGATATGGCAATGAAGGTGTGGTGGGGGTTTCCACAGCTGGGGATGGCCCTGGCTGTGTTCTCTGCAGTGATGGTCCTTGGCCAGGATGGTAGAGAGTGGCAGGAGAATGGCAGATGCCACTGGCTGAGACCTAAATGGTCTGAAGGTACAGGCTGCTGCAGTGAGAATTTTATATGCATTTAGGGAAAGAAAGTTTAAAACAAAGCTAAATATTTCTCAAACTGAGAACTTGTATTTCCTTGCTAAAATGTGTATGTTTCATCATGGGCTAGGGAGAAAAATGTCCTTTTAGACATTTCTCTGTCTTGTCTGTTACAGAGAATTTAGGTGTAGCCATAGAGGGTATTGATAATTAAAGACCAGAAATACTGAAAATAAGCTTAACGTATGTTTTCTATACAGGAATAGTATTATTTTTCTTTTATTTTGCCATAAGCATATTTTTTTTTGTGACTGGCTGTGAGAAAAACTCTCACTTCACTTAAGAGTAAAGCTTGCATTAAATATGTCGAGCTGGAATATTGTTTGTAACAGCACACTGCTAATTATGCTTGCTTTTCTTACTCTGCTGCAGTGTGCTTACAGATCACATGTCAGAAATTGAACTTTCTGGTATTTATTAATAATTTTAAGTGATAAGCAGAAATTACCTATTGGAAAACATAATAACTACTTATAGAAAGCTACTGCTCATCTCCAGCACAAAGATGGATTTCAAGCACCAGATAGAAGGTTTAGTACTTTGGGTGTGCTGATGCTGAAGGCATCAGTTAAATTAGAATCCTTTGATATGTTAATTATTTATTGTTGTAAATTATGCATTCTCTAAAATCAAAGAGACACATAACCTATAATTTATTATTCATTTAGCATGAGAAGTTGTCTTCATATAACAATTTCTCTGTTAAGTACAGAGCGCTGATTTGAAATAAAACCTTTCAATATGGGCTACGGTTAAAATATAAAAGAGGCTGGGGTTTATTTGAAAATGATTTCCTAGACACAGTTTAACCTCTACAACTTCTTTAATAACCTAAGTTTGCTGAGCAAGGTACAGTTATGGACTCATTAGACATGGGCTAAAAATGACTCTAGTTTAATTCATGTCTATGTTAGAATACCAGTAGCCAAAGGTGTTATTGCAAGAACTCTGAACAGCAGCTGAATGTGTTTTGAAATAAATGAGATTTTGTAAATTTTAATCAATTTTTACTTTGAGGAGGAGTCTGTGTAGTTCTTGGATTACATCTGACTTGCTCTTTAAACTTGTTTTGTTCTGTTTCAAAACTTAGAACAAAACCAGAAGTTTGGAATCCAGACAAACAAACAACAGACCTGTACTGCATGATTAGAAGCCATGGGTATTTGTATAAATGTAAAGAACATGTAAGCATTTTCAAACCGAGATTTCATATTCTTTTTCTCCTTTTCATGTGCTGTGCATTCTGTTGCTTTTGGAACAGGATGTAAAGTAAATGCAAATTCCCGGTTGCTAAGGTCTTGGAATTTCTTAGAGACTACTTTTTTGTTCCAGAAGAGAATCGAAGCGAGTAGGAAAGAGCATGTTTTTATTTCTAACAAAGAGAAAAAGGAACAGGAAAGGAGTGAAAGGTTTCTGGAGTGTAATTAACATGTTTGGCTTTTGTTGATGAATAAAATTTGCATTAAAAAAAAAAAAAATCTGTTCGCAGGTTTTATGCATATGCAGTATTCATATACCAAATGTATGTATTGAACTGTAAAGTCTCGAGGCCAACAAAGAAACGGAGAAGTCCTATTGATATTTGTATGTTCTTACTTGTAATGTTTTGTTGTAGAAGAAAATATCACATTGCAAAACATTTTAGTAGTCTGAGCTTTTGTGAATCAAGAAGCATGAACAGAAATGCAGTAGAACTCAGATAATTACTATGTTCTGTAATTTATTCTGAGAGTTGGCTTGATTTTCTCATGATGATAAATGCTTAGAGGTGTTTTAGACTCATTGCAGCCTTTAGAAGTAGTATACAGTATAGCCTATATAGTAAAATATTTTAAAATACTTTGTAGAGAAATGTGTATTCCAAAGGGAAACTATTCATAGAAGAGTAAGAATTCTGTGCAAGAAATGGTTGTGTGGAAGTGCCTGATTCAGCAAACGTGCGATATCCTCCTTTGAGCAGACCAGGAGACCTTTTTTCCCCTTTTTATTTCAGCAAGGTTGTAGCACAATAGGAATGGGAGTGAAAGGAGAATGCCAAATCCACTATTGGAAATTTGTGGTCTGATTAGATTAAGATTAAATTGGGCTGAAGTTCATGAGTTGATAAAGAAGTCCCTGGAGTATGTTGAAGCAGTTAAATTTATTTTCTATGTCTCTGTTCTGGGCAAAAGCAGTCAACAAAAAAAACCAGTAAAATGGATGTGCCTGTTTTAGACTGTGTGCTCAAGAGTTCTGGCATGCGTGAGGAAGGTTCCTCAAGACTTATGTGCATATTTGTAAATAACAGTGAAAGACTTTGTTGCTAACAGTATCCATTGGGAATGGGGAAACAAGCATCTTCGCCAGATTAAGAAAAGAAGGAACATCAAGTGATCACAGTACAGTTATTGTTAACAAATCCTTCATTTCTGGTAGTTTTGCCTTTAAGATGAAGCAATGTTTGGGTTTCTTTTTCTTTCTATGATAAAAATCTTTAAAGCTGCTTGTGTGCACATTGGTATCGCACACTGATTTAGCTGAAGATAAAATAAGAGAAGAGTTTTTCAACAGTTGTTGCAAACTCAGCAGGGGAGCCAAGGTCTGTCAGCTCTGCTCTGCATGTGAAATATTTTGAATAGCTCCAGAGCACAGCTAATGTTTCGAAGGCTTCCTTAAGGAAAGGTCAATGCAAACTACAAGAAGCTTTAGGCAGTAAGTCAAAATAATAGAAAGAAGTATATCCTTTCACCTGTTTGGCTGTGTTAATGAGCTCAACTATTCAGTGCTTATAATAGTCAGTGTCAAAATAAGAATATAGTCAAGTAGACTTGTAGACATAATGCAAGTTTTTATATACATAAGTGTAAGCTCTCTTTATACTTCTATGTATATGTTTTGGTATAGTTTTATGCTTCTGTTCTTTTTGTTAGGATTAGCAACTGTTTTTTTCTTTACCTTTCCTGTTTGCCAGTTGATGTTAGAAATGAGCTTTTTTTAGTGAATTAAAAGAAAATCTTTGTTAATGTTCTTTAAGGGATGAACTGAAATGTGCAATTTCTGTTGTTCCTGGTGTTCTCGTTGGTCAATTATTGTTAAGGTGCCTGTGAAGACTGGTACTCACAGTTTGGGTTTTTTTCTGAACTGTGGTCACTTGGAATATAATGCTAAAAAAAACCCCAATCCCGACATGAAACCAATTCTCCTATTATTTCTTATAACAAAAGATAATAATCTTATCTCGTAATCTAGGACTATATGCTCTGTAGTTAAATCTTCATAATGTTAAACCTTAATATTTATTACATGTTCCATCTTGCTGCTGACATTCCTATTAAAGCATCGCTTAGCAAGGCAGAAACGGTACTTCTGTTCTTTATAGTACTAGAAAAGATTGGAAAAAACTCTTTGTGCACAAATGACAAGAAAACATAACTTATCTTTTACAGAGCGAGAAGATTAAATACATGGCCATAAACTCCTTGCAATCATGGTGACAGAGTAGAGGCTTCTTCTGATTGCTTTAATAAATCCTTTAAGTATGCTTTCAATCTCTCAACGATTCCCGACAAAGCTTGTATGTGTTGTTGTGCATTGCCTACATCTGAAGTTCCGGTTATGAATAATTTATATGGCTTATCACTGCACTCGTGTCACTGGTTCAGAAGATACTGGTGTGCCATTTGTTAGTGCTTGTTAATGCTGTACTAGGCTGAAAAAAAAGGGATATCTAGTTTTGGAATCTAGCCTTTCTTGTCCTTTTACAGAATATATTAAAAAAAATAATGTTTGTGAATGATGAGGTGATTGCATTTCACAGATCAAGACCTTGGTCCATTAGCAAAATCGTTTTGAGAACTTGTCTTAGTTTTCTACATGCAGCGTAGAAGGGACTAGGTCAGTGATATTGCAGTAGCACAGTAATGAAATGGCACACTGGAAAACCTGCTGTATTGGTAACAGCTCAATTTTTCTCTTCTGCTGTAGGAAGCCTAACACATGAGTGTCTTTGTGAGAACAAGCTCTTTGGTCATGTTTATGTTTAAGTGGAGTTTTTAGTTTAAATCTTCATAGCTAATCACTTAAATACTAGTAAGTATTGAATTGGCAAACTATCTTTAAGAATATATAAAATGGTTTCCATATATTCACATTTAGTCCCAGTAAGCTCATTTCCATGACTACCAAGCAGAAGTTACACATTTCCATACACACACTCCCATACTTCACTGGATGTGTTTTGGTGGCAGATAAGAGAGGAAAGTATGATATCATTTTCAGAATTTTGTTTATTATTTTGGATAGTGAGAGGCATATGATAATGCATAGTTTTGGCTACTTGCGAGTCCCTCACTTTGTTCCACCAGGAAAGAACTCTTATCACGGTGCGTTTAAAAAGCTGCTAATAATAAAAAAGGTCAATATTAGGTAAAAATAAATGATGTAGAGTTTGTTTTGATATCTGTTTTGGATTCTTTTTCAGGAATACTTTGTCTAAATGGTCTTATAGCCAGGATTGTTTACAGAATAAGTTTTAAATCAGTACTAGGAAACACAGTGCAAACTTTGGATTCCATCAATCAAGCCAGTTTTCAAAATGTATTCAGTGGATTAAAATCTCTGTTGACTATGTGATTAGATTATTTTTCTCAAGTAAACATTTTGCTGTGTATGTCTGTAAAATAATTCCGTTTGTGGCACTAAACCAAGTTATTTGGGTTAAAGATGTTTTGAAGTAATAAATGTTAAAAGGGAAGATGCAACTAGATAACATAACGCCATGCAAACACAGAATAAAGTACTGTATGAGAAGTGCAAATGTATCTGGGTACATGACTGAATTGGGCTCAAGAGTTCAATGAGACCATTACTCTGCTATCTACATCTGATGATGTAATTATATTTGCTGATCCTGCTTTCAACACATGTAGATAACAGATCTATGTAACTATACATAAACCCAAAAGCAATTTACTGCCACTCACCTTTAAGACAAGATTTTCTTTTTGCCTGTCCTTATTTGTCTTGGCAGGAAACAGTTTCCAGAAGAAATCTGATTTAAGATTTTGTAAGCTTGTAAGAAAGATGGTAATGCGTTTGTAATTAGAGCTAGAACAGGCCTGCTTATCTTCAGTAGCTTAAAGAAATTCCCCTGCAGAGATGTTGGCGATTGCATTCACCTCTTAGGTCTGTGTTTTATGACAACTATTGCTAAAATACAGGCCAGTTTCTTCACTGCAGTTTTGTTTGTTGAGGCATTTGTCCGTAATATGTTTACTCGTTCCTTTCAGATATTTGGTGTATTTTTTACATAGTTAAAATTGAATCAAACAGTCTAGCAACTTCTTATGTTTTTTGTATCTTCAGAAATGAGATAGTAATAGATCAAAAGCAGATGAAGACTCGTCTGTTTTGATTTAGCATGATTTCAGTCCAAGTGATAGCACTTAGGTGAATAAGAGTACTTAAACAAATACTATTTTAGGAGCACTAAATTTCTGCTTGTTTCTTGCAAAATGCTTGAGGGTATATGCAGTACCCTGGTAAAAAGACAAGCATCTAAAGGTTTTGGTGAATAGTATGAAATCAGTAAAGTTTTTGGTGAATATAGAACTAGAAAGATGATAGTTTATGATTCTTATAATGGCATTAAGTATATGTGATAATAGAAAAACAGTACGTAGGTTCTTGAGATTTCTGTTAATAAAAGCTACGAAAAATAATAGCTAAGATCTCACAGCAATTCAAGAAATTAAGAATATATATATATTGTTTTTTGTAATTTCTTTTTGCTCCTTTTGAAATACATTGGCTTATAAACTATTTTGTGAGGCCATGACAGGGAATTAAATGGTCTGGTTTGCTTGTTTTTTTTTTTCCATTAGCAGTTTAAAAGTCAACATGCACTCTCAAAAGACTCTTCATATGTTTAGATTCTTGGTATTGGCTGGTCTTGAAACAGAAAAATGCAGAAATTACTTCAGTCAATTTCTGGACAAGTCAATTAAGGAATAATGTCATCACTATTAAAATGCATTGTCTCATCCTTTCAAGTTTGTTGTTACCTACAAGTTTTAATGTAGTTTCATGACGAGTTCTAAACCCACAGTTCAGAGTTTGCAGTGCCTTCTCAACCAAAAGCTAGTCAAGGGCCAAACCATCTCAAGGCTCTTAATAAAGTGAGAACTCTTTGGAATCTTTGGTCTCTGTTATTTCTGGAGGTTCTGTTATTTGAAAACACTGGAAGTTTGCACTTGCAGCCCACAGAAAGAGCTGTTTGCGTCTCGATGCTCCACACAGCCAGTATTTTATTGCTCTGGACAAGATCCATTCTTTTCAGTTCTCACTGAATAAAAATTTTCCTTTGTCTCTTCTTCTTTCTGCTCCCTCAGTATTTCTGCTAAACCCACTATTCCCATGAGTTTCTCCGATTTATTTGCTTTCCGCATTTCTTCCTAAGGCCTTTACATGTATTTGAGGACTGTTCTTTTCATCCCTGGACTCTTTTTGCTTCCAGTAAGGCTTATGTAGGGCTGTCAGTTCATACTCACTGATCCCTCCAGCTGGCAACTTTCAGACCAATTTCTCTATGAAAAAGCTTATTATTTTTTCACTAGAATATGAATAGTTCTAATATAGAAGCATTTTTATTTATTTCCTGTTATTAATGAAATAGGACTTGAGTGATGTACTGCAAAAAGTGGTTGTGGAGGTCACTGTGTAGTTGGAAGGGCATTTTTTTTAGAGGCATTATTTTTCAGAGGCAATGAAAACTCAATTTTATGTCCTGTGCCTGAAATTTTAACAGCTCGGTGAATGTGTACGTGTTCTGATAGTTTTAAATAATTTTCTAAGAGAAACACATCAATTCTGTTATCTAGAATGTAAATATTTATTTGTTATGCTTTGAGAAATGAATACTACCTAAACTGTGTTTTTCTTCTTTGTAAAAAAAAAAAATAGGAGAAGGAGACTGATGCATATTGAGTGAAACTCTTTAATGATGTCTAGGATAAGAATTTTTCAATGATTTCCTTATCAGAAGAGTATTCTACATTGGAGTGATTGAGAATACTGCTTCTATTTACTTGAGTAATAAAGTACTTGATATCTGTGTTCATACTGGCAAAATCTGAAATCATGAACCTTAAAAGTTCCAAAATCAGAAATCACCAGAAGGAAATAAAATGAGCCTGATATTTCTGTCTTCAGACCTGTTCTGGCATTCTAGAAATCTCTCCCTACTCTGCTTGATAGATAACTATAGCTAAAGTATAAGCACAGCTCTTCTGGTATTTACTTTCCATTCATTATTTTTATTTGTAAGGAAATGATTGAGGCAAGGAAGTAAATCAGTAGCTGCATTATAATTTAGAGGAGGGAAAGAACAGATGGGCATTTGAAATAATTATATGACATGGTTTTTTTTTTTACCTGTGATGGTTGACTCCATGCAACTGAGGGAGAGGTAAAAAGAAAGATTTCTGTCTTGGAATATTAACAAAATGCTCACTATATTGAGAAAAGAATATTCACCTCTATCATAGAAGAACATTAGGCAGAAATTGTAGAGGTGTTTTTGCTAAAGGACCTCTGACCACCAAAGTAGTTAATGACAGCAAAGCTTTCTCATTGGAGTGGATGGAATGATTGGCATTTGTTAACAAATGGTGAGAAAAGAGGACAGGTGAGAAAGGAGAAGGACACAACACTAGGTCAAAAAGCTCACCCTCTACTGAACTAGATTGGATAATTATTCTATCTTCTTATATCCAATGAAGTTGCAGTGTGACAGTCTTTTTTTACTCACAGCTAAACCACATTCATAGCTTCATAATGTTTATCATAACACCTTTTTTTTTAACCTGGGGATAATTTCACTCTGTTTCAGTTAGGTTCATACAAACCCATTTATTGTTTACTCTGATATGTATACATTCCCTTAGAAGTGTAACCTAAATTTGTGTGTGCTAAATCAGTTGTAGTGTGTGTGTCATTTCTGTTCATCTTTTGTTTTGTAGGTCTATACTCTGTCATTACCTTTTCTTTTTTTTAACTGCAATTACTTAATCTGCACTCCATTTTCTGGTAAGAATACTTCCAGCAGTCCTTTTCATGAGTGGTGCTGGTACAGCAAGCTTTCTTGTCATCCTTGGAGATCAAACTCTCCTCAGAGAAAGTGTAGACAACATCTCTCAGCTTGAACAAAGCAGTCTTCTTTTTGGACAATTGATCCGACAAGGCTAGGTTAGTTTGTATAGCCCTTAGATTAATTTATTTCCCTTCCTTTGGGGTAAACTTAGTCTAGCACATCTTATTTTTTAACAAGAACAACCTCGTTTTAAAAGGATTTTCTGGTTTTGTTTAATTGAGAAAACCACCTGTAGTGATCGATGGGACAGGAATTACTATGAAATTCGATAAATGTTGTCTTTTATCGTGCGTCAGATCTTAGGCACGCTTGTTAGCCACGCAACATTACAGTAGTAATATCATGCTCTGCAAGTTATTTTGGCACCGGGAAATATCTCATGCTACACAATGGTACACATCTTCCTTTGCCCACCCTTTCCTTCCCACTCCAGCCTTGCTTGTTAGTATCATGACTTCAATTTGCATTGGATCTAGTTTCTACAGTATTTCTTGTGATGATCCCAAACTATCACTAATAAATGAGAATAATTTATATCTATAATTTCATTAATAGAAACTAAAAAAATGGGTTGATTTGCTGCTGTTGTACTTGCTAAAATGAACTGTTGTCTTTAAGTGAGGATTTAATACTAAAGATGGGCAGAATGGGTTTTTTAGAAGAAACTGTTTTGTTACTAGTTTGACTTCAATATAACTATGGGGGTTTCCTATTACCCGAGAGCAGAATTTAAATATCTTGTATCTGGTTGAAATTTCATTTTACCTCAGATAAAAGGTATCAGAAAAGAATGACTAAGTTAATATGGTTAAGGGCTTAAGTACATTTCCAATAGTAATATATAATTCATTAAAATTCTTTGCATGATGTTGAGGTTTTTATGTCCGAGTATTAAATAAAAGTTATTTCTTGGTCAAAATTAGAGAATGAGGATACGGGGAGAAGGTTGAGCTCAGAGTAACTTTGTGTAAGTCCATTCAGCAGAACTGCAGTAGAGGCCTAAGCCCTTCTGTCATGAGGAATGAAGACATCACTGTCTAGAGCTAAGCTACCGTAGAGAACTGCTTTTGCAGAGCAGCTGGCAGGATGGAGTGTGTGCACAGCTGCTGTAGGGCAACCAAGGGAGGGCATCTGTGCCTTCAGCTGCCACTACTAAATCCAACAGGCTTCATGTGAGCACATCGTTGAAACAAACAGCTTGGGCAGTTTAGGATGTTGTGTTCTCCTCCCTGCTTTTTCCTCCCCTATGTATTTACATCTCAGTGGCTGCACTCTGTCTGCCATAGAAGCACTTCCCTGGAGGGGAAATCAGGCTTTGAGTAAACCTCCTAAAGCTGGATAGAGGAGAGATATCCTGCTGAACTACTGCAGATGATCTATTGTATTTGGAAAGATCCTTGTATGACATGAAACTATATTATGAGTGAATTTTACAAGATTAAAATCTTGTGGTCATGTTGAATCCTTAAATTTACTTATATTAAAAGTACCTAGTGACGAAAAAAAAATTCTATTTCCTAGTATTAATGCATATGTAATAGTTAACTCTTTGCAATTATTTCTTATATGCACTGCAGTACAATAAGTTTTCATTGATCTTTTAAAAAAATCATTATATACTGTATTGGTACCTAATGTATCATTTTTTCCCTATAAATTTAGCAGTTACTCCATTTTCTAGGCTTCCACTTCTGAAAGTTGACTCCCATTAGATACTTCTCCATAATGGCTTGTGGGGAGATTGCACAGCAAACCCAACTAATGCAGCTGTTTTTCAGTCTCATAAAATGATTAAAGCTGATGTAAAAGGACTCATTAAAATTGAAAACATTAGGATCATTAAAAAGCCATTAAACCACCTCACTCTTCTGATTTATTTTACAATAACCTTATTTGGTCACTCTTTTAAAGTCATAGAATCCCATCTTCAGTCTCTAATTACTGATGATAGACCCACCATGTAGCAGGAGGACATGTTCATGACGAATCCCTTTTTGTAAGTCTCCTTCTAAGTTAATTCCTCAACCTTTGTAGATCCTGGTACTGCAGTCACTGTGGCCATGTGCTTGAGTTCAAACATGAACAGATCTATTGAAATCTGCACAACTGGTTCCCATGTAAAGCCTAAGATTCAGTGTATCAAGACCTATTCAAATAACCCACACTGAATTCTACTGTTGCCTTAATGGATTATATTACATTTTAATTGCTTTGCTCACAGAATATTAAGCAACGGCAGAATATTAAACAATGTTTTTTTGAAAAAGGTAAATTTGAAATACTTTGAAACATACTTTATCTCCTACAAAAAAAAAATATTTTCTTTAAAGCAGTGTATCAATGGAAATCCCAGGCCACAGGGGGAAAAAAACCTTCTTTATCACAGTTCTCATTGATCTTGCCCCTTGGTACTTAAT
The DNA here is from genome assembly GCA_033558105.1 of Coccyzus lansbergi. NCBI lineage: Eukaryota > Metazoa > Chordata > Aves > Cuculiformes > Coccyzidae > Coccyzus > Coccyzus lansbergi. The sequence goes on along the minus strand of JAUMJK010000760.1, from coordinate 1,493,465 downwards.
GACTTGTACACGTGATTACCTTTAAATGTAAGTGGTGTCCCATTGAGTTCATTGAAGCTATTCATTTATTTAATAAGCAAGCGTATTTATAATTTTTATGTGGAGAACTAGACTTTTCAAAAGGGCTTTTTATCTTAATGAAAAGGCTCTTAATTTCAGCAAACAAGAATTAAAAAAAGTCTTGCTTCTTTTTCTCAAAGGAGACTACTAGTACTTTTGAACATGTTTTTGGAAATTAGTGAATATTAATTATATTGGGATGAGTGCTCAAATTATTGTTAGAGCTGTCAGGCATACAGGGAGGATTAAACCCAATCTATCTGCCTTTATAAACATTTCCTGATGAACTTGTATATCCATTGTTAATTCTGAAAAGTGTATTTTCAGAAAAATAAAATGACTTCAGAACAAGTAAGAGGAGTTTCACAGAGGAGTCTCTTGAGAGAGAAAAGGTCATGAAAAATGATTATTGTAAACATTCGACTGTTAAAATTATAACTCCCCATGTCCAGGCGCAGGCTATCTCCAGTTTGCCTCCTGGGCTGCTCCACTGAATTCACTGTACTGAGTTTCTTGTTAGTATGACCAGGAGTGGATTTTAATCCAGAGTAGCCACACATGAGGCTCCTTGGGGCACACCAGAGGACCATTCTGTCTTTGTTTTGGTTACTTCTGTACTTTATGATTGATTGTAAAAGGACAAATTCATGTTCATCTTATCAAAAAGTTCAACGTGTATAAAACCAATATTTCCTTAACAATTAGCTGTCTATCTCGGGCTTTAGGTACAAGATACTTGACAAATTTCACGTTATTTTGAATTGGACCTTATTTTTTTCACTGATATTTGTATTCTAAATGTTTTCCTGTAAATTCTTCTGACAACTGTTATCAAGAGGAGTGGGTTTGGTCATATTTTAAAGAATTCATTGCAGCAAGTTCTTTGTCCACAGTTGAAGGATAAAATACATCTTCTCTGTAATGGGGGTAGAGGGTTGACTACCCAGCAGATGTGTTAATTGCAGTTTACCATCTAAATATCTGTAGATACGCATTACTAAGAGTTTATTTGGAAATCAAAAGGTCCTTCAGAGGCTGTAACTCTACCATTCAATAGCAGAAGGAAGTCTTTTCTGTTTAAAAAGCAATGTGACAGAGGAGCTGTGTCTGGGGAATGCTCGATGGAAGATTCTGTAAGTCGTCTTCTCTTGTTCTGTCATGAAAGTAGTAGGGGTTCAATACAAAGTTATTCTTGCGTGTGCTTCTAACATCATGATCCTAATGGGACACAGGGTGCTACTCCTGGGTGCTTCTCTAACATTCCTGAAATGTGCTGGAAAAGCCAGACAAAAAGGTAAGGCTTGAGGCTTATAATTAATAGGAAGTTTTAGCCTAATTCACACATGTAAAGCAGTACAGGAAAGCTTAGATTTATCATTTGGGAACTGTACTAGATGACTTATCAAACCTGTACTTTCTGTAAAACAGTCAAGCACATAATTTCTTTTCTTTTCTGATGGTGTGCCTTGCTCTTCTTTTTCCTGTAGGTTATTTGAGTTGACCCCTAAATCTACTGCAAACAATGAGATAGGAACATAACTGCCACAGGTAAGTACTGCTTTAAAATAAATAAATAAGCTACATGTCAATCATTTAATACCAGGAAATCAAATATATATATTTTTTTATTTAGTGTTGCTATAGTGAGAATTCATGCCTCACTACTGATGAAGCTGTCATTTTACTATGAAATGTTTCTGGCTGAAGCTGTTGTTGAAAAAAAACTTGTTAGAATACTGAATATATATATTTTAGTACCACTTCTTTAATTTCAATTTTCTACCACTGAATAAGCATGTAGGGTAGTTAATATTCGAATTAATAGAACACCAGCTGGTGTTTGGGCTTGTATGAACATCACAACTCAAATTCTATTCTAGATGTCACCGTCTTCATGACTGTACTACTCGGACCTGGGATGGCCTGAGGCTAAATCCATGTTCAGTGAAAGAAATTGTTAGACATTCAAATCCGAGTTGTGCAAGGGCGGGAATTAAACAAGAACATGCGAGAGGGCTCTTAAGATGAACCTGCCCAAGCAGTGCTCATATTCATCCTTTTTTCAAATCTGCTGATGGTTTAAAATATGAAGATGAGTGAGTCTAAAACTGTAGCGATCCTGGTAACAGCCACACTGTGAATGTTAAGGATACCTGTGGAAAAGACAGGAAGCTTTATAAAGATTAAGTTTACATCGAACATGGTAAAAAGGAGCATGATGACATGTAGAAAAACTGCTTGAATCTCCTTTCACCTGATGACCCAGGAGTATAAAGCTATGTGGTCTCAGGTTTTAGAAAGGGATTAGTTTTCAGAAAGCCATCGGCAAATGCTCTGCTTCATTTGGAACTCTGTTTCTATCTGTTCAGAGACAGTCAGTTTGGAGTTGGCAAACTGTTTTTCCTATAGGTTTTATTTTTAGTGCATTAGAATAATCCATAATCTTTTGTCAGTTAATATTATAGTGTTGGATTGTAGCATTTAAGTTTGAGAAGGAATCTGCAGTAGCATTGCTGCAAAGGAGTTTAGTTCTTCTGCAGCATAGTCCTTGGCTCTCATCATTAATTGTGTTTGTTATAAAAAATGAGAGAGAAAAGGCATCAAAGGGTATGTTTGCAATGCGCATGTTAGTTGTACATTTGACTGATAAGGCTAATGGATTATTTTTTTTGCAAGATCGCCACATGAAAAATTGATGCACTTTGTAACAATTTATATTAAGCACCTCTTCTGCCCTTTGTGAAAATTCAACTAGCTGCTTTTTTTCTATGCCCAGCACTGTGCAAGATAGACAAATGAAAAGATTGATTTTTATGCTAACTTGTGTCAGTGTGCTGAAGGAATAGGTGCAGGACCATAAATGGCATCGTCATAAAGGTGAGGTCGTAATTTACTTCTTAGTCTTATTTCAGCTTAGTTTTCTGTTGCCAAGAGGCATGAAAGTTACTGAGTTATACTATATTCACCTCACGCTGGTCTCCTATCAAACAGAATATCAGTGGAACACCTCCATGGAGCTCTCTACATGAAGTTGTCCTTTTGTATGTCTCATAATCAGCTGCAATGTGACCAAGCATCTGCTGGTGACAAGCAGACGTCTTTGATTTATTGGCTAATATCACTGCTTGTTAGTGGATGGTTGAGCAGGAGACTAAAAGAGCATGAAATCAGAGAGAATAAATTATGAAGGCACCGAGCTGTGGCATTATAAACCCCTCCTTGTCACAGCTGTGACATCTCCCAGGAAATGTGGGATGAGAGACATGCCTTCTTCAAAGACAGTGGCCACCGTCTTCTGATACTGAATAAAATAAACCACCTAAACTGTCCAAACCCACCAACGTACTACCTAAAGGGGTACTCTCTTCTCCTGCTTAAACTATCTGTAACAAAACATTGCATGTGCTTGGAAATTGAGTTCATTAGCATCTAATTCAGAAGTGTGGAGAAATCTAAAGGATACAGGGGGTAAGAAGGCAATCTCTACTGTGAGCGGAGATCTGTAGTATTGTTTAAACGCTATCCAAGAACTGATTTAGAATCCACACCAGAAAAATCCACCTTCAAGTTCTACTTTCACTTTCAACATTGGTTGCCTTGCTAAGAAGGAAACCATGCGTAGTCTCCATTGTACAGAATGGTTACCCGTGTCTTGTCCCAGCTAATGCATGGAAAAATAAGTAGTTAGCTTTCCAGTTCATGGTGTGTTTTGTTTTACCAACAGCATATAAGTAACTGAGACATATCTGCTCTGCATGGCAGGGATTTTTTGTGGACTCAGCCAGAGGATCATATGTAGGGTAGGTTTGCCAACACATACATAAGTGTCTGCAGGAATCTTAAAAGCACTTGCTATTTATCTCCCTTTGAGTATAGAGTACCTACCAAATGAAACTGTGTATGTGACTGAAGACAGTGTTTCTGACAGTTCTTCAAAACAATTGCAGTATATATTTACAATTTCTCATTGCTGATGATTACTCTGAGCTGCAGAGAGGTGATAATTGTGACTATTCATGAGGTCAAATAAATGTTATGTATACATTTATTCAATAAATCAACTTGAAGTACGAAAGGAACAGTGCTCACTATTTCACTCCTATGCAATGGCAAGATGTTAAGCAGGCTAATGGTAAAAAGCCATACAGCAGGAAGCCTGTTAAGAATTCTAATAGCTTCATGGAATAGAAATTATTGTTTACATATATAATTGACAGTTGTGTGTTAAAATATTTTTGTCATCAAGTGATTAACTAAACCAATTCTAATGGGTAAGAAAGTTTGTGTGTGGTTTATGTCACAAGTTTAATTTTACTGTTTCAAATAAAATTTAGTGAATGTTCTTGCAAAGTTTCCTTTTACCTATTCAACATTAGATAATCTGTAGCAATAATGAGGAGATAATCCTTGTATTTTTCATGAGCAACACAGTAAGTGGTTGTGACTCACTGAGAAGTTAAGGAAACTTTTAAGAGTGCCCATTGCAGCTCTTTTCTACTGAGGTTATCTGAGGGTATTGGCCTTAAGTGGACTCTGGGAACTGTGGAAAGAGGCTGCAAAATTCAAAAAGACAGGAGCGAGCCAAGTAGTGACTTCTCTTGCTAAGAGAAACAGGCTCAGAGCTTGATGAGGAAGTGTTGTAAAGGGTGATGTCATGGTACTTAGTGTTTCAATATATTTCTCTGAGCAACCTTTTGTAATTTTAAATTGTTTTTTCAAGTGAGAGCTGTCCTGCCTAATGGGTTTGTGTGTGCTGAATAGATTTGAAAGGATTTCCTTCATGTTCACTTTGTTTCTGAAGCAGTTCAGCCTGGTTTTGGTGGGAGTTACTAATGAAACAAGAAGAAAATCTCCACATATGCATATATTTTTAATATCATTTCCAAAGTTTCTCCTATAAATAAAACTCTGATCAAATCCTTGTGTGGATCTTCAGTAAGAAGAAAAGCTTGACACCTTGAAACAGAACTCTGTTGTTTCTTAGACAGTGGCTGTGTGTCAGTCAAAACATTTCTGACAGTGAAAGGCATTCAAAAGCCACAAACATGTGGAATCTTGAAAGACAAATTAGATGGAAGATGGTCTATTAATAGAAAACATAAAAATAAATACCAGCCAAAACAAGTGCTTTATTCAGAGTGTTCAAAAAAATCAACTTGTCAAAATTGTCACAGGCATCAGAATCTTAGTGAATAGACTTTGCTTTCTCTAAAGTGATTCTTCCTGTAATAGCGCAAATAAGGTGAAAAATAGCCTAGAAATAGCTTAAGTGTTGGAAGAAGGAAATATATAAGAGATGAGACTTGAGTTTTGCAGATGCATTGCTTCAAAACTGAGAGGTCCTTCATAGAACTCAAGAGATCTGAATATAATGCATAAACCTACTGAAGACTGAATATAACCTGCACAGGGCACTTACCTGTTTCTTGGCTCACCAGTCATACAGTGGGAAATTTAACTGAGTTACCACTTAATGCATATTTATTTTTGTTTTTACCATCTCTGCAGCTGTTGTTGGAAATGTGATTCAGAAAGAAAATACAGCTCAATTCATATTCTATTTTATTCTTGTCATTGTAGTCTTGCCCTTGTTCTTGTCCTCAACTCAGTCCTCATCTTGGGGCTTTTTACTTTTTTTTTTGCTTATAATTATTATTTTCAATATATGCATTTGTATTCTATTCCTATATTTTTCAAGTGGTTTAGGTTTGTGATTTAACACTTGTAAGGATAAATGTTTCGAAGTGCAGATGCGCCTAAAGGGCTTTGAAAATGTTAAAGTAGAAATAGTTGATTTTAAAGAAGATATATGCTTTACTTAGATATCTGACTATTTGTTTTGAGGTATTAGAAAGAAAATCTGCTTATGTATAGGGAATCAAGAACACGTATTTCTGAAGTTAAAAGAAAACATTTACATTAGATTGAGAATTCTAAACTGTCATTTTTTTAATTTGATTTTTGTTAATTGTTCCTGATCAGTCTGTATTTTCTGAAGGTGTCCATGAAAAGATGGAGATGATACAAACAGCTAACGTGGATCGTATTGTAGAACCTGAGTTGATCAAATATCAATGTCTGATCCGAAATAGCATGTGAACATAGATGCTCTTTGTCTTATGCTATAGATATTCCATGTACATAAAATCTTTAAGCTTCATGGAATCAGAAAGGAAGTGTACATATGTTTGTTCTGATATTGAATGAAGAGGTAGTAAACTCCCAAAATCTAACCTTAATTAATTTCTAATCAAAGCTGGAAAGGAATTCTTGTACATTACCCATTATCTTGGTTATTGAATTCTTTTTAGAAGGCAACAGAAAAATTTATTAATTTCCTTATTTGAAGCAGGTGAATTTTTTGGGGGGCCTACTGTAGTTATGTGCTAAAGCATGTGCTTTCTAAGTGATCTATACATGTGTATTCATGTTTCATATCTCATTATTTTAGAGACAGACATACCATGAGAAATGAGAAGAGAAACCTCCTGATGTCTTTGTGGGCAGCTGTCACTGTTTGGATTTTTAAGAGTCCGTGCTCAGTACTCAGCTTGTATTTTTTTAGCTTATGATCATTATTTTCAAATAAATATCACCGTCCCAAGCACCTTGTAGCTAGTTGGGAGATGCTTTTCCAACACATAGTTTAAAAGCAGAAGTCCTCTTCAGGATGCTCCGAATTGTTCTCTGCAGTATATGTCTACCGACTACATGAAATGTCTAGTTGGCTCTCCTTTTTCTTCTCTGATATCGTGCCCTTAAGTGCACAATACTGTCAATACTCACTAACCAGATTTCGGTATTATACTTTTTATTGTTCTTTGCACTTGCTCAAAGTGAATGAAATGGCTTAACAAATAAGAATGGTAGCTTTCATGATGATGTAGCACTGAAGTGCCTGCTCTTTTGCTTTATAATTGCTGTCTTGGAGAAAGTATTTTGACTAAGACTGTCCCAGACATTTCACCAGCACAACTGTAATTGCATCTACTTCGAGCTCTTCTCTGAAGTGCTGGTTGATATGTTTCATTAGAACTTTGCTATCCATCCAATTGCACATACAAGTGGAATCAAATCCCAGAAGTGCAAAGACCGACATTAAAGGAGAAAAGTATTTTATGCTGCCAAGCCCCTTACCCTGTGCAGGGTTGTCAGAGATACTATTTAAATATACAGTAGGACTTTTGCTCACATTTCGAATCAGAGGAAAGACTTTCTACCATGAGAAAACTTTCCCAATAAAGTACTAGTCACTCTTCAGCATCTTTGCAGTAGTAATGTTTTAATTGTAGAGCCCTAGAGTCTTAGAAATGGGCATTTCTTGTATACTCAAGTGAATGCAAGTGTAACCATGTGCAGCGATGTGTGGTGAATCTGTCAGAACTAACAGCAGGAACTTTGATAAGAGTTCTCCATCAGTAAACCTGTTTGATAGTTCAAGGCCTTTGAATTGTTATTATAAGTGGCATCCAGTAGGGCTGTTACAGTTAAGAGTCTGTCATATTCCCTACCACACACACAACCCTAGGGGTTTATTATATCTCGGATTTTAAAGTTATGTTGAGGCTAAGACTATAGCTAAGAACTTGTCAGCACAGCCATGATGTTATTTTTCTCCCCTGAATGATCCAATGACTTAGTTTGAGAATTGTGGAGTATGAGGATCAAGACTGCGTGCGTCCTCTGTGTATTGGAGGACACTGAGGTGAAAATCATTAACGGCAATTAATAGGAATTAACATTGCTTTTCAACAAGAAGGGAGCTCTTCCACTATGCAAAGCAGATCAACAGAAAGTGCAACCTGGGGGCAGCAAAACCAAAGCATACTACGTAAAGGAATTAATTTCTTCAGAGAAATTACTCTTTCGGAAAGTGATTTCTCTAAATTTCAATATTTGGAAGATGGAAGGTAGTACTGTTTTTTGATTTCATATCACTAAAAATAATTTGTATTATATTTAGCAACCTTTTAATTGATAACAAGCAAGGGCTGGAAGTAGGTACAAGAACAGACAGTTCTCATATATGTATGGAACTTACAGGTTGAACGTTAGCAAATTTAGATCTTGGCGTTTGTAAGATTGGTCACAGAGGGAGACAGTGCAAGGGACTGATGATCAGGCAGTCAAAAAGCAGTAGTGGTTAGGTTGCTGAGCTAACATCTAACTTGTTGGGGAAGATACAGATCCTTTTTACTGGTGGCAGGAATAGTAGTATAGCCATGTTTACATACTGTAGATATTTGTATTGTTCTCATGTTTGGCACAGCAGATTTAGAAGTGTTTCTACTATAAGTGTAGAATGCCTTTATAAGTACAGTTAGTCAGGTGTACAGTTGTACATAAGAGAAATATTTTATACCTTTTTTGTAATCATTCTGTTTCATAGTTTTGTACCAAAATGTGGCGAGTACTTTAGACTGCTGAAATAAGCAAGTGGCCATGTAGAGATTTTTAGACTTGTGACTCTCATAAGGTATGTGGTATGTCAATACACAGAGCCCTGTGACATGAGGTGGAATTCCATGTTTTGAGTAAGCGAGGAACAGGGTTACTGACTCACTAGCACATAAATGATGTTGCTACTTTGGGAATGAAGACAAACGCGATGGGTTTTACTTGTTTGATATCCGTATCACCTGCAAATAAGTACTGCATACCAGTTTCTGTATGTCGGAGTGTGCACTCAGAAAACATAAAAAATGAACACCTAAGAAATCTTAAACACATGTGGGTGTGCTGTGTAAGAGCTGGGTCCCAAGTCCTACCATGAGTTGCATGTTCTTCTTCCATGAAGACTGCATGTACAAAGGCCTTGAGTCATGTTTTAGTGATACTTTTATAGTTGAGGAGGGCATTTGAGATAAAGCATCCTACCTGTGTTTATAGGAATCAGATATTCCTTGATGAATCTTGTTGTACTGGACAAGAACACCATTGATAACTCTGGTTATCCATCTGTTTAACTCAGAGCTTCTAGTACTTTTAGAACCGCTGTTTGTTTCTTTTTTAAATTTGTTGCTGCTTTTTTAATTCCCCCCAGTTTGATCTGTCCTACTAGAACTGCTTCAGCTATGGTACATATCCTCCATGCTTTCTTAGGAGAGGTGTGTGTAGCAGTCTGCCGGTGTGGGGGCTGTCTCTATGGGAATTGGGCTCATTCCTGTTAGGGCAGCGTGGTAAAGAGGCCCTAAGCCTGAGATGGTCCCTATATCCTATTAAGCTGATGTCAGGATAGAGATATAGTCCTAACAGATTAAAGGTCTGCTTTTGACCTTCTCTGCCCAAGGCGAGCTCCTACCACACAAATAAATCCTAGATGAAAGTGTTTATTCAGCTGCCTAAATCAGACCTTTTTAAATCCATGGTTCCCAATCCAAAACAGTGTAAACTTTCTATCTTATTGCAAAGGTAAAACTTGATTTTCCGTATGACTATAGGCAGTGCAAATTGCTCAGTTTTTTGAATGACGGTGTCAGGCTGTCATAGAGAGACGGTGATTCAGCAAATGAGTATTCTCATTTGTTCATTGTGTTTGTTTTTGGAATAGATCAGAGAGACCTTGATTGATAATGCCAATAAACAAAGGGTGACCACGAGGGAATGTGGAGAACTATTGTTAGTTTGTATGACTTCTAAAGCATCTTTTTATCATGACATGAAATCATGACCCCCTCTCTATTCCCAACATAGTCTGGCCATAAAATCATAAATGATACAACATGGTATACAAAACACTTTGCTGACACGGCTAAGTCTTTTCCAACATAATTTTTGGTGGTTTTTATGTTTGTCTATATCACACTGTATTTTATGCAGAAGATGCATTCTGGAGCCAGTGAGGTTACCCTAAGAATGATTAATCCCCAACATATCTCCTTGGGACGCATCAGGGTATCTTGTATGGGAAAATCCATCTTGTTTCATGGGACCCTTCAAAATCCAAACTTAATTTTAGGTGATGAATCTGTTGTAAGAACTTTGAGTCAAAGCACACATAGTCCAGGTTCTGTGATCATCTCTTGTATGCTTCCACTGTATTTCTTTATTTCTGCCATTCTTTTCCTTTTCATGGACCTTAGGCAGCAACCCCTTTAGTTGCCTTTGTCCCCATTTTGCTGTGTGATTTTTTTTTCTATATATTTATTAGCTCTGCATATAATTGGAAAAGCTGAAATGTCACAAAAGAACCTTTTTTTTTTTTTTTTTTTTAAAGTTAGAGTCAGGGAAAAATAACAAATTCACTTCTATTCCATAGAAGCTATGGAATGTAAGAACCAATACTCCAGACTCTCAGCTCTTCTTCTTCCAGGCAAGAGACAGACATCATAGGCTTGGCAGGGACTTCTGCAGGGATGCTGATGATGCTGGGTGCTTTAATGGCTGCAGGCTGAGGTCAGCTGTGATCTTTCAGGATTCAGCACTGCTCCCTGCTTGGAAGCAGAAAAAGGGACCAGAGTGTTGCTAACTGCAGAGTGGGCACCCTGGCAATGTCTGTTAGCTGCAGTCTAGGGTGCAAGGTTCCTAGATTGAAGGCAACTCCATAGCTTGGAAACATCTCTTATTTTCAAATGGCAGTGTTGCAGTGCATCTAGAACAAAGTATTGCAAATCTCATTGCCTAAATATTTTTAATTGCATTCTGTCCTAGTTCAGTCTGAAACATGCTTCTGAGAACAAAATATCTAGGTGGAACTAAAATGTAGTTTATTGAAGAGCAGAGACATTTCTATGGTGGCTATACCGCTACATGTGAACTTTGTCCTTTAGTTTACAGTTACAGAAATATGAAAGAGTTTAGAACCAGAGTTGGAGAATGTATCCTCTATTTAATACAAAAAATAAATTAGCTGAGGCTTTCAGGATGTAATCTGAATTTGGGCGTTTTTTTTTTTTCAAAACCAAAAAGATTTTTAGGACATCAAAGCCACCATCCAGATTGTATGTTTTGGAAAATGTTAAATTATTTCTTTTTCCCTCCCTGCTATTGAGACAGCTAGCATGGTGTTTTATAACAGTTTTATCAAATAGTTACCAGCTGTAGATGAACAATCCATTTTATATCTTCTTAAAACTGTAGGATGGGCAATGTGCAATGACTAGAGGATCTTCAGCTTTATTTAATCACTTCACTTTGCATTTGAAAAGTAATTCATCATGGAAAGTCAGTGGGGTATAGAGAGCACTAATTGCAGCAAAATATCAAGGACAGTTTTCCTCTGTCTTAATTAAACATTAATGAGTAAAGTTATTTGCAAATGCATGCTGCAGGGATGGACTTGTCTATCCAAGTTTTGTAAATACTGACACCAGGTGTCAAAATAAAACACCTTAATTGATTTATACAGAAATAGTTTAAAAAGAGTGCACCTGGAGTGACATTTCTCTAGCTTTTTATAGAGTAGTTTCCTGATGAATTATTTATAAAGAAACTTGGCCTGACCTATCTTAATTACACAAGTGATTGTTTCCAAACTAATCAATTTTGTAAGTGAAGTGAATTCTCTGCACTGTCAGTCCATACTACTAGAAGAAAGAATGAGAAATACATCTTTTGACAAAAGTTCCTACTGTATCTATCAGTGCCCTGCCAATACCATCCTTCAAATTACTAGTGAGCTCCAAAAAATGCTTCTTCTAATATCGAGCTATTCATGTATTAATGAGGAGTGTAAGTTAGCAAGTAATAAGAAAGGCTTTGAAAAATCCAGTATTGGTCCCTAATTTTTAGTGCTTGGCCATAGGGCTTATCAACTAAATAAAGATTACAGAGAATGAAAAAGTCGGATTGTTTAGTATCAAGAGTTCATTGGAATTGCAGTGCTCTGTAGTAAGTATTCGTTATTTCAGAAACATGCTAAGACGACAAGACATGGTCTGAATCAAGTAGTTTCATCTTCTCTAAGATCATATCCCTCTTCATTTTCTATTTTATATATAGGTAATTAAATTTATAGTATAGTATATTTAATGTGATTAATTCTTATAGCCAAAGCAAACAAAAAAGCCAATGACACCTGAAGCTTCTTCATCAGTAGAATAAAGGTGTAATGAATGAAAACTACTGTGTAGGTGGAGGAAAGAACCTGTCAAAGAGGGAGAATTTGAAGATGCCTTTGCTGATAGTTGTATTAGAAAAGAATGTTAAGTAGAAGGGTTCCAGAAATACTCATTCATCTACTAAATCATTTAGTTAGTCTCTTTCCTGTATCACATATATACCACTGTTATATGTGAAGTAAATATTGCTGAAATGCTTTTCATGTTTTTCCTACATTTTCTGCATTTGTTGCATGTACTTTAACTCCGATACATTCCCATTATACTTGGAAATCTTTTCCAACTTTGAAGAATAAAAAAGTCATCATGATTGACGACGTGTTTGACAAAACAATTCTCAGAGTAATTTTTAGTGGTTCATACTCAGATTAGAAAAACATATCAGATATGCTTCAAAAGAAATAGGTGGCATAACAGAACACTTTCATTAGACACAGACAATAGAATTAAGAATGACTATATTACATTTACGTGTCAGCAGATGTGTACTTGGGGACATTTTTAGTATTCAGATTGATCATGAGATGCTTGGAATGAACTCCCTGAAATTATTCAAAAATCATATTTGGAATACCATGTTCTACACTTGAGCAGGATGAATCAGCTGTGCAAATGAATGTTGCAAAGTAACAGTCAAAGGAATCAGTCTAGAGTAAAGGATATGGACCAAATATGAGGTTAATGGGTGAAGATGACCGAACATCAAATTTTCCTGAAAGAATTTGATGTCAGAGGGGACTTTGTTAACAGGAAACTATATTTAGAAAAGAAATAAAATCACAAGGCAGTCTTTGCAATCCCCTTGCCAGTAAGGCCTGAGGAAGAATACTGTGCTTGATTTTGGGCACCACATTGTAAGACAAGTACATAAACTAGAACAAGAGTTCAGAGAACAGCAAGACTAACAGTAATGTTGGGAAAATTAACTGAAAATGAGACACTCAGAAAAATGGACTTTTTTTTGCTTTGGTCTATGCGGAGTGGAGAGTTCTGATCCGTAGTGGAGAGTTCTGATCTGTAGTGGGCTAATGTTGAAATGAAAGACAGTAGTCTATTCTCTGTGGCTATAGTAAAACATAAAGAAATACTGAACTGGAAATGCAGGAGACACATCTGAACCCTTAGAGATACTTGAGGAGATTTCCTCTATAGACTGTACAGTCTCTATCAGTACAACTTTGTAGTCGCTTGGTAGGTATTACTCGAAGCTATTAGCTGCTAATGGCCTCATGGTCTTTCAAAATGTCCCTTCCTGCCCTGGTTCCTGATGAATCTCTTGAGAAGTAAATTTGCAGATTACAGTGTCTGAGAACTTAGATTCTTTTAAACGTCTGCAGAAGAACATTGAAGTCTAGTGAGTATTGCAGTTCCTATTAAATTTAAGAAATAATGAAAAACTAGAAGCTGGAATTTGCTCTTTTGGAGTAATGAGAAGGAAAGATTGACAGCTTGAGGGCATTCAGTACTTACCAGGGACATAGCAATGTCACAAGTCCAATGGGAATTTCACTAAATTGATCTGTCAATTACAAAATTTAATCGTTGAATGACTTTTACTAAAGGATATAAATGATTTTCTAAGCATTGTTGGTCTGGATGAGAAAAATAGATTATGTAATGACAAATCCTAGAATTTAATCTGATAAGAGATTACAAAGAATACGGTAAGTGCTGAAAGAGTCTAAATATTTGCCTTAATATATTCAAACTTAGAGAACACCAAATGTGAAGGTCAGTTAAATAACCAAGAAGCTACAAATATGGCTCACAATTTAAATTTGTTTCAGAAGGCAAATAATGCATAGTTTTGAGAAGGCAGTATACCATGAGAATTCTCTTCTTGGCAATATCTTTATTTATTTGAAAGACTGAATGCAAATCCATATTTATTTTGGTGGCATGCTAATCACTTAGTTTGCAATTTTTGGTTTTTTTTTTTTTCTATTGGTGTCACTGTTTAACCCCATTCTCAGTGAGGCTGGCAGCTAGACAGGGGCAGTTGTGGAAATGGGATGCACTTCCTGCCCCAACTCTCCCCAGGGAAAGTGAAATGACAGGGAGGCACTTGTGGGTTGGAAAATATAACAGCTTTAATTAAAAAATAATATTAAAAATAATAATAGTAATAATTATTAAAAAAAATTGTACAATCATAATTTTTCCTCATAGTATCACAACAGGCCTTGCTATAAAGTCTGTCCTAATGGTCCCCCTTTAAAATACCTGGAGGCATCTATAAGGTCTGCCCAGTGCTTTCTCTTCTTCTGGTTGAACAACCCCAGGTTTCTCAGTCTGTTCTTGTAGGAGAGGTGCTGCAGCCCTTGGATCATTTCTGTGACCTTGTTGTGCTGAGCACTCCAGAGCTGGTTGCAGGAGTCCAGATGAGGTCTTCCCAGAGCTGAGCACAGTGGCAGAATTGCCTCCCTTTACTTGCTGGAGAACCTTCTTTTGATGAAGCCCAGGATACAGTTGGCTTTCTGAGATGTGAGCACAGTCTTTTGACTCACATTGAGCTTTTTGTCCAAGAATAACCCCAAACTTCTTACTGCTTGCCAGTGAGGACATGCCACAGTGGTTGCTGCTGTCCCTTGCTTCATCATCAACTTTCAATATCAATCTGTTGGCTTCCTTCCACTTTTGTGCCTCCTTTTTTTCCTCCCCCACCCAAAAAATACTCTTTGTGCTGCACGTGTGCAGCTGTTGTTTTCCTGCGCAGGCCTGTTATGCTGCTAATGAGTAGCTAATAGTCCATCTCATTTATTATAACAGTTGTTTTGTGTACACCTCATTCTCTGTCATGCATTGGTAGATTACTGTGACCTTAACTGCCTCATGGATATTGGAGCAGATGGATAACAGTGATCACAGGATCTTATGGTTCAATAAGTCTTGGCATTGGCAATAACTCTGAAGACTGTGATATAACTGTTGTAGATAGGAAATCACATGTGCTTAATCAGCACGTGTCAGAATTGTACATTTTCTGTGGAACTACCATCAAACATTGACTAATTGCAGAAAATAGAATAATATGGCAAAATAGAGGTTGTAATATAAAGAGAATAGTCAGATTGCCTTCGTGTGCAACTAGCAGAAGTAATAGCTGATATTCATCATCAGAACAATACAGGAAAAAAGGATAAAAAGAGGACCGAAGTCTTAACACGCTACAGTTTTTTTCTGTTCTTTGCAACAGTCCACACTGATTACAGCGCTTCTTAGAATAGAAAATCATCTGATCTACAGCTGTCATTTGCCCAGGCTGTGGTTTAGAGACTATTCTTCATATTCACCAGAGTCTTCATTTACCAATTTGACATGTTAAGATGTTGTCTTCTAGTTTAGGCAGGCTTGAAGTGATAGTTTTACCACGTAAGTATTATTTGAAGCTTCTTCCCCCAAATATTATCTTGAACAGGGTGTTTTTTTGTTGTTGTTATAGTTATTTGTTTTGTATGTTAGGTTTTATTAGTAGGAAAGCCAAAATAACAGAACTTCTGTGTCTGTAATTTCTTTGACCCCCTTAATATTTTGTTATTGTTCTACCCTGAAAGTATCCCCGGGAACCTGGCATATGACAGATCTGTAAACCTCCGGTAAGCAGTGTTATTCTGAGTTGCTGTATGGCAGGTGTTACCCCTAGCAATATCAATGTGTTTTTTGGTTTTTTTTTTAATGTGAAAGACAAATAATGGGGTCTGTGACTTTTATTTCTAAAACATTTTTATGGTTGGTTTATTGTATTTTTTTTAACTTATAGAATGCAGATTGTTTTCAACAGCCATCTGTAATTTAATGGAATTCAAGACAACAGTGGTTGTCATTTGTTGGTACTGCAGTCTTTATTACTTGATAGTATTTACATTTCATTTCCTGTTTAATTCCAGGATGATTTGTTTGCATATGGGCTTTTTGGTGGTACCAAACCTGCTGTTAAAAATACATGAGCATGAGCTTCGTCTCATCAACTTCAAAGGCAGGATGTCTTTATGCAAAGCTGTCCAATTTATTGTCCTTTCCTAATGCTCCCTTGAGACACTTGTAAACACTAATCTCTTACGTGACTGATGATAACATGAGAGAGCTAGAGGTTAAGGGGCAGCAATGGGGCAAAGGTAGGAAAATGATCCCTTCTTCCCCTATCAATATTTAAAGACTGACGTGTGCTTATGTTGTTTATACAGTACGTTTGCCAGCTGGAGCATTTGCTGCCAAGGCTGTAATACTGTTCTGAGCTACTCACAGTAGCTCACACACCTTTACACTCCATATAGTTTTGTACTACAGATGTGCTCAATGCTTGGTGTCTCTTATATTTTATATACATGACCATCTGGTGACAGAAAGCTATATGGCTGCTCTTGTTCCTGTTCTCAATCCCTAATTGTATTATCTTGATTTTGAGGGCTTAAAAAGAAATAACTTACTAAAAAGCCTTCTTGAAGACAGTGTGTTAAATGAGATTGTTCTACTCCTTGGAAAATACACACTGGGCATCCATGAAATTGAGCCTCTTGAATGAATAAATGATAAATGAATGTCTAGAGCATGTCTTTTTTCACTTACAAGTTTATAGGCTTCATATAGCCTCTAATTGCCGCAGAAGTTAAAGACTGTAATCCAACAGATAAATTGTAATGGGCTGGGGTAAGCTTGTGTGAAAATTTTGAATTAAAATCCTGGTGTTACTGATGTTAAAATTATTTTTAAAATTAAGATTACAAAACCAATTTTTAATTTGCTTAATGTCCCAATTCAGACTTCTTTTTCATGCAGTCAGTTTGAGCAGTTTCTATTATCTCCCAGTCTCAAATGGATCAATCAGCATCTGACAAAGCCTTGTGGGTCCACATTCATGTTTGCCCAAGGCAATGGGAATGAAATAAAAAGCTACCTCTATAAGTAGGGGGTTATAACTCAACACAGCAAAGTTATCTTGTATTCTGTTGAATATAATAAAATACACCATGAATAAATTAGACTAGCTCTATTTTCTGCTGGTTGTGAATTGGGATTTTTGAGCTTATGAAGGGATTTAATCTAGCTAGTCCTTTAGGATTTGATTTTTAAAGATGCCTTTCATTCTAATCTGAAGGGATGTTTGTCCCTTTCAGTTTTATAGCCTGGAGTTTATAGTCTTAATTGAAATTTAATAGATTCCCTCAGGTTATGTTAACTCCTTATTACACACTGTGCACTAGCTTTGTTCATCTCTGAGAGTAGAAGTAGTAAAAATCATTCTTCATTCTATTTCTTCTATTTAGAGGTAAATGTTCTATGCTACCTACGAATATTGTAGACATTACTAATGGTTTTTCAAGTGTCTTGTGTTCATAATATATTTTTTAGTCATGTAAGTTCAAAATACTCAGTGACAACTGTTTCTGACCAACATACCTTGGTAGATACCTGATTTGCTCTTGATGATTACAAGAAGTGAAAGATTTGTTATGATGGGATATTTGCTTTATACCTGTAACACGATAAGGTGCAGGGATATCTCATACCCTTCATTTAAGTGCTGAAATGTGCACTGGCTTTCCAGCAGAGGAGAATCCTCTTAAACACAACCCTGAGCTCTCGCAGGGTTTGACCATATTTGTGTCAGGGTGTCATAGGCAGAGCAGTCCGGCAGAAACTCTCTTGATAAACTTCCTCACCATGAGTAACAAAGATGGAAATGCTGACAGTGAGGTTATATTGATATTTCTGTCCTTTTCAAGGACTTCAATTAATAAATTGTTATAAGCAGTTTAACCACTGTTGTACCTATCCCTGTGGGAGATTGTGTGGAATAGTTAAAATGATGTTTTCTTTACATGTTTATCAGTGGTGGTATATGAGTAGTGGAAGAAATGAAGTGGGTTCTTTAGGTATAAACAAGGCATATAAAGAATGAAAGGATTAATCATGCGTATGAAAACTTTTTTACATTTATCTGGATTAACTTATATAATACATAGATTGGCCTTCTAAGTACATGCTTCTCCCCTCTTTATCAGGGAGGATATGTCCTGTGTTTAATGTTGTCATTATACAAAAAACATAGATTCTGTGTGCACGTACTATGATTACAGCATAATAATTTCACAAGGCTTGTCCTTTTTCTGTGGTTATTTGACAGAAAATAAAAGCTTGTGGTTTATACCTGAGGGAACTAATGCTTTCTTAATTTCAAACAGTTAATTCAAGACAGAGTAATGCTGAAAGACAGATATGCCTATTTGACTTCCTTGTAGACCAGCAGTACCCTTTTGCGAAAAAACGGGGAAGTAATATCCAGGTTTAATTTACATTTTGAATTCAGAAATACTTCAAAGCTGTCCAAAGTATATTCAAAGCCAGCTAATTTGAAGGTGGGTCAAACTGTATTTTCAAGACAAAATTGATTTATTATTTTTTCCTGAATACTTGAAAATCTGAGGAATATAATGGACCTGTGGGAAAAATACTGCAGTACAGTATCAGCAGTCATGTGGTTTGCAAGTACTGTTTTATTGCTTTCAAGTCTGTGCTGGAAGGGCTAAGGTATCATCTGAACCAGAAATGGAAGCTATAAGACATCCCAGTTAAAGCCTCTTTTTAAATAATTATGGTGTTTCTACAACCAGAGATATACATATTTGTTTGGGTTATTTTTTTTCTCCTGGTGTGCTGGCTATTAAAGGACCTTGTCCTGTGTAAGCCAAGAACTGCTGGGGCTGCAAGACTCTCATCAGGGCCACTCTAAACTTACCTGAGGATCTTCAAAAAGCCTGTTTTATGGAAGGGTAAATATTTTACTTCCTATTAGTACTAAAAGTAGGGGGTATGGTATCTATTGGTAGTCTCAATTTTCCTCAACTCTATAAAAGACATCAGTAGACAGGTCTGGGGAGTAGTTGTGAGTGGCTGGGAAAGCAGTGCACGAGGAGCAATACAAACTGCCTTGTGTCGCCCCTGAGTTTGCCTCAACACAAACTCTGATTAGGTCTCACAGAGGAGAGCTGCTGGCACAGGGGCAGGACCCAGTGATGGGCACAGGGAGAAATTCTGGCTTGCCCTGCACTTTGTAACAGAATAGGATACAGAATGCTGATGTTTGGGTTTTGATGCTGCCGAAGAGAAGTCTAATGGTTGCTGCATTAGGCTTCTTAGAAAACATTTGCTGATTCAATTTCCCTCTGTGCACTACTTCAGCCCCTGACAGCCTTTCCCTTCCTTTCCTTAGAATTAAAAGGATGGGGGTAGGGGTGGAAAGGAAACTAATTTAGATTTTGAGTTGTTATGAAAATTGAAAAGTTGAATTTAAGAAATCTAAAGAAAAATATTTTTATCAACTTTGGATGTCTGTTGGGTTTTTTTTTTTTCCCTTTTAAATTGCTTACATTAATTACATCTATAAAAGTGAACTAAAGGAGATTTTAAGGCTAAATAAAATCATTTTTTCCTAACTAGAATGAAATTCTTTTCATTTTAGATAGTAATAAGATTTATTTTGCAGTATTTGCTTTGATTCTTTAGGTTGCATTTTCAGAAAAGACATGACAAGTTATTTCAGACAAGAACCATGTTCTGTAAAACTGCTTCAATGTAAATCAGCTCTGATTTTGCAGTGTTTATTTTGTCAAATGATTACATCACTGGTTTCTGTTACTATTGCAGATTATTTCCTAGCAGAATGCATATCCAGTTTAGGGAGATGCACCAACAAACTTTTGTCACTTTTATATTGCTCTTTACCTTCAGAAATCCTGTAACCTCCTAATGTCACACAACTTTGTTCACTGCTTGCTTCGTCTAATTATTTTTAGAAGTCTCTTTAGAGAAATAGATAAATCAAAAGTTTTGATAGGTTCTGTTTTGAAATACATAGTTCCCTAATCAAAGGATAACGACGTCAAAGTGATAATAAGCCATTTTAACTGAGGATATAATAATTATTTGGTGTTTCTATATACGTATCCATATGTACTGAGTGTGCGCTTAACCAACCAAGACTATTCAAAATGTACTTAGAGCTAGCAGAGGATATACAGTGAGACTATCCTTTACAAAAATGCCTGATCCTCCTGAATAGCAAGGATATTAACTTAACTAATGATCCTTTAAATGGGTATGTAAAATATAATTTAACCTACTTGCAGCATGCAAAAGAGAGGCATCATTTATTACTGCCAGGCTCACTGGCATGTGGAAATCAGAAAATCATTAGCCTTGATAGAAGTAGTTTAATACAGCAGGGAAGAGAACACATTATTTAGAGCAGTTAAATGACAATTGCTGCAACTGGTGGCAAAATACAGAAAAATGAGTGTGATTTAGAAAATGATAAATACTGCATTTAGAACTTATGCATGCAAAAAATTGAAATCTTTCCTCATTATACTATATATTTAACCTAGGAGACAAACTTTTCTAAAATGTTGCATTTACCAACCCAAATTTTATAACTTTATTTCTAGACCAATCTCATTCTTTCTTCTTCTATGGAATGGCCTCTGTTTCATAAGGACTTATATACAGGTTGCATTTCTTGTTCTGTAATTATATTAATACTTTAAGAAAGGAGTTATTCACATCATTTCCATGTTTGCTAGTAGCAGCATACAGTCCAGTTTTAGGTGATGTCAGCTGGCCCCAAAGGGAGTTTTGCCTGTGAACAAACCAGCTCTCATTCTAAAGCTTAAAAAGTTGTTTTAAAGACTCCCCCACCCCCAGCACTTCTGAGCAGAACTCACTGTGTACTTGTCAAATGTGTTTTTCTGTGTCACTGAATGTCCTCTCTAGGCAAGTTGCAATGTCAATTTTGTTACTGTTCCCTGTCTCCTTTGGAACTTGTAATGGACATAGTTACGTGATTTTAGGGAATTCTTCCTGAAAGTGCAAAAGGCTCACTCTGGATGCTGGTTTGGAGTGACATTTCTGCATTGCACTGGCATAAGAGGTCTCAGTCTCTGATTTTACCGTTAATTATAGAAAGGCAAACTTTTTTTCCCCCCATAAATAATGAAAAATCTCAAATATTTTAAACATGCATAAGTAACAAAGGCATCTACAGAGCTTTATCTACTGTATGTACGACCTTATGTCAGCTCTCATAGTGAGTGTAAGATGACAGCAGATTTTTGACTGAATGGCAAGTTTGCAGACATGAAGTCACTATCCTACTCAATACTGGTTTTATTGCACATATTACATATGATAATTATCAAATTGACAGCATGTTTGCAGTTGTTAGCACTTTGGTTTTATGTGAAGATTGTTCATTTAAGTAGAATGGGTTTACACTCATACAGCAAAATACTGTTCATGACTCAGACTATTATGTCCTCTATTAAATCACTCAAATGATATTGAGTGTAAAGGAAAGTGCATAAAGGCAATTAAATAAACCTTTTATCGGTGCCAGATTTTACTGGTCATCTATACACAAAATCTTCTGTTTTCCCACTCCCCCATCTCTTATTGCATATATTTGAGGTCCTAGAAGTCCTTGGAGAAAGTAGTTTCAATTTTCTTTAGACCTACTATGGAAGCATATAATTTAAGTAAGTTTTTGCTCCACACTCCCGCTTCTCTCCCACTATTTTTTTGAAGTATGATGAATAAATATCCCTCTAAACGAAAAACAAACTTATTTTAAATCTTTTGCTGGAAATCAAGGAACAATTAAATCAATACAAATAATGGTTAAAGGCATGCCGTCATTTCCTTGAAGTACTGAAGTAACTACTGTAAATCCAAAAGAAGTGCATGTAAAATATCCAATGCTCTTCACGTGTGCAGAAAGGTGTATGACTCATTCTAGCTGTATAATCTATTTAACGGATAGATTCAGAAAAGGTTGAAAAGATTCTTGACCTATACGTATTTAATATATACTTATTTGTCAGTACAATAGTCCATGGGTTTTAAGATGTGTCAGTAAGATTCCTGTTACTTTGTCTGCAGTTTTGTGAGTGTAATTGAGGTGGGTATCATTGTATTGAGACAACTTGCTACTCTTCACAATTTGAAAACTCTAAGAGCCCATAAAACAGATAATTCAAGTTAAAGATTTTATCTAAGCTACATGTAAGTAGCATAGAGCTCAAGTAATTTTAAAAGTTTATGGGCTCATAGAGCACTAGACCTTTCAAAGATCTCTCCCTCAATATCTAAACCTGTTGTGCTATCACAGGTTTGGTGGGTTTTTTTTTTGGTTTTTTTTTTTTAACTCTGAAAGTATTACCTGCTGTAATTTTCTGTAGCCATTGTGGCTTGGCATGGACAATAAGCAGAAAAATGTCACTTTGTTTGCTATAAATTATCTATCCTTTTAAATTTTTTGAAAATGGTGAGCTGGAGAAGAAAGCAATATTCCAGTTCACAATGTTTCAATCATGTGCTCAATCTGAGCAACCAAAGCACAGAAACCAAACACATCTGTTCTCAGGCACAGGTGGCAAATATCAGAGAAGTAAAGTAAGCAAGCAAAGTTTTCAGGACTTTTTAAATGTTAAAATCTACAACTGTAGAAATACTTTATTTTGTACTAGTACATTGTACTATTAATTTTGCAATTCTAACTTAAAAATACTGAAGTATAAGGTGGGGTGTGTATATTCATCTACAGAGACAAGGCTGTGCTGTTGAATTTGTCAGGATGTTGCCCACAGCTTTTGTGTAGATTGGATCAGACCAAAATGAACTGAGAGTAGTAGTGTTTGATTGTAGAGTATCATAAAATTGCAAGTAACGTTATTTGGGAATTATAATACTGTATTTGTGTTTTCACCTCACCTTCTACTATAGTTGCTAGGATTGATCACAGTGTTTATAATGCAAGTATCTGCCTGACTTCTACTTCTTCGTCTCCTAAGTCCTCCCAGGAAATTTTTTTTGAATAATTTTTTCTTCCCCCCCAATCATTTTTCACTCCTCTCTAAAAAAGATGGTTTGGGCATGGAAAAAATTAAATTGTAATGAACTTTGTTCTGACAGTGATAGTGAATACTTGAAAATTAGATCTATGATATGAAAATAGAGATTTTTATAACAGTTTCATGGTACCTTTTTAATCACAAAGTAAATTATGTTGCTTGCTTTGAATAAAGGGTAAGGTCTGCTTGGGCCTTAAGCAAGTCAATTTTTACTGCACATAGAAATAGAGCAGTACAATCCCCCTTTAATAGATCAGAAACCTGTAAGAAAGAAGTGATTGAGAATAAGATAGGTGGAAATTGCAGGGCATATACTTTCCCTCAAATGCTGGATATTTTGTGATTTGAAAAAAAAAAAAAAAAAAAAAAAAGACCTAGAATGACAGAAAAAAAGCATTGAAAAAAGAAAGAAGTACCTTTACACTTTGTGTTAGATGGTTAGGCACTGATCCAGTTACAGTGACAAAGGACCATACTGTTGGTTGTGAAAACCACCTACCCCATTCTGAGCTTAATTACTCATGAGCAATTATTTACTTGATAAGTATTTACATTAGAAAGCTCTCCCTTTATAGGAGAGGAGACTTAAAATATTTAAGCACTGGTTTTGCTAGACGTGTTATCTTTTCCATTTATTTTCAATTATTTATAAAAGTTCATTTACTGCAGCACCAACTGCGATAAACTCTTGCAGTGGGAATAAACAAGAAGAGTTTCACTATGAATATCTGTTGTAGTAGAACAAAGTTGGGGTTTTTTTGTAGTTACCAATAATTTAAAACTCTTTTTGTTTTCTCTTCTTCTCACATTTAGCTGTGTAGTTAATATTTCCTTTTCATTCAATATATTGCAGAGGGATCCAGTATAGTGAATTCTCTAGTCTCTGAAGATAAACCGAATATACTTTTGCATTACTTGCAGTTAAAAAGATAAGTGAGGATTTTCTATGTGGAAAACTTTATTTAGATCATACACTAAGACATACATTATCTAGAAAATTAGTCTTTCTTATTAGTTTTGGTACACATGGAACTACTTTTAAGCGTAGACAATGTGGGTTGCTAAATCCAAGTGTATTAGCTAAATGTGGACCAAATGAAATTAAGAGAATAGTGAGGAAAAATAGTATGCTTAATCAAAGCAGAAAAAAATAACATTCAATGACACATACTCTTAAAATGCTATGCATACGATGGAAGTGCTTGAAGCTGTTATTAAGTTAGAAACTTCTGGTTTTCATTAGTAGTGCTTAGAATTTTTTTCTACTTATGTGACTCTTGAAAGCATGTACTCAAATGAGCAAATTCCTCCTTCATTAGAGCTTCAAATAAGACATAGTACACATAAAGATGAGCAATATTTGTTTTAGCATAGCATAGGCATTTCTCTGAAGCAACTCTTCTCAAAATGTTAAGTAGTTATTGTAATAATTCTGTGATACAAGCTTGGTTGTGAAAACTAACAAAAGGGTGGTTATAAATAACATTTCTAAATTTCATTTAGAAGCACTCCGGAATGAAGGAGGAAAGGATTTTGGTTTTTTGCATAAGAGATGGGTAAAATAAACTGTGATTTCCCCTCTCTTGTGTTCTGTTGTTTCTGCTGGCCTAGGGTATTTATTTTGTGTGGTCCTCCCCTGATGTGAATAGGATTTGCAATAGAACATGGAAAGTGAGCACAAAGATCAAATGTTTGCAATAGTTTGTAAACAGTGTGTAATAATCTCATTGGAAACATTTGAGCGAAATAACAGCAGAAGTGTAGTAAATTCATTTTCAGTTCCAGGTCTGAAAGTCTTAATTCAATGAATAATCGTAAAGAAGGTGGCAAAGAAAGTCTAACTGAGAGTTAAAGAAAGGGTGAACAAGAAAACTGTTGGTAAAACTGGAGCTTCTCCTGCCTGCTGCAGTAAGCCGTTCAGCTTTTCTGGCTTCTGAGATTCCCAGTAGGATTCTGTAGACATCCGACTGGAGGTTGGAAGGTGATACAGGATGACAGAACAAGAATATAAAAAATTACTAGAGAGTTTCTGAGAACATCTTTAAACCACATAAGCCATTTAAGGGTCTTAGTTTCTTGGTTCTTTTTTTTTTCTTTTATCCTCCATTTTCATGGGTAGGTGATTTTATGTTTTTAGGAATGATTCAAAATATACCTATCAGGTGAATCAATTCTGATGTGTCTTTCCACATGGATAGTATGAATTCTTACTTTTCACAGCTGAAGAGCTCATCGCATAGCTTTTGTATAGGCAGGGAAATTAACACAAAATGTATTCTTATCACTCCCCGCAAATATTTATTGTTTAGCTAAGGATTTAAAAATGGATGCTTTGAATCTGTCCCTGGAGTCTGGTTTTGGAAATCTGCAGTTACTTTACTGTCATTTTTATTCTAATCAAAATTATCTGCTTTAGGGAAGATCAATTAAGAGTCACTTTCCTCTAAGAGTCTGGAGGCAGTTTTTGTAAATTAATCAGGTTTCTAGATACTGCTGTGAAATAGGTAGAACAATAGCTCTTTTACAAATGAGGAAAGTGACACACTTCAGTCACATGCCTTGCTCAAGGTCACCCAGTTAAATTGGTGGCATAACTAATTAAAAAATTGCCACTTCCTTGTTTCTACGTCTATTGGGTCACAAAATCTCTAGCAATTTCCTCAGCAGCGAGTGAAATTCAGATAATCTTTTTTAAAGTCTTTTCTTTCTACAGGTGGTCAATGCTTCCATTAATGTCAATAGCTCTGTTTTTTTACCTTTTATCTTGTTGATTCAGTTTGCCTGACTATTGTGTGTTTTTAAAGGTCTGCTTGGAGAATTTATCCAACCATCCTCAGTAACTCACATGTCACAACTTTCAGAGGTGTTTGGGTTTTGTTTTGTTTTTTTCTCTCTCCTGTAAAACAATAGAGAGTCAATAGACTTTGTGGTCCTGTAATATTTAATATTAAATTTTATGCCTGGCAAAAAATCTTGCCATTTAGTTGGCTAATACAGAAGAGAGAATGAAAAAGAAATTGCAGGCCAGGCTTGTTTTTTACTGTTGACCATTAACACTGCCCTCAATTTGGCACTGTTTATTAGCAGTGTTCCTTGGTTTTCTGTACTCTTGTCAAGCTTTCATTTCTTTGTTTGGTGCTCCTTCAAAACCGTGACACCCTGTCTCGGGCTGACAGGACAGGTGAGTTTCAGTCCTTGAGGAATACTCCTTTCTGCCTCGACAGAGGAGCACGGATAGATATTCTCCTCTAGAGAGACTGAACATATCATTCCTTTGACGTCCTTAGCCTTTGCTGACCAGACAGACACCCAGGAGTCAAAGTATGCAAACGGGTGACAATATATTACCCTTTCAGTGCTCTCTCACCAGCTGCGGTCTGTTGTCCTGCTTTTTTGGGGATTTTTTCTGTTTGTTTTTTTTTTTTTTTTTTAATCTTTTTTTGAAGAAGCAGAGATTTACTTTCACATATGAAGGGTCAGATATTGCATCTTAGGTCTTATTACTGAAAAGTTTAATTAATTTTAAATATCTTTTGAGTCCAGTTTGAACAGGTGCTTTTGTGAACTTCGCAATAGTAGAATTGTGACTGAAATTGTTGCGTCAGGATTTATGAAAATGAAGCTCAGTCCTTGCCTGAGCCTACTTTCTTTAGATTGATTGGCCATATTGTTATTTAGCATCTTACAGAGCATGGCAGAATATTAGGTATGAAACATTAATCAGGAAATTATGCATTACTTTTACAATTAATGTGCAACTGGACTTTACTTTGTAATATTGTATTAGCTCTTAACATGCAAATCATTGTAGGTAATTACCTCCTTTTTCAGTGGCCATTTGATGGATTGAAGTTTCATGCAGAATGTTCAGTGTAATTTAAAATCTTGCAGTGATTTGCTTCTTTATTTTTTCATAAGAATCATAGTTTTCTTTATTCATACATCAAGCATGAAGAGCCTACAGCACTGTAAAACCTACTGTACAAAGTTCAGGTTTTCTATTCTTTTAACTCTAACTAGAGCTGGCAATTTGGTCAAGTGTTACAGTAAAGATGTCTCCTGCTGCAGTATGGCTAAAAGAAACCCAGATGTGTGCTGCTTATAGCACACAAATCAAGCTGACTTTGTACTGTTTGGCTAAAACAAAAGTGAAAGTGTATTCTAACGTATTATCCCTTCTGTTCTGTAATATAGGGATGTCTTGTATTCAGTAGTCTGCGTTCAATCTAGTCATTTGTTTCTAAAGGAATAGTAGACCTATATAATGAGATGTTTTAATTTTAAGTCATGGGCACTTTTTGTATGTGTGTGTACGATGTGTACAGTTTCACATTACTACTTATCAGGACGGTATATAAATAAACATATAAAATATGTTAGAAAACCTCTGGCCTATGAAAATATCTTCTTGTATGTGAATAACTCTGAAACTTTAGATAATTCTGACTTTGTATTTTCTGATTTTGCATGTCAGAGTCGGAAGCATTTGTTCTGATCTTGTCTGTTCAAAATCCTACTCCTGTACAACAGCTATTTTCTAAAAGTCAAGCAATGTAAAATTGAATGCCTCTATTTAAATATATTTTAACAGGTATTATAAAGCACTTGAGATAAAAATGGTTTCATTCACTGAGACAGTTTCCTCTGCAGTGAGCTATTTGTGTCATATTATGTCACGTTAAATACAATTAAAAAAATACTTAAAGTAAAAGTACAAATATATTGAAAAAACCCCTAATATATGTATAAAAGTAAATTACAAAATAAAATCGGAAATGCTGTGCTTTTAGTTTTAAGCCAACCAGAACTTGAAAGCAGGATATGATGTCTATAAACATGAAATTTCTATGGTTTGATTCATGTTCTTTGCTCTCTATGTGGCTTTGACAATCTGATTTCAAGCCTTACTACCAGAATTTGCTTTTCCAACATCTAACTTTTCTTTTTTTAAGAAAAGGGTACTCTAGAACTGAGCTTTGTCAAATGCAAGAGCTATTTGGCTTTGCATTTTCAGATAATGGTTTGGCATTTCAGAATATAAAATTTACATTGCATAGCTGCTTTGTGCCGTGTCTGTGGTGATAAGAGCTATTAGTTGTCATTTCTTGAAAACATTTTTAATGGGTATGAAATCGTGTTTCTGAAAAACAGCTTTCTCTCACCTAATGGCAAAGCCAAATCTCCTGTTAAATGGAACTTATTACCTTGCAAACAGTTTTTATATACAACCTATGAGCTAGTGGACTGATCAAAACACCATTTCTTGCCCAGCTCTGAATAATTGGTAGCAAGTAAGTAGATGAGTTTGGTGATCCCTAAATGATGTGCTAGTTAACAATGCACAGATAATCTGAGTTCATGCCTTTATCAGGAAAGGTTGGTTGATTTTTTTTTTTTAAGTGATGCTGGGTAGTTTGGGTGCCTTCTTTTTAGGACTGCATTTCTCAAGGATCTGGGGGTGTGTTTGCCAATGAGAACTGTGTTTGTATTCTGCAAATGGAAGGAGCACACCCTGTGTGTCAGTGTGTGCAGTGCTGGAGCTTACCTACTGAAAAAGTTTGAGAAAGAGCTCATTAAAGCTGTGTTTCTCTCCCTTCCTCCTTCTCCCAGCCAAAAGGTACATTGTGCACAAGTAATACTAATGATATTGCACTCTTCACCTAAATAAAAATTGTATTCATTTTTAATAACAAAAGAGCAGCAACAATAAAAAAAGTTCAGACTTTGAATATGAAGGGTAGTTAAAATTGGTAGGTAGCCATTCAAAACACTGTACTTTACTCTCATTAACAATCCACTGCGCTGTGTGTTAGCTATAAATATTTCAGGCTGAAATGGAAAACAAGCAGAACCATCTTGCCAACGATCTTGTTTCTCCGAACAGTAGGAATTGGTTTAAATGCCTCTACCGATTACAGTGGAAGACTGGAAATTAAGATTGGAGATGAGTTGTGCTGTGCCATGCAGTGGTGCATGACATTATGTATGCTGATATCTAGGCACACTGCTGTAAGGTGCCACCTGGAAATACTTTCTGGATCCAGAAAATGGCACTGAATGGTAGTTCCTGCTGTTTCTCATCTAGACAAGTCTCTACACTGTTTGCTAGCTTAATACAGAGTACCTTAAACCACTGTCCTGTAACCAGTAAGAAATCATTTCAGTTTCTGTTATTACTTTATACTTCAGGTATGTGATTTGGTAATTTTACCTGTTCATATGCTAAACTATCGGAATATGCCTTAATAATATAGATGTTGACTGCTTCACCCAAGCTGTAATATCAATAGCACTGCAGGCTAATCTATTTTAAAGGACTTCAAGTAGGAGGTCTCTTACCAGCCATATTACTCTCTGATTCTGTAGAATTATATGCATTATATTAATTTAGAAAGATATATTTAAATACATTATCACTTGTGAAATTCTTTATATAGTAAGTGTAGTATAAATATTTTAATATATTTTAAATGAATGATTGGATGGCCTGCTGATTTCTACATATTGTCAGTGCAGCAGAGTTCAGTTCCTGCTGTTCAGATCGAAGTGAAGACTTAAGATATGCAAGTAATGTCCCGCGTTCAGAGTCTTTATTATACTTATGGTAAATGGAGAGAGAAAAAAAAAAAAAAAAAAAAAAAAAAAACAACACCAAGAAAGCAAAAGGGAATTAATTGCATTTCTCTCCAACAGGATCCTTCACTCTGTAGTCGTCTTTCCTCTGCTTGACCCTCTGTCCAAACAGCTCTCACAGAGGTCTACAAGACTGTCAAAATGAGTTAGCTGTTCAAGTCTCTTAGCATGGGTTCTCTTGTCGGCAAGTGTGTGAGGGAATTTTAAACTATTATCAATATCACTGTAAACCATCAGTCGTCCAGGAGTGTTAGGAACATACAGTAGTGTCTGAGTCCAACAGAAGCATCTGTTCAAGTAACAGTCTATGTTTACATGAACAAAAGAATATTCTTTGTTAAATGTCTACAGAAATGTGAACTCTTCAGATAGCTCATGTCAGGAGTTAAAGCAAAAAGAATATTTTAAATGTGTAGAAGTTACAAGGGAAGAGGGATGAAGGCAAGAGAAAATAGAGTAAGAAGCTAAAACTAATGATATAATCAATAAAGGATAATTATACTCTTTATATAAGGATTCATGGAATGGTGTTGTGGCATATTTTTGAGTTGTTAAAAAGGGATATTCTATTTAAAGACAAAACAGAATTGGGAACCAATTTTCACAATCTGTTTCAAGGTTTAATGTTGTGTGTATTTATTGTAAATTAGGATAAAAGCTTCTGAAAGATACATCGTAACATGTCAGTAGCCAATAGCCAATAGCTTTGCTTCCTACTGTTATTTTTCAAAATCAAAAATATTGAATACTCAAAGTACTTCTGCATCTAATCAACCTATGATGTCAGCTCCCATTTTGCACTTGCTGAGTTTTCAACCAAGTACCTTCATGCTGCATTTCATGCACAGAGGAAGATTTTTTATAAAATAACATATATATTCCATTAGAGTAAGAGAAATAATCTAACCTTTCTAAGATATGGAAATCTCGGAACATTCAAAGCTATCTTTGAATAAATCTTGTGTATTTCACATGCCTAAGTAAGCTCTTTGTCTTCTGTGCTGCTGGTTCTCTGGGTCAAGGTAGAGTGCTGTGCCAGGGTTGTTCTGTTCTTATGCTCAAATGGGCTGTTTGAAGTAGTATTTCACATACTTACGGTGATAGCAGGTCAAGTGTAAGAGTTTAACAGTTTGAATTCTCTCTTCCTCTCTTTATCCAAACTGCCTGCAGTTAATCTGACTTCTCTTCATGATGTCAATGTTACATCTACCTTAGTCAAATCAAGTGTAACAGTTAGTTCAAGAGTTTAAGACTTGAACCATTCTTTGCAGATTCTGTGGTCTCTGTGCACATAAATTTCTGCTTTTCCAAAGTCCCAGTTAGTGCTTTTCTTGTCAACGTGGCAGGTGTATAAATTCATTACCTTGTTGAGTGTTGGATACTTACCTCAAACCCAGAGCATCTTTGAGTGTTGTCCAAGAAATTATCAAATTAATATTCTAATCTAGAAAAGGCAATTTTCAGGGATCCTTTTATTCAAGAATATTTTTTTTCAAATTGATCTAAGGAAAAAGATCAGCTTTAATTCACTGATCTGTAACATTCCCTTCAAAGTATTGGAAGTAATGGTCAACATTCACCTAAATTCTAGAATTATGGGGGTTTGTGTTCCCTTAGACAAGTTAAGCTGGTTTCCAACAGGGTATGCAAGTCCTGTAAGTACTGATTAACGTAGAACAAGAGATTTTGCAGATGCAGACTTTGAGTTCCGTGTGTGCAGATGTGTGTTTGTGAATGTCACTCAGATCTCTCCTGTTTAATTCCTTTTGTTTCTTACATTGCTTATCCTGAATTAGATAGAGAGATTTTTAAATTCAAAAACATCTTCTGCAAACTGCAGGGTTTTTTACATATCCCATCAAGAGCTTCAGTAGTATGACATGTTGTATATAGTCTTTTCCATTAGTAATTATATTTCTGAAATAGGAAATGTTGAATGTGTAATTTTTACTGCAATTTAGAAATATGAATGAAGTCACTATTCCTGAAATTGAAGTGTGTCACAAACAACAGTAATTTGGTATTTTTTCTGTTAAATAAACATACATAGGACATGATTTTCTAGGTTTTAGTTTAAAGGTTTTTTAATTTATCATGGATGATTTGTAGCATTTTTTCAGAATCTCAGTATTTCTATGTTGTCTTTGAAGAAGTTTCACGGTGTTTATTACCATTTTTTATTCAGAGCAGTTCATGAAGATGCTGAATGCAGCCATACACGTGACTTAATGAATGAAATCAGCATGCAAGGGTAGAGTAAATATAGAGGAGTTTTTCAAAATAATGGAAACCTTTAATCTTTTAAAAGTTTGTGCAAGTTTTACTAATTTAATTTTGCTCTTTGAACAAACAAATGATATTTATTTCTGAGTAACCTACCGCAGTAAAACACCAACTGTAGGCATTGTAACCTTCTGCAGCATTTGCATAGCTATAACATTTCCTTTCTTCCCATGCTATTTTTTTGTCATGTTATTCATTTAATTTGTGTGTCCTGGAGTAAGAGTAACAGCATCTCTGACGTGGCTAAAACTCACAAAGACCTCTACTGCCCAGTGGTGCTGTGGCACTTGGTTAGTACAATGTAGTGATAGATAAGTACTAGTACAAAATGTGACGGCAGCCAAAATGGACATAGTAGAAATGTGAGACAAATAAAATAGAGGTCAATATAGCTTTGGTATTAAAAAGCTTATTGCTTAAGGAAGGCTTATCGCTCAAAGGAAGTTAAACTAGATGGGGCAACAGTTGTTCTACACCCCGAGTGTATGCCTCTGGGCACTATTTGAGAGTGGTTGCAGAGATCAGAAGAATTAAACTCACTGGGAGGTAATATGGTTTTTTCTTTGCCAAGTTTCATCAGCAAAACCCTGTGTACTTTGTGTTGTGTTTTATAAGATAAGCGGCCTTAAGTTCTTGTACAAAGTACCCAAAAAGGAGAAATAATTGAGGTAGCACCTAATGGATAATATCTTCAGTGCTCAGGGGACTTTCCCTGAAGACATGCATTGGCATTATTTTGAAGCTAAAAAAACTTGAGGAAATTCGTAATTGGAGACATTAAGAATTTCCTATTGCATAATAATTTTATCACTGTAATTCTTGTTTGGAAAACCATGTCCTGCATTGCTTCAGTCATAATTTGGGACATTACTACTCCATTCATGGATAGTTTCCAGAAATTAAGTGCCTGGGGCTGAGAATATTTATTCAGTTGGGTGTATGCATAAAGCCTTCTTCTCCTCTCTGTAGAGAGGATTTTATTGCTACTGAATTAGGTTGAGATATGAAGACTTCAACCCAAATCATAATTGTTTTTCTACATCTGTTCCAATCATTCACATGGTTTATGCTTGTAAATTAGGTGTTAATGAAATCCAAGTGGGGCAACAGCGTGGAACGTCAGAACTGCAATTTACTGGAGAAGTAGAGAACACTCAAATATCTCTGAGGAGATCACTTCACTTGAGCAGTAACTCCAGGGTGTTATATGACATGCACAGAAACATCCTTCTGTTACAGAAGTGAAAATGCACCTGCCACAAGAAATTACACTTTTTCTATTCTTCTTGAGAATGGATTCTTTCTTTTGAAATTGTTTTGTTCCTCCATTCTTCTGTAGCATTATTATGCAGCATTTACATTCCAGATAAGCAGTTGTTTTATGCATCAGAACGTATGTCCCTCTCACAAGTGTTTTGTAATCTATCTGCCTGAAACCTCCAAATAGAAGGAGCAGTGTACCCCTCCAATACTTCACATTTTAGGTATATTTGATATAAAGGGATTTTGTTCTATGGGTACTTGTAATGAATGTTATAGACATTAGTATTAATATTAGGAACTTTAGAAAAATTGAATCATGACTAGTTGCTTGTACAATTATAGGGAACCTTGACGTTGTTTTAAATTTTATATCCAACTCCTGGGTGGTATTTGCTTGAGATACGCAGGAAAATACTACTGATTATGCCGTATTGTGTAGAATACAAATACCATGTAATGCCTTAGCTCTGAAGCTATGAATTTGTGATACTCTAAATATACCTGCCCTTTTATCATTATTTACTTGACAGTGACATTCAAATTCTTAGGAGAATATTCATCATCTCAGAGTGATGAAAGAATAAATTAGGGCTGATTTAGTATGTGGAAGATAGACTGTCACTGTGATATTCTCTTTAGACCTCAGTGACAGCCTTTTTCTGATTAGGATTTACTAGAGGGAAATGAAGGGGGAAAAGGTGATTTTTTTCAGCCCTCTCATTGAACCAGTCTGGAGAGCGTTTAAAATTTGGTATAGAGTGACAAATTGTGCTTTTCGTTGTTCTAATGCTCCTGATTTAACAGCTCTAAGAAGCTTTTCAAAAGTGTCAAAATAAACTGTCTAAGATTGAGTTAAGAATAAATGCAAAATCAAGTGGTTTAAGGGAACTGGCTGATACAAAAGCATAGCAGCTCTCAACTGAACAATGCTTGTGCAGATTCATCCTAAAACGTGACAGAACTGACCACCTGACACCCTTGGAGTGAGAAGGCAAATAGTGTCTTGAAGGCAAAGATTCTTTCTTCATCTTTGAGATTCTGTGAGCCTCCAATTGTGAAAGTGTAATTAAAAAGCCGAAGAGTATCTATTGAAATGAGTCTAATAGGATCAGATTGTGGATTAGAATGCTAAGGTGGTAAAAGCTGAATGCTGAGATGGTACAGGATAACCACTGGAACCTTCTATTTGTCTAATAATAAAAGAAATGTTTTTTCTTACCCATTTTAATATTTCATGCCATAGTTGCATAATTACAAAGTCATTAATG
Organism: Coccyzus lansbergi; assembly: GCA_033558105.1. Lineage (NCBI taxonomy): Eukaryota > Metazoa > Chordata > Aves > Cuculiformes > Coccyzidae > Coccyzus > Coccyzus lansbergi. Next base: position 1,458,995 of record JAUMJK010000760.1, on the reverse strand, counting down.
AACTTGGTAAGGTCCAATCCATAGAACTTATTCAGCCTCTATGCGAACTAGTTTATAAAGTGGTTGCATTGGAACTGCAAACTCTCTAAGTTTGTGAGAGCATTCGTTACCTGAAGATAATGATTCAGATGCCAAATAATTTAGTTTTGAAGGAAAATTACAAAGCAAAAAATGAAACAAATGAACACAGCAATGTTGTACAGTACTTTGAGCGTCTATGGAAGTTAAAGCTCTTTTAATGCATAGAATTTCCAGTTATGATCTCCAGTGTTGCTTTGAGTGGAAGATTGGGAGAGAAGCAACTGGTATCAGTACAACTCCAGAAGGGCTGTAACTTCCAGCAGTGGGTGGTCCAGGGATTTGCTGAGCCAAAGGTGGCTTCTTTTAATGCGCTTTCCTGTCTTTTATATCCATTATTTTGAGTTTTTTGGCTTTAGAGCTCATGTAAACTTTTAGTATCTTGGAATAGCACCATGCACAGTATTCAGCATGCATGGTGTGATCTGCTTGGAAAAGCACTTAATGATACACTGACCTTTCTAATATTTTCCTTTTATTCCCCTTGGAGAAAACTCTCTGTAACTGTCTCTGTTTTTTTTCTCTTCTTTGCTTTGTTGTGGATTTTTCTTTTTTCAGTAGCCAGAACGTTTTGCTCTTTCTGTTTCCCTCACCTGGACAGCATGTGAATACTCTCTCACTTCACACAACCTCCATTCCCATGCTGTTTGGGCATGCTGATCACCTTTTTATTTGTCAAGTCATTTGAGAGGTTGACTGTATTCAGTATTAAACAATAGTTTTTTCTAAAAGTTATTATCCTCCAAGTTGTCCTCAGGAGATGTTTTTTCTTTATTTGAAAATATTATTTGTACCTCTCCATGGACAATCCCAGGGGAGAGTTTTGCTGTCCATTAAAGAGCAATGAGGTAAGAGTTAATGTTAGGTAAGAAGTGCAGTTTAAAGTTAATCTGATGGATTCTATGAAGCTAAAGATTCATTGAGTGGTTTAAATTAAAACATAAACCATCTACTATATTATCATTACTTCATAAAATTACTATTGTGTATCAAGTGACAATTTCTGTGTGTTTGAGATTCTAATAGTGAAATAAATCTAGAAATTTCTCAGGTATATAATGCATAATAAATTTAAAACAACTATTTTTTTGTCAAGACTAACATGATCAATTTAAGTTGTAGTAGTAGTAGACTGTTTTACCTAAAAATAAATAAAGAAATAAAAAAAAAAAAAAAAAAAAAAACCCCAAAAAACAAGGAAAGAGGGAGGTATTTAAATCCAAACATTTTGCTCGGACATGCTCAGAATAAAATACTTGGAATTTTCTTATCACAATGATACTTTATATTGAAATATAGTTAAGTGCAATCAAAAGTAAACTGAAAATGAACTAAATTAAATACAGTCTTGTCTGTAAATTAAAAAAAAAATCCACACGTTTGTGAACTGAAGAAAAGTGTTTCACTTTAAATCTACCTCCCAATGTCAGGAGGAGTATTATTTTTGTTAATTTAGCTGGGAGAACAAGCACAAAGCAATCAATTATTCACATTGCGCTACTGGGGTAGTAAAATATTCAAGTTGTTGATTTACTATGGGTGTGTCAGTATTGTTCTCTCTTTTGAATTCAAAGCAGGTGCTCAGCTAGTACAGCTTTTTTGTACAAACTGCATCAAAAGAAATGATGAAATGTTTGTTGCTTGTCATCTTGTGTTATATGAAATTTTCATTGACACATGCCCAAAGTGAGAGAGGCATTAAAATGTTCGCTATATAGACTTTTTTCACTATTATATCACAGTGGTATCCTCATAAATGGAAAATTAAAACTCTGAATACAGTAAAATTGTAACATGTTTTCCGCAAGTTAAAAAAAAAAAATAGACAAAATCCCCAAAACACAAACGCACAAACCTCTCAATTTAGAGTCTTTGTGATTGAAATCTATATTTACTGCATGTATTCAAGTCAGATTTTTCTATCCGTAATCTTGTAAGAATTTGCAAGGGGATGTGATGCAGGGTCCTGGAACAGCAGTTGATTGTCGCATCATGCTTTCTGAAAAACTATAGGAAGTGTAGATCAGTAGACATGAATTACATATCTGTATTAACAAAGAGGTCAAGAGGTGTTCAACTACTCTACATAAACACTTCTTGTGGATTTAAAGGGCTTGTTTGGAGTTTGTGGGGGTGTTTTTGTAATGAAAAGTTACTGAAATTAAGAACACATTTTGATTGAAGTTATTCTCCCAGTTTCACAATTTACCTTAAGAAAGACAGTGACAATGAGTTTTCACATATGATTAAGAACTACAGAGATAGTTAGCTTGAAAAATGACAGGTTCAGATTTCCAGAATATCTAAGCATACCTCCTAAGAAACAATCTTGATCCCTGTACTGAAGCAACTGAAATTATCAGAGATTTCTTTGGAGTTTTGCTTCACAATTTAAATTCTGACCTATGGAATAAGTTGGAAGAATATTCTTTCATTATATGCTCAAAATTGAAAAAAAAAAAAAAAAAGAGAAAACCCACACAAATGTTCAGCAAGTGGAAGGTCATAAACTTGATTGTGACCTCTAAGAATATCATGTCACCCTGGACCATGCTGGTGAAAAGAATATCTTCCTGAAGGTTATTCTCCCTGTGCTCAACCAAATTTTTAGAGAACTTGGAGAAGGTTTATTACTTCATTTTGTAGGCAAAGGGGAAGAAAAAACACAAAGCGTAATATTTTTATTTTCGTTTCCTCTTCTTAAGCATTTATTTTTGAACATAAAACTGTTTTTGAAATCCTAATGAAAACAATATATCATTTAAGAAAAATTCTACCTGAGATCTTGGAAATCTTGTATCTCCAAGATTGTTTAATTTGTCAAACTGTTTGTGAAAAAATCAGCCTCAGAAATTTATCTCATACATCTTCTCTCTGAACATATCAAAGCAGTGGAAGGTAATAAGGGATGCATTGTATTCATTTTTTTTTCCTCTTTAAAGCGTATGCTATGACTGGTACATAGGTCAAGCAATCTTATTTTGGTTTCTTTCTGATCATTTTCTCAGACTGCGAATATAAATCAGGTTTTGTTAGTTGATATAGATTACTTTTTTTCTTATTCCTTTTCCCTCAGCAGTCTGTTTTCATTCCTTTGTTCATGTTCAAAACCAGAACTGTTGGTTTTATTTCTATCTGCTGTGAATATTTAAGAGATTTATGAATTATTTTGCATGTAACAAATAGAGCATATCTTACTATTCAAAAACATTTTTTAAAACTTAAATACTTCTTTCCAAAGACTTGTTTTAAAGACTCATTAATTTATAATTACAACTTGAATGTAATTGTTTGATTTGGGAACAATAATTGAGGTAATAATCTTGTTCCTTTCAATATGAAAAATTTTTTGATACTGGAAAATAAAAATGAGATAGAGGGAGGAAGAGGAATTCTTTGGCCAAACATTATGCATTTTACTCCTGTCCACGTTCACATACATGTTGAATTTACGTAGTCTTTTGGCAGTAAATTAGGCAGCAAATACATGTGGCTAAAAACTGTGGGTTCGCTGCCTTTGTGAAGTGACAATTTTAATGATTATTTCTGGAGGCAGTGTTTAAGTTCTGCTTGGGGAGCTTTTGAGAAGTCAACAGTTGAAGAGTGCCTTCTTTGGAAAGGAAGTTGTCAAACAGGTCTCTACACTTAAAGGGACTGAGTTTAGAAAGATGGCTAAGCTCTCTTGGTAGTGTTTTCAAAGAAGTAGATCTTTGGGTGCAAATCAATATACTGCGACAAATGTTATCCCCACTTGTCCATTCCTCTTTACCTGCAATTTGGCTTTGTTGTAGTTTAAGCAAAGACTAGAGACAGAAGCAGCTGATGTACAGGTGTGTGTTTAAAACCTTTAAACATGTCTTTGGAATTCCAGGAGAGCAGCATGGTCTTAAATGACTATCAACTTTGGATACCCAGATCTTCTTTAAAGAAAGATTAGGTTGGTCTTAAAAGAGTTAAGGTGCCTTTCAGTTATGTAGGTTACCACAAGACGTAAAGGTTCATCACAATTGCTCTTTGTAGTTGTTTTTTTGAAGAATTCCACAGCCTGTGCCTTGCATAACTGGGAACTATCATGGGCATGTCATGTTAGTTGTGGCCAACGTTCCCTTCTTACTCTCAACCAGTAAGGAAGTAGTCATTCAAAAACTTATGACTCGTTTTAGCTTTGCTTTTAATATTTTTTAGAGTGTAATGCAAAAAGCGTTGTATATATTTGTACCCTAAGAAAGTCCTTTTCTACTTAACTCTAGATATAAAACTAAATCTAGTTTAGATCTAAATCGTGCGTGGGTAAACTTTACTCTGAAAACCATACTAATTCTAAGTCTGTGTCATGCAAGTGTAAGTGACAGGTAGAAGAGAATTTTAGATGCAGTTCATGTAACCTGCTGATAGGTAGTGCTAATACATACAGTGAAAATTGTCATCCATATCTTGGTATGAGTTGTTAATCCAGGACAGTTTTGTTTTAGGAATGAAAGATAGTTTGCCTTGCTTTATTATGTTGCATATAAATGAAAAGTCAGCAGCAGATAAATATCTGTTGTCATGACAAAGAAAGCAGTTGTAGCATTTACAAGGAACTCTGCTAAAATGTGTTTACTATTTTATTATCTCTTTCACATTTCGAGCAGAGTGTAATTATTCATTGTGGATTATATCATTTGTTTCTATTAGCACATGAATCAAAGTAAGTTCAGCTCAGTCAAACAAAGGGAAAAAATGGATGTCGGTGTCCATCCATGATTAATTTGAACAAGTTGTTGAGTGTCCAAAAATACATTTTAATGTCAAACTTCAAAAGAGGTATTGTGTAATACTGCAATTTCCAAACAGTGAAGGTAGCTCTGAAATTGATGAAAGCACCAAATGAAAACATTGCATCTCTTTGAAAAGAGATCAGGATTTAAGCTCGCTGAGTGGAAACCAGGGAAGAAAATGATATGTGATAAGGGCACACGATGATTGATTCCAACCATATGAAATCAGATCTCACAAGGATCCGTTAGTGTCTCCAGTAGAAAAGTTTCATGCATTGTTTTTGCAAATAAATCATAGGTAAACCAAAAACTGTTTAGAGGCATGTACGTTAATCAGGCTGCACTTCAAGTGTGTTCTGGATGTAGAGAAACTAGGGAACAGAGTCAGGTTTCTTACGGAAGGGCTTATTAGCAGTATGGGAAGCACTGTGGCAATACATCTGCACAGCTCCTTGAGAAAACTCACTTATTGTACATAGTGTTATTGTATTAATCTGGTCCTATATGCATACTAATGTATTTCTGTACAAGTCATGATTCTGGAAATCACTGTACAGACATATCCAGGGCTCCTGGAGGCGGGAGAAGGAACCATTTCTCTCATCCTATATTAAATCAGCACTGATGGTGTTTTAGCTCTGCAAAGGCACCAGGCTTATCTTCTAGTGAGAGCTCCTTTGGCCAAGGAGGTCGCCATCCCAGGACTTACTAGCTTAGTTCTTGGCAGGGAACTCTCTAAACTGAAGTAGAACTTTTAAAAATGAGTGAGGGTTCTTCAGATTTGCCATCTGACACGTTCATTATGTTCAGAGAGCAGTAGGAAAGCATGCGGATGAGTCTGTGTGGAGAATGAACCTCCAGGGAACAGCAACTGGTTAAAGTGAGATTATACTCCAAACCCGTCACTTTTTGATTTTATATCCTTAATATCTAGAACTTAAATATGTTTACATATATATTCAATAACATGTAATAATGTGTTTCACTATTGCTTATTTCCTAACTGTAACTTTTTAAAGATTGAAATAATTACATGATTTTAGGTACTTTTTCACCTGGAGCCACATAAATATGAAACAATATAATCACTAATTACCGCAACAAACTAAAAGGGAGACTAGACTTTATTTTAATTCAGATCAGCTTCAGTATTTTTTAATATTTAGTTAAGTCCAGCAATAAAATATATGCAAATGGCCTCTGTGTGAAACTGAGCTGACATCTTGTTTCAGTGTTTGCCCAGGTGAGTGAATCGAATGCAAACTCTGGGAGGGCTCTGCAGATAAAAGCACATTATGTGTTGTTGTCAGTTGTGCTGCTCTATTTATAAAAAAATTCTGAGTCTCAGTCCTTCCCGCTCTGCATCTTGTGTGTTTGATTTTATACCAGTGACAAATAGATGTGACATGCTACTAAATCATCGTAGCAGAATATTACATTTAACTGTAGTGCAGAGTATAATTTTGAAAGAGGGAGATTTAAGAAGAATTATTGCATCCTTTTACTTATTTCAAAATAAAGTTTACTATCTGAAATACTTTTTTACAAACTTCTGAATAACAACAAAAATGTACAGATATGTACTTTTGTAATTTCTGCATCAAGCTTAGGTACCTGGTGGCAAAATTGATGGGAGACGGTACTTTTTGTCTTCTTCTCTTTGGATTCTGCCCTACAGAAGGCATCTTCTTTCATCAATATTTCTGTAGCCTTTGGCTGTGATCTTATCTCTTTCCATCCTGCGTAGTAATGTTGTCCTTGGCATTGTGATATGTGATCATAATAAAAGATTTTTTTCTGTTATTCTGATTCATCCTGCTATTCCCTATCATTCCTTATAGTCTATCCATGTGTATTTGTGTTCTAGTCTTAAGAAATAGATTCAAGATCAATCCCACCATCACTCTGCCTCTTTCTATGCAATATTTATGAGGGATTTTAATGAGATGAAAATTTAGTCACCTTCTTATCTCTTTGACCTCCCCACATGTGTTCAGTCTAAAAAGGTGATCATTAATCTTAAAACATCTGTTGCAATAATTACATACTTACATATTCAATTCCTTTTTTAATAATAAGTACTACTATTAGAAAGTACTAAGTGCTCTAAATGTAGCCTAGTCTTGGGTCCAGCATTTTAATAAAGTAGGTACCATCAGTTATGGCAGGGACTCCACAGACATGCTGCTGCCAGTAGAATTTAACAAGGAAGACTGTTATGAAAGCAAAATTAAAAAAAAAAAAAATAAAAAAAATAATTGTCCTTAGTTCCTTTAACGTTAAGGAAACTTTTTCCATCCTAGCTCAATATGCTGCTGCAATAAAAGGAATAGCTTGGATGTTTCCCAGCACACATTGTATTGTTAGTTGTCAGTTTTAGTGGTTAATGAAACAGGTTATCTCCAGAAGCTGGCAGGACGTATGACACAATGGATTTGGCCTTTACTTACATGTTCTTTTGCTGATTCTTTTTTGAGAATTCGTAAGTATTTGAGTTAAATGCTTTTGTATTATATTGCTAAATATCTAGTGAATGTTGAGGGACTATAACAGATCTAGGTAGACAATCAGATGTTTAGGAAATTAGGTGTTTGAAAGAAACCAGTTGTTGTTGATCAGCTTTAGGAAGATCAATTTCTTGTGACAGTTGAGTAATGATCTGTTTTTCTTAAAAATATGGTAACATATAGTCATTCAAAGAGATTTAAAAAGTATAATGTTTCACTTGTGAATTATTTTGCACCTGAATATCAAGCAGATGGTAAAATGAAGTACGCCTAGGTTTTAAGCATTGCCTGTAGACAAAATTGTCTCTGATGATTTATTGTAAATGATACACAGATGCGCAACTTAGTTCTTAATATATTTCAGTGCCCTCTCACTTCTAGAAAAAACCCTCAGTGAATGGGAACTGGTTTTACATTTTCGTAAATACGTAAATTAATACCAGAAAAGGTGTGTATGCTTTGATAAATTAAGAATTCCATCTGGAGAGAGATAAGAGGTCTTAGTCTGTTCATTAGGGATTTAACTAAACATTATGCAAATATTTATCTCAGGTTTATAGCTGGAAATGTTACGTATTTATTCCCACAGTTGTATTTCAACTACTGTGTTTTTTTTACAACGTGATCAAGAGAGAGCAGAGAGAAGTGCAAGGATGTTAGATGAAGTTGTTATGCATAAAATGTAATACAGAATAATCCTTTGCAACAGTGGGGTGTAAAATTCACAAGTCCTGCTTAAGCTTGGGAAACAGTAAATGTTTTGAAATTCATGAATTTCCAGTTATGGTGTTGTCTACTTTGAAAACAAGTAGCAGTAACAGTATAGGAATGAGATAACCTAAGCTAAACCAAGTGCTCAGTAGGTACACCAGAGATAGGCAGATCTGCTGTGGCATTTACAATGATGTCTTGGATTTTTTTTTTAATCAGCCCCCAAATTAATCCAGCAAATAAAGGAACTACTTACCTAAACGTAGTTGTGTTTGAATAGTAGGCAACCTCCAGCTCTAGAATAAGTTATTTTGCCTTCCTAAAATAATCTCCAAAGTTCTAATGTTTACACATACTTCTGTAAAGCTAAACAGTATGCACTATACAGTGAAGAACATACAATTCTTACTGATACCTTACATACTCCATAATTTTATTCTTTTTTTCTTATAAAGATTCGTATATTATTGTGATGAAAGGTATATACTTGTAATTAGCCTGTTCCTTTTTTGTCTTTTACTATAGATGACAGTTACAAGGTAATGTCAAGTGTGTACAAATTTTTGAATGACCTCTGTGTGAGGTAGCCTCAGAAGATGAAATTGTGAGCGTGATGACTCGTGGGAGCAGCACTGCCAGGTACATGCAGTATGCACCACAGATGGCTGAACTCTGGAGGTTTGTTACAAGAAAATTCTGATAGTGCTTTCTGTACTCATAGAATTTAATTAGTCATAAAATACCATCTCATTTAATAGATTTAATACAAATATTCCTTTAAAAACTTGGCAGTTCCTATGGGGTTTTTTTTCTAATGTACAGCATCATTTAAACTGGGGATTTTGATTTTTGCTTTCGTTTACTATGAAGAAATTTCACTATCCTTGCAAACCTTCACTTTGTGATTCTGTGTTTTCTTTAAAACTGATAAGAAACTACCCTACCTTCTCTATTAAAAAGTGTATTCTGCAGATGAAGGACCAGTTTAACCCATCACCAGTTCTCTGAGCTATTCATTCACCATTCTTTTACCCTCTTTTTTATTAAATTAAACCAGTAAATATGTGAGTCAAAGGATGGTTTGAACATTCTGTTCTTTTCTTGAAATTAGAGTATGTCATCCCCTATTCTCTCTGAGACCTGGACATTTTTTCTCGTTTTGTTCAATTGACCTCTTCCAGTTTGCATTATATAAGCTGAACAAGAGAATCATTTAAACTCCTTGAGCTGAAGCACTGAGAGGATTCTGTCACTTTTCTCTCTTCTAACAGTGCTGTATCAGAACATTTTAACAAAATGTGAAAAGTAGTAACAAGTCGTTTTGAACTTGAGGATTTATCTGCTACCATCCTCCAGCATGTATAACAATGTGAATACGGTGTGTGAGGCATTTGTTGCTGAAGGCATCAGCCCCAGACCACATCCATTTGCTAATAAGGATGAGGTCTTTTAAACTAATAAAACCCTGAAAACCAGAGAAACCCAAAAATGCCTTCTAAACTGATTGCAAGGGAAGACATAGCATCAGTGTATTTTTCTATGCTTCTAATAAAGTTAAAATGTTATTTCTACTATGTCTTATTTGTATTTTGGGCTAAGCTCTAAGTTGAGAATAAAACTTTGAAAGTACAAAAGATATTAGCCAATTTTACCTGCTATATTTACTTTATAAAATAGGATATCTATGGTTTTATGCATACAGGTTTTCTCCTTTTTCCCAGAATTATTAGGGATGGAGTGAGGCTACATGAATTTTGATGTGTAACATAAACTGCAATCTTGGTTGTGCTTTTAGAGAAGAAATGCACATACAGTAGATGTTTTTGCTTTCTGTATTAAAACTCTACTTTTCAGTACAAAGGACTTAAGTTCTATGGGTCAAAATCAGAGTGTGTTATAGTAAGAAAGGAATAATTCAGTTCATCATTTGATGAAGAAATGGAATTGTTTCCTTTTAGCTTCACATAGTCACTAGACTTTTTCTTTAAATCTTCACAAATACTATTTTCACTGTCAATACAACCAGTCTGTAATATTATATTGCTGCTAATCTCTGAAAGTACTTAGTGTGGGCTTATTTTAAATACAGTGTATCATTTTGTGGCAAACCTTTTAGCAGGTCTGTAAATTGACATCTTCTGTAATCAGCAGCTCCGAAACAATAGTTTTCAATCAATCAGTTAGGAAAAAACCCTCCTGTAATACCCGTGCAGTTCTCCAGAGAATCACTGTGCTTCATAACTCAAATGTGCACTTTTCCCTTGAGAGTCATAATAGAACAGCGACCATTTGGAGCCCTTTAAAATGACAAAATAAAAGGAGTTCAACACTGAAAAGAAAAAAACTACCAGTTAAAAGCTGGAAACAAAATCAAAATGATGCTTTTTCCATGCAATAAATACTCAGATTTCAGCTTATAACTTTCTATTAAGCAGATGCTGTTATTGGCATGGCTTGCTACCTCTGTTTAAAAGAATCAGTGCACTTAGAACAAGATTTGTACCTTTTTAACTACAATAAGTGCATTAGTGGGAAAAGACGACAGAATTCATCATGTCCAAAATATTGCCCTACATTTTATATAACTATTTTGAGGTATTTCTTCTGAAAGCAGTGTTTGTCTTTCTTTTCTTTTATTACTCTGTTAGCGTAATTTTTTTTTTCCTTTCCAATGTTTTTCATCAGAATTTCCACTCCTAGTTCTTATTTCATGTTTTTAACATTACCTCTTGAAGTAGAGTTGAATAAAAAATTAATGAGGCTGTGGATAGTCAGACAAAGAGAAACATTCTTTTTCATTATCTGACTTTTATATCTATATTTTGTCTTCATCTTTGGTAAAGGCATTCCCTCCTGGACACCAAGAAGTAACAGTTATGCATTAGTTGAAGCTGAAATTACTCTCTTTTTAATCTCTTCTTAGCATTCAAAAACCTGTTAGTACAAAAGCTACTCAGGTTAACGCCTGTTGCTCAAGGAAGAACCATGCCCAACACACTAGTGTGTATGTTGAACTTTGATTGCTGAAAATTGTTTCTTTTTTTTAATCTGTTTCACTAGAAATTATAGTATCTTTTTTTTTCCAGCAGCAGAGTACAACAGTTAATCTCTATGTTTTGAGCAAAGGATTATTTGCTGACAATAATTTCTTATTACAGTCATGCTAACAACTAATTTTCGTTCAACTCTAACAGTCTTGGATGTTGCATAAACAGTTTAAGAGCATTTGGATTTCAGTTTATCTTGCCAGGACCAAGGAATATTTTCACGGTGCTGGACATAGCACTGTCTTTATAGTCTGGCCCAAACCACTTACAAAGAATTTCTTCTATGGGCTTTTTTTTATTCAATGAATGATCAGCTGTTAAGGGCATTAGTTGAGAGAAAGGAGTATGCTTGTTATAGGCTTAGGCCTTAGGCTGTTCAAGGCAATGAAAAGGCATTTATTATCCTTAGAAGCCTTCTACAAGTTACATTGTGACACTCTTTCAACCTTAGTGCATGAGGAGGAAAGTTGCTGAGGCACAGGCAGTGAAAAGGAGTGTTAAAGCTTCCCTGATGGCTACACCAAAAGAATAAATATAAAGTCAATGAGGTGAGAAGTAAGTATTTATATATTTGAACTGCTGACTTGTCTTGGTAGAATTAATGCTCAAGTATTGGTGCACAATGATCCACGCAAAGCATTAAGATTGTGTCTTTTATCAGGAACAAATGAAATGAAATCTGACATAGCAGAGGTTTGGATGGGTACTCGTGAGTGTCATTCATGTGTCTGATCATTTCATCTTGTCTTTAGCAGCAACATTCTCCATTCAACCCAAGGACGTGGGTGAACTGCTGACATATATTTTAAGAGAGTTTATAATCACAGTGTTAAGAGACCCAGTAGCACACTCGTCAACCAGAACCACCCTGAGCTTGGGGCCAGCGCTCCTAATGTAGCCCACAGGCATTATTGGACGTGGTTTAAACTGAATGATCCAAACCAGCTGTAGGGTTAAGGCTTTATCTTTTTACTGCTTAGGCTATAAACGAGTGTATTTCCCTTTCTGACACCATGTTTCATGTAGTCACTTTCCTAATTGGTCTTACATTAACTGAGAATGGTGAAATAGCTCAAGGTTTTGATCATTGATAATTACTTAAATATTTGTAAATATTGTTTTAATGGAAGTAGTATAGATCTAGGGGAAGTGATTTAATGATGCTACATTGTAAATAGGTTTGGGGTTTTTTTGCTAGGAAGTAGTACTATGAGTATTTTTTTCTGATTTATACCTTTGAATATGATTATCAGATGAAATATTACTTTTGTGGAAATATTTATTCTCCTCCGAGTGAAAGGATAAATCTATGAGAACTGTTTGCAGGGTGTTTAAGATATACGTTAGAAAAGTTAAGTTCAAAATGGGTTAGTGAAATGAATCTCAATGTCTGAATGAAACTGTAGTCAGAATTTCCTGTTGCATTGCATGGGATCAGGAGTTACGGTACAAAGCTATACCTGGACTGCTTATTGGCTGCCAATTTTCAGCACCTTATTCCATGTCTGAGAATGCTCTGCTTGTTCTTAAGAGCCCAGACTCATTGTATAGGAATCCTATGGTTTTCTCAAAGTTTCCAGGTATGACAGCTATAAAGAAAAATGGGCAATACAAATGCTAAAGACTCAGAAAATGCGAGACCAACAAAAATTATTATTTTTACATATATCACAATTTACACTGATGTGAATTTGATGTGCTGACTCTTACCTTCAAAAGTTTGCGGTGACATGATTGATGAGATCACACACTCAAGTACCTAAGAAGGGTTTTTTGGCAGTTCAAGAGAAGGATTGATAGTCTGACTTGTATTAATTTTATTTACTGCAGGACTCTCTGTAGCTACATATTCTTTTTGAAACAGGGGAATCTATGAGGCAAAATAAACATTTCTCTTCTGTTTGCAAGTGCCTCAATGGAGGAGACCACTAACAGGATTATTTAAAAATTATGAGGAGCAACTAAGTCTGATGTATATTTTATAAAATCCTTATTTTGGGGCACCTATTTTTGCATTGTATGCTAGATGAACCCTCTCTAACAGCACCCTTTATTTTCTTTCACATAACTGCAGAGGAATATATAATGTATGAGGGGCATATGCTCCATAGAGTTCTCTAGAGTAGCAAACAAGTAGAGTTTGTAGAAATGATGAGCAGCTCTGATTTTTACATAATGTCTTGGGGGTGGCAGTGGTGCTGACCACCAGGGTAAGGAGGCTGGTACAACCACATTGTCCTTATACTGACTTGGCATCATCAGTACAGATTACATTGTATAGTATTTCTTTTTTCTGGTTGCTGTTTGTTTCACGACAGAAAACTTTGAAGCTTATTTGGCCATTTATGTTATTATTAACCTTTAATTTTGGTGAGGTTTTTAAGGAATAATAAAGAAGGCAGGTTTCTGTGTACTCACTGCACTGATAGAATAGTGGCATTGCTAGAGGTCTGCCAGAGGAATCAATTATGATTTGGAAAATGGCAAGCCCTGGGTCCCTGCCAATCTGCAAATAGATTGGGCAGTTTGCTGTTTCTGACAACATTTGTGCAATTTTCAATGCTAAAAATTGTTTTGTTTTTTTTTTCTTGGCTTCTTTTGTAGCAGCAGGTGACATGTTGACATTAGAAATAGCAGGCAATGTGATACCTTAGGATTGTGTTCTGAGGCACTAGCCAAATTCTTGATTGTCAGCGATAAAAAGACCCATTGTGTAAGATTTGTATGCTTGCACCAATGCTTCCATATTATACTTTTTTTCAATAGACTCTGGAAGGGTGAGATTTTGATATATATATTTTGATATATATATCAAAATGCCCTAATTTTTTTTTGTCTATTTGGAAAGCATTTATTACATGTGTATTAATAGTGTGTATTTTCAATTAGTGTAACAATTTATTCAAAGCAAAATTTGTACTGATGGATAAATCTGCAGTTCAATAAGAAAGATTTCAAAACCTTCTGTCCTCTCCTCCCCTTGTTTTAAGAAATAAAAATATGCGGGTTTTTTCCCCAGTACATAAGATAAATAGTTGGTTAATAATTTGCTTTCTCTGCTTGAGATATAAACACTGCAAAAGAATCGGAGTCAGAGTAGTACATTTGTCCTAAAGACCCTTTTAAACTTCTTTAACGAAGTAACTGTCACCTGTGAAGAAAGGAAGAAAAAAGCCAGGCGTGTATGGACTTAGTAGTTAAGATGGAGAAGGGGCACGTTCCAGTCTGAAATTTTCCTATTGTAATTATTACGACTGTACACGGTGGTGCTTTGCGAACCCTTCAGGAGCGGTGAGCATAGCCTAGGCTGGGGAATTGGAAGCAGTGCTAGGATTCCTGATGGGTTTCTTTAGCTCGTGCTAGGAGCTGAGGCTACACATTAGGGAGGTGTGGGGTGCTGGAAATCAATGTTCTGTAACCTACGCTTTAGCAAGCAGCTGAATCTTCAAAGTGAGAGGGCACTATGCTGAAAAGAATAGAGAACAGATAAAGTGAATCCCTGGACTTCAAAAGTTGAGAGTGAATTCCCAACCCACTTTGTTACAAGTAAGTGGTGTCTATAAATGCTGTGTTTTACTGTCATTTTTTCTAAAAGGCAGAGATATTGCTGTCTGCAATGTCACTAATGCCTGCCAGAAAACTGATGTGCAGTGTGCATATTTAGAGAGCAAGTACCCTCCTTGTGTTTTATCCTTCTAGACAGTTTGTAAATAAAATAAAGGAAAGCAGTGGAATGTGCAATGCTAATCTTTTTTTTTTTTAGATCAGTATAACAATTACTGAGAAAAACAGTTACTCTTTGAGTTTTGAGCAGGTGGATTTCAAAGGTAACTTTTTAATTATGAAAAGTGTGCATTGAGCAGTGGCATCTAAGACCTTGAGAGGTTTTAAGCATAACAAAGTGATCTTAAGACTCAGCAAATATTCCTTGATACTAGAGACAGGTATTCAGTAGGCACAATTCAGTGGCTGGGCACCTATTTCTGCAAAGGTAAATCAGAAATTTGGTTTGGTCTTGCCAAAGGCTGAATCATCATCTTTTCCCGCTATCTGCAGAGTCCAGTTTTTGTAAATGTTGTTGAAAGATGGATGTGAAAAAAACTTGTAATAGAAATTTACATGTCCTTAAAACATCTAAACAGATAGCTTTCACTTTACAAAAATGCCTTTTTTCTGATTAATTTTTCCTTCTGCAGTTGTATCAGAATCAACTTTTCCTTGGGCATTTGCTTTGGACAAATACGTATTTTCCAGAAGAAGTTCTGGTGTTGCTGCACTGTATCTGTATGAATTTAAGCTTTTTTCTTGTTTCAAAAGAGTCAAGTGCTTACTGGAAGTGGCATAGGGTTTCTTTCTTACTCTGGCAGGTATTTTCTTTTCCTCAGCAAACAGCACAGTTCAGTGTAACGGGTGCAATATTGACCTCTATGGACAGCTGGTTGTTCTGGTGACAGAGTTTTGGGCATCTCATTTTATAGAATGAGGGTATCTTGGGGAGACTTAGTTCAGCTCATTCCTGTGATGTTTGCACTAGATATTGCATGGACTTAAGCCAAACTTAATGCGCTTTATATGTTTCTACATTACAACTGTCTTTTGTAATCTATGTTAATAGTCTGATTTGTAGCAGACTGTATGGAGCCTTAATATTTATTCCTTTGAAATCAAATCTCTACTCTTGGGTGGGAATTGATAATGATTACGTAGTAGTAAGAGTGTTTGCATTATAAGGGATCGTGGCAGAAAGGGTTTCATAAAGAGGAAGGTTCTGCACCATTTACAGAAGACAGGCTGTTCTTTTTAAGTAAATCATTCTCTAGCTACAATCTCTGGAAAAAAAATTCCCCTCCCGTTTTTCTTAGCTGTTTTAGAGCTTCCTTTATCTCAAAATCTCTATCATGATAAAAACAACTTAAAATTTTGTTCTGACGAATCTGTGTATGATTTATGAGCTGATTTCAGTATTGGAGTCAAGCCTTAGACTGGTAGCTAATAAGTCAAGCTCTAGGGGAAGAATGTAAATATGTTCCTACTGCAGCCTAATCCAGGAGAAGAAAGAGAGATACAATTCTGTATTAACAGGTGCTGTGCCTTGTGTCTCTATTGAGCAAATAACTTAAGCCTAAAGACTGGACTATTCTTGTATGAAGAAAGCAAATAAAACTGAGCATAAATCTAGAATAATTTTACTTCTTTTTTTTTTTTCCAAGAGTGGGTGGATAGTACTTATTCAGACTATTTCATTTATAATGCCTATTTAAAATGTGCATTTATATTCTATTTAATTTATCTCCTGCTTGCATGCATATAATGATCTAGTACTTAGAAACAGTGTGACCTAGTAGTTGGTAGCAGGAGGTAAAAGAATAGAAGAGCAAACAAACTATGATGTTTCAGAAGAGATTAATAAGAACTACGACTCCAAAATTGATTGCAAATTAATATGGGATGAAATTGGAAAAAGTTTAGAGAAGTATATACTCATGTCGTATAAGGATAGAGCTGTGTGTGATTCATTCTTTAATCCTCTGAGTTTTGATACAGTTCTGCACAAGGAGATAAATGAAGGACACTACACTTTCCAAAAAGATGCTGCCATACCAAGTGTTGTATACCCTGTAAGGGCACTAAATGCTACTGAGAGACATTATCTTAGAAAGGGTAAGGAAAGAAGTTTGTTTAATATTTTAACGGGCGTTTCCTTTAGCTGGTGTTTCTGACACAGTATGTATCTCTAGAAGGTCCAATACAGTCTTGAGAAGTATCAGGATTTCTGTTGTGTGAATCACCATGAGAAGGGCAGCATTGTAGCTTTAGGACTTGGAACAGTTTCTTGAAGTATTGGTTTGAACCTATACTCTAAATGTTCCACAAGTTAGATTGTAACTTGCTGTGTCCAATGAGGTGGCAGTTGTTGCAATTGTTAGACTTTTGATTGCCAATGAGTTGGATGGCTCAGTATGAGTGGTCAGACATTTAGTATTAGCAAAACCAGTGCTCTCAAGGCCTCTTGTATTTTTCCTGTTGACTAGATAGGTTCACTGAGTGTCATTGCTACTGTCTGGTGTTGTCATGAATTTATTCACAGCAAAATAGCAAAATTATTATTTTATTGAGGACTAGTAAATAGGAATGCTTTTATGATTACTTATACATCCTACAAGACTTGTTTTAGTCTACTTGATTGTGTGGTTAACTGCAAAACAGCAATAAGATGTTGCATATGCTCAAAAACTCCCTTCATCAACTAAAATTTTTTGAAGGTGAGCAATACTATCTGAGTGTGAGTCCAACTGTCTTAGTGATTTAATCATTGGAATGCAGCATTGCACAGATATATCTTTTGAACTTTTTATTGTGCTCAGCTATACAAATCATGCTAATTGAGTTGCAAATTCATTTGGGCTGAGGTTGAAATAAGGGAACAAACAAATTAAGAATTTCAGTAGCTTCTCTTTTACATCCTATTGGTCTTGAAGAAACTGCAGTAGCAAGAAGGACAGGAGACCAAGCTTGCGGCATTATCATTGTAATTACTCCTCAGTCTATAATATGGATGTTCAAGGTTCTATTCTTAGTTGTGTCATTGATTTCTGTGCATTAATATGTCATCCCTCTGTGTTTCTGTATCTCCACCTTATCACTTTCTATAAAAACCAAAATGTGTAAAGTGCAAAGAGTTACTACAGCACTCAGTAAACTGGAGCTGCAGCAAACAGTATGAAAAGTGCCTTGGAGAATCCTAATTAATTTAGAACCAGAGTAAACAAATGGCTTGTCACTTTCAGTTTATATAAGTATAAAAAAAAAGTAGAGGTTGGGGTTAGAAACACTCACAAGAACATATGCTTAACAAACCACAGTAAGCCAAACGAACCAGAGAAAGTCTAAGCAGAAGCAAAGATAACCCTGGCACCATCAGCAGATTGTGTGGCCGTGATCCAGAACGCAAAAAGAAGATTGTTCAAACAAGCCATTCATATGTTTAATTAACTATGGCAAAGTGTTCCAATTGTGAGAGGTTATTTTAATATTGTACAAATACCATACTAACCACATGCTCACCCCATTCTTCTGGGAATTACTCACACTGACTTAAACAGAAGCAAGACAGGACACTGACCATCAGTAGTTATTTATTAAATATTCAGGTCTGTGAAAATATCAGACTCAAGAGATCAAAATGCATCTTATTTAATAGAAATTTTGCCAATTTATTATCTTTTTATACCCTGAATTCTTTAAAAACCCCATTTGGTTAAAAACTTGAAAGCTTTGTATTTTCCATACTTAGATATATGTTTGTGCATGTTTCTGTACAATATAATTGCGTATGTATATACTTATGCATACACAAACACACACAAATTGATGTATGTGCTGAGGGGAAGGTCACCGTGCATTTGATCCTCATTCTGGCCGTCAGGCTGTAGCTGAAGAACTACAGCTGTGAATGGTATAGCCCTCACAACTGTGCATAGCAACTCTGCTATCTCTCATGCCTTTGGAGAGGGAAGAGGAGGAGGCTTTGCTTTTTTGTTGATTTTAATGAGAAGTGGAGACGGGACTGAGAAGGTCCCATCTCTCCAGTTGTTCCAGTGCAAGTGTAAGTATTCCATGTCATGTAGAACAGGTCTGTCAGGGAAGAACGAGAGACAACCAGCCAACTCAAGTAACAGGGCTGACTTAGATGGTAGGGAGGCAACCTAAGTAGGGAGTGTCATCAGGCATTGTAAAAAGAAGGCATAACTGTCCAGCCACGAAGCTCTTCCAAGTACCTCTCTTAGATGAAGCTAGTGTTCACCCCTTCCAGAATCCAGGTTGTCACAATGCTCTTTGGGGATGCAGGATGTGAGTGCCAAAGCAGGGGAGGGGATAAAACCCAAGTCGTGTCAGTAAATATTAGTTTACTGGGCAAAAAGGCATGGTCTACTTCCTTCTGCTCTTTTGGAAGGAAACGAATTATTTCATGCTTTAGCAACAAACTTGTGCAGGAAGTATTTCTGCTTGAATTTTCATATGTATTTTGGCTTAGCCACCAAACCGAAAAAGCAATTATTTGTACAACATCAGTCATCACCATTTCTGTAATAGGTATGTCACATTTATAAGAAACAGATAATATTTTCTATCTGGTTCTTCAGAAAAGAGATGCAGAAAGAAAGCAGTTTCTTGAAGGTGGTCAGAGGTCTGGAATACTGCAACAATTCAGGGAGAGAGTAACCTGCAGGCAGAGTGCTGGGCGACTGGCACATTCACGAGGCTGGTTATTAGACTGACTTGAGGAGTGGGAAGCTTATGGCACCACAGCAAACTGGATGGACTTGGCTTGCTTCAAGCAACATAAGAGGAACTGAGATGGTGTGCGGTTTTGTATAAGTAAATTTATTATGGGAATAAGTGAAAGTGAATGGGAAAGAATTACTTAAGTAGAAGGATGATGATGGGATAGCAGTAAATAGTTATCGTCACACTTCAAGAAAAGGAGGGTTGCATCTATATTTCCGTATTGAAGAACGGCATTTTCTGGAATAGTCTTCCACATGGAATGGGGATAAGCAGACTCATTTACTGATTAACTTCAAAAAAATTGAGAATAATCTTATGTAATATACATGCCTGTAATAATCTAGGACTGGACTTAGTGCCCCAAATTCCTTTTTTTTTATTTCAGATCTTTAAATTTATGCAAAATAAATGTAAAATTAGTGAGTGGTTTATCAGCTCACCTTGTAACTTATCCCTATACTTGATAGATTCTTGTGTAAAACAGTCAGTGAACCAATATTAATCAACATTTGATTGCCTCCAAATATTTGCTTGTTTCATCTAGTGGTTTAACTTTAGATATTTTCAAGCTATTTCTGCTTTATGTGTATATCCAGGCTTTTACATTACTGTATTTTAAGCACCATAATTCTACACTATTTTCTGTAAATCAATCACTTCACCCTATTTTCCTAGAGCAAATATTGTCACTTAGTCATCTTTGCAGAATTTTTAGCAGCAACTATTTAAAGTACTCCATTATTTCTCAAACTTCAGTATCTTCGACTTTATGTAGCTCTTCCAATGATTATGCTAGGAATGAGTACACACTGTAATCTTCTCCAGGCATAACAAATGATTGATGCGAGTTGTAAGGACTCATCCTGCAGAAGGTACTAGTCTGTTATCTGAAGATACAAAAATGTAGTTTTTCTCAAAATCGATGTCTGTATATGTTTAAGGATTAATACAATAATCCAGATATCCTGATTTAGTCACAGTTTTATTAAACAGCGATAAGCATAAAAGATTTTCATAGTCATTAGTAAGAGATTACTACATACACATTCTATTACAGATACTTTATAAGTGACCGTGAATATTCTAGATACAGATAAAACAGCTGATGGGTTTCTAACCTCAGGCGAAGTTTCAGGGACAAATCTAGAATGTTTCCCTGGGAATTTTACCCACTCATTAAACCTGCAAATCAATTAGAGATTATAATGTAGGTTTTCCTCTGTTAAAGCAAAGGCTGTGCAGTGTTATTGGTTTGTATGTGCGTTTCCTTCTGTAATTTAACATCATTGTTGATTTAGGTTGGAATTATATTTATCTGGTGCTCAGACAACTTAAGTAATCAAAATTCTGACTATTTCCCATTGCCATTATAACTAACTAGATCTTTAGAAAGCTTTATTTTTATGTTTGAAAAAAAAAAATCATTAACCTTCAGTGGGCATGCATCCTCCTTTCTAGACCATATGCAGAACTGTTGAACAATATCTTGCTGAAGAGAACAGCAGAGCCACAGTATGTGAGGACACATTGTTTATATGTATTTAAAGGTTATCACATCCTATTCACTATATGAATAGCCCCAACTGACATTTTCTGTCTCTTCTCAAGTGATGCATGTCTTGTTCATTGTGCTATGCCAAGTCAGCTGTCAGGCACTGCATCAGGGGACTGAAAGCTATTTTCTTTCACTGTTTTGTTTGCACTTCAACTAAAAACCTTTGAATCTTATGATTTTTTTGCAATACGGAAACTAATATACAATGAGGGATGGCAACTTTTAGCAGACGAAGAGATTCTGCAGCACTTTATGTCACTATTCATCATCTCTGCGCAGACTGCTGAATTTTAAAGGAAAGCTTCATTTGGGAAATTATACTTATTTTATGAAGTGTTTTTTTAGCAAACAATATCTGAGTTATCCAGCTCTTGATGAGTTTAATTGAAGTCATAAAGAAATTTTGGAGGAGTTGAAAGTATGCTTTTATATTTATATTGCCACTATGAAATACCTGTCCAGCTCAGTCTCGCTAGAACAAACGGCAATTCCTGATATGTGCAGATTGCTTACATGGAGGTGGCAGAGGTACCTAACAGACTGTCAGCTAAGAGCCATAACATGAACAGGGTTTCAAGACGTGTGGCAACAGGAACAAGAATGTCCTTTTAATATGCTTTGTAAGAATTGCTTTACAAAGCAAAAACTTCACTTTTTTTATAGAATCATAGAATCACCAGGTTGGAAGAGACTCACCAGATCATCGAGTCCAACCATTCCTATCAGTTATTTAAAAACATCAACCATGAAAATCTGAGTTGTCCATTAAATCTCTGTTCAAAAGCTGATGGAAGCTAATTTAATAAAAAAGTTTAATATTTCTTCTGCAATGCAATTAAAAGGTATTTTATTATGTAAAGCTAGTCAATAGGTGATAGAAAGTTTTAGTGAAAACAAGTTGCAAAACAATTTCATCATTTGTTGAAACTAATATTTCTTTTTATACTTACCAATGATTTTGTACTAGCTAAACACCTAATATAGATATTTCTTTACCATTTTTTCCCCACATGTATCTGTTTTAGAAAAGTGATGTAAGCATTTTTTATTAATATGAGCTAGGAACATCTGTGGCACTATCAAAGATTTTCCTAGTTAAGGCTAAAACTGGTTGGTAAAGGTTCTACGGGCTTTTTGCGTTACTCAAACCTGAAACTAAATGAAAAAACTGTCTTTTACCATTCTTTGTATGGCCAGAGATGAGCTCTGCATGCATAGGTGTGAACTCACAGAGTATTCTGTTGCACGTAGAGATCCTGATAGTGGCTGAATGCTTAATGTTCCTCCTCATTTCAGTAGTTTAGTCCCAGATCCTACAGAATTTGATGTGTCCACCAGCTTGGCAGCTTTTAACTCTTTGTCTGATGCATACATCAAGACTAGGCACTGTATATCAGATCAAGCAGGTATAAAATAACTGCCTTGTTCAAATCATGAATTTTATCTATCCATTTTATAGAATTTCCATTCTAACAAAAAGGGAGTGATAAAAGTCTTCATTTTTAATGAACAGGAAGGAGATGTAAGGTGACTTTAAAACATAAAACCACACTGCAAAGGGACTTTAAGAAAAGTCTCCGAAACATTTGATTGTAATAAGGCATGTTGCATTCAGTGACATTAAATAGAGTATATGAATATGAATTTTCAGCTGATTTTTTGAAGTTCTATGTGGGAAAACATACATTGAGCAAGCATATCAGCTGCTGTGTAAAAATCAAAGCTATTTGCTTGAAGTTGGATAAGCCCAAACTAGAGGGTGTCTTACTAATACATAAATTATCTTCTTCATATTTAATCTGCTAAGAAGAAAAATAGCTAAACAGATATATTTTTTAATGTGAGTTTTTTTCAGGTCTTTCATTAAATGAACTCTCAGGAATTCTAATCAGACTGAAGCTAATCACATGAGAAAGCAAGGTGACTTCACTTCTTGCTGGCTTTTCCAGGGGGTATTCTTGCAATCATTGTTTTCTTAGACTGAGGGATGCAGAATCTCCCTAAAACATTTATGAAAACATTTTTATAAGAGCTTATAGAATTGCAGCATGTTGCTATATTATGTTTGATTTTTAGAGCTCAAAAGACTCCCATCATGCGATTCAGCTTAAGTTCTGAAAAGGTGCCTGTTCATTTCTACTTCAGAAATTATTTTAGTCACAGCAAGTTCTTTAGACCGTGTCATGGATGCAACGTGGATGCACACGTACCCTAAGTTATCCCCTCAGAAAAGTATTAATCTTTAGACAGTCTCATTACTCCAGACATAAAGCTGAAATGCTGAATAAGGATGGTTGTTATGGGGTATGAAAGGAAGAGGCAAGTGATGGGTCTGATTAAGCAGCCTTTTGAATTCTCTTCTTCTAATGGGGGTGATGAAAGCAGATTTTGTGTAGAGTTTTGTTTTGACTCGGTCTGCCACAAAGCTGTTTGAATCTAGGATTATGCCCACATTATTCATATTGCCAAAAACATCAAAACAGGAACAAAGGGAAAGCTAACCTTGAATTTTCAGCATGTATTTCAGTCCTTGTAAACAAGTTACCATGGAGATAGAACCCATGTGAACTGCTGCCTTCCTCATAACTGCTGTAGACTTTGGACCAGCAAGAAAATGTGACATGGCATTGGTGCCATTTGTGACAAAAAAAATAAAAAAAAGAAAAAAAGTATTTCAAATGCTACACTTAAGAGTTTTCCTGCAGCACTACCAAGTGAAAGCTTAGAAATTGCTTGAAAGCATCAAATTGCTTAAAAAAATATGGAAGGGAAGTGAGAAGCAAAGCTTTACCTGTTTCACTTTTCCAAATTAAATAATAATCTAGCAGAAAAGAGAATGCAAGGTCACTCTGCCTGTCTTGCTAGTGAGATGAAAGTCTGCAGAGACAGCCTGATTGCAGTTTTAAATAGTTTTCACAAGGAAATAGCTTCAAAGAAACTGAAGTTGTGACATAAAAAGAGTTCTTAAAACAAAATGGAACAAAAAAATATCATGGTCGGTGATTTTGTTGTTGTTCCTGTATATTCAATAGAGCTGCAATTGTCATGTCAGAAATAAAAATCAGCCATCATACTTTCTAGCCTACTTAGCTGCCATGAACAGAAAAGGGTAAATGCAAAGGTATTCATAGCTAAGGTATTCATCCTGCACAGTTCTAGGGTATCTCTTTTCTTATTCAAGACAGTCTTTTGTTTGCTACCTTGCTAGCTTTATTGTTAAAACTGTGAGTTCTGATCATCAGCATCAATAATCTTATATCTTCTCAGCTATTAATTGCTTAAATCACATTACTCCTTTATATCCTCTAGATAAAAAAAGGAAAAACATATCCAGCCTCTAGAGCAATAGCTATGACACCAGAATGTTCTGAGTAAAACCATTTTGCAGGCATCAGTAATGGGACGGCATCTAATAAGGTACTCATTACTGCAAATAAATAGTAATAAAATCAAACCTTTACTCTATTCTGTAGTTTTCCTTTGATTTTAACTCCAATTTGAAATAATTATTTTCTTTCATAACACTGAAGTCTAGGAATTAAAACTTCTGTGACGTGTCTCGGGATCTTGGTGTTTAGCCTGATAATATTCATGCTTGGAGAGGAGAATTGTCTTCTGATCCATGACTTTTTTTCTGTTAGTTTTCTTTCCTTTTCCAAGCATTTTGTAAATTATTACCCAATTTTCCTCCTTCTCTGACTTATATTCTTTTTCTGATTTAACTCTCTTGATTCTTTCATTTTCCCTTTAGTTCTTTTTGTTGTCTGTTTTGTTTTTTCTTCATGCTATCTATTTTAATTAGTTTGATTCTTATCTCCTGCTGTAGGTCCTGATCTTAAAGCCACTAAAATCCATGGCAACATTCCCTGATTACAGTAACAGTTGGCTCTTATATCTTTTATTGATGGCACTTTCAGAAGTCACCGGTTCTGCTTGAACACTTTAGACAATGTGACCAAATTGTCACTATAAGATGAATCTGTAGGAAAATATAATTCTACCAGTGCACAGATTTTATAGTTTTATGGAATTAAATAGACGTAAAGCAAAACAATAGCCTAGGTCAAGTAGTTTCTTATAGAATAGAAGAATATTATATTAAAATCATGTGTCTTTATAAAAACAACTAAACAAAAAAAACCTGTGATTTAAAATCAGACATTACATTAAATGCTATTAATAATACTGGGTAATTTGCTGCTAATGCTCTCTGAGTCTTGCTGCCAAAGAACCTGTCTGACCACGTATACTGACAGCTCCCCTGTGTTATAACGCAAGCAATATTTTTCCTACCCCAAACAAAGCGCTTAAAATTATATTTTCCCAAGCTGTATGGAAATACACTAATTTGTAACTTTCTAAAGCTAACACATTTATGCTTCAGAGATACATAATTTAGTAACAAACAGCAGACTGAATTTTGATCAGCTTTAAAAAAAACCAGGTACAATAGCCTTCAGACTTCAAATGAGCTGAAAAGTCTCCCTTGGTATTTTCTTCAGTCTGAGATTTAAGGGCTAACTTTTTTCTTGAAGATTCCTTTAAAAGGTAATGAACAATTTAAAAAAGCCTGTTTGCTAATGCTGCTACCTGGATGTCTTGTTATTGAAGATTTCTATGTCAGCCGGAGCACTAGCTTCTGTAATGGTTCCTTGCATAAGCAATACAAACTGTTCCAGTTGTGTCATGCTGCCTTTGTTAACATAATGGAGGAGCTGTATAAATTAGAAACATCCCTCAGTCAAGTGTTCTATAAAACCCTGTCAACTTCATAGTTAAGAAATCACTGCAGCATTTTTAAGTGTTGGAGGAATGAGGAAGGTACAATTCAAAATACTAGAAGTTTTTCTATTAATGGATTAGAAGCTAAACAAACAGGCAGCTGCAGAAATGGCAGCCTGATGCCTAGATTTGACTCAATATGTTTTAGATATCAAAAGTAACTAAATTATGAGGTACTTTAACATGTAAAAGCTCTGACATGGAGAACTCCGTGCTTTATTAGATGTATCATAAGAAAAGGGGATATTATGTATTACGTGATAAGCAAGGCATGTTTTGGAACTGCTCTTCAGACAATGAACTTCTACCTGAATGAGTCTGACTAAACTGGATGGCTGGTCGGGTCAAATCTTAATGTCAGAAGCTCTGAACCTGATTTCCACTGGTTGGCAAAGCAGGCATTTGCTAATAAAAATCCATTTTGTATCTAATACTGTCAGGAGTGCTGCAGCTGTTGCTGATGTCTCTGTATAACAACACGGAACCCGTGTTCTGCTCTAGTCAGGCTATTTAAAGCTTGACCTCCCTTTCCAACCTCACTAGATTCTGCTGTGGAATTCTCATCTGTCTTCTCTCCTGTGTTGGTCAGTTATTTATCCAAGTAATAATAGGTGTGTTTACATGCCTGATAACCTCAGGAGGACCAGGAATTTATTGTGTGAGTATGTAGGCACTGCTCCCTGTGCTGAAGGAAGCAGAGACATGACAGTCCATCATAAATGTTTAAATTATTGTCCTACTGTGTCTCAGTCATTTCAATAGCTATCTAGGTATTTCTCTTATAAAGAAATTTATTTCATTAAGAAGTTAATTTCTAAGTAGTTCCTCTAATTACTTTTTTTTCTTTAATTATTTAATTTTTACAACACTGTTGACTCATGCCTCAATGTTAAGCAGCTGTCTTGGTGCAAATTATCTCTCCGTCACTGTGACACTGTTTGAGAAGAAGCTGGAATCGTGGGTGATTATTTTTCAGCAGGTGACAGTTGCAAGGTTGTTCAAGGCATATGCAAAGAGAAGTGGTAGAAATTCAGGAAATATTTATTTTGGATGAAATATACATTCTTTTCCCAGCTTTAAACTGCTTGATGTAGTTGTTCTTCTCACAGATAATACCTTTAAGCTTAAGAGGATTCCAGGAACATGCTTAGAGTTTAATGGATGGTCAGGATTTGGCCTTAAGATCCCACACAAAACACAACTTTGAATGTCTGTACAGTATCTCTCAATGACTTTTGAACCTTTAGTAACTCACACGTCTTTCTTCTTTCTAATATCACTTAATGATGGCAAGAACAAAAGAAAGGGCAAATGTTTTGTAGACTGATTCCTTCAGAAAGAGTCTGTTTCTAACCAAGAAGCCTAAAGGTGAGCCTTAATTATCAGTCTAGACACAGCCATACTGCTGAAGTCAGATGACAACTTTCTAACTACCTTGTGGTCATTGAGGAAAGCATTTCATCTGTCTTTCTGTTAGAAGCAGCACTTTGCTTAGCTGACATCTATGACTGTTGCCACCTGACAGACCAACTATTGATAATGAAAGCAGAAACTGCAGCTGGCTTTGAAAGCAGTTTTGCAGTAGGAAAATGGTGTTTTGAGAATACTTTCTATCAGATAGGTTTTAAATCCTGCTTTTCAAAACCATGCAACAGAGCTGAAAACTTATAGATTATTAGAGGTGTTGAATTTTGTGTGCTGGACAGATTACCTTTTTTTAAGTTATGCTATCAGAAGTATTGGTTTTATAATCTTATGATAGAAAGGGGCAGGGAATGACCCCTTAGATTGTTTTTATTAGTGTCTGGCACTCTTTGCTTGATTCTGTGAAAGTCTGATTTATTGCCCATGAGTTTTTATGAAGCTGACACTAGCAAGATTACTGGTATCTTATTAATAGCTGAAAATAGTAGGGTTTTTTTAAATATATTTTTCTTAAGGTGTAAGTTCTTATGGTGTACGTTTGGCTTAATATTTTCCTCGTAGAAGTTACAAATCTAGATTATACAGCACATCCAGGGTTCAGCATTTGAAATCTTGGTAAGTAATTACTCAGGCAGTCTACTTTTTCATTCTTTCTAGTCATGTTGCATGAATAAGCCTGTATTTCTTAGTAATTCAGATGTTAATACAACAAATAAAAAATAGAATTGAAAGAAAACAATTTTCTTCTACAATTCCACTGACTAAGAGTGGTAGTCACCCAATCCATGTTCATATAACAAATGCTGAGTAACCATGGGATGGATTTGTTTTCATCTATTTTTCCTATAAACTGTTGCAGACAGGGAAAACCTGAAGTTTTTCTAATGCGTGTCTCCAGATTTGTGAGAACAAGCATCAGTAGAGCAAGGAACCTACTTAAAAAAAAAATGCAGATCTGCTTATAAAGTTCATCTCTCACAGTCTTTCTTTCGCAAGTTTAAATTAGGGTGAAGGTTCAGATATTACTGAGAGTTCAGAAGTTTCTACATCAACAAGGCTTCAGTTCAGATAATATTTCTTTTGTGCCTGCAGAGCGAGGCGATCCCATGCTGACATTGTTGCCCCTGTATGTTATTGTGATCTTTGTTGTGGAAAGTAAGGAGATCTAGATGAGGTATCTCTGGAGAGCTCTGTAGGAATTCCCTCTGCACACTGGCTTGTTGAAACTGTGGGGTGTGTTGCATGGGTGCTTTGTTTGGATGACAATGAGTCGTTGGCACAGTCCAACTGGATAAGTGTCGTGCCTGCTCTGCCTGTCATCCAGTACTTTCACAACGCTGAAGTCCACAATTTGAGCACTGAGGCAGCCTGACCTGGGGGCTGCCTGCACTTTTAAATTATGTTTGTTTCTAGCTCAAAACTGTAAAAAGAATGCATTTGGAATTTACTGCATGCATGAATCCCTCTTCTACACATTTCTAAACTTCTGTCATCTAATTTCTATACACTATAAAGGGAAAAAAACCCTGTCTGTTTTAAATTTGATAATGGAAATTTCAAATGCTTCCAACCTCCATCTTTTATCAGGAGGTAGATTGAAAATTCCAGGCAAATGATTCCTTTATAAGTAAAGTTGGAATATTACAAGTCTCCCTTTTACCATTAATGAAGTTACATTTGCAACACCTTTAGAGATAGTTTAATAAGCTAAATCTCTCTATTTCTAGCAGGATGTTATGGTACCTGCACACAGAAAGAAAGCTAATATCACTCAGACACCGAATGTGGAATATTGTGTGTCTTCTAGCAGTAAATACTAAAGCACGATGTGTTTTATGGTCAGATATGTGTGAACGTATCTGACCATAAATCAGTGCCTCAAGCTTCCCTCAAGGAAAGTTGAAAGAGTGCATCTCACAAGAGAGGAAAATGCATTTAAAATTACTGCGGCTATAAAACAAACTGACATAACCCAAAGCAACAAATATGGGGAGGAAAATCTTCTGGGACCATATCAGTGCTCTGAGAAGATTTCCACTTTTTGGTTTTATTTCCTATCAGGGATCCAGTGTGGTTTACAAATGGAATAAAATCTAGTCATTTTGCCTCCCTAATATTCAGACAGCTGCATCCCTTCTTTGGAGGCATTCTCTTACAGAAGCAGTGTAACACAAAGCTCAAGGAAATTATATTTAATCCCTTTCTTTGAAAATCTTCTCTTTGGTAGCTAGAGTTGTGTCCGATTCAGTTTGCTATATGTGCATACTCATTTGCAGGTATGTTACCAGCTTGGGGGGCATGAGATAGAGGAATCTTACTATAAATTCAAATGGGCTGGTGTGTTCTCATTAGTTTGAAGAACTCAGAGTTTTCCGCTAATTCCTACTAGAAATCTCTCCAGCACCATTTTATCATTTAAGGCTTCATCGTCAAAGGTTTGCCCTGCTGAGATTATATTATGATACAGCTTATTTCATTATAACTGCATCTAATTGATGGTACTCACTTAAGATTTTATCACTTGTACTGATTCTCAGTGGCATTTGGAGAGAGGACTATGCAATTTGGATGGAATTCAATTTTTGAATATGTTTCAAACCCATTTATCATTTACTGCTGTTATCAAGATGATGTGTACGTAACTGAAGAAGGCTAAATCATGACCAAAAGAGAAATGTTCTGAATTTATGCTGAAATAAAAAAAAGAAAATATTCTAATGTCACTTGATGCTAACTCATGGCCATACTTAATAGTTTAATGTGATTTTTTTTTAATCATCAATGAATTTTGGATCCCTGGTAGTTAACTTTCTGTCCTGAAGATACTGTTTCTTCATAGGACCAGTGCTGAGCTAACACATTCTAGTAGAGTTAAGAAGAAGAAAAAATATTTTGTTAAAAAGTTACCCTTGAAGCCAAGGATTTAGTGCTCATGGAAGCTTTACATGTATGTACATAGTGAGAATTTACAAACAATATTTCAAATAATTAAAATCTTGTCATGTTACAATGATGTGGTGATTATGTAAGAGTATGACAAAATTATATACTGTGTCTTGCCCTGATATTGACTTTTAAAACCCTTATCTGATGCACAGGCATTTAAAACTTTAATAAATTATTGTCACCGAAGAGTACATACTCAAACATACAAAGAAGGAACATCACTGAGTAAAGTAGCAGAATTATAGCCCGTAGCTGAATTATAGGAGGTTTCTGTTGTGTTGGTTGGTGTATTGAAAATCATTCTGCTTATTCTGACTACTTCTGATCGACAGTTGTCAAACCTAAAATCTGAAGTTAGAATTTCTATGTTATTTTCTAAACTGCGCCGTTCCCTCCTACCAGGCATCTTATCTTTGTGACTGTAACTTAAAGTATCTCTCACATTTCTTTTTCCTGATTTGAGTAGATTGCAAAGTCGGTTTAATTAATTCAGAACACCGGTTAATTCTAATATTTTTAGATTTTTTTATCTTTCCTCCCTATTTTAAACATGCTTTTTGAAGCAGAGTCCATTAGTGAGAAAAAAACCCCCCACCCTAGTTCAGGTCTGTGGTCACGTGTAATGTCTACTGACAGTAAAATAGTCTTCTATTACATAGTACGACTTGGTTTAGTGTCTGTAATGCACATAATTGCATTTTCTGAAAACACGGGTAGGAAACAAGCCTACACTCTCCTAGTTTCATTCCTTCCTTTGTCAGCCTTCATGAGCTCAAAAGGTCTGTGTCGTGTTGTGTGTTCAGGAGAAGTCATGGAAAGATTAAAAAGAAACTAAGCCAGCATCCAAACCTGAAGATTTACATTACTCCTCCCTCTGCACTTTTCCACTTTGGACCACTGCAATCTGACCCTTAAGAAATTTCCACACTGCAGCAGGCCACAAGGTTTCTGGTATCCTGACAACTTTAGAGTTGATGAGAGAATCTGCCATCCAGCATCTCCTGAAATTATCAGTGGGCTGTGTCCACCTCAGCTTGGTGAAGGCATTAGAACACAACAATGTGTTTTCATTTCCCTGGCAGGCTAGATTATATAAAATTCAGTTAATCTTTATTTGTTAAAATTCTGACCGAAGTGGAGAGGCACTCATTGATTTTTCTATTCAGCCATTACTGTTGTTACTAACTTGTTGCTGTCTTAATTGTCCTTTTACAGAATTGGTCATGACTTCAGACAGTACTGAGTCTTCAGGAAATACCTTGTTGCTACACTTAATTGCAGGTTGTTAGGAGCGTAATGGCTTTGGATTGTGAGTCGAGTTATCCAGCTATGAATGGATATAAAATATGCAGTGAAATAGCAAGCACTGCCTGCTGCTGTCAAAATTGGCCTTAGACTGTTTCTTTTTCCAAAATTTAATGAATCACTTTAGCACTTAGAAAAGTGAGTGAGTGACTCTGACCTGCATCAGACAGAGTATAAGCACATTACACAAACTTGCTTTACTTAAAATCTACAAAACCAGTACAGTCCTTTAAGAGCTGCATTACGCTTTCAGGTCATCAAATAAATGCTAGAATACAATATACATTTCTGTGTAGGCTTTTAAAGATCTTGAGAAATAGAAAGCAGCAGTCTTCTGATTAATTTTCATAGACTAGTCTGAAACTGGGGTTTTTTGTGCAGTACATAAATTCTTGCTGCTTAAGCCTGACCCCATGAGATTTGGCTGTCCTTCTGAATACCCATTTTCCCAACAAAGGTGTTTCTAAGATTGAGTTTGCTCTTATGAACATTGACTGGGAAAATATTTTGTTGCTTCCGCTGCAGCTTTACTCAGTCAGCATGGTTGGCTCAAAGGAGGGAACTGCCAGAAAGAAAAAAGTCCTTGGCAAAAGGAATGAAACTTGTGACTGAGATAGTATGGGATGAAAAAGACTTGCACTGAGCAGGCAGCAAAGATGAGAAGGATCATAGAATTGATTGAGGCTTCAAGAGTCAATAACTTGGGAGTTAACAGGAAAAGAAGGTCTAGTTGTGAAAGACACCAGGAGGAAATGAGGTTTAAATGCACCTCAAGTGTGGAAAAGTTTTAAAGATTTAACCTTTGTGATCATGCTCCCTTAATCTAGGGAAATATCGTATCAGATTTGTATTCAAGATTTCGCACTGACCGTAAGCTTTTGTGTTCAGTTGGAGTTATATCCCTATCGGTGAGCTGTGAAGCAGGAAAGAAATAATTTTCAAAGGCAGTTCAAGGCCTAAGAAAAGCTAACATCTTCAGGTCAAGAAATGCTTAACCTGAGCTTGATCAGTGTAGGAGTGGAATGAAAAATATTTATCTATTCCTTTGAAGGCTTCTTTCTTTTTTTTTTTTGAATATTAATTACTGAAATGTGTGAGTTCTCATAAAGACCTATTTGTTTCACTTTCATTAAGAAAGTTATTTTAGGTCTAAAATAGAATTTGTGATCAAATTTGATGATTTCTTGATGCAGCTCCACTACTGGGAGATTCCAATATGAAGATATATGTTTATGTGACTGTTTTGTTGGTTTTTTTAAAAGAAAGATCTTTATTAATCTCTCATAATATGAAAAATCAGTCTCTTCCTTAGTACTGTTCCTAGAAGACAGGTTTACTTTGTTTTTCCCCTTAATGCAAGGAGTTAAATACAGCAAAAAGTATAATTAACAATGTTACCATAATTGGAACAATAGTTTTTTATCTACAGTTGTAACTGTCAAGCAGTTGGTCCTAATAATGGTAAAGGTATAACCTTTAAGCACCTGTATGTATCCTTATGCTTAGCACAAGCTTTTAAATCAGACCCCGAATACATTTGAGTCACTGTCGTAAACAGTTTCCACAACTTAGTGTACAAAGCCTATGAGCTACTGAATACTGCGATAAATTTACAAGCTTGAATAATGAAGAATTTTTTCGTTATACCTTAGAGTTTATGTTGATTTAAAACTACAATGTTAATTTAATATGGTCACATAAAATATTGCAAAGAACCAAAACTTTCCTAGCGTAAGGCTACTGCATGTTGTGTGAAACACAGTGTCAGACTGGTATTGAGATGATTTCTATTGAAATTTTCCTTTAAAAGTTATTGTAATTTTAGATTTTCGAAGAATCTAGCAGCTTGAAATATTTTGTTTCTTCTATGTGTTTTTCCTTGGAATGATGAAGTTAATAATGAGTCAGAAGAAATACTGAAATAACAATAAATACAAGAAACTGTGAATTACAGGATCCCATCACCAGTATTTTTTAGCAATATTTTAAATAATAGAGTAAATGACAAGATGTTTGTTTAGTTACCAGAACATTGCAAGGCTAGTGGAGCCCTGTAATTTATTGCTTGTACTCTTCCTCATTTGTTCTTAAGTAGGATTCAGTCTGTTCTTGTTAAATTTTTTTTGATGAGGGAGGTTTTTTTTCCCTCCTGAAGAGTCATGGTAGCGTTCATTTCCCTTAAGACAAGAGCAGAGGAGGCTAATAATTTAAGACTCTAATATGTCCCTTCCCATCACATTTAAACGTCTGGCTTGATGTCATACATTGGCACATAGAAGTGATAGACGTTTGAAAAACTTTCAGAAACGGTGGACTTAGGGCATCCAAACAAGCTTGTGGCAGAATTAGATTTGCCTCTAAGATTAACAGTTCTTGTCCTGATTTTTGGTCTAGTTGTTAAAGTGAATGTACAAACGACTCGGAAATCCCGAAATGACTTTCTAGTTTAGATAATATATAGAGCTGTTTGACTTGCTCCCCGTTTGTGAAAGGAGTGAACACAGACCTCCTCCACAGAAGAGGTAAAGTGGACCTAGATGTACTCTGCTCTCTACACTTGTGATGCACAGTGCAGACCATTTTGGTCATCTCTTTCATCACTGTAGTTTAAGGAGACCCCAGCATTGGTGGTTTGGCTTCTGTATTTGCCCCAGGGGGATCACTCTGACCTGTTTGTTTTTTCATTATCCCTAGTTTTGATCAGGAACACCAAATGGTGAGATGCCGATACAGCAAAGCAAGTGAAAAAGCATCTTCTCCATTTATGTGCTGTAAGAGCTTTCCAGCTGGTTTGCAGGACTCCTTCTGCCTAGAGGGTAGAAATAAGACAGAACATCCAAGCTCCAAATTGTGTGAACTGTTGCCTCATCTCAGCAAGGAGTAAACTGTTTCTAAAGCACTTCCTAATTCTACTTCAGTAGGGAATTTTCAAACAAATCTGCACTAGAGGCTCAGTAATACTGTGGTTTAGATTTAGTACCATTGAAGTGGGTTAGGAAGGAAAGTGGAAAGAGTGTGAGTGGAGTTGGGGAGAGCGCAGTTATAATCCCCTATCTAAGCAAGTAAAATTGCACAAATAGAAGCTTTTAAGGTGTTAGCCTAAACTTAGGTTCAGCCCAGGGCCATTCAGGAACATGAGCTATATGAGCATATTGTCTCTGTTACTTCAGGAGAGGTGATTTACAGGAAGGACACAGGTGAAACACAAAACGAATGGGTAAGACACTAAGAACGTGTCAGAACACTGGTACTGTGGCCCTGAGGAAAGAAGTCTGGGGACTTAAAACTAAGGTAAACAACAAATCTGTCCTCTGACTGAATTATCCCTATCTGATTACAGGACTTTGCATGTTCTTTTAAAAGAAGCTGGCTTGTCTCAAGGCATTGTTATTCTTAGGGAATTTTATCCATGTTAACAACTTTAGAATCTTGAATTTCAGCTGCTTGAGATGAAGCAGTATCTACAAGGGCAAAGCCAATTATCTTTGCCAGACCTGCCAATTCCCTAGATTCCGCCCAGACACCCTAAGAGCAGCTCTTCCTACCATCTCCAGCACACTGACCAATTAATCAGTTTGTCCAGTGATCTGTTACGTCATTGATTCCTTCAAAACCACTGTCCATCACCACAGCTCTATTTTGGATTGCCCATAAACACTTCTCTCTCTTTCTTATCATCATCTGAAATTGGGGGCAAATAACTGAGTGAACCAAAACCCCAACAGCAATAAATTCAAGTTAGAAGTATTTCATGTTTTTCAAAGGGTTCATTTTGTATCAGGATACCTTTTGAGATAAAGTGTGATCTGTGCATGTCACCAAGTTTATGCTGGATTAAATATTCTCCTCTGTGATTTGAATTATTTCCATGCTATTTTCACTGTCTAAATGTTTTTCTCTGGTGTACTAATGCCTTCAGAAATATGTTGAGAATCCTTCTCTGAATTACTATTGAATTATTGTTCACTCATCCCACTGTCTGGTCCCTTATGAATAACAAGGTTTCTGGTGTTGGTTTCAAAGGAGTGAGTATTCTAAGAAGCACTAAAAAATATATTCTTTGTTTAAATTTAAGCTTATGATCTACTTTAAAGTTTGAAGAGCAATTTCCTTTTACGATACTAATTTCAGGTTGTCACTGCTTGCTTCTTGTTCATATCTAATTTATTAGATCATTTTATGCAGAATTTTTCTTTCAATCTAAGTCAGTACCTGTAATTAAAGCTGTCTATAAAAGTAATATAAGAGTGATTTATTGCACAAAAAAATTATAGTTTTTTAAAAAACTCACATGTGTGTGGTGAAGATTTCTGAGCTTCATGACATGTTCAGATGAATTATGTATGGACTTATGTACAGAGATATGTCTAAAAAAAAAAGGTGCTGTTTTTGATGGTTAATTGATTAATTTAAACAAGTAATGCTTTATAAAGAGCTATTGATAGTATACTGAGGTGCAGAATCACAGAGCAGAACAACCAGGTTGGAAGGGACCCATCGGATCTTCTAGTCCAACTATTCCTATCTAACACTAAACCAAGTCCCTCAATACCTCATCCACCCGTGCCTTAAAAGTTCACAAAGAGTTCACAGCTTTCAATGATATCGGGTTAGAAAAGTCAAATTCACTTTTGGCAGCATATTTTTTTATAAAATATCTCTAAATCTCTTTGTTCAGAAATTACCTTTTTACCAAATTTTTTTCAGTAGAAGTTGAGTTTAATTTTATTTACACTACTAATAATTTTGCAATTCCAATTGTAACAAGCACATATAAGGTAATATAAAATGAGGAAGCTTAGGATTCATTTATCAAGTACATTCCACTGGACGAGGACTTGTTTGAAGCATATGTCAAAAATCCCTTAATTTTTATAGAATGATGATTTGTTTCTTAATTATATCGAAGGATGGGGAAGATCTTCCATCAGTCTCAAAAAGTGTATGTATGTTAGGGTGTAGTATTTCAGAAATCACACTGCCTTTCCTAGGTGCCTTTCGCCGGAAGGAAAGTAATCTGAAGAAAAATACCAGTACTAGAAAAGGGAAGGTGAAAGTTGATGAAAGCCTAATTTTAAAAAGCAAGAATTTGTAGCAAGTGCAGGAAGAGAAGTAACTAGGTAAAATTAGATATCATGAAGTGAGAAAGAATTTACAATAAGCATAAGACATTTGGAGAGTTTTGTTCTATGGTTGAACTGAAGAGAGTAAATTTTTAGCAATGTAAGAAATGGCACAGGGGAAGGGAATATATTCTGCAAAAGCTGAAGTCTACTGTTCTTCAAGGTTTATTTTTATAAATAATTTTAATTTTTCTCTGCCCTTAAACAATTACAATTTATTCAAACCATTGTTCTGTGTAAATTATACATACATTTTCTTTCTCTAGGTTTTTAAGATATTAACTTATTAGGTGACCCATTTTCTTACTGTTGACTTTCTAGCTCAACAAAGTAAAATGAACAAACTTAGAAAATGGACAAAAAAGTTATTAGCTAACAACAAAATCTATTAATTTTTTGAATTATAGTTCTTGAATACCTGTATTCAATATTTGCTTAGTTCTTGTTATAGAATCCATTTACTTGTACAGGGGATGTGGAAGTATGTTTTCATGTGAGACTTATGAGAAAGGTGAGTTTGATTTTTGTAGTAGTTGACTGAACAGAATAAATAGGGCAACAGCTTCCAAAGGATGTAAAGCTTGTTTTGTATTTATATTTTAGCAATAGGTTCATGGAAAAAGGCCAATATTTTTCCTTCTTTGTATGCAAGTTAAGGTGTATTGTTGTTTATAATAGAGAATCCTCCAGCTCTTGCATTGCTGTGTTACAATTTTAACTGTAAATACAAGATAGTATCTTATTTATAAATTCTAGTCTCAAAAGCTAATTTAATTGGTGTATTCCAACTACTATTGCTTATTTCACACTTCAATAGGTAAAGATGCATTAATAATCGAAGTTTCAAACTGTAATTAACTTTAGCTTTAGGCTCCTAACAATGAAATGATTACATTTCTATGTGTCTTGATACACAAAGTTAATCTGACCTGTGAACGAATAACGAAAGGAACGCGCGTTTACTCTCTAATGCAAATCACTACACGTAATTATGTGTTCGCTGCAACTCTTGAGAAGGGGAAGAAGAAAAAGGTACTAGTGGCAGTAAAATCTATATCAATGTCCCTCATTCGTCTCCTTTAGCTCTGTAGGTGATTACAATGAGCTGTGGATGATGTGTTTCATCTCATTTGTTTCTACACAGTTACTTCATGTGCTCTTCAGTTACAGAACTATGCTCACTTTCTTCATTTACGTGGGTTTGGGTAGATAGATAGAAGGTGACAGAGTGGTTGTCTAAGGAAGAAAGATGTCATTTTTCCATCGTGCCATGCAAGTTTGCTACACAAAACCTTACCATACCCCTCCAGTGAAAGGGTCTTTCAGAATCTGTTTTATTACATATCCCTTGAAGCTACAAAGTAGTCTACCAATTACTTTTATGATTCTGAAGTAGTTAGTCATCTCTCTCTCTTTCAATACAGGCCAGGGAACATGCAGTTATAAATCACTAGCAAGTATGATCTGAAAACGTGACAATGAGGCAAAAAAGCTGTTTTTCAGTAGCTGGATCAGCAATTCTGTTTCTTTACTGTGGTCTAATGTTGATTAAACCAACCTAAACATTAGTAAGAGCTTTAATTTCCTGTTATGGTCATTACAAGTAATAAGTAAGCTAAAAGCAAAATATTATTCTAATGCACTCTGCTATGCTAAGTGTCTGTAATAAAATTACAGTGGTGCTGTTTATAAGCAGGGCAGAAGTTTTCAGCAATAAACCAGAAGGAGATGAAGCTGCTCCAATGCTGTGGAGCAGGCTGGTTGCTGGCAGTGGGTCAGCAGCGCCAGGGCAGCTGGAAGCGTGTAGTGAATTGCCAGCATTGCCGCCTTTCCTGTGCTGCCGAGGGCGCTCTTGCAATTTTGTATTTAAGAGTGAAGAGTGTGCAGAGCAGATGAATGCATTTTTCAGTGTGAAATACGTGTAAAATAATATAGCAAGCAACTATAGCTGAAAATTGTTCAGACTAATTCTTACTTGTGAAAGAGTTATTGATCTGCTTTATAATAAAAAACTGGAAATCAGATTACCCTCTTTCAGCAGGAAGTGGGTAAAACGTAGTTTGAGGAGTTCCAGATTCAGTTGAAAGGGCATATATGTGTAGGAGGGCAGTTAATATTTATTCTTTCATGAGCAGTCTTTGTTCTTCTCAGTTCCTGCCTGTTTTCATCTATATACCCACTGACACCTTTTGTTCTCCCTTTAACTCCTCACCCAATCTTTATACTCCCACAGACTTTCTCCCTTAATGTATTTTCTGTAGGGAGCGGTGGACACAAATGCTTTCATTTAGAAATTCCATCTGGGACCTTCTCAGTTCATGACAGGAAGAAAAGGGATAAATAAAGGGGAAGTCAGCCAGGATAATAAGCTGGAAAATTAGCATATCTCCTGTGCCTCTAAATTCTCTTCAAAAATCAAGTGGTACCTGCCTAGAGGTATTAAAATGCAGTTCACAAAATGCTGAAGAGATATTCAAAATAAGGTGATGCTAATATTTTGGATTTGGCTCCTTTTTAGTGAAACAATGCTGGGACAGACCCGTTGGAGTCACAGATACGTTAGACATATGCTTTTTATCCAGACTTTCCAAAGCAAGTTATTACTGGCTGTAATGCAGAAGTCTTTTAAAGATGATTTTGGATCTCCATAGTCATACAGAGAAAAGGTTGTGAAAACAATGTGATCCGAGTGTGATGAATGAAATGATGTCTGCAGAAACTTCTAGCAGCCCTGTCTGCTGGCCCACATGGGTGCTTGGGGAGCTGCATTCCACTGTGGGCTTTGCCTTGTTTTCCTCAGGTTCTCTTTCTCTGTAGCCCATTCTCAGTATTTGGCCCATTTTCTTAAATCTACATTATATATGGATTCAGTACATAAAACCAGTTACTGCCAGATACCAAGGTGGGAAAATTTCTGTACCGAACTGGACAAATGGCAAAAGGAAGGAAATCCTCTCATAAGTATATGAGAGAGAATGATGGAGAGGAGTGAACAGGTCTGTGGACAGATCATGAGCGACAGGACTCTTCCAAGGGTGCTGAATTCCCTAGTATCTTGTGTCTTGTTTGCAGTAACCAAGCTTCTTGGTGAAACCCCTGACCTCCACAGCAGCACGGGTCTCTCTCAGCTATGTGATATAGCCCTGGCCTGAGAGCTGCAGCTGAATTTCTTGAGAGCCTTAGGAAATTCAAGACTAAGCCCTCCTGAACTGTTGTATGAACAGATCAATACCTTGACATTTGTTTAACTGGTGGGAATCTAGATAGATGGTATTTTGTAACATGCATCACTTTATCTCTCATTATTTACTTTTTCAGCTAAAACTCCATTTCATCCTGTTTTGCAGGTTTTCAATTACATCTAATTCAAAACTGTGGTACTTTAAATGGGATAAATTAACTGATGTTAGTATTAAAAAGAACCCTCTTTCTTCCTTCTGTGTGCAGGGCTAGAGGAGTACTGATTCTCTGATGGGTTGCGATGAGATGCAAATATGTTCTTCTATTACAGCCTAAGCACAGTGAGAGTAACGCTGGGGAAATGCACCCGCAGCACTGAAATGGATGCCACTGACAATATATTATGTCGATCTGTAATTTCACTTTCTCCTCTTTTTTCTGTGCTTCAAAAGATAAGGAAAAAATGAATTAATAAAAATATTACCATATTATGCCCTACAGATTCTCGGTTGAATTCCATGCACGCCCAAGAAAGAGGCTGCTCTTTGCACTCTGCAAATATAAATCCGGTATCAATTTATCACTCTTTTTTTTATTTTTATGTTAAACGGATTTTTCTTTTTTCTCACAGACCTTGTGGACTAAACACTTATTTTTTCCAAAGAAAGGTGAAAAGCAGAAAATAATGTATATACAAAAGGAGAGTTAAATCAGGTTTGTTGTTTCTGATATACTAGGGTAGCTTTTGGTCCTCATGTAAGTATCGAGGAACACTCTTATGCCTCTTTATATTATAGGGTGTGTGTATATATGTGAATTTTAGTGTATGATATTTAAGAATGTTCCAAGTGGTGTTGTTCTTTTGGTAGCTTGTGATATTTACTACTTAAAAATTAAAGAGATTTCTTCATGAGTAGGAATTAAGGGAACCATGTAACGTGTTTTCACTATGAGGTTAGTCACATCTACCCAAGTTTTCTAAAAGTCTTCTGCTTTTGGAAGATCAACTGCGTAGGAAAGGCTGGACATTTTCCAAAGACTCTCGTGGTTTGCAAGTTGTTGATTTCTGCCTATTGTTGGAAAATGGCCTATTTTGTCACCCAGACAGTGTTATGTTTCATTAAAAAAACGGTGTGAGACTGGGATGGACTAAAAGTAAACGTTTCTATCCATGTATTTCAGGAAAAATAATGGTAATTATTATTGTCATTCTGATTTTACTTATTTGCATTTCAATGAGCAAGAGAGGCTTTTTACAAATTGAATCTAGTTTTGTCAGTGTGACCTGAGCCACTTTTGATCAAAAATAGATAAATACAATTAGTATGTCTCTCCTTAATCTACTGACCTGGTCGTTGACTTTGATAATGTAAGGCCCTTTTATAGAACTGGAGGAACTGCTTTTGGTGGAAATTAAATTGATAGTGTAAAATATTAAAATTTAATGGAAAAGAAAATAAGTGCATTTCAAAATGATGTTACTATCCTCAAATTTACTGATATTTAAAAGGAAAAAACTTGTGAAAACTAAGCCAAATATGATTTCCATCAGTTTCTACTGGTTTTATTAACCCCCCAAAGAAATTGACTAAAAAACTCCTTGTTATTCACTGCAGATGTCATATATTTTATTTCTTCATATTATTATAGTTCCAGATCTCAGTCCAGATCTGACAAGTGACAGCTATTCCATGCCTCATTTGTACATGGAGATCTTTTTTCTAAGCATGCCATTGTCTTAAAATACAAATATGGAAATCAATATACAGATGCTTTTAACAAAGAGAACAATGTAAAGTATCTGCTGTATTAGCTTCCATCAAATCATCTGTCACTTTACTGACAGCCCAGCTTTTAACAATGACGATATAATCTAAACTGTTCAGTCTACAGTTCTGGTAGATTTATAATGTTTTAATTGTGATCTACTTTGTTACATTTTGAGTGAGTCAGACCAGATGGTATGAGGAATATGTTAATTAAATTAGGGGATATTATTAAGATACATGAACCCTTTCCATCTTCAGAAAAGTTGAAAGTTCCTTTTTATTCTTGCATTTGTGTTTAATCATTACAAATGTCACAAATAATTGCATTTTAATTACAACAATAAAGCAAACACTCTATTCATTTGAACAGAATTTTGCATGAGGAGGTGCTTTTTATTCATTTTGTTATTATTATGTATTGTTATTTTATGATTTTTCATTATTTTATGTTACTATTTT
This sequence comes from Coccyzus lansbergi, assembly GCA_033558105.1. Classification (NCBI taxonomy): domain Eukaryota; kingdom Metazoa; phylum Chordata; class Aves; order Cuculiformes; family Coccyzidae; genus Coccyzus; species Coccyzus lansbergi. The sequence continues at coordinate 1,417,059 of JAUMJK010000760.1, read as the reverse complement.
TCTTTGATAGGAGACTTTTCACTTGTTTTGTCTAATGAAGATATTTACAAAATGGACTTCAAATGTCAGATTAGCTATTCTATATAGTCCCATGAAATGCTAATAGTAGCTTCCTAGTCAAATACTTATAGCAGTGAATATTTTGGTAGTGAGAATCTTTTATTTTTAATTTCTTACGTGATGAAGGCTCATTATAACAACCTGTTGTTTCTGTGGCTCTAAAATCATCACAGTTGTTAGTATTAATTAGCACTGCCTATCTGTCCTTTACACTGAGAGGAGGTGGTAGCACAGACAGATTCTAGAAAATTACGTAGCTGAATTGCTTCAGAATTTCCCTAATGTTGACATTGTCGGCTCTAAAATCCTTTTAAGAGCTCCGTAGATGTGTGTGTATAAACAATGTGCATAATTTGATGCATAGCAACAGTCTCATCACAGTCATCAGGGTGGTTTACACCCTTGGAATATCCACGTTCTGCTCTTTTTAGATCCTTTTGAAAGAACGGGGCTCCGTGAGGCTCCTGAAGTATCTGTGTGTCTCTAAGATGATTGCTGGTTTTCCAGTACTGCAATTGCTGCACATTTTGCAGTTGCTTCTTTCCCGGTGATATTGTTGTGGTGAGATTTCATACTGCTCCTTTGACACAGTAGCAGGAAGCAAGGAGATAAACAAGAGAATAAGGGAAAAAGTTCCTTAGTGAGCATAAGAGAGGAAGTTAATTTTAATATTTTCCCCTCTTTCTTACAGTACCTTCTCTCTTTCACTGTGATGAGAAAGTGGGTTTTTTCTGTGCCCTTTCAGCATTGTTAGCAGGGACATCTCTGGGCCTGTGTTGCTGACTGTGCGTACTGGCACAAAAATGTATTTATAAATCGCATAATTCTGAACCAAGTTACAAAATGGAAGGTCAAGAAGCTAAAAATGGAATTGCAAAAGAGGGAATGATGTGTTTAATGTGATTGTTTACATTTGGCTTGCGTTTATTAGACTAACTAAATTAGCCTGTGTTTGGAGGATATATGTATATATTTAGTCTTTTCTCAGAGTCTTATAGCTATTTTGAGACCGGTAACCCCTAATATAACATTATGTCAACATTTCTGTTCTTAATGACTGAAAACTAATCCCCTGGATTTGACATTTGTCCATGTTGAATATCCAGCCCCCCAGATGCCATATTTTTATATTGGTATATAAAGTATGTGTTTATTGCTTTACCTAATAAAAAGTAACACAATATACAGTCCAGAATAATACATTGCTGAGATGAAAAATATTAGATAAACATCATAAATCTGTCCTCTTAAAAAAAAAAAAAAAAGAAGAGAGACTAGAAAACGACACAAAAGATACTCATTTTCATTATGGCTTTTAGACTATAATCATCTCAGCCTATTCTAAAGCCACACTGTGGAAGATGAGCAGTTGAAATCCAATTTGAATTCATAATACCAGATTTAATTTACACTACCACCTGTCAATAGGAAATAGACTGAGATATCCATAGGGAATGTTCATTTATAATTAACCTTCTTTTTTATAAAAAAAAAAAACAAACCCTACCTAAGTCTCGGTCATTGCATTGGCTTGTTTGTGATATTTACTATTTTTGTAACAGTCTCACTGAAATAGTAACTGGATTTTTATCTAGTATTTCCTATGAAATGTAACAGAAGTTTCTTGTAAGCTTTGCTGTTGGTTACAGTCCATCCCTCTTTCATTTTTGTCTATGCCCACGTTAACAGCTAAACCACAGGAAAAGTGGAATAGCTTCATCAAGTACTTGAAAAGTCTAAGTAATATCATGCATATCAAGGTCAGAATATTTAGTAAGGTAACTGGTACAGCTCTGTGTTCTGAAAGAGATTGTCACAAACAGATGAAATGATGCTGAAAGTGGGCCTTGGCACAGATTTAACCTAGTTATTATTCTCATTAGACTGAAATTTTGTGTTCATCTTTAGAAGACAGCCAATGATGATAGCTGACATCTACTTTGAATTTGTATTATCATGCTTAACATGTTCAACTAGCATTTTCTAATAGCTAAAAGTGCAAATACATGCCTTGCAAGATGTTCATATAAACACTGTTCACATCTTTCCATCCACAAACACTGTGGATAATGCAGATGTCTGGTACTTAAAATACAGGAGATAAAATAACATTCCTTTGAATACAAACATTTGAGATCGAGGGGGAAAATACACACACAAAATAAAACCCTTCAATGATTTTTTTCCCCCTTTCATCTTTATATGTCTTAATTCCATAAGCAATAAAATTTAGTTCAGTTTTGGCACATCTAAGAGGACAAAGGTCCCAAGACTTTCAAAACCTTTCTTTTCACCTTGGCTAAAAATACAGCAGTAACATCTCTGTGTGTTTATTAAATGTTTAGGCATTAGACTGTCGTGTTTTATCAGCAGCTATGAGAATTTTTCCATGAAATCTGAGTTGTTATGTGTACAGATGCATAGTATCAGTTCTGTTAGAAACATTTAGCTTATTTCCTACCATTGATATCTCTTAGTAATCTGATAAACCTAAAAAACCAGTAAAATGCATCTCACTTTCAATACATGATGGGATTAACTAATACATCTCTTAATGTAGAACTTCCCTCTTAGCTTGACACAGGAAGAGCCTGTTATCTCTACTCACCATTTCATGACTTATGTTTACGTATGATTTTTAGTTGGTGAAAGAAAGAGCGAAAAACTTGCTGATCAGTAGGTGTGTTTTCCTTTTGATGTTCATTATTATCGAAGAGAGAAAGGCTGCCCATCTTGTGTAGGGTTAGGTCAACAAATCTGCTATGGCCAAGAAGTTGATTTTCCTCAGGAACTGTATTTACCCTGAAATATCACATTTATTATTATTAAATAAGAGGTATTTCTCTCCTTAATATCACCATTATCAAAGATATAGCTTACAGCAGTAAGGACAGAGATCTCTGTGAGTATGTAATGGACCTAATGCATCAAAAGTAATGGTGTGAGTGATCTCATACAATTATTTCCAAGGGTTGTTGAGTCCACATGCTATCAGTGTTAGTGTATAGATGCCACAAGAAACCTGAGACTATAATTTCCACATCCAATTCAAATAATGGATATGGAAATAGAAGTAATTTCAGATGGTAGATAGATATCCCTAGCCAATATAAAACATATATAGCTCAATTTCCTCTTCAGCGCTATAATAGAAGGTAAACAGCCATTCAGATACAGTAAAGTACTCGCATGGCTCTGGATGTGTGCAGTGTCATATCTTTGAAAGAGTTAGTGATTGTGCAATGTGAAAGGAGTCTTCTAAAGTTTCAAGAAAAATTTCTAGTTTTTTATATCTGGTTATGATCTTTAATTTCACTGTATACCTGTGGAGCGGGCTACTGTATAACAAAATATTTTATTTTGAGCTTTCACATTCAGTGATATCCTAATGCAGTTTTCAATAGATGCAAAACAGAAGCAATGTAAAGGGAGTGTCTGATCTGTACTACCAAAACGATCTTTTTTTTTATTGAAGTAAGCAAGTTTCCATGTGTATTTTTTACTTGACCAAAGAACGTAAAGTTTTATTTCATAAGGATACAAAATATTGCCTCTAGTTTACATGTTACTGTTGAGTGCAGTTCTGTAGCCCTTCAGCATTATGTTCTTTGGGGGGTTTCTTAGGGGGGTGTGTGTGTGTGTATGTAGGGGAATGTTAAAGGCTGGGCGTTTTATTTGTGCTGGGATATGGAGGTAATGATGAAGTCCCACAACTATGAATAAATATTTAATGAGTTAGTACAGGGAACAGGAGAGGTTTAACTTCTATATACACCGTAAGTCTAAAAGCGTTGAGGTCTCCTGCCTATATTTGCCTTTCTGCCACTGTTAGTCTCTCTTGGCCAAACATTTTAGGCTGTAAAATGGCTCAGGGCAGGCATAGCACAAGGACATACAATTTTTGATTTGTCAGCATGTACACAATGAATATATTTTATGACAGCAGTGCAAGTGTTTAAAGACTTCAATATTTGTTTCAAATGAATATATATAGTGAACACGTTCTTAGCTCAGCTCTGTGGTTTTAAATTATTAAATATTTTTTTACAAAACTAAGCGGTGTCATTGTAAAGTGGCTAGTGAATTCTTAGATGTGAATAGTAATGTAATATGTGATGATAGTGTCCTTTGGAAAACATAGTCACTTGTAATGATAACGTTTCTTACTTTTATAATAATTGATACAAATTGTGTTTGTAAAATTAGAACAATTTTTTCAATCTTTCTGTATTCACATGCATTTGATATAGATGGTTACCGATTTATGTTACTGGTAACTTAAACATACAATTTGAAGGACGATGCTTTGATTAAAAAACCAAAAATTTCACTTTTGTTTGGTCACTGCTATCTTCAGCTCAGTTAAGAAATAGAGTAGAGTGTGTAGTATGAACATAAATGACTAAAGAACCGAAAGTGAAGATTGTCATTCCATCTGAAATTCTGAAACTTGTTGCTTTCTTGTTGACTGACTACCAGTTGAATTTTCATAAAGATGAGAAAATAGTGATCAAACTCTTTAATGAATGTTTATTTCTTTGAAAAGCAGGAATCAAACCTGAAAATTTTAATACAAATCTGTTATTTTTGATAAGTCCCGAAGTTCAGGATGCAATATTTATCTAAAATGAATGAGAGAAAAAAGAGACAAAGAAAGCAGAGCCACATATTTTTGACACTTGTCTTGGGATTTAATGACCATGCTCTTTCTCTGTAGTCACCAACTTTGTCTCTTCCTTGCTGAGAAATATTTGATTACTTCTTGAAATTGGATCTCATTCTTAAAGAATATCTCAAAATTCCTGAAGATCATACTGCATAGTACATTCTCTCCCTCTTCAGCATCTGTGTGTTTTTGGGGGTTTTGGGTTTTTTTTCTAATTGTTTCCAAAAGAAGAATTGGAAATATTGAAATACTGACAGATTCCTTGAGGGGATATGTATCAAATTTTCTAGCCCAAAGGAAGAGATGAATTAACCATTAAGAAATTTAGCTCAGGGAAGATAGAACATTCTTGATTTTTTTTCATGCTGGATACTTTTTAAAACAAGATTGTCAATGTATTGTTTGTCCTAAAAGTCTGTTTGAAAAAGGTACTGTAATCATATTTCAGGAATTTCTGGAAATCAGACATTATTAAGCCCTAATGTCTTGGAGTTCAGGTTAGTTAAAATGAAAGTTTAAGATATTTTTTTAAACTGTGTCTCTTGAACTTGTGGACTGGCACCTAAGTCTGTGTTCTGAATGTTTACAATTTGCATTGGGAATGAGCACATTAGAAAGACATATTTTATCAGCCTGATGTGATGCTGAGAAATTTTGTTCTTCTTTATGTAATTTGCACAATTTTGAAGAGTTATTAGGCATAAATCCCCTACATTTTTAAAATATAGTTTGGAAGTTCACACGTGTGGCTTTATTTACATCAAGTCTTTGAAATTTAGAGCCTTGCTTAAGTTATTAAGTCAAGAAATAAAACAGCTTTTGTCTCATATATCTCCCTGGACCAATGCAATAGGGAAATGTAAATTTCCATCTGATTTTCATACCTATATATTTTGGATCAAGGAAAAGCATAGACAGCATGACAGCTTCATTATAAACAGCACAAATTAATGATAAGGCTTAATTCTCCATTATGTAAAGCTGAACTCTACACTGATCACATTCTGAACTCTACTGATCACACTAATATAAACCAAAAAAATCTTACAACAGTTGTGTTCCATCCATAACACATGCCACTGATTGGGTGTTAACTGGTTTAAGTCCATTGACCACGTAAAGCTATAAAAAATATTTTCATAGGGCTTAGACATAGTAATGTTCATGGAATTTTTTTTTTATTATTATTCAGTGTATGCTCCATGCACTGTTAATTCTATACCAGCTATGTGACTAAAGCAAAATCACATTTTCCCTTGCTTGAACATTCACCACATTGAGGAAAGGAGTAAAAATTCATTCTTTTTTTCTGTTTTTCTCTTACTACTTAGAGGCTAAAAATACAGTAGTTTTTCCTTTGTGAAAGATAGTCTTTCTCATTTCAGAAGTACATTACTTCATCTTTTGGGTATAAGATGTATTTTATGACTTCATCTCAGCTTCTTCATTACTTATAAATCACTGACACTTCATACTTAAGCAATTAAAACAAGTAACAATTAGCTTATTACCCCCATGATCCACTGCACAATAATTGCACTAGAGAATTCATTTAACATAATAAAATGAAGAACATTAGAAATCATCTTATGCAGAGCCAGCACTAGTTGGACAATAATCTTTATGGTGGTTGAGTACCTTATGTTCTAATAAAAGCAAATAGATTTTCCATTATTACAAGCCACTCACATAAATCCAGCAGAGCAAATGGTGATTCTAAGTAAAGAGTTAATAATCACACTGGCAGAATGTCTCCTTTCAAAATAAAAAAATAAAACCAGTCACATTTGTTTCTTTCTTTCTTTGCTATCTTATGGAGGCAGAGAATTGCTTCTTAAGTGTACTTGAAGTTGTGTTAAATAAGTAAAAAGCTTTTAAAAGCAGATCTGCAAAATCAACCTTTTTGAAATTCATTATGGGTCAGTCATGTACCTAATAATAAATTGAAGGTCATGAAAATGAGAAGCTGGCATTGTATCGATGTCTGGTTTCAAAAAAAACGTTAAAGCCTTTTCTTATGTCTTCAGTTTAAAATATGTAGACAAAATCTTGCCATATTTCAATTGAATTGAGATCTGAATCAAAGCGATTAATATCTTTCTCGACGACATTGGTGGGCAATATCTTCTCCCCTTTTGAACGCAATGCTTGCTCAGTCTTGTGTTGTGGAAACCTTTAGTCAGCTGTCTTTACAAATAATGGTAACAACCTGTATTGGCCGTCAGCTTTACTGATCTCTACCATCTACATTCTCATAAGTGCTTTTTACCCTGTGGGATCTAATGCCTTTTATTTCTTCAAGTATTACTGCAGCAGCATTTTCTATGTCTTTTTAGAAACTTCACTGAATTAAGTTTATAATCTCCATTTCTTCTTCTCCCATAATTTTATTTACTATGATTCCATATGAAGTGAGAGTGTATTTTATACCAGAGTTAAAAGAGCATATATTCAGAAACCTCAGGAGCTGGCAATCCATTTTTAAATCTACCATTTTACTTTTCCACTTCCATAGGCACAGCACAATTGCAAGCAGAATCAAAAGTAAATAAATCTGCTTGCAGATCCTCCTCTTAAATTTGTTAATCTCGGGACTGTTAAATTATTTATTTAACATTAAGGCTACTTGCTGTGGAATTTATGTTCTTGTTACCAGGTATATGGGAACAGTTTCTGCTGTCTCCTTCAAGAAAGTAAGACACCTTATGCCCTTTTCTACTCATGTGCACTGACTTGTTTGGAACAGAGGCTTCTGCTATTTTACTTCTAAGAAAAGTGCACAGACTAAGTCAGTAAGAAAAGGCAAGTGAGTGGTTGACCTAATATGGAGATGAAAATAAACTATAAAGGAAATAGCCAGTAGAGTTCACTGCTTTCTCTGGTGACTAGCAAGGAGTCAGAAGCTGAATTGTGATTCTCTTTCAGGAAAAGTACAATAACCATTTAGGAGACATTCAGGGGGACCTCAATGGGACATCGCACCAGACTTCTCTTCCAGCATATCTCTCCCTTCCTAAACACACAATTCTCAGAATGTCTCAGTGTTTGTTGACTGAAAAATTTGATTCAAATCTGTTATTTCTTTCATTTCTTATTGTTTTATTCCCTCCACCTGACAACTAAGACAAGTTGGAAGCAGAATTGAAATCAGTGCCTTACACAGTCTTGCTGTATGAAGTGACATTATAGATGCAGAAGTGACAATAAAAGGAATTCTAAAAGCACAATTTGAACTTGAAGTAGTTGAGGATTTCCTGTAAAGCTGGTATTAAAGCGTGTTGTGGAAATGGTGTTTTGAATGGTTGCATTCTGTATGTTTTTACCTTGAAGATAACATATCAAACAATTATTCAATAAGCAAGGCATTTAAATTCATTTAGCAATTATTAATGTCATCAGGACAAAAGAAAATAAGTGCAGAAGTTGAATACTTTATTCTTGTTAGAATGATAGGTTCAGCCTATTAGATAAAATAACATAAGTTAGTCAACAATTCTGGGAAGTCAAAAACATTTAAGGTAAGTAATGCCCTTTCCTCTGCCCTTTATTGTTCTGCCTGTTAGGAAGAAAGAATGTTTAACCTCTCTGTTAGTAGTGATAATAATGGTGGGTGGTAGTACATCATAATCTTTCAGAGAAAGCCTACAAAAAGCTATTTAAAAATATGACAAGTAAATAATACATAATTAGTCAAGTTTTCTGCTTTCGCTGACATAAAAAATTAATGAACGTTTCCCTCAGTTTGAAGGAGTTAAACATTATAGTCCTTTCTACGCTGTAATAGCTTAAGAATAACTAATATCTTTGGTTAAGGCTATACGGGAAAGTTGTGGGTTTTCTTTTCCTTTATTTTGTTTCCAAACCCTTTATTCAAAGAATCTATTTGTGAGTGTAAATTACAAAACATTATTGAAACAATTCCCATTTGATGGAAGGTCTGGTGCTAACACTGTTTCTTTAATGACATAACTCTTGTTGGGGTAAGCACTGATGTGGGTTTTTTCCCGTCTCCTGAACAGGTATTTACACATTAGCAGTAAGTTTCAGGTTGTTTTCCTCTCACATTTATCAGTCAGGTCTCCAAGCACTACTCATCAGTAGTCTCTCAGTGGAGTTGTATCACATACCTTGGATTACATAATCTATCGTGATTTTGTCGGTGGTCAGCAGCTGCAAGTAGCAAAAAGTGTAAGCACAGGGCAAGCATGTGCCTGTACACATTCTCTTCTGAAATATTCCAGACTCCTGTCCTTCCCTTGAAGGTGCTTTGTTTTTCTGCAAAGAAAACTCAAGTAACTTCCCAATAGAATTAACTAGTTATTATTTGGTTTACAGGAAATAGCTGAAATTATTTCTTTAGATTCCATTGTGCTTTGACCTGTGACATTTCTGCCTTCCATCATACATCACGCTTTAGTGAACAATTATACCTTTCCTCTGTAATATTTCACAGTTTTGGAGTTAGTAGGTGTGTATGACTGTCAGCATGTGAGTTCTGTTGGCAATATTTTCACAAGGTAAACTTTTTGAAATGTTGCTTTTGATTCTTCATTGATTTGAAGTACCTTAAAGGTTTCATCATTGTCACTTCATTACAGCAGTAGAGATTCCAGGAACATAGTTATCATTGTTTTCTTTAATAGTTTTGTGTATAATGTGAATGAATGAGCAGCACATATCAGGTCATTGAATTAGGCATTTAGTCTAAATGTGTTTAATTTTGCATTAATCAAACTCACTAATCTGCTGTGAATCTTCTTATTTTCCTACCATATTATAGATTTTAGTAAGAAAACCTCCTATTTTTGCATTTGTCTTACAAAAGTAATGACTGAGCTCCTTCTGACAAAACCATTTCTAAATACCAGTCTGTCTTCTGTGTAGTAATAGATAATATTTGAATAAAGACATTGATTTCCAAGCAGAAGGTGCTCATTAGAAACATTTTAAATGACCACAATAATTTATTATTCTGTAGTGAAGTACATAAGTGGTCATATGCTATAGACAGTACAATCAGTTAGTTATTCTACAAAATATATGTAGAGACTGATTTCTGATCAGGTAATTTATTCTTTTATTTGTTTTTGATAATAAGACTTTCTCAATCAGGTCTAAAAAAAAAGCTCCCAAAACATCTGGAAAGCATAATCTCCTGAGATTGCACTTCATCCCCTTGTCCAAGCTATAAATAAGGGCATTACACTGCTTTAGTGCTGGAATCTATGAGTGACACTAGCCACCAGCTGCATTTTCTGTGAGAAACAAAATGCTGACCCTTCCAGCCTGATGGGTCCTGCCAGTTTTCCACCTACCTTAGCATCCGTTTACCCGGTCCACATATCACCAATGTGGCTGCAAGAAGTCTCTGGGATACCTTGTCTTACGACCTGCTGAAGTCAAACCGCACAGCATGCACTGTCCTCTCATTGACCACAGTGTCGGTCAGCCTGGCTGAGTCCGATTACCACTTGGGTTAACTACCTAGCTCCTCCTGTCTCTCTGTTCCCTTTCACCTTCAGTCCTATCCCTCCTTCCCACAGCAATGGACTGGCGACAGTTTGTGGTTTCCTTTCCTTGTCTAAGTAAAAGTGCAGTAGGGAGTTTCCAGATGTTTTGAGGCTTCCTAGGCTACCCAAGGGACTCTGCTCAGATCTGCAGAGGCAAAAGTCCCAGACAAGAAGGATCATTTTGCATGAAGATTCAGAGCTCTAGATGAGGTCTAAGTAGTCTCACGGGACTATATGCTGCAAGTACAAGAAACCTTAAGAAAAACCATGCAGGATTTTAAAAACCTGTTCAAACACACGCACTGCTCTTAACAGAGCAGAGAATTTTCAATTTCCTAAGTAATCTGCCATTTTACTCTGAAGCATCAGGTTTATCTAGAAATGTTACTTTTTCATAAAGGAACATAAAGAGTACCTAAACAGTCTCATGTTTTACCAATGTTCTTAATCAAACCATTTTCGAAGGACTTTGGATGCAGTTCAAAAGTTAGAATTTTTTTTTCTGTTCTTTTTAGATCTGCCACTGCACTCCTATTCTTGCAACCTTTTTTTCCCAAATTACATGATTCCGAGTATTTAAAAAAATAATAGCAGTGCTTTAAACTTTTCAGAACACATAGTGCTGTAGATGGTAGGGTGGTTTTTACTATGATTTCTCTACTTCATGCTTCATGTAGTTTTGCAAGAATCTAGTAATGTTATACAAAATTAATGTACTAAAACCTTGAAGTAAATTGTCCTGCCTATGTCCAATTAAGAAGCAGCAGCAGCCTTCAGAATTTTAATGCTGTTGGAGAAAAGGGGTTTGTAAATGGGTTGTTAGCTTTACCTTAAGTTGCCTATAAGCGTTCTGATTCATAATATATATGTTTAAAAAAAAAAAAAAAACCAGAACAACAGCTGTGTAGATTTTTTGCTAAGTATGCTCAGTGTTCTGTCCTGCTAGTACTTATCATGAAGATCCATGCACTTGATTCAGGACTATTAATGTTATCCAAAAGAAATCACAAAAGTGTTCATGGAGTGGGGCAAATGTTCCGATCTTTTGGGGTCAGACAGGGAGTGTCATGTCAGTGGCATAAACCAAGAGTTTTCTGTGTCAATATAGCTGGAGTAAAGCCCTATGTATGGATACAGCCACAAGGAACTATTACTATAATTCCAGATTACTAAAATCTACCTACTCATATAAATACTGGGGTAGATAATTTTGAGGAAAGATATGGTGCAATTTTCTTATGAAACAATGTGGTAAACCATGAGGCATGGAATGTAGCAAAGAAGCTGCAATAAACAAACTTCCTATATTGATCAAGTAATTGAATTTATTAAAGATTCTTTCAACATCTCTAAGTGTCTGCAATGTTTTGTGAACAAAAGAAAAAAATGTGAATGAGAGGTTTTTCACTCACCCTAAGTTTAACACCTCTGTGAAAAAAAAAGAAGACATGAAGACACTGCAGAATTCTGTTATAATAAAAATTTTAGTCATGTAAAAAAGCACATTACAACAGTTTAATTTGATAATGTGTATGTGGGCTTGCTCTTGCTTTTATTAGTAGCATACTGTTTTGATAATTTCCCAGACAAAACTGTGTAATAATTGCATGTCTGGAATGGTTGAAAGCATGAGGCAAATATAATCTATGTAAGTTTTTCTAGAATAATTGTATACTGTCATGTGTGAATGGCTAAGTGTTATGCAAAGTATACAAAACATAAGCAAGCAGACATCTTTAATTAAATAAAAACATCACTGTGCTGACATTCCTCCTTTACCATGAACTTCAGCAGTGTGATTCAGTCCATTGCGAAGATTGTGAATGCTTTTTCCCTCTCAAGGATAGCTTTGGAATTAGAATCGGTCAAATCGTGCTGTGCAGATACTTAACCTGACTCTAGAAGTACATTTCCCCAACACATTGTGCCTGTGCTTTGTGTGACTGTAGCTGCGCTGTCCCTAGATCAGAGCTACATCCTGTACCTCCATTCCCTGTCCCCATCTGAGAAGAGAATTGGCTGCCTGAAAACTCACGTACCCTCACATCATTTCATAATTTGTTAATTAATGGAAAACAATGACAAGCTAAAATTGTTTTAGAAGAGTCATGCAGACTTCTGGTTATGCTTTTGAACAGTACACTTTTGTTTCATGAATTCTTTATGTTGTGAGTGGTTTGGAACTTGTCAGTCTATAATATTGTACATATGCCTGAATCCATGCTTACACTGAACTTCTGACTGTCCCTGCTTCATGAAGGCAAGCCTATATTTATTTTCTTGATTTTGGGAAAAAATAGAATGGAAAATCTGACAGCATTTTAGCATGAGTCTAAACAAATGCCTCTCTGTAGCATAGATATCCCTCCAAGTATCCTGCCCCATCTTCCTTGCAGAAGAAAAAAACTTGTATGCAGAGTGGTGGTCTGGGAAGTTTCAGTTCCCAGCTGGCACGAGAACACTTTTGATAGATTAATTTCTTTATTTCTTCCATGGTAAAATGAGAATTGTGCCATTTATCCTCTAAGAGAGCTGTGAAATTTATATTCACTAAAGGCTTTAGATGTTCAGAAAATTTAATGGAGGAGGTTGTATAAATACCCAGGAAAAAATCAGTGAAACCAATCTATTAGGACATACTTAACAGTAGCTTACAATGGATAATTATCCATTGCTTCACTGCTACTGGGCAATTACATTGCCAGTAAACTAAATTAGTCCATCTGTGGGTTGTGTGTCTCTAGGATATTCAGTTAATTACATTACAGTATATTTTTACTCATGTGAGGCAGAAATGTCTAGTGATTAAAGGACTGAATAGTGAATCTGGAGGTGTGATATAGATGCAGCTCATTGCATAACATCCTCATTCATCACTCTGTCTTGTCTCTCTCAGCTGAGGCTCTGAAACAGTTAAATACTATTCTGTAACCCTCATTGCATTCTTTGTTGACATTGCCTTTTTGCCGATGAATGTTTTGGAATATTTTGGATGTGTCTGTAACGTAGTTGCACAATCAGCATGTCATACAGAGCTTTATGTAGCAAGAAGAACTGGGTCATATCAGCATTCTGAGGAAGAAAACGTGAAATTCTTCTAATTTGTCTTGAAATTTTCAGGAGTGGGTACTTTACAATGTAACTGCGTAACCCAAAGCTGAGACTTCCAAAATGTTTATTGTGGCGTAAATGTACATCAGTATAGAAGTAATTAAAACAGTCAGAAGAAAATTTCTGACAAGCTGACATTTTCAAAACAAATAAAGATTCTCTAGATATTTATAACTTTGTGTCAAGGGCAATTTATACTCCATGTCATATTACAATATTTAATTTGTTTTTGTTGTCATAGTATATTAGCTTTAAAAGACTTCTAATGTTTCAGCAGCTGCTGCTTTGCCCTAGTCAGTACTGAAAAGACATTCAGTACTGTGTATACATGGTATGTCAAGTATATTCTTTGGATTACTCACCTATGGGTTCACTGCTCACCTGGAGGTGAGTATGGTTCTTGTGCACAAAGCTAGTTTCTGAAAGTAATAGAACCTGTATGGCTGAAATTTGGAGAAACAAAGCAGGAAAGCAGCAGCCTTCATTGCTGCTAGTGATCACATCTAGTAATGAACTTATGTCCATAACTCTACTGACGTATATTGGAGTACCTTTTGTTAGATGTTTCGTGCTATTCTGAATGAGTAAAGGGGCATAACTTGTCCCTGTCAGAAAAGAAATAAATTATTCCCTAAATTGTCATTGATCAACCCTAAATCATGGTCTTGAAGCAGCAGATCAGAGAGATCATTTTGTTTTTTATCTACTAGACTGCTACATGCCTAATCAAAGAATTTTATTTGAAATTCCTACTAGTATCAAGAATCTGAAGAAAGTAGTATTGCTGTCTCCATCTTGCTTCTAATATACATTTGTGTGACAGTTATGTATTAAACCAGGTGTTTCAGGTTCAGGTTTTTTTAATTATATCTGTCCTTTCCATTACAGATTTCTTAATTATTTAGAGACCTCAATTAGCAGATATCTAAGTTCTGTTCAAAATTAGATTTCCTTGAGATAGTTATGAAATATTCTATTTTATTGAACGTTGGAAATGTTTAGCATTCCAGGATATGAATAGGATAGTAAATGTTGTAGGAAAGGTCTGATCATGATAGCTTTCAAGTTTTTTCAGTCCTCTAATTATCAAAATTCTGAAGCAGCACTGAAAATATGACACCACTACTTGGACTGATAAATCGGAAATGACACAATTCAGAACGGTGCTTTGAACCTGTACCAGAGGTTAAGACTATTAACAGTGAAGTAGCTTACTGAAATTAGACTCCACTTAAAACAAATTGATGTCATTGATTTGTATGACAGGCTGTAATACTCAGCCTTTAGTGAATGTGAGTGTGTCTGTGTTAAGCAGAGGGTACTGTCACCTACATATTTTTAAAGACTATCTCTGACCATTTCCACTGTTAAATTTCAATTAAACAAATTTGGTAGGAAAAAACATTCTATATGTCTTTTATCTGTCCTAAGCTGCTGGCAAAACAAACTGGCTTTTCCATATTTGGCATTTATTAATAATATTTTGAATACCACTGCGCTTTTTAAGCTGAGTGTGGTGGAAATCTCATGTGGGATTATTAAATGAGTCGATTTGCATTCTAATGAGAACAAATGTTTGGGATTGCATTGTTAAAATGCTAAAACGGTGTGTGTATAATTATTTTGCAGCTTAGATTCGCAGAACTCATTTCCCTGAACTCTTTTTTTTAAATAACTAAAGAGACAGAGCATACTGACGGCTGGAGGGGAGGTGATTAGGGTAATTTAAACAGTTCACAAATGACTTTGCTACTGAATGAAAGCATTTCTTTGGCTTTGCTGTGCTCCTTTCATTATCTTTAAGCGGCTGTAGTGTTGAGTCCCATAAGAAGTCTCACCAAGCTCTCTTTCCTTGTACAATTTCTCATTTGTATTGATTAATCATTTTGTAATTCCATTCTAGGTTGCCTTGCTCATCTTTAAGGCATGTGCTGCTTCTTCTTTGCTTGTCTATCCTGTAACAGTTATGTTGTCTCTTCTAATACCTTAGCTTTATCGCTGCAAGTCAAGCTTTAAAACATTAATCCCTTCATGCTTTAATTTCATATTCTATTACCAGAATGAATGCAAATACTGTTTCTTTTTCTCCTTTTTAATCATCTTCACTACAGCTTTTGCAAATGGTCCAAGAGCAAAGTAAGCTTTTTTATTACAAAGTCGACAATTTGTTTGGCTACTCTTTTCATATATTTTTCCACAACTATTGCCAAACAAGAATTGTTTACTGCAGGCTTCTGAGATGTTCTGCTGCCTTTCTGTTCCCCATCTTGTACACTCCAAAGCTGTGCGCTCAGGGCAAATTACTGTGAAATACAGCAGGGAGGTTTTAATAATAACTTGTCTTCCCATCCCAAGCCCCCACTGAATCACCTTGTTGTAAGCAATTGTAGTTGTGAGGTGTGGCTAGGGGCTACTCGTTAACTTGTTGTGTGAACCACCAGGCATTACTCTGGAACTGTAGCCCTATGTACAATTTATATAAAGAGACCATAGCAGGTCTATAGTTAAGCTCAGGTTATACTCTTCAAGTAGGTTTTAAATCCCTGACATTGACACAAAGGGTTTTTTTTTTTTTAAAAAATACCCCATCAGAAAACTTGTACCATTTTCAGTAGGTAGAATACATGTGGAACTCCCTAGCTATGGAAACTACAGTCTGGCACCGGTTCAGAATTTTAGGTAGTTCATACTTTTCTATACACTTATTCTGTTTTTCAGGTCCTGATATGTGGTAATTGTGACAATTGCAGTAGTCTGGTTCCCTTTAGAGCATAATTCCATTGTTATCTGAATGAATATGCCTGTTTCTCATTAGCAGTAGTGTCTTTTGCAAAAGAACCCAAAAGTCTCATTTTCTCCAGTTTCCCAAGGTGAGAAGCAAGAAGTTACATCATGAGAGACAATTCTGAGTGTCATATCAGAGGGCAGAGAGCTGCATATCAATCTCTGCTAACAACCATGAAGAACAAAAGCATTCCTTTTTCTTATCATTTAGTGTTCTATTGTTGCTTGTGCAAACAGCAGTCCTTAGATTAATTTGTTGTACCTGATGTTTTTCTTGCAAACCTTGGTTGTGTTTCCAGTTCTCCTCCCTCCAGTAAACTTGCAATCAGTAATTATGTATAGGAGAAAGGAGAGATTTGTTAGACCTGAGGAACCTACGCTCATACTGACCTACTTCTGTAAAAGCTCGAGTCTTCACTACCTCTTTTTCCTGGAAACTTGAGAACATATTCTACATACTGTCTTCCCGAGTGCATGATTTGTTTTTTCTATGCAATCAAAACCAGACAGAAGACTAAGGTACTGTAGTCCTTTTTTCTAAGAGTATTTCCATGAAAACAGAATTTTGTTGTTGCAGAACTCTAGTTTCTTTCAGAACAAATAGTAAACTTCAGAATAGAATTAAAGCAAAATAACATCTGTGCCATCTCAATGCAACTTTGTGGTTATTGTTGCCTTCAGAAATATTTTGGTTTTCCCTTCTATTACTTGCTCACCATTTTCAGCTGCTCACATTGTGTGTGATCCATGTCAAGCCTCACATTCAAGATCACAGCTTTGATGTTTACAGAAACTAAGTATGCATTTCTATGAAATTAGTGAGAAAAAATACAAATGCTAGATTATTGTAGATGTAAGTCCATCCTGTATGTTTGTATGGTAACATGATAAAGCCATTAATCATTATTAAATCACAGTTCTCATCAACAAGTACTTACAGCTTAATTAAGAACTGTGCTCTCTAAACCTGCCAATTAATTATCAGAAGCACAAACACCTCCACCCACAATCTGTTAAATCATTGGTTACCATGACCTTTTATTCTTTCTGTATCTTCACAACGTCCTCTAAGATATCATACGCTTCAGGCTTTCCTTTGAGGCCTTTGAGTTTAGTTCAAACGAGAAAAAAAAAATGCAGTGAAAGAGTTATTGAACTCAAGAAGCTTGTGGTTTGTGATGCTGTTAGCAGTTAGGTTGGCTTTAGACCCTGCTGTTTTGGGCTGGGGTAATGCTATAGCCTCACAGAGGATAAAACTCATCATTCACAGCAGTGTGTTTCACCCCGTTTATTCCAGCAGTCTCTGGTTTAATTATGGCTATTCGGAAATGAGAGTTCTCTTATCTGTTCTTCCATTTTGTACTCAGTAACACAGGAGCTGGCAGTCACCGTGGTAAATTTTATCCTTTTTTTACCTTGGTACAATTTACAAAGATTCTGCTGTTGTTAGTCAGCTCACTCAATCCCCACAGTGAATTCTCCCACCCAAGTGCATACTTACACCTTCTGCTCCAGACAACGTGTACTGCTCAAGGGTGATTTGTAATATGGACAAGTAGAAAAGCATTTATGTTTAAATTTTTGCAGATGTTATACCTGGCACTAAATTGGCATTTTTTGAATATTTCAGAGTTTAATATGCTCACTGGCAGTCATGGAATGTTTCCTTCTAGAATGTTCTTTCTAGAACTGGAGCAGCTTGAATCCCACTGGCTGGCTGAGGGAAAGTGGAGAATTACAGAATTACATTTACGTTGTAAAAAACCTTTGAAACTTCACGTCCCACTTATTAATTTTATTTAATGTTGTATCTAATGTTAGCTTGCAGCAATCACTAATATTGTACCACCAAACAGTATGGTAGCCCTAGAGAAGTTTTGCTTTGATGGAAAAAATGGGTAGAGGCTCAGGTGGTGCCAGGTTTTGCACCCAGGTGAGGGAGCAGGGGCCTTCCCAGCACAGCTGAGCTGCATTTGCAATTGGCGCCAGGGCAGCTGGGAGCAGCCAGGAGAAGAGGCTCAAGGGAGGGAAAATTTTCTAAGTGAGGGCTTGGGAGAGAAGGGGACCTTGTGTGGAGGTGTCCCGGATGGGGCAGCCCTGAGCTGAAATAGCTGTGCAGGAGGACTTTTGCTGCCTCTGTGGGCTTGTTCTGCTTCTGACAAGGTGTGCTCAGGGTGTACCTGAGGATTGCTGCAGGGGCAGGTGATGGCAAGGGGGTGTTGGGTGCCGCTATTTACTGGGAGCCATTTTACCACTATGGCGGCCACTGGAAGAGCTGAGGAAGCACAGTGGGATGTTGGCGGCTTCGGGAAAGGTGAGTCTGAGGACTAATGTTTTAAAATGTTGTTTTCTGTTATGTTCTTATTGCTTGGGCTAATGGCTCACTTGGTACAGAACTGCTAAAACTGGAAACAACTACTGGTAAATGCCAGCTCAGTTTTGCAGGCTACTGGTAACAGGTCTGTGCATCTTCTTTGCACGTTTGTATGTAGATGAGCTGTTTAGTTGCAGTTGCGTGTCTGTTTTAGTTCTTACCAAAAATCATATGACTGTGATATTAATGCAGGGGGAAGCTGTCATGTCATTATTTCATATCTAAGCTGCATGAGAGTTATCTAGCTCTGTATTTTTGTTACATGCGTGTTTTATTTCTCTAAGTGGTCCTCAATACTGACAACAACTAGAGTATCTTTTCTGTCAAGTTAGCATGGTTGTAGTGGCTATGCAGAAATGTTTTGGGATATGACCAGTATTTAGATCAATGCCTTGAGAGGCCACTGTAGTTGTGGGCTTATTTCAGGATCTCATGGCTTAAACTTTGGTAGTGTTATTGACACTTGCATTTTTGGGGAAAACAAATAGTCTCACATCATTGCATTTTCACTTTTCTGAAACAACAGTCATGAGTACATTTAAAAAGGGGAATAAATAGCAAAAAAAGCTAAACAAAGAAACAATGCTTGCCTTGAAAGTAAAACATGTGAATTGCTGAAAGATGCTGCTTAAGGAAGGCTTTCCTAAGCAGTATGTTCAAAGGGGATTCTTATGTGCCTTGCTTTTCCTTGCATTGCATCGAGGTTCTTCCGTTTGTCAAATAGCACTTCAAAGACTAGAAAACCTTAATTCTATAGATCCATCATTCTCTGAGTGGTTTTTTTTTAATATATAGTTGTATGTTAGTGTTTCAGATGTTTTAAGATTAATTTCTTATGTAAAATTATGGCACAAAACTGAAGATAGAGCTGTCTCTTATCAACAGGAAAAATTGTTTCTATCAGCAGAAAACCTATTGATTTTTTACTTATATCTTACTATTAGCTGGTATGCTCCCCACATATCAGTGACAAAATATGGAGGATGACCAAAAGGTGTTAAAAATGACAAAGCGTCTAATGAACATTTGTTTTGTTATAGTGAATTTGCAGAATGATGTTTCCTTTTATGTCTAAATCCGTAACAGAAAAATCTTCTGAACCAAAAAAAGGGGGTTTTCCTCTTGCTCTCTGTCTTCACTTCTAACTTCTGCTAGAATAGTAACTGTATGAGGAAATAATGAAACGTATATTTTTACTTATTTGTGCTTTTTATCTGACAAGATATCGATAGGTTATCCATCCCATCTTAATGTCCATAGGCTAAGGTTTCCAGGTTTGTGAGCCTGAGAAGGAATACGGGTACCTACAAGAACATGCATGTGATTACCTCATTTCTAAATAGAGGCTAGGTAGATTGATACACTTAAATGCTTATATATTTGAGAAAATACAGAAAATTATTCAAGTAATGCAGCCATATACCTACACAGTGGAGAACATTAAGGGATTCAAAACTCTTAAAATTTTATTTTCCCACTAGATGCACAATTTCTACAAATACAGAGATGGACATCTGATTCTAATTGTGGTCTTGCTAACGTGCTGGAAAAACACTGTAGGAACCTGCTCAGCATGTTAACGAATTGCAGTTGCATCTATTTACATGTTTCCATGTAGATGCATTTTAATGTCTTGATGTGTAGACCAGGATGCACACATTCTTTTTTCTCTTATACAAGAGTATAAAACGTTTTCTGTTTAGATAAAATGAAATAAATAAGTTCACTAGCTGTTGTAGTTGACATTATTCAATAAAATAAGCTAATGAGCTTCTCTGTCTCTTTAATCCTGTTATGTCCATATAGATTCCTAGCAAAAAGTTAAAAAGACTTTTGGGACCCTAGAACTAAGCATATCAAATGGTCTTCAGTCATCTGTGAACAACTTTCACCTTTGTGTGCTTCTAGTCATACTATGTGCCAGGGCAAAACCTATAATTGCAATCGTACTGCATTTGTGTACTCTCTAGTATTGAGTCTGATTTAGACACAAATTTCATGGGTGATATTTGTGAATCTGAAAGTCATTTGACAGTTCTCTAATCTACCTTGTGTTTTGGCATATTAGATCGCTTTGCATGTAGTTGACTTGTGCCCCTTCTGAAGGGTTATACTTTAGCAATAAAAATAAAGATGATGATCTGTTCCCATGCACAGCAAATAGTAATTCTATTAATAGCTTTAAAGTGTACTTTATCTTTATGAAGAACAGTTCAAGATTATCTTCTCTGCTATGATTAAATTGTATATTATGTGAGCTGAATATTGAAGTTAAATTAGAAAACGTGCTCTGACAATATCCAGATCCCTAGAATTATGATATTTCATGGCCAATTTGAAGTCAGTGATACAAGGATTACTTCATAAAATACATTAAGTAATTCTCCAGCATCCTAGCTGAAAGCACATTTTGCCAATATTAAATAAGGATTTATGCACAACAGTGAGTAACTGATATATTGATGTGTTGTTTGTTTTTTTTTTTCTACAAATGCAATACATAAAATGTAGTGAAGGAAACAAAACAATATTTTATTTTCATGCAAAGACTACACAAAAATGCTTTCCTAACACACACAATGCTTAGGATCTCTTAAATCCTTTTTTTTTAAGTGTAGACTGTGCTTCTGCAATTAGAACTTTGAAGGGGAACAAACATAATGGTCCATAAATCCAATTTAGAGCTTTAGTTCTGGTGCTTGAAAAAAACCCAAACCAGTCCTTATAGGTCATGACAACACTCAATGACCAAGTTCATTTTAGGAGCTAGTGCAGGCTGGGAAATGAATGTGCAAAATGCAAAAGATTGTGTCTTAGATGTGATATTTGCAGTAGCAGATGTTTTGCCAAGATTATACTCTGTACTAGTTCTAGACTCGTTTTCTAAGTAAAACACTCCTTCAGGATGGGAAAGATTTATGTGTAATGCTAGAGCACAACTTTTAACTTCCTTTCAATTGAAAGGCATCGTGTTTGCTTACTCTGTCCCCTTATTATGCTTGGTTTCATATAATACAGCACCTAATTGTGAAATTTGCATTAAAAACAAACCATACAAATAATGTTCCTGACCCAAAATAGTACCTTAACATAGGCACCCCTAGAGATGATTATGCAACATCAGTATTTGAAGTCTCCATATTACCCATTCTAATTGCCTTTCATTATAAGGGATGTGGCTCATTTCATTTAGACCTGCAAGTATGAACAGGTTTGTCTGGAGTGGGAGGAGGTCACTTTTGTTATTAAAAATTAATTTGATTAGGTATGTGGAATCATAATGCTAAGGTTATAGGGCAAGTAGCCTGTATTACCTTAAATGGGAATAAATCCCAGTATAATTTTTGAGCTACCTGTGGGGACTGTGTGCCCTGTATTTGAACACTGGCAGATATTGTTAATTAAAACTCAGATAAACATAAGCAATAGTAAACTAAATATTAATGATATTTGTTATCTTGATAAACTGTCAGTTACAAGTAGCCAATAAGAAATGTTGAAGAGCAGAAATTGTAATGCAGATGTATAGTTAAGAGAAACTAGAAGAAAAAAGATGAAGAAAATACTGTAGTACCTTTGACATTATGTCTCAACTTGTAGCTAGTATAACTGTTTCAACATCTTGTGGTATGTGCAAGTATGTTGATAACCCCATGAACACCTGTCAAAAATGGAATCATTCCTGTCATTTTAATTCCTCAGATTTGGCTGGAAAAATATGGAGTTATCTTCTGGGTTGTGATGATCTTTTCTTGGTTTTTTTTTTTCCACTTGTTTGAAGGAAAAGTGTCACTTCCTCAACTCCGAATGCCCTGATTGTTGGCATGAAACCTCTGCTCCTCTGAATGACTGAGATTTGCACATCCTGCCCTTGATTCTTGATCTTTGTGTTATTAAAGCAGTCATAAATCACACTCTCAGGAAAAGAATAACAGGATCTTAAATTAAAAATTACATTATATGATTGTGTATTAAAGAGAACATTTGTCCTATGATATATAGAGACTGCTGTAGAATCCTCATTCTTAAAACTATAGCATAGTTATTAAGCCTCGCTTTGTTACCCCTAAAACCATTTCTATCCACCTCCACTTTGGCATTTGACTGTCCACTGGAGAATTTGTAGCATCGGGGTCTCCAGTGCAAAGCCTGGGCTCAGTCTCTTTATTTGATGCCTATCATCCACAATATCCTGTGTCCCTGTTTCTCACAGCTTCCACTGTTATTCCAGGTATATATTTCTCTGCATTGTGTCAATATGCTCATTGTAACTATCCCATTCTACTCAAAGTAACTATTTTTTTACTGTCATTTATCAAATGTGAGTTGTACCACATTTGGTAGTTAAAAATAATGTTATAGCTAAGGCAAATTAAAAATAATAATAAAACCCCAAAATAAGTTGGATCGAGAAAGGTGTGGCCTATTGCTAACAATGGCAACAAAATTGGAAGCACTTGGTAAAAGAGCCCAGCTCCCTCCTCCCTACAGCCTCCTTTCAGGTAGATGTAGACAGCAATGAGGTCTCCCCTCAGCCTCCTCTTCTCAAGATTAAACAACCCCAGCTCCATCAACTGCTCCTCATAAGACTTGTCTAATCTACAAGTCATTAACATGTGCCCCAGCAACTACGTAGACTTACTGGGGACAAATGTGTAAATATAGCTACCTAAAAAGATATTATGTGCCTTTGACCCCAGATGATGATGCTCTTTATGCTTCTTTTATGTCTATCTGACTGAAATTTCAAGGTTATTTCACCTGCCACCATCCATTTGCCCTGTCAGAAAGGATGGAACCTTAGCTTGCACTTAAATAGAAAGGGACAATAATCCAAACTTCTGTTTATTAAAAAATAAATAATAAAATATTCACCTTTAATATTATCTTCCCTTGGTAGTAGGAAGAAATATGTAGGGGGAAGAATGAAACAAATTAGAGACTATGTGTTTGTAGATTTTTTTTAATAAAACCTAAATATGATTATTGTTGTTTCTGAAAATCTTATTTTTCTGAATATGCACCACATTCATTTTGGATTATTGAATTTAACTTCTTTCCAGATGAACTAGCTTTATTAAATACTTGCCATGGATGAGCAAACAAAGTTTGTGCAGAGTATAAATACCTATGATTAGTCTTACACGGTATTTTGTAATCTCGTGTTTAACAATTATGTGTAATGTTTTTATCCAAGCTTGGTAAGCCTCTGTGGGGAGGTTAGTGGACTGGGGTGGGGAAAGGGAACAGTTAAAATCCATCTTAAAAGTTAGGCAACTAGTTACACAAAATAACCAAACAAAAAAAACCAAAAGAAGATTAAAAAAATTGGCCTCTGACACAGTTATATGCCACAGCTAAGGGAAGAAATTTCATCCAGCTGTTGGCACAGGAACACCATCCAACTATTGGTGCTAGAAGTTGAAGTTTTTAATAGTGTCACTGATTGGTAGAATGGTAGATACATTTTAAAGTGACTGCAATTTGGGCAGCAGATATGAGATGGTCCCCAGAGTTGCTGGCCAGCCCATGTTAGTTTACCTGAGGCAGTAGAGAAGCAAGCCTCATTGAAACTAACTTGATAAAGTGTGAGCAGAATTCATGTGGCTGCACATGTGTGGTCATGTTCACAGAAGCTTTGGGAGCTATTGTAGCTTCAGTCCTTTTCACAGCAAAATCTATATTTGATTTTTTGCAGGGCGTTGTGCAACTAAATACTATGCATGAAGTTCCTACTTAATTAGTTGTAGTCATGAGTCTTACACAGTCTAAAAGCTTCTCAATTAGATTTAAATGATTGATGTTGATTATTTCATTTTGAGATTTTTTTTTCTGGAATTCTTACTTAAGTATTGAAATGCATGCTACAAATATTATAGCTGCTGTATTGATTACTTTGTTTGGATTTATGTATCATGTGTTTTTATCTGAGACTGAAACATGCATTTTTAAGCTGTAATTAACATTTGTGTTTTGACAAACTGGAACTGGCTTTTCTATTAAGGGGATGTAATTTCAAATGTGCTATGAGAAGACTTGCAAACTGAGTATGATGCATGGCTTAGGCTTCTTAAAAGAAAGTTTGAGATTTAATTACAATAAATGTTCCCTGAAGAAAACTCAAGATTAATGTTTGACTGCATATGTAACATCTCTGTTTTTTTAATATACTTCAAGTATATAGCTGAAACATAAGTCACTTCTGGTTTTAATTACATAAATTAGGAGACTGTCTAAAGAAACAGAGTATAAAGCTAAGTACATCTTCTGCCCAACACTGGATGAAATCACTATCACTTATTACCTAGCTAAACAAAGCTGTCTGTTCTTTCAAAACAAAATCCCCGAGAGCAATAGCACTGTCCTTCCAGGAAAAGTGTAGTGGGAATAGTGAAATTGCATCTATGTCATAGTCTGAGACAGAGCAATCCATTATCAGGCATCTTGGGGAATTTTGGCTAAGAATAAAGATGAGGGTTTTCTGTCTTTTTGTGGTCTCTTAATTTTGTGTTTTAAACCAACTGACTTAAAGTAGTAATTGCCTTCACTTCTGTTTTTTGACTCTTCCACTACAGTGTAGTCTTTATGCACGTTTCAGACTGGCACTGGCCACGTGAGCTCTGAATAATCATAACCCCTGAACCCTATAGTCCATACACACTGGTTAATTTGTACGGATACAGTTCTTGACACAGGCAAGCTTCAGGTGGCAGCTGTCTTTGCTCAAGCCAGAGGGAAACTGTATTTTTTTTTCCCCCCCCAAAGCTCTGTTGTATGTTATTGGTTTTCACAATTTTTTTTTCCCATGGATGAACACGAATCTCATGCAAACATGAGATTCAGTTTGCACAGTTCTTGCACATCTGAACTGGTCTGTTCAGGCTTGTTAAAAACGGTAATGGCCCATTTAATCTCTTGACGTAGATGTTACTTATTTGCAGAGTGGGTGCCGATCATTTTATTCCTTCAAATGCTTGCAGAATGGGTACTGTTATTGTAATGTGTTTTTTTTGTTTTGTTTTGTTCAACTGTTCCAAATAAGAAAAACCCCACAAAAATATTTTGGTTTGAGCTGTATACCAGTCTTATATGCCTAGGTGCAAAGCAAACAGCATATGTTTTGTTCGTCTTTTAAGTCACACAGGGTTGTTGTGATAGAGCTATATGAAGGGTAAATGGAGCTGTTGCAAACAGGCACTTCACCTGCTAGAGCAAGTGTGAGCGAGAGGCTTCAAATAGGACTTATGAAGTTAGTTAACCTCATTAAAGACAACAGTTGTTGTCTTGAATTGCTATATGAAGCTCTGTGTTTAGAGGAATTGCTATGAAGAAGGAATCGAAGGTCAATCCAAATCTGGTGTTATTACAGCTAGTGAAAAATACAGTAGCTGCATGAAGAAGCTGTTGTGTGTAGCATGTGTATTCTGAACCTGCTTAGAACTACTTTCTTATTTTATAACAAAATAAATATTAATTGGCAAATTGTGGTGGGAGACAAAACTATGACCTGGCTCAAGGGTATTCTTTTGACTTCCTTGCTCCAAGGATCGAGGGCAGTACCACCATTGTACTGTGTTTTGAATGTTAATGAAAGTAAGTTTTACCTTGTTTCTGGACTTCATATGATTTTGCAGCCAAGCAAAACAAGGCACAAAAAGCCCCTGCTAAATCTCCTGGAACTGTTTCAGACAACGAAAATGATCTTAAAGAATTGTAGTAAACTTTATTATAGTGAAAACTCTTAGGTGGGATAAAAATATGTAGTATGCATTCATAGGTGGTCTGAAAGATCCATGTACTTATAGGAAATTTGGTAACCAAATGCTTCTGGGCACAGTGTGATGCCCCTGTGCATAGACTGCAGCAGTTCATTTTGGACCGTTGTACCATTTTATATTTGGAAAACGATAGCTCGTGTGAAAAGGATGATGGGGATAAACAAGAATGAGTCCATGTCAAATTTATTTCTGCAGTGGAAGTAGGGGGAAAGGGGAATCCATGGCATTTAGCTCAGAATTGTATGTAATTGCAGTACTGCACTAGGCAACTATCCATCTGCAAGTTTCAGTATTTTTTTACCAGGTACCAAAACCTAGGGTGTTCTGATACTTTAGATTAGAAGCTGTTTTTTCACCCCTTCGTAAATATAGCTCTCATTTGCATTATCATCTAGTTCTCTAAATGTCATTTTTTAAATATGAATTTATTAAATGTCATTTGAGCAGGGTAATTTGAATAGTTATTTTCTCCTACCATTATTCTGTTGCCACTATCCTATTATTAAGGACATTTTAACTGTTGATTGCTTATATTCCTGATTGGAACCTTTGTTTGTCAATGTTAAAAACAAGCTTTTGTTTATGTGGCCTGATTTTTTTTTCCTCCATCAGAAGCCGATGCAGACAATGGCGTATAATTGCAAAATCATAGTGCAAATTCTGCTTTGCTGAGAGGCATTTTGTCTTACACTGAAGATAATTCCTATCTTCTTTCCACCTCAAGCTGGATCTTGGCATTCTTGTGATTTCTTTTCATTTTGTCTCATCAGAAAATTTCCAGTATAGACTCAATTAATTGCAGCTACCATTGTTACTATCAAATTATCAATCTTCCACAAAATCTGGTTCCCTAATTAATGTTGTAGCATATGTGCATTAATCTGTCTGCTACTTCTGCTTTCTTATGAGACAGATACTTACAATGCTTTCTTAAGAAATGATAAACTAACTGGCTATGCATGACATCAGCTAATAAATAAGATAGTGGTAGCTTTTGTGATCATTCCCATCCTTCTACTCTTCTGTTGTCAATATTTTTACTCCACATAGCGTTAGATCCAAATACTAGGCATGCAATATGCATTTGAAATTTGGCAATTGCACATATTCAACCAAATGAGCAAATTGATATGACTTGAAAAAACAACAAGTTTTCTTTAATTGTTAATTTTTTAAAAGATAGTAATAAAGCAAGATACTCTGTCAGTTCAGTATCAGGAATGTACAATTTGCAGTTTTCTGTTTATAGGGACATCTAGTGGTGTAGGGTTCTTCTAACTAGATGAAAGAACCCAATACAAACTTGTTGGAACATGATAAGAATAAAATGTATGAAAAAAAATGAATTGACTTTCTAATAACAGCAAATTATGCTGACCTTAGATCTACTCATTTAGCTTGAGTTTTGAATGGAGGAGATCTGACCAGACACACACTCCAAGTGCAATAATTTCAAGAGTTTTCTCTTGAATTAGCCAGATGAAAGGTCAACTGTATTGATGTAAATAAGCTTTTCTTTGTTCTTTTGAAAAATCATTTAATCCCTTTCCCTCTCTGCCACCACCTTCTGTTTTGTTTTGGTTAGGGTCTGTTTTTTGGGGTTTTTTTTTGGTGTGCTGAAACCTGATGTATGTTTCTCTATGCAGATTAAAGTAGTAGAAAACCACATTAATAGTAATGTATTCTGTTGCCACAAAAGCCCTAAAATGCCTTTCCAGAAAATTCATTATGTGCTTGCATTCCTTTCCCAATATTAATCAATATTGATTGTGTTTTCTTGTCCCAAATCTTGTTGTTTCCAACGTAAAATCAATGTAGATGAAGAGGGAATGTTCTTGTAACTGATTTTGTTGGTTTTCCAAGGGAACTTTTTCAGATATCCGGAATGCCTGGAAGAATCTAGGATTCCTTTTACCCATCACTGAATTTTGTTATAATCACTTCTGTGTCTATCTAGTCACTGAAATATTGTTGTTTAGTGTAACAATGTTAGAGAAGGACAAGATGTGGGACTCTGTGTAGATACTTTAAGTTAAAAGACGCCTAAATGCATGTTCCATCTTTATTGTACAGAAAGATGTAGGCAAGTTGGGAGCAGATATGCACAGGAAAGAGCGTTTCACTGAGATTAAAAAAACCTCAATGCCATGTTTTTGAGATGCTGTGCTTTCTTGCCCTCATTTCTATTCCATGTGCTTAATTCTGTGTTCTTCCTGATATAGCTCTATTTTGAAGGATTTGGCTGAGCAAAACTGTTGTTGGAGACAGACAATTGTAACTCATTGTGGCAGCTTGTGGTTTTGTTGTCGTGTTGAGAAGAGCAAGGAAAGACTTGTGGATTAAATGTGAATGTGTAACCTTTATACTGGGATAAGTATTGATACCCTTAACTCTGCTGTATGAGAAGTAAGAAACTTGGTCTGTTGATGAAAACGTAACTTTAATCTTTTACAAGAAGTGCCTGGATAATTTCTATTAAAAAGTAAATATATATGTATTTGAGACACTCAAGTTTGAGAATATTTTGTCCTATTTTCTAAACAGATGTAATACTTTTTCAAATTAACCATTTGCTATGCATGCTTGAAAGTGATACTCGCTTTGAACTTTGTGCTCTCTGCTGCTGAGCTTCATTAATAACTGAATTCATGATTGGCCTCTCCGTATAATGAGGAACTGTAAATTTGTTTTCTAATAAACAGGGAAATGAAGCAGAACTTGTAAACATAAAAAATATTTTATTGTGGTTATGCGTTATATGAGTCATTTTCAGTGCTTAAATAGAAACCTTTCCACAAACACAAGTTAAGGAGAATGTGTAAGCTACTCCTCAAACTTGCAAAAATCAGGTAGTGGTCAAGATTTGTTAATGTGTGTTGCTAAGGCTTATTTCTCTGGAACTGTGCACTGATGAACAAGCTTGCAACAGATTTTCCAAGAGGCTTGACAAGAAATAGCAAGAATCTTAAAAATCATAGTTTGCTGTGCTTGGACTTATCTTTTAAATCCACATTAATAACTGGACTCCAGTAGATACCAAAGTATCTCAGTGGCTATGTAGAGCCAACAAATGCCATCTCTTTATATAGGGCTCGGGGCTTATTCCCTCCCTTTTCTTTCCTTATGTCCTAGCTTAACATGTCAGAAATGTAAACAAAAAGAAGAGGAGAACAAACAATGCAGGTCTGGTAACTGAAATCTGTAAGAACTCTATGCTTGATTCCAAAAGCTCAGCTGTAATTTAGAAGTCTTGGTGACTAGCAACTTATTAAAGGAGCATAGAAATTGACTGCATTTGAGAGCAACAGCTTTCGAGTTACAGTTAAATATTTGCAAGAAGCATATTTTAGGTCTAAGGTTTACACAGTTGATGTCATTGGGAAAGGCATTTTAATGAAAGACTATTGTTGATGCTTTTGGTAATTAAACACCTTGGTATATATTTAATTAATCTCATTTAGAAGAAACAGCACTTACAGGAGTACCTTTGGAAAGGTTAAAGGCGCAGGACAGGAAATTGTCAGTTGTAAGTGCACATCTATTTCAGCTATTGATTACAAGGAATTATAATGAATAACTGAACTGGAAGTGTTAGGACAGATCTGCACTGCAATGCAAGGTAGGTACAACTTGATCACGTGCCCTGAGTAACCCAGAACTTAGTGTCAACTATGAAACTGCCTAGGGACGTTGAAAAGCTACCAAAGTAGAATCATAGAGTCACCAGATTGGAAAAGACCTCTTGGATTATCGAGCCTAACCATTCATGTCTGCACCTAAACCATGTCCTTGAGCTCCTCATTTACTCATCTTTTAAACATCTCCAGGGTTGGGTACTCAACCAACTACCTGGGCAGCCTCTTCCAGTGCCTGATGACCCTTTCTGTGAAAAATTTCTTTCTGATATCTAGTCTGAGCCTCCCCTGGCACAGCTTGAGGTCGTTGTCCCTTGTCCTGTTCCCTGTCACTTGGGAGAAGAGCCCAGTTCACTCTTCTTTACAACCTCCCTTCAGGTAGTTATAGAGAGCAACGAGGTCTCCCCTCAGCTGCCTCCTTGTCTCAAGACTGAATCCTAGCTCTCTCAGCTGCTCCTCATAAGTCCTCCAGCCCCTTCACCAGCTTTGTTGCTCTTCTCTGGACTTGCTCCAGAGCCTCAACATCCTTCTTGTGCTGAGGGGCCCAGAACTGAACACGGTATTCAAGGAGCGGTCTCACTAGTGCTGAGTCCAGAGGGAGAATAACCTCCCTGGATGTGCTGGTCACTCTGTTTCTGATAGAAGCCAGGATGCCATTGGCCTTCTTGGCCACCTGGGCACACTGCTGGCTCATGTTCGGTTGCTGTCAACCAACACCCCCAAATCCTTCTCCTCCGGGCAGCTTTCTAGACAGACTTCTAGTCTGTAGTTCTGCACAGGATTGTTGTGCCCCAAGTGCAGTAGCCTAGTTGAACTGCAAATTATACTGCTGTGATTATGCTGCTGTCAATACTGAAGCTAGGTAAGAGCTAACTGAGAAAGAGTTACACTGCCTTTGTTTAAATCAATCATAATTTTTCCTGTTTTCTTTAATTACCTTTCTGCAAGATAAGAAGTAGTAGTTGGCTTAGTTTATAAGGTCTTTTACATTTTCTGAGATCCTTTCCTTGTTTGAGGATATCCTGATAAAACTCCAGTATAAAAATTAATGATCAGAAATAGTATTTTCTCATTTTTCAAACAGTAGGGAATTCACTTCCATGGTGTAGAAATCCCTAATGCTACTGATAATGGATCACATCTCTACCAGCTGCACCTATGGTTGTTCAAATTTCAATTAAATGCTTTATTTCCAGATAGGCAGTGCTAAGGCTGACTTACTTTGTTTCATGTTTTTCAGCTGCTTTACCTCTAAGTCCTTGTTCTGTGTTTCATTGTCTAAGTGTTTACTTACCTTAGAGAAGTGTTAAGTACTTGCATGTCTTTCTATTGTACCCTCAGCAGAACAGCAGCAGGAAAATCAATAGAGAGACATTCTGTCCAGTGTTTCAAGAAGCAATATTGAACAATTTATCTTCTTCCTTTGTTCGTTAATTTAGAAACAGGTGATATCAAAAATAAAATATCTGCTCATTCAGGAATTTGCTGAATTTTTCTTTATTGTAATTTTGTGATGTATTTGGAACAAACTCTGCTTTGGTAACACTTGTGCAAATCTACCAAGATTAACTAATTACATTATGTTGTTTTCTTTCACATATGTTTTGTGTCTTGACAACAGCTGATACTGTTGTAACAAATATAAGTTTTACCTTTGAACTGTGAAGCGATTAGCAGGGTGCATGTGTTTATTTCTTGCTCTATCATTTGCTAAATACACAAGCTTACAGTTAAAACTTTTAGGGTTGAAATAATTTAATTCATGTGTAGCTTAGCAGTGCATTATATTTTCTTAGGGTCATATTCTTCTACTCTCACACAAACTGAATTGCATCTCTACATGAAATAAGGCTCTTCTGATTCACACTTTTCATTTGACTACGAAGTGAAAAGTAGAATTGATGTAGAAAAAAGACCATTGTTGTAATATTATTAGTTTATTTTAAAGATGTAAACAGCTGTTGTTAAAGCTATTTTATGATAATCTTTCTCTCCCCTCTCTAAATAATTACTGAGAAGATCACAGCAGGAATTAGTAGTTTAGGTTTCTAAGATGTTCCTAATGTGGTGCTACCTAGAAAGGTAATATGCTAATCTTGATAACTTTTAATTAGTATTATACAAGCATTTGAAATATACTGTTAGTAGTTAACACATTTTGAAATAATGTTCTAGATAGATGGCTGTTGGAAGACGTGATGAGTATTATGAAAGATTATTTGGGTTCATCCCTTTTTTTCTTAAAGCAAATAAACAATAAAATGCCCCTAAAGGCTAAGACACCGGATTCCTGATCATCAAGTTCACCTGCATTACATTTTTTTCACTATTTTAAAAATAAGCTTATATTTTAAAACAGATAATTGAGCATGAAATTAAGATCTTTAAAATAGGATCTTTCCTTGAGAATTTCTATTAATTAAACATGCATCTATAGGTAAGTGCAAGTTAAAGCTAGAATGAAAGATTTCTGTTGTTTTTAGTGCATAGCTACGTATTGCTATTCACGTTCTTATGGTTTGGAATGTTTTCCTTTGGCTTCTGAAAGTAGTTGACAGTGCATACTGCCCTAGCTATTCTATGTGGACATTGATGCCTCTGTCATTTTCATGGTGTTTTCCCTGTTCATAAGAGGTATGCTCAACTTGAGTAAACAGTTCTGGTCTATCAACAAGTGCAAATGAACACACATCTCAAGACAAGCCTAGATGTACTCTATTTTATTGTCATGTCTTTAGCATAGGTCATGGTCCTGTATCTTTTCATTGCATTTTTATAACACAGTCACAAGTTTTCCACTAAAGAGAAGGGAAAAGCATTATGAAAACAGATATAAACTTCTTCCAAGACACTCTAAATCATGATTGTCTATAAGTGTTCTTTGAGCAAGATTGTGATCTGAAGCATTTAAATTTTTTGGTTTAGTTTTATCTGATGGCCTCCTAATGACCTGAGAATGTATCATAGACTAATAAAACCTGAAAATCAAGAGTGAAGAACAGTGCATAAATAATATCATCCTTTCAGAACAGACAGAAGTGATAAACCGAAATTTTTCTTTTTGGAGTAGGTCTCTCCTTGGTTTTATGCTGCAAAGGCAAGGAAAGGCACTTTCATGGTCTAGTTATCATGTGGATTCCTCTGCGTGTCTTCTGCTTCTCTTAGACCCTGATTTTGCCTTTTTACTCTCATGTCTAGGCAGTAATGATGAACGTGTAAAATAAAAGAATACACAGGAGTTTAGTTACTTACCTGTATATTTTCTTGGACAATTTTCCAAATCAGTAAGTTTACTATGTTTTCTAAAGTAATAGTTCTTTATATGAATGGTCCATGGTACTTTGCGTGTGTTTTCTCAGTTAATGTCAGGGTACTGTGGCATTCATGAAAATAAATCTTCCTTGAGTATATAGTGATAGAAAACCAGCAGTGTTTTACTTGCCAAATCCCCTGTGCTTAGTTAGAAGCTCAAATATTTTCCAAGGCTCTCCAGTATAAATTAGACTGTCTCCAGATGTTTTGATACAGTGGATGCTGAAGTTCAAATTCACTTTTAATGAACCGTACTTTAACGTCAGTCTCTCCTGTCTGCTTAAATGACAAAGAACTCATCTGACTTTGTAATGAATCCCACAACTGTATCATTTATTGAGCCTCTATCTCAGCGTTATACTGGTCCATGTTAACGTTGGTTGGCAGTCTAACTGCATTGAAGGCTTATTACCAAAGCTACAGAATTTGAAGGAATGACCTCCAACACAGCAGGAGGTACTGGAGTTTTTACTGAGGAGAATTGTTATGATAGGTAGGAGATAGGTTAAAAGCACTTAAAAATGACACAGTAGGCCATGGTAATACATGAGGAAATTTGCAGCAGGAAAACTAATCCTAAACTGTGCAATGCCTAATTCAGGCAGTAATTGGGTCTGAATAGACTATGTATGTGCTCCTTGGTAGCATGTAAAGACCAGTATAGGTGATGAAGAAGGTGTATAAATCAATTGCCTTTAAAGAAAGAAAGATGGTACTAGTAGTTTTACTACATAAGAAAATCTATAGAATATATACACACACAGAAGAAATATCTTTTGTTTGCCCTGTATTTATTATGTATCTTGTGTTACGTTTATTAAATTTGTATCTAAAATTCAGTTGTCTATTCAGTAAATGCTATTGTTAGATTTCTTAGATTATAAAATATTGATTTACTCTTATGGAGATTAGAAACATATTCTCCAGCATATGTGAAAATACTGACTTGAAGGTTTTATTTTGTAAGGCTGAGTGTGTGTGTGCCTTTGAGAAGTTTTACGTGGTGAGTGAACTAGAGATGCTTAAACAGTGAAAGCAGTTTTTTTATTTCAATGCTTAATATCTTGGAGAGTGTCCTATGTGTATCAGCATCAGTAAATATGTCATGCTGAATGCATGCTCCTTGGCTATGTTCAATTGAATAAACAGAAGTTGAGTAAATAAGGCTGTGAAAAACAGTAGTCTGTTTTGTTCTTGGAATGTCCCACTGTACCCATTAGATGCAAAGAGAAGCTAAAATTGTCATTTTTATTGTCTCAGGGAAAAAAACTAAAACTACAGAAGGGTAGTGTTCTTTACTGTATTCCATTCACATTCCAATTATCCTTGGGGATTGTTTTGAGAGCTATTTTCTTTGGCCTGTGTAGCCACATAAATTAAAGTAAGTGAATAAGAACTACTATGTAGCTACATTGTTTCTTTTGTCATGCTGTACTTCAACTTTCACAAGATTCAATGTCGGGTCATTTCATTCGATGGAGAATGGCATTTGCTGCAGCCGCAAGGAAAGTTTTATTCTTACCTAGGTAGGATGCCTTGTGAAGAGATACCTTACTAGTACTTTTAGTGGGCTCTGAACCTGCTCCAGAATTGTGGAAATCAGATAGTGAGTGATGGCTCCTTGACTTAGAATTGAAGATTTGACTGCTTACTTTGATGCTCGATCAAAATAGATGAAGCACTTCAGTGGCATCAGTACTTTGCTGCAGTCTCACAGCCAGGTGAAAATCTGGGTCTTTAATTTTGAGTTGGTTTTAGTTGTTTTAGGTTTTTGAGGGCCAGACTGTTGTTAAGAGACCCATTTTGGCAGGACTGTGTGTTAAGTGATGAGAACACAGTAGCTGCTGACTTTAAGGACCTTATTTCTTAAGTTAACAGGGCTTTGGACAGAATAGTGTGTCTGAATGCCTCTCAGTGTACTCTACCCCTTTTCAGCAGATTATCAACATGTCACTTGATCTTAACCAAATTTTGTGGAAGAGTAAGTATTAAGGTAAGGTGCATCTTAGACCTACCTACTTGGAGAAAAAGAATTTGCTGGTACACAGACTGCATATGTAGAACCCGCAGATGCCTTAACTGTAGGACAGGTCTGAGAGATTTTGCATTTTCAATGAATACAATATCCAACCAAGACAGACTGAAAAAAAAAAGATAGAACAGAGTGCATTACTTCTGTTGTTGTGGAAATAATAATTTGTAACCCATCTAATGGGAATAACCTTTGGATTATTTAGCTGCCCAGATAAATTACTGTTACTTACATTTACCCTTATATATTTAATGACTTGGTTCAGGCCAAAGGGACATTTTTTGGCAGTTGTACCTTCCTTTACATGGCGAGATAGATGAATGATGAATAACACCTAATTTGTGTTAAGTACCAAGTGACCTTTCGGTAGCAACAGATCAACCTTACTACTTCTTCTGCTATAACATGTTTCTTTAAGGAATACTTGTTTCACCAGTAACACTGCAAACAAAATGTCATAGCTGTGTTTCACATCCCTTGCCTATAAATCAGATATAAAACTAAAAATTGTTGTTTTGTGGTTTACCCATTGAGCTAATATTTCTTTTTGGTTTTGAATCCTTAACAATGCAGATGTGCTGTTTTCCTTCTACACAAAGTAGACCTCTCTTACCAGCTTTGCTCTATACTATGGCCAATCATACTGCCTCCAGATGTTTGTGCTAATCCTGTTTGTAACACAGGGTTATTTATTAAGTAATTAATTTCTTGGTGATAATGACAATTTTCCTTTCTAGATTGTCTTAACATGAGGATCATGGAGTTGGCAAATTAGAGCTCATAACCTTATGTAGCTGGCCTAAATAGACTGCTTTGCTGCAAGGCTGTGTTGTCTTTTTGAGCCCTTTGTAGAACTACAGCTGAAATTTAAATTGCACCTGTTAGTTATCATCAGGATCAGTAGTTTTCCCAGCTGTGTCAGTTGGCTAAATCTCTTCCTTTTGGTTTACTATATAGATAAGACTAAATCAGGATCTCCCAGGCAGGAGTATCTAATCTTTGCAGCTATTCAGCTTTTAATGTGACACAACCTTTTATATAAATATTAATAGGGTTGTTAAATATCATTAAGTAATGACTTTTTCTTCTGAATGTTTTAAGACCATTAAACTTATTGTAATCCGCTGTCCATTCTCCCTTCTCATGAGATAATAATGGGCTCAGTGTAACAGTTTCAATGTTCTGTTTTGAAATATCATCCCTTTGCACACACACACAGTTTGGGGAGAGGTTAGTGCTGAAGCTTTTGGCTACTTGATCCTCTGATTAATTTTTTTACTGATTTAATTCTTTTTCATACTTTGCCCAATTATCCATGTTGTGTGTCACAGGTTAACTCTGTTCGTGATTTTGTGTACTTCAATCAAATCTCCTGTCCTTCATGTCTGATAATTTATATTTGCCTGTGTTATGTTTTACCTTGGGTTTTCTTTTTTTTTAACCTGTTTAACACCTTGTATCCAGTTTTGCTGTTATTTTTATGTGCTGTATGATCTCCAGTTACTTCCAATGTAGTTTGCTAGCAAATACAGCTTAGTTTGTCAGGTTTTTTTCTCTGTTGTGCTTGTTATGTGTATTGACTTTGACCTGCAAGTATAAGGATGCACATGACTCCAGCTCGGTCCCTACAGGAAAGGAAGCGTTGCTGAATTCATGGCTAAAGGCACTTAAGGTTAGGTTCTTGTTGCTTATAGTTCCCTCCTCTTAGTTTTGTTAGGTTCCTGTAGAATATTTCTAAGGTCTTCAGGTAGAACACATTTTAAAAGCTGTAACATGCCAGATGGACTTTATTTTAAACACACAAAAGGTTTAGTTTCTCCAATTTTCTGTGTTTAGTCTAATTAAAGAGAGTGTTTCTATCTAGGTTGCATCTGCCAGCTTACAGAATATCATGGCAAGAGTATAGTATCATGAAAATGTACAGTACAAGATGCAATTTTAATAGTGTTAATAAGTATATTTAAGAAAATGCAGTAGTCTTTATTTGCTTGTTTTTAAAAATAATTATTTAAAACTACTGAGAACAAGTTCTGTGCTTTCAATGCTGTAAATGGCATACAGTCAATGAAAAAGTATGTTGCTTGATGGTTTTTTTATATATGTATAGTGCAGGAAGCTCATATGTCAATGAGTTTATTTTGCATAGCTTGTGAAAGCAAAATTATGTAGTAAAAAATGGAAAATGTCTGATCTAGCATGATAATTCTTCAGAGAGATTGCATTTTTAAAAGGGAAATATGAGATAGAAGAATTCAAAGATAATGCATGAAAGAGTTATGCATTCCCACTTCCAAAAAGACTTTTTGTAGTCGAAAATATACATGCCTGTTTAAGGAGGACTGCTTTAAAATTAAGTCTGTGCTATGAAATAATTTCTGAATAAGTAGGAAAATACTATCTCTTCAAAATTAGGAAATGGTGTGTGGTATGTCAAGTTTACAGCTTTCAAAATGAAGCCTGATCTGAATAGCTATGAAGAAACTTTTCTTTTAGACTAATGTACAAGAATTTCTGCAGGCACCAGAAAATGTACTCTGCCCCAAAATATGGAGAAGAATACAAGCACTCCGGAAAAAGTTAATTTTGTTTGTAATTTTTGTGGAATGAAAGATGATTTTCCCTATAATGCAGCTAAGATGCTTATAGCGTTTTCTCTCTTTTGGTAGTGCTGGAGACTACATGCTGCTATAATTTGGGAGCTTTTTATAACGTGAGACTGTGCTGCTCATGGATAATTGTTCTTTGCAGGGAGTCTTGTTCTTTGAATGTGATGTACGGCTGCACGTGCCTCTTGCAGCTGCTTTTTTCTTTTAAACTTTGTCTCCCCTCAGTCAATATGGAAAACACAACAGTGCAAGATTTCTCTGCAATATCTTATGATACCTAATGATATTGTAGAGTTTTTCATTTTGTGGCTACAATCAAATCTCAATGCTTTAGTTTGTGAAATTTATGACTTTGTGGTTTCTTGTTGCTGTTGTCTATAAATGCTTCACAAAAGATTAAGGCTTGCAAGTCTCAGTGAAAGAGTATGCACAGAATCTCTTTTTATTTAATTAATAGACTCTCTATGTGACTTAAAACTGTAGAAGATGTGTTTCTTAATATATGACTACAGTCAGAGAAAAATCAAAACTCCGGAGTATTTATTATACCTATTTGATTTATGGGCTCTGTCAGCAGTTGTAAGAAAAGCTTCATGTTGGGGGTAAAACTTATCTGAAGAAATATTGGCTCTTAAGTGGATTCAAAATACCACTGAGATACGCAAATAAATTCAAAATGTTGCGTTATCTGTGTCTTAACATGGAAATTTTGTGTGAGGGTTTCCCTTTAGCAGGATGATTTAAGTTTATCCCAAATAAACTCATCATGTGGGAATATTCTTTACAATTATTTTTGTATGGTAGCTGTCATTGCTAGATCAAATAATCAGAAGTGGTCAGGGTAACATTAGTTTCAGTACTTATTTTCCTTAAAGTTACTTAGCTGTTTTTATTGTACAATATGATGAATATTCTAGAAGCTTGGTGCTAGCACACACTCGGCAAAGCTCTTATACAGTGGAATCAGATAGTGGCCTGGGTAGAAGTCACATTGAGTTCTTACACGCTGAAAGTTAGTGTCTACCTTGAATTGGTTTCTGGAGTGATGTAGCACTTGCTATAGGTAGTGCTGGGGAGAGGAAGTGATGTTCAGTAAAACTGTGACCTTTGGGTATTCCTAATTTTGTGGTGGAATAATTTAAACCTATAAGGATTTGGGGGTTTACTGTTACTAAATAAATTCAAAGAAACTGTGTAGTGATTTCTCTGCATCTTAAGAATGGAGAATACAGCAGATGGCAAATTGAACATGACTCCTGAGGAGTCTAATCAACAGCAGTCTTACTATGCATCCTTTCACTTGTACTAGTAGTGCATGGAATACCTAAAACTTGGAACTCAAAGAACTACAGAGTTCTGTAACTTGATTGCTGTCAACCAAGTTCAGGACTAATTACTAAAGCAAATTATTCTCTTTTCCCTTGAAAAGAGAGACATTGGGCTCTTTTTTTGTTTCACAGAGAAAGAAGTTGATGTCAAAATTCAGAAATAAGTTACAATTGGACACTGACTTTAAGGAGAAAAATGTTCAAGCTGAGGTAGTTAATTAAGCTTCAAAATTAATCTTAAGTATTGAAAATATTTAGGAATTATTTGTAATAATAAAATGTGATCAATAATAGTGACGTTTATGCATTTTGTTCTATTTAAAGTATAAATAATATTTGAAGTGCTTAACTTCTTATATAGTCATTTCAATTGTAGAGCTGGTGGGCTTTGGGGTGACATAACTGTTCTAATGTGTTCTTGTAACACCTATTGTTAAGTCATGTATTGGACCACCTTTCAAACAGGAAAAGTGAATAGTGGAGGGTAATAACAAACCTGAATAGAAGCAAATAGAAACTTATTAAAACAGGAGTTTTATATAGATACTGTGAAAATATAGAAACATGTAACAAGCGTCTTACTTCATCTTGTTAGTACTTTCTTGGTGTCTCTTACGTTTTGTTTGCTTGCTGGTTCTAGTTGTAATTTATTCATCCATTTTGCAGTGTGATCTCACAAAATAAGTTCCATAAACAGGCAGTTTAAAAAATACTTCGAAATCCAAGTTGATAGTTGTTTTTCCCTAAACATGTAGCTGAAGGGATAATATTTTGAGAGATATATATATGTAAGTTTTTCTTTAAGTGGACAGGTTTGAATTCAACACATCTTTTTTATAAAAATGTTAAATAAAAAAGGGAAATATAAATGCTGAAAATAGAGGGCTAAGAAAGGAATTATAGACAACTGACTTTATAGAATGACTGTGATATAAAAAGAAGGGTTTCAGGAGCAAAAGAAAAATTCTCTTTCTATCATGTGGCCTGATGTGCAGTGAAAAGGATTAAATTGAATATTGATTTTAGGAAAGGTATGACTATGGTCTTAAAATGATAAAGATAAAAAAAAGAGAAAGAAAAAATAAAACCTCCATAGCCAAAAAAACCTATACAAGCAAAGAATGAGAGAATTGATCACCAAGCAGAGTTGCAATTGAGGGCCACATTCTGGTTGCCATGTTCTCAAGGGAGTCATGGTTTCTGTAACTGGCAGAAACACTTCAGGCTGATGATGATGATCAATGGAAAAATATCAGTCATTCGTAGTGAGGGGGAGCATGAGAGTAATGATGAAGAATTTCTACCTAAAAACATTTAAACAGTAATAAAGAACTGATGTCCAGTGTGATGAAAGATGAAGTGCAAGGTAGTGAAGAGTGTGGAGAGACTAAGACATTCCTCAAGCTGGCAAAAAATAAGGTAGATTGAAGAATTACTCATTCATAACTAAAGATGTGCAATTCAATTCACTAGACTGAAGCTTGAGTAACAGAACTGATTCTGATAAAAACCATAATTTAGTTTTCAAATGGTTGTAGGGAATTAACTGGCTAATGAGAATCAAACTAATCGTGTCATAGAAGCCTCAAAAAAATGTTCCAGGCTGGAAGACATGGTTTATTTAATAGGTATCTCAAATATATGTAGAAATGGTTTGATGTCATCATTCAAAATGGGTATTTCATGTAGGTGTGCATTATAAAATGTTTATCTAATGTTCCTCTATCACCTCTGGGAGTGAGGAATCCTCTTCATAAAGAAAAAAAAGGGGAGATTGGATTTTTGTGGTAGGTGGTGGG
The DNA here is from genome assembly GCA_033558105.1 of Coccyzus lansbergi. Taxonomy (NCBI): domain Eukaryota; kingdom Metazoa; phylum Chordata; class Aves; order Cuculiformes; family Coccyzidae; genus Coccyzus; species Coccyzus lansbergi. The sequence goes on along the minus strand of JAUMJK010000760.1, from coordinate 1,376,064 downwards.
ACTTGAAAAGATCCAGCAGCTTGGATTTTGCCTATACCATACTCAAAATACAAATAATCAGTTACCATTTTCTTAGGATAAGAAGGGATTGTGATCCCCTCCTCAACAATGGCTGAAACACAGCTTTTGTATTTGTTCTTTACTGAAAGAGTGGTGAGGCACTGGAACTGGCTGCCCAGCAAAGTGGTGGAGTTACCATCCCTGGAGGTGTTCAAAAACTGTATAGACTTGACACTTGTAGGACATGGTTCAGCAGGCACAGTCATGCTGGTCTGGTGGCTGCTCTGCATGATCTTGGATACCTTTTCCAGTCTTAATGTTCTTATGTTTCCACGAGGTCAGATAAATCACGTGTCTTTATACATGCTAAGAAACACTTTTGAGGAATAGGAATGGTTGGACTCGATGATCCGGTGGGTCTCTTCCAACCTGGTTATTCTGTGATTCTATGATTCTGTGATATTTACAGTTAATGACTTGAGCCATTCATTGTCTTTTAACAAAGCAGTGTATGGGGGGAAAAGAGAGAGGCAGATGGGGAAAAAAAATAATGCTACATATCATTGTTTCTGTGATGCTAAGGATAAAAAAAATTTAACATGAGATTATCCTTGTGAAGGTCTAACTGGAGAGAATACTGTCTAGATAACACAGAAATATAAATATTTACGGTGATTTGAGGAATGATGGCTAATGCTTAAGCTGTTTTACAGCTGTTACAAATTATCTTCTCTACAAGACCTGAGTGTTTATTTTTCTTTCTAATTCTTTTTTTTTTTGGTTTGTTTTGACTGAAGTTATGTATTATCTTCCCATTCAGGAAGAGAATTCAATCAGACTGGATAACATTAATTTTAGTATGGGATCAGTCTTTATATTCTGTTGATATTACCAAATGATATGCAAACAGTCCTGTGAAAACTTTGCTGTAGATACTCTGAATATCTGAAGGAATTTATTCCTTTACTTCCCTACCCGCCTTCTGTTAATGGTATTTGAGCAATCCTGCCAACTGACTGGAAAAGTAAATTTGCTTTGTCCTTTATATGCTTCATGAATATCCACAAAATTCAGCAGGGATTTGGCCAAGAAAGTTGGTTCATTCCTCCCAGAGAAGAAATATGTAAATTTGAGAAGGTGGTGCTGTTTGTAGAAGATCTAAAAGCAGCTTTTGGAATTTGCTAGGGAGGCTTGTGTAGCTTTAAGTAAGGAGATTATGTAAAATGCTGACTAAAGCTGAGAGCTTGCACAGCTTCTGCCTTGCAGCCGAGCAGAGTTCTCCCAAGGCAAGAACTTCTTACTAAAACATACTTTGCTTTCCTTGTTTGGCCATTACTTACCCCAGCTTTCCTCATTACTTCTATGTCAATCTTATGTTAATCTTTAATACATTAATATGAGCCTTCTTCTGGCTAGGGTATACTTTTACAGCTGTTTATTTTATTTCCTGAACACTGGAAAGGAAAATCCTTACCCTTATATCCGTCCCATTTAATGAAAAATAAAACATGAGTATTTGAAGTTGTATTTAGATTTGGATTCAAAAATTCACATGAAAGAAACTGCTAGTGATGGGTTGGCTTTATCTGTGTTTATTCTGGGGTGTCTTAACTAATTAAAAACTGGATTGTGTTTTTATCACAATACAAAGAGGTAAGAAGGAAAGTACCTTGAGTTGGAATAAAAAGCTCCTGTTAAACTCTGAATAAAATAAAAATATTTACCAGAATACTTAGGTAAACTCAACTATTTCAGTAAAAGTGTTACTGAAACTTTTACATACAGCTATGCAAATGATAGACATGAAAATGCCCTGCCAAGACCTTCACAACTCTTCTTTTTCCATGCTTGTTTTTGGACAAAATTGTAGTTACTGACCTGCTTTAATCCTTTGGATAGTCTATGTTTTGCATATCATAGTACCTAGTTTGACTTTTCAGTGGACCATGTCTATGGTCATTTATGTTCCCATTAAAACATTATGTGAGGCGATAGAACCAGGGGATAGAAAGGGTATGCTCATGCATCACCTCTTTGATGCTTTACAGCGGTATTAGAGAGAAGAAAGCTCCATATTAGGAATCAACTGCCCTCTTTAGGGGCAGCTACTAGCTTGTATACCCCAAGAAATCCCCCTTGTGGGCTACAGCAATGTGCAGCAGGGATGATGCAAGCAGGATTTGGGCGCTGCATGCTTGGAAAACCTCATGCTGCTCCAGAAAAGAAGCCCTGGCTGTTGCTGTGTGAGTGAGCAGAATGTGACTACAGCCAGTCATGAATTTATTTGCCCTAAGGAGCATAAAGGGAAGAATTATTCTAAACAGGTGAGAAAAGCAGAGGTCCTGTTCTATTTACTTGGTTTATAAGATGATTAGGGACTTCAGGAGTATGACTTGAGTAAGGAACTGCATACAACTGCTTAGAATTTTGTCCTCTAAGTCAATGAATAGAGTTTAGTAGGATCACTGAAAAAGGGGCTACCTGGCATATTTCAGCTTATATCTGACTTGCATAGTGAAGATCAGGTTCTCACATATTACTATATTTGAGATATTTTGCTCATAACCTATGCTACAAACTTTTGTCTTGTTGAATTCAGTCACTTGACAAATATATTAGTCATAAAAATTGAATGGAGCCTAATTCTGTCTTCAATAAGCCTTTGAAGAAAAGAATTACTATTGAAGTGAATGGATATCATAAGCATTCTCAATTCATTATTGAATAGAGTATATTAGAGAAGCATTAATATAAGAACTACCTTTTGATCATACTTCTTGGATAGCAACTTAGTTGGAGTGTACAGTTCCTTTTTTATGAGCTTTCATGACAAACATCAAAGAAACGAATGTTGCTATAAACTTCTATTTGTAGAAAGTATATAGAAAGTATCCCTCATTAATTCAGAACCACTGAATTGGTTGTCAAAGACAGCTGCTGTGTATTCTAATAATTGCCTAATTAATGATACTTTTTTGGTATCATGATCAAACTAATACATTTCTGCAATGGTGTTGGATTCTGCTGCTGAGTTGTCTTGATACTAGCTTCAGATAGTGACTTTTAATAAAATATGCCTTGGTGTATTAATAAAGCTGAGCAGCTAAGAGTCATTTTCCAGTAACTCAGTTATTCTCATTAGATGTTTGGAAATGTATGATCTCAAGGATGGGAGCTGTTTTTAAGTTACAATTGGCAGGATTGTTATTAACTAGCAGAATTCTGTTAATTGCCGTTTCTCTTATTCGTTGTTGTCCTACCCAGGCATGGAGTGTTCTGGAGTATTAGAATAGAATAGCATCATAGAATCACCAGGTTGGAAAAGACCGACCGGATCATCGAGTCCAACAATTCCTATCAAACACTAAGCCATGCCCCTCAGAGCATCGTCCACGTGTCCCTTAAAAACCTCTAGGGAAGGTGAATCAACCATCTCCCTGGGCAGCCTGTCCCAGTACCCCATGACCCTTTCTGTGAAAAAAATTTCCTAACGTCCAGCCTAAACCTCCTCTGGTGGAGCTTGAGGCGATTCCCTCTTGTCCTGTCCCCTGTCCCTTGGGAGAAGAGCCCAGCTCCCTCCTCTCCACAACCTCCCTTCAGGTAGTTATAGAGAGCAATGATGTCTCCTCTCAGCCTCCTCTTCTCCAGGCTAAACAACCCCAGCTCTCTCAGCCGTTCCTCATAAGGCCTGGCCTCCAGCCCCTTCACCAGCTTTGTTGCTCTTCTCTGGACTTGCTCCAGAGCCTCAACGTCCTTCTTGTAGTGAGAGGCCCAGAACTGAACACAGGATTCAAGGAGCAATCTCACCAGTGCAGAGCACAGAGGGAGAATAACCTCTTTGGACCTGCTGGTCACACTGTTTCTGAGAGCGTTTATTTGCCGGCATTTTCGGTGCCACCCTCGCCAACTTATTGAAATGGGAGGTGGCAATCTTAGGAGACGAAGCATTCTTCTGGTTCTAAGAGTGGCCAAACTTTGTACTGATACTTTGGGAGATTTCAACTTGTACTGCATTTTTTTTAATTTTTTTTTTTAGCTTGTGGTAAATGCTAATGAAATGTAAACAAAAGTAATCTTAGTGTGTACAATTATGTCTGAAAAATTGAAGGTTATATCTCTCAACCTGATAATAAAAATGTTGGGGACTTGAGATAACCCTTATTGACACTGCACTGGTAAGAATACATTCACTTTAATGACTAGAGACAATTGAGAAAAGCCACATATAACTCACTCCTATTTCTGTACAAGTGAATGGAATTGTTTCACTGACAAGGGGAAATGCTGATACAGCTTTTACTTTTGAAGATGAGTCTGTCACTTGTTTCATAAAATATTTTCCATGCTAAATTAACGTTCATGCTCTATAGTGTTCTCTTTGATAGCTAGGATACAAATATGTTAAAATGATTTCCCATTGTTGAACGGATGGAAGTTGTTAAGGCATAATGACAAGATTTCTTTGAGCAACAGGTAATTCAGTGAAATGAGCATTTTGGAGTACTGAAGTCTGCAATCAAGATTAGATGATAGCATTTTTTTTCCTTCTCACTGAAGACATTGTGTGTTAGGTTTCAAGGATTTCGTTTGCTTCTATTTAATTTGTCTAATCATAACTAGAACAGTGGTTCAGTCTTCGTGCAGGTTTTCTGGAGGGAAGTGATATGTATTTATAACTTAAATGTAACTATGAAGCTGTACTGTTTTTTCACAGTTGTCTTCCTTTAAAAAAATTACATTTTAACATATAGCAGAGTTTGAAAGACATCCCTCTTAGTAGCTTTTGGTATTACCTCTGTAATGTTGTTCTACTGACTAAAATTTCAAAATACGAAGTGGAGTTCTATCCCTTATCTCCCAGGCTTGTTTACTTGGAGTATGTGCTGAAAGGATCAGAGTGTATTTTCCTTCTTGTGTCTTCTGAAAAGGTGTAGTACAGTCATGTTCTGAACTTGCTGGTGTCGTGAAATGTTTGGTGGTCACAGTAATTAAAAAAAAAGTATTAAAAGGACAGAAGTTATGTATGTAAAAATGTTCATTTTGGAGGTGTGCTGTTGGTACAATTTCTTCTAAATAGGAAAATAAAAGGTTATTTTTTTGTCATTAGTCATGTTTTTTACATACGCTTTCAAGGGAGATGGATAGGTCTTTCTGCTTTTTAAAGCTTTGTTGCTGTATTTGGTATTATGCTCAGAAGCACTGTTTGGTGTCTGTGGTTTCTGTCACATCTGTGGTAAGCTTGCCTGACTTGTTTTACATACATATTTTTGAAAGGAACATGGAAAAGGATCCCTCTAAGTCTTTCTTTCTGGATTAGTCTAGACAGTCTAATAAGTGGTACTGGCATTACTGCCCAAGATCACATTTCTAGTTCAGGTCAACGAACTCTAAGCTTAAACTCTGATGTCTTAACTGAAGCCAATATTACAAACTCTTTAATGCACGCATTATAATAGCATCGTATTATTTCCATAAGTAATACAATATTGAATTTCTTCTCTTTCTCCCGTGATTTCTGAGCTTGGGGAAGTAGTTTACTAAAGCTTTCAGAGTTGTTTATTATCCAAACCTACATTGCTAGGAACCCTCATAGAGTTCATGTCTAGAAATGAAGTAGAAATGAAGAGCCGTACTCTGTTGTTTTCAGGTACTGGTGCTTTAAGAAAAATGTTATATAGCACAGCACCTAAGTCAGTAAAACTAAATTGGAAACTAGAAAATCTCTTTTGCTTCTTCTTTGTCAAGTAAAACATGGCATTGGGGTTATTTTTAAACTTATGTGATAGAAGAATCAGTTTTTAGTTATGTTTTGGAGCTGTGAGCACAACTATACTGAAAGTGATATAAATGGAGCTGTTTGGAGGATAATCTGCTCTCTGCAGGAACAAAGACATGCAGGGAATTGTCCAAGAAGGAACTACTGATTGAAGTTTTGGCTGATAATCACTTTGTGTACGCTTGAATTATGCTATTAAAACCCCTTTCTCTTCAAAGCCATCTGCAGGGATTGCATATTTATAAACAAAAGCAGATTAAGATAATTTATTAATTCTTTGTCTGCCATCCACTCATTATTTCTGCTAGAAGTATCCACTTCTAAGCTCCCAACTACGTTAACCTCTGAGCACAGAGACAACATTTTAATTGGCTTACAAGTAGGAATCAGCTTTTATCCTTATACGTAGAACAGGAATGTTTCTAAATCTAATTCATGCCAGGAAGTATAGTTACTGGCATGCTTTCAGGATTAAGTAGGATGTGTTAACTTCACTGAGTGCAGATGTGTAGGGAGTCTTGTAAATTAGGCACGCTCCTTGTTCTAGGCTGTGTGTACACAAACTTCCAGAGGGACGGGGCACAAAACTGCTGTGAAATGTTATTCAAGTTCTCTCTGCCAGTTTGTTCAGCAGGGTAGGTACCTAATGCTCCCAAGTGAATGGCCAGGCTATAGAATTGCAGAGTGAGCAAGTACTCTGGTTTAGCAATTAGTCATGGGGAAAGCAAAGCTGTATTATGTGTGGACAGACAGCTGAAAGGTTGTGTTAATTGAACTTCTCCTAACTGCCGAACCTTGAGCAGCACAGAGATATCCTGTCAATACATCTTTAACACTATCGGATAGAGAACAACATCCTTTCTACCACATACTTATAAAGTTGTAATGGAGCAACACTTCTAACAAATGTGCTTGGGTTTGTAAATTATATGATTGAAGCTGAATGGTTTTATTAGGTGTATGTCTACAGGTGAGAAGTTTAGGTACTTTACATATGGACTGGAAAAAAAATGTTTGCAGCAAAAAAAAAAAAATTACAGTAAGGCTTTTGTGTCTTTGCTTTCCTATCTTGAAAGGAATCAGTTTCTTTCCTTTCTCTTTGATCCAGTCTATACTCATATGTTTTTATTTCTTGATCCTCGATGTTATCAGAAAACTTTTTCATATATCTATTAAATTTACTTGTACGTCTAACTGAATTTTATAATAAATTCTGACTTCATATAAATGGGCAAATATCCAACTCTTTCTTTGTGCAAAACCTCTAATATATCATGAGTAGAGCTATCAAACTTTATGTAAATACCATATGCATTAGTATTATGCATCTGGTTGTATGCATATAAGTGCATAATCTGGATAATGTTGGTAGTCAGGCCATACTTATGTTATAAGAGGGGTCTATACTGTTGTGTTAAGTCAGTCTAGATAGAATTCTCATTCCACCTGATTTTGTAACTATTCCTCATATCGGCAGAAACCACAAAACTCTGCATTTAAGAGGCAAGGACAGTTCCTGAAAATGACCTACTTGAGATGGCGAAGCCCCTTCAAGAGTCTCTATTTTAAGAGCTTTGCTGTTACAGTTCACAGAGCTTGAAAAGTAGTTTGTAGTGATGTTTTCTCAAGGGTAGTAAAATCAGCTTCTCCCAAGATCTGCTGAGATGAAGGGCATTGAGATGAGATGGCAGTGGTTGGGAATGCTTTGTTTTTCTGGTGTTCCTGCCACCAAAAATGGCAAAAATTCGTAATGAAGAGCCTGTGTCTTGTTGAACTATGAGTGTATCTGTAGAGAAGCAAGTGATACAGGAGATATGATGTTATTTGCCTGCAGGCTTTGAGCACCACAAATTCCATTTCTTCCCTTCTTGGATTTTCTGAAGTGAGAGAGAAATTCATTACAAGTTACTGCTTCCATTATTTCAAACAATGTATATCAAACAGGAGTGTTATATTTCATGACTTGTAATAGAGACGTTGAATGGTGTGGAAGTTAATTTCAGATCATCTTTCCGCTTTTTTTTCCTTTGTGCAATATGAGTTTCTTTCAAATCAAGTAAAAGGACTAGGTAGAAACTGCACCTGTTTACAACATCTTATATAATTAGGCTTTCTACTTATCAAAGTGAAGATCCCCAGTCACAGAATGAGTTTGGTGATGTGCTTTAGTTGAGTGGAGGGAAATGAGGTGGAATTTTGTGAAGGAACATACTCCCATTTCAGTTTAACTTTAATTACAGATAATGTTGAACAGCAAGTGGTTTTGTAATAGGTTTGATTTAGTTGGTTTGTTCATTATCACAGAAGTGTTACTCTCTGTTCTGGCCTTAGGAAGGAGGTGCAGAGGGGATTGAAGTAATTTCCTGCACACAGACTTCTTGCTTTTACTGTAACTGTTTTCTCCATTGTGTGTAGCAGGCATTGGTTTGACATCAAATGTATTCCTCTTACTGTTATGTGTATTTTCAGTATATAGACTATTCCAATATGGGGTTTTTTTCTACATGGTTGATGGCAAAGGATTTCAGCTCAAAGAAGCTCCAGTTCCAGTCTATGCTAAATGGATACTTAATAGATGTTCAAAGAACAGTGAGAAGTTTTTATGTCAACCATAATTTTATGTCAGTATTGGTTTCAAATCTGTGTTGAGATTATCTTAATAGGTTACCTAAAGTGTGTTTTGAAATGTATTGGGATATTTTTTTTCTACTCTCTAAGGACAAGAGTCTAAATGTTCTCTTCCCTTAAAGATATAGGCATAAGCACAACTAGTCATCTTGTGTGTGAAGCTTTAGTTGAGGGTATGTTCTTATGGTGAAGTGGTGGGTGGCTTGTTTATACATTTTGTTTCTTCTCATTGAGATGCTTATAATTTTTAGTTGTTCTTTAGCTATTTAGTAAAATGTACTTGTGGGTCTCGAGATTGTAGGTTAAAGATATTTGTGAAATGTATCTTTCTTAGTTTTCTGTTTTAATACAAGAAAACACTACATCTTGAAATATTCCTCTGGAATCTGTGTATTTGTTTCGTAGCTATTTATTTGTTAGGTGAAGTAAATAAATGTTCTTTTGGAAATAGAAGCTAATGGTGAGGAATCATGTGACAGCACAGCGTGTGCCTTGAGGGAACAGATCAGGAGACGTGTCAGCAAGCCACCTGCACTTAGTCAGGTTGCTAATTAATTAAATCATGAACTGTGAGCCGAGTTGTAGATTTAACTGATGTTTTGTAGAATGGTCCTATCTGGTAAATACTGTCTTGATTTTATGAGGCTTTAATAAGATTAAAAGGTTTTAACTTTATTCTTTATTACTACTAGTTGTGGTTTTAAATATAAAATTACAGGGATTTTACTAGGAGGACTTGAGAGAGGCTGGTAAATACAAAAGGCAATAGTAGTATATATGAGCTTGTAGGAGTGCAGTCGTACAGAAACATGCAGTGAGTGTCCATATTTAATAGTAGACTATTAGCAAGCAAACAAATGAGTTGTGTTACGGTTTGCTATTTTTTCCCTAAGGGAGAAAACACTTCTTAAATGGATGCTTCCCTCCATTATGAAACTATGAGATTATTATGCAGACATTGTTTCATAAAGAGTAAAAATTGGAAAGGTTCCCCTTTATGACCAGCTAATGGAAAAGACTGGAGTGGAAAAAAAACTGTTCTAAGATCTGCACATATCATCCCTGAGGTGACAAGTTGTTAGCAGTGTAATAAATAGAGTGGAATTACAATAGTCTTAACTGAATGTAATTGGAATTTCAGGCAGGTAAGAATCTAGAAGAAGTGGTTTTTTTTTTTTTTTTTTAATCCACTGTCATTTTTGGAAGCAGATTGACAAACAGGGATTCCATAAAGTTAATGAGCTCTAATGTTTCCTTATTCTAAGTTACCTTTATCTGAGGTATGGCAGTTTGGATGAAACCAGTATTTTAAAAAACTGGGAACATTTTCAATGGTCACAATAATTGTAAATACAAATTCCGTTTATGGCAGTCGTATCCATGGTTCTCCAAGTGTCTGCCTTGTGGCAGTATAAGCTTCCACATCTAATAGCCTTGGTCAGCCCTTGTGCTGTCTGCATATGTTTTTGCTGTCCTTGGTGAGGAGTGAAAATAGTGTGTCTGGTACTTTGGCTGTGGCCTGTTGACTGTGACGATTGTAACTGCAATTCAGTTGGTTGCACAAATCTAACCTGAAAAAAAAACCTATTGACTCAATAAATGTTTCTAGGAAAGCCATTAATCTCTTCAGTTTTATTACCAAGTCAAAACAGCCCTGTAACAGAAAAAAAAAAGATGATATTTTTAGTAGCTGAAAAGCAGGTGTCTTCCTTTGAAGACCACCTTGTTTTTACATTTGAAATATCCCCATGGAACCATATGTGTGTGTCTTATGCCAACTGCCTTCTCTCTTGTTGCTGAGGGCAGGGGAGATCTGTTCAATAATCTGTCTTACAGTGAACTTAGCTGCGTAACCCTCTTCTCACTCATGATAAAGCTCCTGCCAGCTCCCCCGAGAGTGATTCTCCCCTATGGCAATTGCCATGGATATTAAATAGCTGGCCTACAATAAAATCTGAATCTTAATGTGAAACTATCCAAACACTATATAGTCACCTATTTGGGGATAACAAACTTTCTTCTGTAAGTACTGGTCATGACATGTTAATTTTGAAAGCAATAATACCCACAGGATGAAGGAGTAAATCATCACTTTACAGATGCAGTTTTTACATTACAAAAATTGGTCCAAGCAAAAATTACTGATGAATTAACAGATACGTAAGCCTTCAGTTAAATTCTTCATGGTTCTACTTTTCATTCAAGGAAATATGCTTTTATTGCTTGTAGCTCCAGAGATTATTAGCTTTATATTGGTTTTTTTTTTAATTTTACTAATAAAGGAGTTTGGGTTGTTTAACATATTCTCAGGAGTCTATGCTCCAAACTTTGCCCTCCAGTTGGTATTACGGTATCAGTAATTGCTGCCTCATGTTAACATTTATTTAAAGCTGCTGATTTAACATTTAAAAATTCTGAGGTTAATGGATCTGTATTCACAGATCCATTAACCTCAATAAAAACAAATGGGACCTTTAGTGAACTAAAATAAGTGCAGATCAAGGATACACTTTCACTAATACTTACTGATAGCATTTAGATTGTACTGTTAAAATGTCAGGTCATAAAAAGGGCTAGTAATGTAGTAATATTCAAGGTGAATTTCAGTGTTTCAGTCAGTTCTGTGACCCAAGATAGGATAGCATAAGATCAAGCAAGTTCAGTGTTCTAATTGGAAGATATTCTGGGTGGATTGCCATGTAAATGGTGTGCTGTTGGGGCAGAGCTTGGTTTACTTGGAATGAAATTGGTTTGAATATCTGTTCATCTAATGAGAAAATTATGTTTGTGTAGTTAAATGGAAACATTTATCTTGTTTTAGATAGAAATCAGCTTCTAGATTATAACACAGAAAAAAAGCTGTAATACTTAAAAAAATTGATCAATAAATAAGGCAATGTATCTTTTCTGACTTTTTTCCTCTTAGTCCTTTTATTTAACCTTTCCAGAAAATATAAAATATAGAGTCGTCACTTCGAAATAATCTTCCTTTCCCCAGTTCCTCTCCCATGTCATAATACAGAAAATTTTATTACATAACAGGCATATACACAAATATAACATGTAAATCGTGACTTGAATACACTGACATGGTTGTCTTTGCTTTTGTGGCAATGAGTTAATTGCACTATCAACCTTTGAGTCCATCTAAGCTCATCATTAGATCTTGTTTATTGAAATGAAGTTGCCTTTCAATGTCTTAAATGGGTATCAGGGTACACCAGTGTGCAGTTCAGAACATTGTATATACCTCATTGCTAACAGCACACATGGATTTGAAGAGCAAAATTATGAAATACCAACAATGTACATTTGTGCTCTAAGTAGCATATTGTCTCTATGTCTAGTGAAAGACCCCTTATGCCTGTTAATAAAGTAGGTTAAATACTAAAAATATGTCATTTTCAGTATGTAGAAAGGCTAGATTGGAAATAACTTTGAGGAGCATTATACTGGCAGTTTTGAGCTTTATTATGCTGAACTCAGGAGCAGATAGGTCAATGTAGATGTAATTTAAATTTATGGGCATGGTATTATGTAAGTTGCAAAAAATTACAGGAAGAATGTATGAAGAGACCTAGGTGTTTAGAACCTAAAGTCCAATGGAAAATCCAGATTACCATCACTCTTCAAGAGTTTTATTGGCTTCATTTTTTGCATCAAATAAAGCCGTGATATACTCTTGCATAGTACAACAGCAATATAAATTAATTTAAATATCTTTTTTTTTTTAGAAAATCAACATTAAAAACAAGAGAAATATTTAAGAGTTTAGATTGAGATCAGCTGAAAAGTGTGCCTCTTATATTTCAGGTTTCCACTGTTTTTACTAAAAACTTCACAGAATTATGGAGGCAGAACTATAATCTATATTGGGCTTCACTTTGAGCTTGTTGTAGTTCAAAGTAACCCACTTTATTTTTGTTCGGGTTTTTTTCATCTGAGTGTTAATTAGCCTGTGCGCATCACAACAAACAGGTATGTATTAAAGCCTCATAAGAAACACAACTAAAAACAAAATCGTGATGACAAGTCCACAGATGTCACAGAGCAATAGCTTTCTGACATGTAAGTGTAGAACAAACTAAACTATAGTTGTCAAATGAGAGAGGTACAGCTGAATATTGGTATTTCTTTTGAATAGTTAGATGTACTGTCATAATACGTGTTTTGATAAATAAAGCACAGCACTGTTTAAGAACAGAGAAATGCCATTTTTAAAGAGCTTCTCTATTTAGCAGAATAGACAATGTCAGTTTTCTGCTGCTGTAATTTTGTTTCAACTCTACTAAACATCAAGTAGATTGGATTCTCATGTTGGAAACCAGAATGCATCACTGTGTGAATAGAAATGCATTACTTGGTGAAAAGGAATGAATTAGGCACACTCGGTTGCCCTGTTGTCTTGTCATATTTCTGCTTTTCTAAAAATGGTTCTTGTGGAAACAGGCTATTCAATGTAGGAGAGCATTTTAAACCAAATTTACTGGAGTGTTTCATCTGTTAAATTTCATTACAAGTAATATTAGTTCTTCTTAACAGTAGAAATATATTTGTTTGCTCCAGAATTTACACTTAAAGCATTCACAAGTTCAGCTCATGTGACTGAACCTTAGAAATGTTTTCTTTTAAGTAATATTAGGTGGCATTAAAATTTTCAGCTGTGGTCTTAACCCTTTTGGAAAGGCAGATTTTTTTTAAAAAGCAAAATGGTATTTCTAGGGTATTCCAGTGCTTTTTTTCTACTGGATACCTAGCTTTGAGGTTTGGTTTTTTAAAAGTCCCATTCTAAATTCTTAATTCAGAACATATCAGCACAAATTCCAAATTTATTGTTAGAACTATAGAGACATCAACTAAAACTTTTTCACTACCTTGGAACCAAGTCTCATAACTATTTTGCACTTTAAAAAAGTCGTTTCATATACCTCTTAACTTATTTATAAATATGTCCATAACAAAAATATTTTGAAGTAATATTTTCTAGAATTGCCATGCCATGGAATTTTGACCAGAATGGCAAAATATTTCAAGAGAGTTAAGACTGTCAGCTGTGGTGTTTTCTTCTCTGATCAGTATCTGTGTTATAGCTATGTTTATTATGTTTCATTGTCCAAGAGTCTTTCCTATGACCCAAGTCTGCTAATAATGCACAGCAACAAGCTAATATACTTACCATTCTACTTGGGTACTCTTTTATTAATGGACTGGACTGATAAGAAGATCTGTTATTGATTATTATATATTGGCCCCAGTTCAGCTAAGTGCTTCAGCACATTTATGACCTTAAGTGGAAAATCGTATCAAGTACCGTTAAGAGTACTGATACAGATTGAGGTACAGTGTAAAAATCATACCAAGATGCTTTTTCTCTAAATTGAAGAGTGAAAGTAGAAGGCAGACATATAGCACATCAAGATGCAACCATTACTCTTTTATATGGCAAAACGTGTCTCACTAATAGGGGACCTCTCTAGATTTCTCTGATAGGTGCATTTATTCTGATGTAAGAAATAATTAAATAATTTAATTTTGATGCTGTATTTCCATACATTGTTATATATAAACTCTCAGTTGTGTTTTCTTGGCTACAGATAAAAGCTGGACCAGAGTAGAGCAGCCATCCAAGAGTATATCTTGTTAGCTTTTACACTGGCTTGGCCCTAACCATCTTAGTAGTTGATACAGTGTTTATTTTGTATCATCTGTTCCTATATTTTGATTCATGAGGTTTAGTTGTTGTTATTTCTCACCAATAAGCAAACATCCATCTTCGATGTCTGCTCTTTCCCAGAACATTGTTTAATATTCATTGCCAGACTGAAAGATTTTCTTCTTGTACTTGATTAAATGCCAACTATGGAACTAATAATCCTGGTTTGGCAGGTCATTTTAAACCAATATGAGAGAAACAAGTAGTGCGCTTATCAGGAACATAATAATAATTTATCTTTTAACTTTTAAAATAATATATAGTATGCACTTTATGTAGGGTGTTTTGGAGAGATCTCATCTTTGTAGAAGAGTAAGTAGCAGCTAAGTTCCAAGCTCACCTGAAAATTTAGTTTCAGAGGTTGAGTCCTGGCATCAGGAATACCATTCTCTTGTGGGTTTTTTTTGTTGGAAACCAGAGTCTATGTAGTAAGGACACAAGTCCTGTGAACCATTATCTGGATTTTGTGTTTAATAAAACCCAGAATAAAGCAAAATAAAACCCAAACCCAGTAACCACAAACCCTTCCTTCAATCCAGAACATGAACTGTGTTTGTTTAGTTGCTTAGATGTATCAATGAGCTCTATAATATGCATGATTTTTTTTTTTCTACAATGCTGGCAAGAAAAGGACATTATAATGTTCAGTTACTGATCATCTCTGTTAATTGTACTTTTTTCTTTATTGTCTGATTTTTAAGGTTTAGTCTGTTAACAACAGTGTGGTAGCAGAATGCAGCATAGCTTTACATGGTGGCTAATGACCACTCCGTGTACAAAAAGTATTTTGAAATTTATTTCTCTTAAATTTTCAGATTATTTGTCTGATTTTGGGGCCCTCTGTTAAAGACAAAAAAAAATCCTTGAGTTATTATAGGGACACTTCAGAGCACCTTTAGGAGTGTTTGTTGTGACAGCTGTAGCTTTTGAACAAATGTCTGCTCTTAGTATTTGCAGATATGCTTTTTGCTACATTGCCTTGCTGGTTTTTGCTCCCTTTCTGAATTGGAAAGGCTTTCCGTTTTGAAAGGTCCACCTCAAACCACTATCTTCCCAGGTATTTCATGGAGTGCTATTGCTGAAACTTGGTTTAGGACTCCTGTATGTTATTTAGTCTTTTTGTTACCTGTTGTTTTAAATTGTAGTGACTGCAATTGAAGCACCTAATTCCAAAAGAGGTTATTAAGTAAATAAATTAATCAGATTGCATTTCATGGTAATATAATCAAGATGATGTTTTCCTAGTAAAGTATTATCATTTTATAAATAGTTCATGAAATCTTACTGTTTACACATATAGTCATGAATATATTAACATTAAGGAAAAGTATTTCAACAGAATACTTAAGTAGTCTATTTTCCATATTTTTTTTTCTATTTTTTTTAAGTTGTGTAACAAAACCTAACACTGTCTTGTATACATTTATTTTACTTCCAGGTCAGATGAATATACTATAAGCAGTTAAGGAAAAGAGAAACTATGTTCTTAAAAAGCATATTTTGACATATCTGCTGCTGTTAGTATTTTACAAATTGCTGAGCATCCTGGACTTTGCTATCCTATGTAAAGAGAATAATGGATTAGGAGCTTGCTTATTATCATTTCATTTTTTTATTATCCCATGATCAAACTCAGTAGCCTTCCTTCTCAACGTCCCCAAGATGTGGTCAATAAATAAAGCTGAATTTGTAATTCATCTCCTTGTATTTAACAAGTTTTAGAAAAAATATCTGTATTAGCTTCCTCTCTGCCATAGAGTATAAGCAGAACAGAAGGTTGGGTGTCTGTAAATGACATCCTTATCATTAAAACAACAAACAAGAAAAGCTGAGATTCAGCAGTGGTTCTTCACCTCCATAATAGGAACAGTTTGTAATCAAAATTGAATGGTGACATGTTGAGAGTAATTAAACAGCAAAAGCATTTGGTTTTGGTAGATATTGAATGAGAAACCATTTCAAACATAACTAGGTAAGTGTGTATGTGTATAGAGCAATAATACTATTCTTTGTCTTGATTTAAATCATTGACTGAGTGTATGAAGCTTCAGATTATATAAATCTGTACAGCTTCTCTTACATCATCAGATGAGTTTTGCTGTAAACAGTGAAGAAAGGCATATACACCCAGTGATGATTGTTCCCTAATATCTCTCTTCCATAAACAAGAACACAGTGCTGTTTTGAGAAATGAAAACAGCACTTGTCTTTGCCAATTTAGAGCATATTTTTTAAATAGTAGTCTTCAGAATTTCCAGTATAAAGCTTCTGCATTATTTGAGCTTTGTACCTACCCATCGACTCTATTTTAGAATCTTGAGGAATCTATCTGAGCACCTTTCTGTCTCTGGCACTTCACAGAGCATTGATTTCTTTTGATGGTAATTCAGTTCTCTGCAGATCCCACACTGTTACTGGTGCTTAAGGAAAGAAAAGGTGATGTGGAACTTGCTTTTCATAAGATCCCTGCTACTGTCTGTGGCCTGGAAAGAGATGCAAATGGAAGGAAGGAAGGAATACTTCTAATTTGATATTTGAAGCCGTTTAGGGAGCTATTTGTGCACTTTCATAAGCCATAAGGTAATGGTAGAATCACTTAGTTTGTTGAAATAAGACAGTGATTAAAACAGATGAATCGTATCCAAACTGGTGTCACTGAAGAATCAGAGGCAGATAGGCTTTAATGGGAAATAGCTCAGTTTCAGAATTTAAGAATATTTAGGGCTTGCACAACCTCATAGGGAACTTGTAGGTTCTGCTGGTGAGGGACTTCGAGCACTAAGTAAGCTTTATAAGTTTACAAAAACCTGTATTAAAACATACATGTTATGGGAAATCTATATGAAAGTGCTGAACTCTTTCACTCTTCTTGATGTGGAAGATTACAGAATTTCACACGAACCGTAGTTAATTTCTATTTCAATTAGTTTTCTCTAAGCAGCGGAGTGAGTAACGTGATTACAAAAGCCCAGCTGTCCTGAAATCTGAGTCCTGCTGAAGAGATCATATAAAATTAGGGCTTTATTTCCTGAATGACAGAATAAATCAAGAATGTTTTAGCTAGCTTTTTTCCCTTTTTGAGTAATTAAGAAAAGGAAAGAGGAGAAACACACCACCACTCAGTGTGTGGATTTCACCAAAGATAATTTACAGTGAAGTATCTTGGTTTGAATATTTAAAATTATCTAGATATTTAAATTCACCTCAAAATACTTTTTATTAAGTTTTAAAAGTACACAGCAGCCTAAGTCCATGGAAATCTGTGGAAATGACTAACTGGAAGTTTTGAAAATATTACTTGGTGCTCATGTGGTGGTTGCCTAATACTTTAAAAGTCTGAATCTCTCATAATAGTGCTAGAAGAAAAGTCTATTAAATAATCACTGATAGAGTAAATTTTACATAAAAGCTAATTGTTTTGATTTTTTTTTTTATTATTTTAGTGGATTTTTTCATGTTTTGTAGGCTATTTTCTTTGTAGATGTCAAATAGCAGAAAAAAAAAATGCAGCCCATACCTGATAGTGCAATACCTTTACAGAGAAATCTGGAATTCAACTTTCTCTGATTTAAGTGATTTCAGTTATTCAAGCAGTAGAAAAAAATAATTTCAAACTTGACCCAGGAACTAAAAACCAAAAGGCTGAGATTACACAAGAAAAACAAAATATTTGGGACGTTTCTGTTGTAATTGGCAATCTGCATTGCCCAAGCATCCTCCTTGTCCCTGCTCCTTCTGATCCTATCTCATATGTACTGTATCCGTGACATACTTCTAGTCCTTTAAAAGCAGCTGATGTGGAGTGAACATTCAATACATTTTGCTATTACCTTTATGAAAGCTACAGTGCACCTTGAGAAGAGCATGGCTGACCCAATTTGATCTTTCATTTCTAACACCATAGCTTGCTGGCTTTCTAAAGGATACTCAAGAAAGGCTTATTAGCAGATGTTATCACTGGAATCACCTTTTCTGAAATAAGGAATGACAGGACCATCTGTTCATTTGTTGCTTGATAACCTAAGCTTCCGTGTTGTCCTGGATATCCCGCTGATAGATATATCTCCATGTGGTCACATAGCACTGATGTGTTTGGAGTGGGCTTTTGTGGAGCAAAGAGAAAAAATTGCAAACAGAAATACTGTTTTAAAAAGCAAATAGCAAAGGCTGCTGTACAGCGTGGGTAGAATTTTCAGCAGAATCTAAGTGCAATAGTGCCATGGATCCCCATTGACTTGAAATACATGGCATTCAAGCAGTGAACCTGTACTTGAGCTTATTGAAATTATATGTCATATTGGTTTCTGTAGCTGAAGGATGAGTATAGCACTGATTAGTGAAGAACTTAAATGCTGCTGTTAAGTGTATAGAAAAACAAGCAGTAAGTCTTACAAGTTCTCCCAAAATACAAAACAAATGATGAAATCTCTTTAGGGAAGTAATTGACCTTTTTAAATTTTAAGCTGAAGAGTAGAAAGGTTTAAGAGCACTAATTTTCAATGAAGCAGGTGTGACAGCTTAAGTGATAAGTCTTTACAGATATGGTGTGTGAAGTCTAAGCAGTCTATAATGGTTAATAATGAATATATAATAGACTTGTTAATAATCCAGAACATCTATAAAGATTTAAGTGCGATTTAAATTTCATCTAATGGTATTTGTAGTTATTGAAATCTTCAGTGACTACCATTGGCTATAATTCTATAGAGTTTTGATCAAAAACCTTTAATCAGTTACTTCTTGATGCTCTTTGCAAGTTGATATTAATTTATTTTGTAACTTATAAATGCATGTGTAAGTGGCTTGTGGACAGGGATGCTTTGTTGGATGTTATATACTGAGGGAGCATATATATTGCCAGTGAGGGAGTTGAGTATAGGCTTTACTCTTTATTGAGTCAAGGAACTGTAGATTAATCAGTTAAGAGCAAGCAATGATACTAGTTCTATCAATGCTTCAGTTCTTTCTTCAAGGAAGTGGAAAGAGAAATGAAAAATACTTGAGATCAGTAGAGGAATCCCAGATAACATTGGCTGGAGAAGGGAGCTTAGCACCTTGTCTGGAGTGAGAGCGAGAATATGCTTTGGGATGTAATGCTGATATAAGCAGATAGATTGTAGGGTGCTTTCGTTTAAATTTCATTTTCTTGCTATGCATTTGTAAATATTATACTCTATTGTTTCATTATTATAAACAGAACAGAAGCTTGTTTGCTTTCTAATTTAGCTTTCTTAATGATGATTTAAAGGAGGAAAAGAATGAGAGACTAAGAAAACCCTATTGTGTGATAAATTGATTAAATGATGTAGGTGAACGTTATACCTTCACATAAACATATACATATGCACAGACCCCTCAGCACATTTTGCAGGTTGCACAAGAAGTAACAGAATTGCACTCAGGTGAAGCTGCACAGGGCTCCTGTTTTAAGCAAGAAAGCTGGAGGGGAGAATGCATGAGCTTTTGTTGTCCATGCATGGGATTCCACCAAAACAAATCAATGAAATTGATTTTGGGGCTGTACAACCTGTTTTGGATTTCTTAAGTATGTGGTACATAGTACAAATTAATAATATGGAGTGCTACTTGCAGCAGGACGAAAACAGACTCTCTTTAAGTTGTTTTATTCCTGTGTTTGCACCAGACAGATCCTTAAATGACTGTGAGTGTAAGTAACTGAAACTGTATAGATATAGAGTAGCTGGGGGTTTGGCCACGTGCACAGACAACATGTAAAATGCTTCCAAAATGTGAGATTATGTTTTCAATGAATGATTTTACAGATTGGTTTCTGTAACACATGACCAGAAGAATGCCCGTTTGGCCTGCTTATATATAAGTCAGTAGAAGAATTTACTCTTCTATAAAAATGTTATCTGAAAACAAAGGACAGTAAGCATAGAGACATGAAATGGCTAGAAGAAAACCTAATTCAGTTGTTAGTCTCAGATTCTTCTCAATAGTCAGGGCAGGGGAAATGGGGAGGAGGGAAATTTCTTTGTCAGGGGGATTGTTTTGTCTGGGCTTTAAAATTGCACTCTAAATGGTGCATTTGTTATGTTTACTGTAAGCTTTTTAATTGATCAGATTTAAGGACAGAACTAGCCAATAAATATGAATAGCAATATTCAAGTTAACTTACTGCAGGATATGCAGAGCTAGTGAGCACCGAAGACCCTTTTACACTGTAGGAATGCAGAGAGTCATCATGACATATACAATTGTGAAACAGTTTGCCTGCTGTCTTTCCTCAGATAACACGAGATTTCTAAAAGCAAATACACTAAATTGTTGTTATTAATTTCAGAAATTGCTGTATAACTGTCCAGGTTGTCTGATTTTACTTGTATGTTCTTATTTAAAACATTTGGGGATGTTTTCTTCCCACTTTAAAAATAAGGATCAGCTATGTACCCTTTCCTGGTTTTGGACTACGACATGTTTGGCAACTTTTTTTTGAATGTTTTGGTTTGGGTTTTTTTTCTTTCATTTCCTAGTTTAAAAATCTTTTATGTAGGGAAATGCTTTAAAAAAGTACAAGTTTCCTGCGCTTTGGCATTTTAGACACTTAGTTTTGCACTTCATTTGTGTGATAGATAATATTTTATAGTTATGAAAGAGTGCTGAATGCAAGGAAAAAGCTTTTAATGAAGTGATTTATTGTGTCTGTAACTGTCATAGCTTGTTTGGAATCTTTATACACTTTCACTTTTCTTTGGCTAAGACTAGGGAAATCATCTTAAAACAAATATACTGTCATTCTTTGAGTACCACTTTGCATTAACACCCAGGAAACAAGAATTCTTATTTGGTACACTCTGATACATGTGCTTCTATAAAAAAATTCTACATCTATCTTTTATGATGCGAGGTTTGAGTTGCTGAGCTTTTGTTTTGTTTTTTTTCCCCTCTTCTTTCAGTTCAGACTGTGTGCTCTTTTGACTTGGCTGTGTATCCTTGAGCTTAATTACCACAAGAATTTAAGATGGAATAGGTACAAAGGCAGCTAATAGCAGTAGCTAAAAGCACAAGCAAATCAATATTTGGTTTATTTTATGTCATTGTTTAGAATGAGGAACAACATTTCAAAGATGCAACAGTTTAAATGAACGACGTTTGCTTCTCTGTAAGCTTCTGACAATTAACCCCATAATTTGGAACCAGATTTTTACTAGTAGTGGAGCAGGTAGGAAATGAAAAGTCTAGGAAAGGATAAGCTTTCATTAGGCTTTTACCTCAGAAATAACATTTGAAACATATGAGACTATCCCATTTGAATATTTGTAATTAAAATGTTTCTCAATTCATACTGAAACAGCTTTGTGTGAAATTATGGTAATCTGTAGTATTACAAGTAACTAAGTTCAAAACAAAAATGAAGTCTTCTGAGCAACTCAGATGGTTTTTAATTTTTTTACCTTTTTTGAGTTTTCTGATTTTTTTGTTTCTGCGTTCAGGATGAAAAAAACATTTGATATGTCAAAAATAGTCAGAGGTAGAAAACATATTTCTTGTTAACCTTTACTTAGCAGCATTGTTAATAATCATACTAATTTCCAATGCTGAGCATAACATATAATGTGACTGCAAAGTGTGGCGAAGAACATCAAAGACAGTTTGGTAACACAGTGATTACTTTCATTTCAAATGATCCCTGCATATCTACTTTTTAGTTAAAATTCTGTTATGCAGATTGTCAACACATAAACAGGTTCTCTAAACTGACCTGGAATTTTTGTAGGACATAAAGAACATAAGAATAACTCCCTCCATTAAATGTCATGTTAAGGATGATTGATTGCTAGAAGTAGTAGGATAAAATTATATTGGCCTTATATAACCAAGAGAGCCTTGCCAAATGCTACCTGGCCCTTAGTGTAGAACTAGGTATGGAGGAATACACACACCAAAATTAAATTGGCTTACAGGAAGATATTGAAGCCTCACGAAAAGGATAGGCTGGGGTTTAGGTATACTTACCTGTGACCGTTGCTGACTGTGTTTTGCTACCCAAGGTGTGACTGTAGCTGGAAGACCAGGGCTGAGAAATTTGTCTTGATGTGTGTCTGTGAGTGTTGGATATTTCTGCTGAAACAGAGGGTATAGATAATGGCATGCAGTCAAATCCCTATGGCGTGCTTATTTGCTGCTTGTTAGCAGGTAACAGATCATGCACGTGTTCCTAACCCACTGGAGCAGCAAAGCACAAGTTCTTCATCTATTTTGTCTTCAGCATAAATTCAAGTCCTTCCATTTTGCTTTAACCCTGTGAACGTGGTTTAAATGACTCCAAATTGCATGTCCAAATACATTTTTCCATCACTTCTATGTGTGCACAGACAGCTTCTTGTCTTGTGACCTGAACTTCCCTGTTGGTTAGATGCTATAAGACTTCCGCAGACCAGAATATATATAATTGAAATAAACAAGCAGGGGATGGTATTTAAGAGTAATAATTCAGAAGTACTATATTTTGTTTGTGTTCTGACAAACAAAACCTGTCATGACTTATGTTAGAGGATAATGGTTCTCTTTTGTAATAGATCGATAGTAGGAGAATGCCTTTCACTCAGAACCTAGTATATTTTCCTTTTTGTACAGTGACTTTATCCATGCCACAAGACTTTGTCCTGTCCTTGCTCTGGACAACTTTGCTCATTTTTATACCAGGGGTTTTTTTCCTGTTTTGCCACTGGTCAACTCGTTTTTTGTTTTTCCTGTTGCATCTAGTTTCATTTTATGGAATCATACAAACCAATTTTGGCTATGGTACTTGTCCATACTTTTCAGAAACACAAATTAATGCAATTTCAAAAGCCTGTATATTGTGCTGTTAATTCATTGAATACAAGAAAAGAAGTTAATGATTTTTTTTTTTTTTAAACAAGTTGAATGTCTGTGTCTACTTTTTTCCCCTTTTTTATAATATGAGGCACAGTACATTCAGTGTTTGGCTCTAGAGCTGTGCCTGTTGAGTACTGCATGCAGCTAAGTTGAAGAAGACTTCAGAATAATTTTTTTACATTTCGCATTTAATTTTTCGGTTGGTGCTCTAAAAGGCTTCTTGTACAGTAGGTATTCTCAAGGGTTTGTTGGGTTCCTCTGCTGGTTTAATAGTGATTATGACACTTGTGGAAGTGCAGCACTGAAAGAATTAGTGAACTCATCAGAAGGAAGGAAGGAATGATCAATTATTCACCACACGCCATCAACTACAAGAAGCATGACTGCTGCCCGTCTTTCTCTTTTTCTTTCCTCTGCACATACACACTTAGCTTGTGCTATTACAATATTTTCATTCAAACAATCTCCAGAGAAACCTGTTTACCTGACTATGCTGGAACATTCATCATTAGAAGGGTACTGCATCGAGCATCCTTGACAGTCGCTACTCAATGCTTCTTGCATCTTCCTTTTTAATTATTTTAATACTTGGGATTAATAAAACAACAAAGATCTGAATGACTTACCTAGCAAGAAGTGATTGCGTAGAGATAGTTATTTCATAATTCCATCGCTCTTGGACTTTTATTTTTTGGACCATGTTTCTTCCTTTCTCCCAAAACTTTTGTACTTGAACCTGATTTGCAAGAGGATGAGCCTAACCTTCAGGTTTTTACATATAAACAAATCTTAGATTCTTTATCTACAAAGAGTTATAATGCACACAACAAACACTCACTACTTAATTCACTCTGAATTGTTATTAAGAATACATTTTTAAAACTCTGAAATGTTAACAAAATTGTTGAATGTTAGTTTACATGCCAGAGGGATATTAGAGTTAAAATAACACTTGCTTTTTTCAGCTAAATATTAAAGATCACAACATGTTTGCGATCATATCACTTTTCATAAGTTCAGCTATCATAAAATTGCACTAGCATATTTAAAAAGTGCCTAGGTCTGAAAATCAATAAATCAATGGTTGTTACAAAAAGCTCATAGATTCTGCCAAAGTGATGCCTTTCGTGAGTATCTTATAAATGAAAGACAAGAACCGTTTCTACAACTTAGAGCTAAAAACCCCTTCAAACCACAGTCAAAAGGATGAAGTTTATGCTTCTCTTCTTGGACGTGTACCAGAAAGGTTATTTTAAAGTCTTTATCATATAGCGAGTTCTTCATAGGCCCCTGTGTCCATTTGGTGGTATATTTCAGCTATTTATGACAAAATCATGGAGCTGTGGCCCTGTAAAAAGAGAAGTGTAGGAGATGCTATCATGATGAGCTTAACAGAAGAATTTGAAGAGTAAAACTGTCAGTTTGCTCCTTGCCTTTTTGTGAAATCTCTTATTGTTTTAATGCTTAAGCCTTAAACTCTTATTGTCCAGTTTGCTTTTACAGAATTGCATTATATTCATGCTCTCATGACAGATGTCCAGAAATTAACCTGAGAGTAGCTTTTCAGAACGTCATCTCTGCTATCTGCTAACCTGGTATAGGTATGTGTCTGCAGGTAGGAGAGAACAAAGGATGCCCGTGGAATGGTTACAAGCCCCATGGCACAAAAGCTACTAAGCTTCATAAACTCAGACCCTCTCAGTAGCTGAGGGAAATCTGCAGTGCAGTATCTCAGAGATTATATTCTGTACTTGTATTGGGTGTGGTCATCAGACACACAATAGGCATGTGTAGGACCTTCCCCACAACAGAACATTTGAAGACATCTTAGATCTAAAGACTCAATGCAAGGAGAAATGCTTAAAATGAGCTCTTTCAGAGCCTGGTACTTGTCCTGAATGAATATTAAGTTGGCAACTGCTAGCTTTTCTGAAGTGTTGTGAAGGGAATATTATGCATATATATGCATATTACTTCTGTGTATATTTCACTCATTTTGCTTTAAGGTTCTGTTTACATACCAAAGATATCCCAGTTGCATGTTGTGGAGAGGAGGGACCTGGCCTCTTCTCCCTAGTGACAGGGGACAGGACAAGAGGGAATGGCCTCAAACTCCACCAGAGGAGGTTCAGACATGACATAAGGAAGAAATTCTTCACAGAAAGGGTCACTGGGCACTGGAACAGGCTGCCCAGGGAGGTAGTTGACTCACCTTCCCTGGAGATGTTTAAGGAGCAGGTGGATGAGGTACTGAGGGACATGGTTTAGAGATTCGTGGGAATGGTTGGACTCAGTGATCTGATGGGTCTCTTCCAACCTAGTGACTCTATGATTCAGCCACGACTGTGAATTAGAACAGTGGCCACATTTGACCAGAGAACTTTCAAACAACTGCAAGATTCTAAAATGGAAAGAGAGCGATCTTAATTCAATAAATACATTGCATCATCTACTTTGAAGTAATTATTCTGACTTAATTGTAAAAATAGTAATAAAATATTGAACTGATATTTTGAAGAAATTTCAGAAGCTCTGTAATTTAGAGTACAGCTGTTAAGATTCTGGTTAGAAAGAGGTTCAAAAGCAGTGTTGTCTGTGGGTATCAAGTATGCTGTGGCTAATAACTGCCAAGAGTATAATTTATTTCCATTTTGCATATTAGGACAGGGGGAAAATAAAGTAAGTGTCTTAATGGGAAATCTGTTGCGAACCTAGAGAGTAAAATATCTTCCTGCTTACTCTTGATCCTAAGCTTTCAGTCATAAAGTAGTAGTCCGCTGTTGATGTCAGGAACAATTCTTGAAATGAGATAAAAATATGTCACACAGTTGCTCTAGCATGTGTTTAAAGACTGGCTGGAAATGAGTAGAGAGGAGTAAATACCTGTCATCTCATCTCTTGGCAACATATTGCATATAGTGTTAGATTATGTCTCCAGTTCTATGTAAGATGAATTTCTAGCATTTGATGACAACTTGATGGTTTCCACAATTGAGTGAAGTGTAGATATTAACATAAAATGTTCGTTGTGTGCTAATGTTCTTGGGACTCTTGACAGTTTTTTTACAGGTTATGATTATTAATAATATTACTTTTAAAAGTAGAGGTGACAGTGTTTGTCTTCTGCAGTATATGCTGTACTTAGTGAGGCATGTCAGGGATGAATTGATTGCTGATTCTTGGGTGGATCAGTAATTCCTGCTGTTAAGCGTCCCAGGTATTATTTACATCAGAGAGTACTTAAAAGTGTGAGATGCTACCACATATGAAATACAGAATTTCCTTGGCAAAGATTACTTCACGGGTCACAACATTAAGCTGTATTCTTTAAATTATCACAGCTGTCAGGAGGTTATACTCTGTACCTCTGCAGTGCTGAAACAAGAACTTCTCATGTAATGATTACATTGAGTGTGTTACAGCTAGTCTAATTATTTTTTTTCTGAAATAAAAGTATGTTTTGAAAGCCGTTCTACGGGTCTGTACTACCCCATAGAGAAAATGAGGAGATGCGGAACAGTTTAACAAAAGTATTTTCTGATGTAATCTTCCTCCTAAAAATGCAGAAGATTTTCCTCTTTTTCTCTATCTTCTCTACTGATATCAGGGGAATTTGAATATTCAGTGATGCTAATTTGTATTGGAATTATTGACTGTCTTACAAATGCTGTAAGCTGTGTTTTAAAAACCAAAATGTCAGCCAGAAAAATGTTAACCATTTCAGGATTTGATGGAAAAAAAACCAGGATAGTAAAATCTACATGTTTTACATAAATGAAGCTGTCAAGAGCCAGAAGGCTTAGTACTAGAGCAGCACATCTTGTAGTAAGAGCAATTCTGTCAGTACTGCAGGCTAGGCAGGACCCAGCACCATATACACTTTCTCATGGTGGAGAAAGGGTTTAAAATAACTGGAGATGTTTAAGTGGAGATAAATCCTTTGGATGTAGAAATGTTAAAAATTAAACCATTGTGCTATGAATCCTTTTTGTGCTACCATAGTAGCCAGGAAAACCTAACTGAAAATATGTTTGGTCTGCTTCTATAGTTAACCCCAATTACCCTTTCTAGGGGAATTCTTTTTAACATTCAATCCCTCATCTTAATTTTTAGTTTCTGTAGGTCTTATTTTCCCCTACTACATAAATTGCAGCAGGTGCACAGAATTGGAGACATTACAATTAAATATAATCAAATATTTTAGGCACTAATGAACGGCTCCAGGAAAGCAAGTCAAAAGAAAAAAAAAAAAAAAAAGGAGGCGGATGTGAAGCGCCTTTAAGTGAGTGGATTTTCAAACACCCAAGGCACCACAGGGCCAATTAAGAGAGTCAGACACCAGGACACATACTGGCATTAATTATCTTTGAGTTCAGGGAAATAAAAAATAAAAGCAACAATTATCATAATAAATTTCCACACACTGCTTGCAAGTAGTGTTAATCTACAACACACCTGGGTTTCGGAGATTTAAGGCATGAAAGTGAATACTCAATCAGTTGGTAACGACCCCACATAGAGGCTCATGGGATGTGCTGCTTTACTGTGATGTGTCAGTCAGGCAGAGGCTAAAACCCATGCCCAAGCCGCCACGGCAGCTTTACTCTGCACGGCTCAGAAGAAAAGTGCTACAGACCATATTCAAACTGGAAAGTTACAAAGGCCATGCTGTTAAACATGTAATTTCTCCTTCCCTCCTTTCTCTCTCACTCTCATTTTATTATACACTTAATGAAAATTTTCACAATGGGAACATCAGTCTCAATCTACTCTAAATACCTGTGGGTATTTCCAATGTTCCTTTCTCTAAACTTAAGAAGGAAGCCAATTAAAAGAACAAATATTTCAAGTATGTCATAAGAATTTCTTGGAATGTGTAGATGGAAGAAAAAGCAGGATATGCACTGAGCTCAAGGAACCAAAGGAAATTTTGCTTTAAAAGGTATTAAAAATATGATCTTTCTCGGACTGATGCTTGAACCAGTTGAAAGCTATTCCCACTGAAAATATAGTAAAGGAGGTAATGTGTTTTGGGCTGTTGGTTTTGTTTCAGCATTAGGTAAAATTAGTGTTTGTTATGGGCTTTTTGAAGCATTCTGATTTTGTAAATTTTTTTTTTTTTAAAA
This sequence comes from Coccyzus lansbergi, assembly GCA_033558105.1. Classification (NCBI taxonomy): domain Eukaryota; kingdom Metazoa; phylum Chordata; class Aves; order Cuculiformes; family Coccyzidae; genus Coccyzus; species Coccyzus lansbergi. The sequence continues at coordinate 1,347,977 of JAUMJK010000760.1, read as the reverse complement.
TTAGGAATTCAAAGAACCAAGAAGGTTTACTTCTTCTTTCTTTTCTTAGGCTTAAAAAAATAAAATGTAGGGTTTGTGCAGGTACTAGAATGAGGCCTAGCTCTAGTCCTCATCTCCTTCTTGTAAGAAATTAGTGTAGTAAATAGTGTGGAACTTGGCAAGATATTCTGAAATTATGAAAGTAGTTATTAAAATTCCTGTCTTAGATCTTGTCCATTTCCTGTCATGATTAGAATTAATATTTAAGTGGCATTTATACTTATCTGTATGAGTTTGTTTGGGTTTTTTTCCTTCCTTTGCACTTTGAGCAAAAAATAAGAAGCACCTATAATCATAACTGAGGTAGGAGAGATGGTATGTCCTTTGTGCTAATTCTTACCTTGTCTCCTGGAGATAAGTTTTGTAGCTGTTTTCCCACATTTCTCTAGCTCATTATCAAATGAAAGCCCATAAGCTCTTTATATGCAGGTATAAGATTATGATCACTGTTTTATTGTTGATAGCATTAGTGTTTGAGTGCTGGTATTGACAGATATGGTGTTGCAGAGGGTTTTCTGTAGAGAACTATTTATTAATGGTGTATCCATACATAATGAAAAATCACAAACTTGGCTTCTCATGTTGTTTGTTTTCATCTCAATCTCTGCAAAGCTTAAGCAAAGTTTTTATGCCCAAGCAAACAGAATATTTCAGATGAGGCTTGGTCCATGAGTGAAGCTGCAGCTCAGGAAAGGAATCTTTTCTGCCTAATGGCGATCTGTGATGTGTGTCCACGCTCTCCCCACTCCCCCCAAAAGCTCTTCGACATATGATTTTTACTAAAAGAAAAAAAGCTGCCATGTCTCGACTCATGATTTCACTGCAGATATTTGTTCTAACAAGAACCTGTTTGACAATGTGAGTCTCTTTCTTTCCATTAAATATTATCAGCAGTAGACCTGAAGGCTGACATTTCAAGAACACTCGAATAATGAAATGAATTACAGGGTTTTCCCCTAGGATATTTCAGTGCATGCATGTGTAAATTACAAACACAGGGATTATTTCGGTTAAATGTCTTATAAGCTCTCTCTGTTCAGAACCTTCTTAGTAGTTAAGTTTCATGAAGTTAAATTTTCTTTTTGAAACTAGCTGAAGTCTTTGAAAGCAAAGATGTGACCAGTTAACCCTTGTACCTGTATTTTGTGCGTGTGTGTGTGTGACTCGACACATTGGAAAATTATTGGTGTCTTCTGGGGATCAAAATAAGACGAAGTGCATCCTTGCATGAAGGCAACCAGAGGCTTTCACAAAATTGAAGCAATGAAGGTTGCAGGGAAAGGACAGTGTACTATGCAATGCAATATTATTTTCTATACTAACCTTTTAAGGTATCCATGTGAAAAAAAAAAATGCTTGCTGGTACTATGCTGTACATCTTTTTTTTTTTTTTTTTTTTTTTTAAATTTTCCACAGTACAGAGAATGCTTTTGGTCATTGTTTCAATGTTCATTGCTTAGGGTTTAATGGGGACTCTGAATCAAGGACATTGTGAAATGTGATGCGCTTAATAAATTAGAGATTCTATCTGAAAATATCTAAGCCAGTAAAATACTGCCTTAAAACTTATGCAAGCCTGAACTTCGTATCCATAGAATTGCCTATGTAATAAAACATATGCAAAACTCATTCCTACGTTCAATATAACATTCCAACCTTTAGACTAAGGAGAATTTTCAAGCAACAATGAAGTAGGTAGGTGGAAATGTCCTTTTCCTTCTAAAACTTGTATTTCCACTCAAAGGCATTTTCACAATTATTTGCAGGTAGGTCTGCAGCACTCTGACTAGCACTTTTCAGATATATTAAAGTTATTTTAAAATAGAGAGTCCAAGGGGTAGAAAGAACTATTGAAATACATGGAAAAAAAAGCGTTCTAATAAAATGAGAAATCAGCTCTTAGAAAAGGGCAGAGGGGAACGGAAAGGTCTGGCAAATAACAGAATAAAAGCAATCTTAATTTTTTTTTTATGAAACTGTGCAGCTTATTCATTTCAACTAAGTGTCTCAAAGTGTCCTTTTAAAATATCACCAACTGCTACAATCGAATACTGTCATTTTATTGTCGTAACAGTAGGTTTGCTTTTTTTCATAATTGGCTTGGGTAGGGAGCTCACCTGTAGGGATTTTACCAGTAGCTGTTCTTATCAATTTTTTAATAAATCCACAGATTGAGAACAGTAAATAATGAATGACAGTGTGCTTGGTAAGTCAATATTTAATTTAATATGGATTCTGGGAAACTAACATTTTACATTCAGATATTGCTATAGTTCTTGCTTAAATGAGGAAAAAAAGGTTTTTTTGCAAAAAGGAAAGTAGAACTTATAGGGTATCTGTAGTATAATTTAGTCCATGTTAGTATTTCATAATTTCAGGTTAATAGAGTGTGATGGGGGTGTGCTGATTTCAGAAAACTTTTTTTTTTTTTAAATTGTTCTTATCCGTACTGTTGGTATCAGTCCTGGGGAATTACAGGCCCACTTGGCAAGTATGCAAGGTTATATTTAGTCACAATATAACTTCAGTATTAAGTAGAAAATATTTTGCAATTGTTATGCTACGTTTTCTTTGAATTTAAATATTCACAAGTAGTTTGTTGATGGGCATATGAAAATACTGCCAAGGGGAAAAATTTGCTCTTTAGCCAATAAGTTAAAACACTTTACGTAGAATTTTTGTGCTGAAGGAAAGGGGGGTTTTTGAATAACATCTTCCAAATAATTTTCCTAAACTAGTTATTGACATGAAAATCTGACTGTAAGGACTTTTTGAGTTTTGAAACAGCAAAAGGGAAAAAACATATCTATAATTCTGCAGGTCTCTTAAAACTGGTATATCATTGCAATTGGTGTCTTGTCATCTGAGTACTTTGAGAGAGAGAGAAAAAGGCAGCAGACACCTAAGAAAAACTGTACAAATGCTGCAGGCACAAGACCTGACGTCTTATACTAGAGAGATTTATGTAGTCTGTGAAAAAATAAAATAAATTAGCTTTCGTACATAGCTATTCATTGGTCATGTCTGATCCTAATGTTCTCACACAACACCATTGATTCAAGAGACTCATCCAGATGAAAAAGACTTAACTTGCACTGGTTTTAAAATTAATATCCGTGAAGAGATAACTTTGACAAGTTGTTTGGTTTTTTGTTTGTTTTGGAAGAGTATTAATGACAATAATCAGACAGGTGGCTTTTTCAGAAAGTTGAATTTCTTAATCTTTTACTTGACCATTTTTGATCTCCATACTCTGCTAAAGTGAGTGGTACTCCACATAAAATAAGTTAGATGGTGCTATGGCATTTAGCTCAGAGGATTTTCCAGTATTTGAGGAAATTTGGCAAAAGATGCCTGTTGACTTCAGGAGAGCCGAAGGGGAAGCTATTTCACCTCTCAGTCTGCATGGATTTTTTTTCCCCAAGATAACATCAAGCATTATAAATAGTTGTAATTTTATGAGTACTTGTAATTTGTGAAGCCATCTGATTGGCATATTCTGAAAATACTTATTTATTTTAACCAGTAATCTTAGCCAGTTATGCAGCATACTAAACTTTTACCTGTACCAACTTTAATATATAAGTTAGTATAAAAAATTATTTACTTATAGGATACAGAATCAGGGAAAACACTTAAGTTCTTTCTTGTCTTTGAGACAAAAATTGTATGTGATTTTTTCCCCCTTTTGTTATGATTGCTCATACCCAGAATTAATGTATTTCAACTCTTTTCAACACTGAAACAATCGCAATGTGACAAGATGCCTACTGCTTACAAAGGGCCTGTCTAATTAGGATTTAGATAGGTAGAGAACTTAAAGGCTGGAAAACTAAAGAACCCTATGCTTATAATAACCTACGGCACTGCAGGAATCTCTAGGGAGAGTTAATCATCCTTGGATAGAATACACAGCAGAAACCCTGCTGAGCAGAGAGCTTTCTGGAATATATAATTGGAAATGCTGAACAGTGTTATAAAGATTTTCTTCATTAGGACACTGTCCAGTTCAAATAGGAAGGAAATGGGTTTAAGTCTGTACCTCAAGAAGCCTATATTTGTAGTGGAAGGACAGCAGTTGCTAAAAAAATCTGAATTCCCTCATTGCTTAGGTTCAGTTCTTCACATTTTTCATTTGACTGGTGATCCCATTTCAAGAGGGTGGTAAAACATCCCTCACTAAAGCTCATCATCCAGGAGTTTAGGATCCTGTTGGGGATCTGAGATAGGGATGCAAGATAGGGATCCCACTACTTCCAGATGGATGGAATTTAACTGAAGGCTTGCACATTCTCAACAAAATACTGTCATGGGTTTGCTGGCTGTAAGGGTAGCAGTGGGTATACCTGCAATCAATCCTTGCTGCCTATCTCACTTCTCTACTTCAAGAGTATTCACAAAGTAGAGAAGTGAGATAGGCAGCAAGGATTGATTGCTTTATTAACTGATGATGACTTTGATATTGCTTGAATCAGGTGTAAATATCCACTTAAGTAAACACTTCAAATATGTACTGCTTAGGTGCCATTGTTCAACCTCTACACATTTCGGGTATCCAAAACAGTGTATTGATTTAGCCTTAAACGTATGCTAAAAAATTTGCTGTTGCAAATGAAGACTAAGGTGAAGCACATTGCAGAATACATAAAAGGGAAAGCAAGGTTGTTTTCATATACATAAGGCTTGACAAAATAGTTTTCCATGAGAACTGAGACACAGAAAAATGGTCCAATTAATGACTTCAAATGATTAGAATTGAAAGTATGAAGTGAGTTACGCAGAGCAATTTTGACACTCCATATGTTAAGGTATCAAGAAGAATTTTTGTTCATTTTTAAATGACATTACAAATCTGATGAGTTTACAATGTAACATGATAATTAAAATGATCATTTGTAAAATGTCTAAAATTATTTTTAATATCCCCTTTTTCCAATAAATACTAAATCACCTGAATTATGCATTATAATTGTCACTTACATGGGATTCTTGTCAGAAGACTTAGAAGATGGATTAGTTATAAAACCATTCTTTTTGCACAAATTTTCGTGCCAGATGCATGACTGAAACATTGTCTAATACCAGAAAGCTCTCTAATTTATTCGGCTCAAATTCCCTCCTGCTTTCCGTGAACATATTCTAATTTATAGGTATATTCCCACCAACATGTTAGCCAACACAAGTGAAAAATTGTCTTTAAAATGAGGCCATAGCACTGCATGGCTCACCGTGGCTCAGCACAAGAGTGACTGTTGTAAATGACTATTATGTTTCTCCCCATTTATGTTATACTACTGTAGTGTTGATGACAGTCTTTTTGAGCAAGACTTATTTGGATTATCTTAAATATAAAGATTTTGCATAAGGAATTGCCGTTACTTTCCTGGATGTGGCTTTAGAAAATCCACAAAATTAGCCATCACGCTTTCTTTAGTTATCTAATTTCAAGTAGGAAATTATTAGGTGGTCTCATTGTTTCCGTTTACTGTATTTTTGCATTAGACATGAAGTTATTACTCATGTATATAATAAAATCATTTGGGAAATAGAAACCTAGTTACTCATTCATGTAGGCAGACCCAAAGTATTTTATAGATGTTTGTTGTTTTTTAAAAAAAAAAGATAACGTTGGCTGTTTGAGGTGTTTTTATGAGTTTGATTCGTATTCCAAGACAAAATGGCTTTCCTGTGCTCTGATATAGGCTTGTAACCTTGTGGATGCCAATTACATTATCCATTCCAATGTAAATATCTTGTGGTTTGCAGGCACAGAATCTTCAACCATGAATACCAAGTGGATGAAGCAATAAGGGCAGGGAATCAAAGTCTAATCCTAGATTAATAGTGGGTATTTCAACAGTTGTCAGATAGTTCCTGTTAAAAACAGAGGATGATATCGTTAAGCATGTCTTTATATAGGACAAGGTCAGAATAAGCCTACGGTTCCTCAGGCTGGATGATCATTTACCTTAATGAATGTAGTAGCCCCAAGGGGGGAGCAAATCTTAGGTTGACTCTCCATGGACATCTATGCCTAAAAGCTTTTTGATTTTCCCTCTGGAGACATGAGTTAAATTGTGGGCTCACAAAGGGCTTACGTACCTAGAGTTCTGATGGGATAAATGTAGCTGTGTGTAATGTATTGCCTCCAATGTTGTCTCATCTATTTGTGTGATTTCAATTTAGGTAGCAGTTGATGCAAATGTAGTCATCAATCCACCCAACATTCGTAGTGTTTTTACAGGTGCGTTTAACTCCAAGAGCTGAGAATATAGCAAAAGAACAGTTTCCCTGACAGTGACTCAGAAGTGTGGCACACCTTCCAGCTGGGAAATGTTGCCTCCTGGTGTCCTGGTTAGCTGAAATCTCTTCCTTATTCTATAGGAGCTCTGTGTACTATGCTGCTGCAGAAGAACATTGCAGGATATGAGATGATTATTAGAGAGAAAATTGAGAGGCTGGATACACTCTATGGGCGAGAGGAAGGAATGGCATGGAAATTAAAGCCAAGAAGAGAAGGGGCAGGCATAATGCTCTAATTAGCCTTGTCCTGCTTTTACCAAGCTGTTCTTACATCTGAGCCATCTGCTGAATAATTTGAATCACCTCCTTGTTACTGGACAGAGTTGAGAAAAAATAAACCATTTCTTAGCAGTTTTCATTTCTATTGGTTTGTCTCATTTGCAGCTTATCATTTCGGGGGCTGCTGAAGCTCACAGGCTAACTATGTTTAAGCGGATTTTGTACAGTGATGTTAGTTTGGTTTGGGGGGTTTTTGACTTTTTCTTTTTTTAAGTAGTCTGCACACATGTATTGGTTCTGCTGCCTTCAAAATAGTCTTTCACATAGATCTGCTTTGAATTCATATAATAAAAATTCCTGAAGTATCAATATGTTCATCCTTCAGCAGTCATCATCTTTTATATCACAGCCATGGTACTTCCTTTTCGATATGGAGCTGTGCTTTGATAAAAATCCAATTCTTATTTTTAAAATGTCTTGAGTTCGAGTGTACTATAGCATTCAGTAAACTGCTGGTGAGGTTAATCTCTTGTAATATTCAAAGTGTACATTTCTCAGTTGAGTTTGTGATATGCTTCTGGAAGTTGTTTCATCTGTGATAGCTAGACCAAGATATCTCTATTATTAAATTTTTATTTTCCATACATGAATTAAAACTAACTCATCTAAATGAAGGGTTGAGGCATTGCAAAAGTTCTCTCTCTTAAATATGTTTAATGCCTGGACTTAGAATATCTTTCATGCTGTTAGGGGACCTTCTTAAAGCCCAGTAACAGCTCTTAATCCCCTCAGTAGACCTGGACTTTCTTTTATACTCTGCTCCTTGGTGAACCACAGAGGTCTGCTTTCAGACTGCAGTGATGAACCACCTTTCCTGTGGGATGCAGGGCTCTGAATTATCCTAGATATAATAACTGTTTTTTGTTAGAAGACAGGGGATTTCTCTCTTTTCAACATCTACGTTGAATATCCAGACCTTCAATGTGCCTCTCAGGCTTCCCAAGTGAAGGCCCCGTAGAGTGAAAAAGATGGGTTTGCACTCTGTCACCTTCTCTCTTTATCTCCTAGTAAACTGTCATAAATTTTCAGAGTATTGTGAAAGTTTCAAGAGATCCTACTCGTGTGAAACCTATAATCTGGTAGGGAATGGAATTATTTAAGTAGAATGTGATCATTTATGTCCCTACCCTGCTTCCCTCCCTACAGACCTTTTTTTTTTTTTTTTTGTCTTTTCTTTTCCATCTTTTTAAAAATAAGGAAATTTCTCTATTTTATAGCTTTGGAATTCAGAAGTTCACTGTGTCAGCCTGATGCCTGAATCTGGCAACCTAGAAATCTTGCTATACCTGTAAATTCTTGCTGCAGATAAACTACTCGCCTTTTCTTTTATCAACAACAACAAAGAAAAGAAAGAACAGAAAAATACACAGATAGGAAGTGTGTTTGAAATAGTTCAGGTTTACAATTTTAACAGAGGAAATTACCAAGCTTTCTAGCTTATCTCAGGAATTCAGTCATTTCACAGTCTTTCAGGAGCAATAGCTCTGAGCCTGAGCGAGGTAAATATGTTTATTATGAAGCATGGATTTGAGTTCTTTCTTGTACATCTTTGCAATCATCAGGTACTGTCAGTCTTGATTTTTAGTATCCTCTTGTACCCTATCGATTTGCATTGTGTGCAATAACAGGCATTTTTCCCCTATAACTTTCATCATAAATATTTGAATTTATTAATATTGGTAACATTGAGAAATTAATAACATTAGCTTCCTCTTTCTCTGCTGCTACTGTTTATATCTGCTTTTGTATAGATAGAACTTTTGCTTTCATAGAAAGGAGGCTTAACATCTCTTAGTAAGCTGTTGTGTAGTATTTTTCTACCCAAAACTCTCCATGTTGTATGTCCATGTGCTTTCTTTACGGGTGAGTGTGGCTGTATATTGTCTCCATAATTGACAGTTTGTGTTGTTCAGTCATACAGTTACGATACCATTGTGATGGATATATTTCTAAGGCAAAGAATCTTTTTTGTGTCATCCATTTCTTGAGGCTGCATTCTCCTCTCTTGAAATGGAGAGATGACACAGTGCATATTACTCAGTACTTGGGAGTGTCCTTCTTATCCAATTTGCTGTGTAAAACACCATCACCAGTAAGAGTCCATGGTGGTATTAGACTAAACTTTCCTTTTCTGTGCATGCAGAGAAAAAATGTGCAAGTTTATAAGTTTTTTTTTACGCATATGTATGATCATTTGTTATTTTGAATACTTCAAGTCACACAGCAAATACTATATTTTTTTAGCATTAGAATAAAGCATTTTCCCCTCATATTGGCAGTTCAGAAAATTCTGTGACAAGCTAAGCACCTTGACATAAATATATTTCCTTAACAAATATATGTTTCTTGGTCTCTCTCAGAAAAGTGGCCAGATATCCTATTAATTTGAACTGGTATGGAAAAATCTGTGTTCATCTGGTGTGTTGTAATTCAAGTGCACTGTAACTGCAATTTTAGTTTCAACTGTGTAACCCATCAGTGTAATTGTTATGGAATAAAAATTAAATAATAATAATGTCAAATAACCATAGTGAAAAGACATTACCATACTATCCATATAAACGGAATCATTTAGTTCTGTAAAACTGTTCTTACTCCATGAGTTTTAATGATCTCAGTAGTTGATGCTCTTCATTTTGAATCATGTCTACAGTAATGTGCTAATATGAAGATAGATATTGATCATAGATGTCTTTAAAAATTATGATGTATTTTTCTGAAGCAAGGAACTTAACCTCAAAATATTGGCCAGATTTCAACTGCGGTCATTAAATATTTGGCAGGTAGATATCATATTTCTTTAGCTAACATCACGACTTGCACTGCCATGTTTGCTGTTTTAGGGTTTTTAAACATAAAATTTTTGTTAGGAATCTATCTTAAGATATTGTTGCTTTGGTTCATGTTTTTTTGTTATCTAAATAAAGATAAGAAGTTTTTAAGTACTTCTGTGACAGTGGACATATCTTCGTTCAAGTCATTATGCCGTATGAGTTTATAGTAAGTCTGGGAAGCTGCTTTGTTGCTTCATAGGTTTTCAGTCATATGTCTTGGCCTTCGAAAATACTGGGGAATGACAGTAAATTTTTTAGGGTTTTTTTATTCCTTGTTTCAAAACCTTAAGTTGCATGAACAGTGCCAATACAAGACTAAATTCTGGCACTTTACATTGTAATATGTATGTATCAAGTTTTAAATATAATTCATGGCATTACCAGGAGTAGGCATGTATGAATGTTTGAATGAATGCAGAAAAAAAACCCTCAAAACCTAGCAAACATCCACATTTAAAATATTTAAATCAACTTGTATTGGCTGTGGGCTTCTTAAATATCCAAATGAACAATATAAAGCAGTCTTGGCCAGGTATCTACGTGATCATGCTGGTTTCTAATTACAAAACACATTTGTTAGAAACTGAGCCTAACATCTCTGTAGTTATGGGTTTTTCAAATAAAGTGTTTTATTATTTTATTTCTACCATTTTTATGTTCCACAGTACAGTTTAGATGCTACATTGAAGTAAAATTTGTTCTTATCAGGTGATGATGTATATTATTCTAATGTAATGCATGTACTAGCATACAAATATTTCAAATAAATATTTGTTTATTGCTTCAGATTGTACTGTCACATAAAATGCTTTTAATTTCTGTCTAAACAGTCTATTTAGCTCTGAAGAGCTTTCTGTGATGTTACAGCGGTTATTCAAAAAAAGCCTTTTATTTATGGGTTTAAAATCACAGTACATTGGATGTAAGATCCAGGGCACTTGTCTCAGAACACCAGTTGTGCACTGGACTGAGTCTCAGAAAGGCCATACATCTGAACAATTAGATACGGTACTCGTACATGCTATCCTCAGAAATTGTACAGAACACTTAATTTTTATTACAACATTTTCTGTGACTCTGATTTTTGGATTGTTCGAGAATAAAAGTCAAATTGAAAATTTAAATCTAGTGATTTTTTTAAATTATTTTTGGTGTTTCTTTGTATTTTCATTTAGATGTAATCACTGTAACAACAGACTGAAGGCAAAAGAAATTAAACCAGTTGGGTGAATTAGCTCAGCAAGTGACAGTTCACAGGAGAGTCTTTATCTACTGTTTCCACAGTCTGTGTGTGCGTAATTGCAGGTAAGTGCACTGGCTACATTTTCTTCAATAGAACAATTATAATAGAAATTATAATTAAAGGTCTGATATTACACTCATGACTAGATATTTGGGTCAAAATTGTACATGCACTAGCTTGAAACCTGTTCTAAAAATGTATTTGATTAAATTTATTTTTTACTGCATCCCTTCAGGGGTATGAGTGTTCAGCCAAAATTACTCAGTTAATTTCAGAATGATACTTAGAAAAAAAATGACCATCTTTATTAAATATTTCACACTTGAGGTGCACTGGGTTGTATATTGAGATACTGTTCAAAGCAAATTTCATATATCATAACTCTACCTATTACAGTATTATGCTTGTAACATTTTCCAAGAAACGTATGTATTTGTATGTATTAGAACTTACATTTGAGGTATCTAAGACCTAGCAAAAGGCCATGGCAGAATCAAGCCCTTAATTACCATCTGTGACAACAACAATCTCTTTTAAATGTTTCAGGGCTGTTATTCACAGTGGGAATAAAGACATCTGTTAGTCTGCACAAAATACTCTATCAGATTTTGTGACAACTAATAACATAAAATTATATTTGCCCATGCTGAAAATACAAGTCAAGAGGAAGGACTAACTTTAGCAAAATTCCTCAATTCACACTGTGTCTGCTGAATATAGCACAGAATGTGAAAGTTAGTCAGTGAGTTCTATGAAGATGGTACTGTATGGTAATGGTTGGACTTGATGATCTGGTGGGTCTCTTCCAACCTGGTGATTCTGTGGTTCTATAACATAGTGCACCAAAGGGCAGATTATGACTGGTGTTTTACTTACAGAGATGAGAAGTGTATGAGGAATTAGTTGACAATATGGCCAGCAACTTGGCTAATGTTTTGCTAAAACCTTTATGTGAGGCTTTTGAACACAAGTTGACGTTCTTCTAGAGTAAGAATATATAAGGTGACATATTCAGTGTGAGCTTTCAGCTTGTATTTTCAGTGCACAAGTCAAAACTTGTGACTGCTACAAGCATTTAAGTAGATTTTGAAGCTACTGGATATGTCCCCTGGTTTTTCTGGTACATAAATATATTTGTTCTACAAAGAAGTCACTGATAGAATTTAGAATAAGGGGCAATGAATTGGGAAGTTTCCAAAACTGAGTGACAGTAGATGTCATGTTTGATATGTTTGGTGTTTGAAAGCAGTAAACCATTTTTGTATTTCTAAAATTCAGCAAATGAAATCATTTTGTTGATCCTAAAATTGTGGTTCATCTAGGCCTTGTCTTGATCTGACATTGTATCAGCTGAAGAGTTATCTGCACCTTAGCATATTCTAAATATTTTTGTTGAAACCTGTTTTCTGTTCAGAAATCTGTTATATCCACTTATTGCTAATGAATGATATGCTAACACGGGAGTTTGCATGGTTCATGTTTTCTTGTTTTCATAGCTTTTTCTGTTTAGGAATTTAACAAAGTCTTGGCTTTTGTGTATCTTTTAAACATTGTCAGCAAGAACTACCTACAGAACGTGGTATGAAAGATTTTGTTGCGTATCTTAAAAACTGCAACTGATGGTATTTGAAGCAACATGTAAGTTAAAAATCAGTAGGATTACAGCCTGAAATTAAGGACTCTGTTCTGCACCAGCCTGGTTATCCCTAAGCCTGATAGATTGTGTTACTATTTTCAGTTATTTCTGTGTGTGTATGTATGTGTGTATGAGAAACTGAGTAGGATCCCAGCTGAAAAATGAATGCATTTGAATTTTTTCTTACGCTGATTCTTAGCATTGCACCTACCTTATGAGTTTCTGTTTTCCGTTGTTAGCACTAGCTGCTGTTTTCTTACATTCTCTTTGTGAATATCTAACAAGTGTAGATAATCTTAAGGTTTTTTTTTCTTCAGGGATCAGTGAAGACAAAAAAAAGGGAATTTAGCAAGATAATAAGAAATGACTTTAAGTAGAAGAGAAGTTTTTCCAAGCCTTTTGTTTATCATCAGAAGGATTTTTAAGTGACCTTTTGAAGTGAGATGCTTAAAATAATTGAGAAATACATATGGGTTTTTTTCTGAGGTTCTCTTTGTAAAGACCTAACAAGTGTTTTATTTGATACACTTACTCAAAGATCAGAGCGGCAGATAAAAACTGGTACATTATAGACAAGGATGTCTTGGTATTAATTATCTTTTAAACTGTGAGTAGTAGTTGCAAGATCGAAATAACAGTGTCTGTGTTGGTAAATAGTGCTTTAATTTTAACCCTTCTAAAGAGGGTAAGTTTAAATTTAGAAAGCAATCAGGAGAATTCACCATGCATGAAAGCATTTCTGATTGAACGATATATGCAAACTTCCAAAGAAAAGCATGTCATTATATAAGAAAAACCTTTAAGAAGTGAGATGCTATCTTTTTATATCCATGACTTCTTATATTTTCTCAGTATAAGTGGATTTATGTTCATAGCACTAGCCAACACCATTGACTGATTATCCAGTGAGTAGATGTCTCTCCAAAAATGCACATTTATCTCTTCACCTCCTCAGAGCTTATACCAACAGCATTTGATAGCTACATTTTTATTAGTTCACAGTCTCACAAACATTATAGTAACTCAATAAACAAGGGAGATTGGAAACCAGTGGTACAGAATGAATAGCAAGAAAATAAGATCTCTGATAACCTAGATTCTTGAGTTAATTATGCAAGCCAACTCCTGTTGTTACAGATGGAAGTCTAAACCATCTAGATTCAGAGATGTTTAGGTGCTCAACTCTCATTGAATTCAAATGAGAATTAGCTCCTAACTACCTTTCTGAATGCGGGATAAAGTGATTTCAGCAGCATTCTGAGTCATTAGTGTGGAATTTCTCTCTGCTTCAGTGCAATTATTTTGCATTTACTCTGTCTTAGTAACAATAAAGCCCTGGCCATGGAGTTAATTTGTTGTCTATAAATGGTCTGTGATGCTATACTTTTGAAAGAGCTATCTCAATAAAGAAAACCCATTGAGAAAGAGCATGTGTGATTTCAAGAAAAAACCTTTTTCTCCAAGATGCATCCCCACTCCTTGCTTAGATTCCTTGCAGCAGTTTCATCTACTGCAGAGCCTGGTTTGGAATGCAGAGGGAGCATCATGTCTATGTATTAGTAAGGCCTTTCATTAAGTCTTTACTTTTAAAAATAATTGGTTCTTTTAATCTATAATGGAACATGGACTTACAGGGTGCCTGTGATTAAAATTAAACCTTATTTGTCTTTTAATATGGTGCTATGTTCATCTGTAATTGAGTAGGGATCGATGCCAGCCCTGTGATGGGCAGTAAGCTTATCCAACATGACGAAGATAGATTTCAGGGAAGACAGACTTTGCTGTTTCTATGTACAAGTGGGATGAGTAGACCATATCAGCAACATTTAATTATTTTGTAGGTAATTATTCAGTTGAGGGACACAAGTTTCAGAGCAGTATTGGAATAGAAGAAAGACCAATACAATTACTGTTTGGTTAAGTACATTGTTTGTGCTGGTAGCGGGAAAGTTATAATGAGCTTTTCATTACATTTGAATAAAGGAATATTTTATTTTATAGGAGAAGACTTAGACACATGAGTAATGCTGTCAAACTGTGCTATATTCGACTTATATTTGTAAGCAATTTCAAATGTTTTGGTAAACCCTTAACTTAGAGCTATGCTCACCGATGACAACTAATTCATTCAGAAATACCAAGCAATTAATGCTTGCAAAAGGAGCTTGGCTTCTATCAGGAAGTTTAACCTTGGGCAGGGAATCCTACTGATAACTATCGTCATGAGGAAAAAAAAATTGTTCCAGTTTTGTCTTACAGGAGTTACAGTTAATGAGTGAGTAACCCAATATACAGCCTAATACTCCAGAAATATTTGAGGATTTTAGAGTTGTTGTTAGCAAGTTATATCATTGCTTATTGTTTGTGTGCTTTCTAAAACTGATAAAAGCTTTATACTTTTAAATGATATGTTGTCTCTCACAAAAATTCTCTTAACGGAAATTAAAATAATGAAATAGAACTATAATTATTTGTTATGATTTTGAATGAAGTATGGACTTTTTTAAACTTCAAAACAACTGCAGTGCCTTTGGCAGTGCCAGTGGGTATGTTATTTATTTAATAGCTGGAAACTAGTAGTGGGAAGTTTGGATAAACCTTGAGCAATGGAAGAGCGTGGGATATTTGATAATTCCCCAACACTGTAATGCAAGATAAAGGTGATGGTTTTGAATTAGACTGTCTGGGAGAAGTCAAGGGTAGGTTTCCTAGTGCTGCCTTATTCTTTTTCTTTCCTCATTCAGTATCTATGGAGCAAGGGTAGGCTTCTCAATGCAATAAATCAATTAAAAAAAGTAGTGGACTGAATCATATGCTCATATAGTTTGCCCTATTTGTGATGCATGCTTACAAAAGAAAGGTTTGTTCTTATCAAGATAAATACATTTTATGAGGCTTCCTTTAAACTAAATAACTTTAGTCAATCTTTAACAACACTGTAGAGAAAGAATGCATTGGTGGCTTTTTTCTTTTTTGTTTTTTTTTCTTTCACTTGAAAGTGAGGTCAAGTAATGCAACTGTCCATCCACCATGGAAAGTGACCTCTACTGATCTGTCTTTTGGTTAGTGTTGAATGTGGAATGGCAGGGCTTGTTCCAGAAATGGTAGAAAATCATGATGTCAGGTTAAAAGAGTTTTTATATCTTCTTTTTTTTCCTGCATTATCACATTTCAGCTACATCTATCTTCACAACTGGTGCACATAAAAATTTATGTTAACTAAGTACTGCTGCTTCAGTGCAAGTGCTAAGATATAGAACTCCCCAGTATACAAGTTCTTTATACAACTGAATTCTTAGCAGTTGGTGTTCACAAAAACTGCTTAAGGTCTGAAAGTACTAAAAGCATTTTCTTTCTTGCCATGCATACTCTTGAAGATACTTTTATCTCTGAGATAAATAGGATTTAATATTCCAAAGACTGCCAGAAATTGTCTGTCATCAGAGACAGAATTTCACCCTGACCTATAATATGTTGGGTTTTTTTAAAATTTCAAGTATTCTGTATCAAATCTCAGTTAGTAAGTTAAGGAGTGGCAGTAAGTGTGTGTGTGTGTTAAGTATTGCTTTCATTGTAGCCCACTCAAATATAGTGTTTGTCCATAGGAATATCAAAGCTTGCTTCCATGCTGAGACACGGAATCATTCCATATACTTCCGTCACCTTATTCTCCTTCTAGCCTATTATCCTGTGAAGGGACATGTGATTGCTTCAGTTCTGTACAGGAAACAGTTGCAGAGTTGTGGATCGTGGGTTCATAATTCAAAAGACCGTGAATTTACAACAGAATTTGTGACTCCCAGAGAGTTATGTTGCAGGTTGAGAAGTAGGTTTGGGGTTTTTGCCATAACTTTCTTGCACAACTGCTAAGTCTGCAGCAAAGAATTAGGATTTTGAAAAAGAAAAGCATGGGTCACACAAAGCAGACACTTAATTAAATAGGGAGGCATAGTATTTGTCATTTGAACATTGTTATGTAGATATTTATCTTCATCAGAGAGAATGAACAGTTATAATGTACATCTAAATAATAAAATTCAGGTACAAAATCATAATTTTATTTTGCTCTAGTAAACGTCTAATATACATGTCTGGTTTTACATATGTTAAAACTTCTACCCTGCACAGCATCCCTTTTGAATTGATGTGGCAATACAAAATACTCTGCTACTGAAGGATTCTCAAGAATTCAGAGTAATGACATTGCAGAATGGCTTCTCTTGGTTGTAATCACAGAATACATGTGGTTGAAATGCTTCAGTACTGGAGGGATCTGTGGTTGACAGCAGTCCTTTACTTTTTGTGGAAGCAAGTTATGTCGCTGCGTATAGTGATCCTGATTTACCCCACAGGATGAGCAACTGAATAGTTTTCTTCAAAAAATTAAGTTACCTGTTGTTTAGTGTACTTCAGATATCTTTATTTTAAAGATGACAATCCAAAAGAAATGTTGAAGTTACTTCAGCATTACAATAATAGCTATTCATTGATGCCTAACATCAGTCAGCTTGCTGTGTTTTTATAAGTTATTATGTAAAGTCTGTTAACAGCTGGAAATTCGGTTTCATGATTGTCTTGAGACTGCTATGACTCAAAGAAAATCTGGGTATTTTTTTTTAACAGCATTTCAACAGGTAAACCACCTCTGAAAAGCAAAAAACCCAACAAAACTCTTACTCATTGATTTTAGAGTTTAATACAATTTGACTACATAAACTTGTTTGGGAAAGGTTTAATGATTTAAGAAAATAATCGACAAAAAATTTTAGCTACTGCACTGTGTCCACCGAGGACAGGGTATGTACTTTAGAAAACTCATTAGTGAAACCATCTG
Organism: Coccyzus lansbergi; assembly: GCA_033558105.1. NCBI lineage: Eukaryota > Metazoa > Chordata > Aves > Cuculiformes > Coccyzidae > Coccyzus > Coccyzus lansbergi. The sequence continues at coordinate 1,330,809 of JAUMJK010000760.1, read as the reverse complement.
TTCCTCTTTCCTTATGAGCTCTGCAACTTTATGTAACTTCTCGATTTCAAAATGTCTGTTGTTCTCATTGCAAAGAGCTCTATCACTAACAGACTGGAGAAGTCTTTCCAAGGATCATAGATGATGGACATTTCCATATGGTTCATTCTTGCACAGGAGTTTGTTGTAAAATACTTCAAATGCTAGATAGTCTCTCTGAAATCTATGAACTTCGCATGTGAGTCCATTTAAATTTCAAGGAGTTATTATTCAGGGAGCTAAAAATTCTTTAGGATTCAACCACTTATAAGTGCCTTTGTGTATTATAGCCCCAAGAAAATACGTATGATGTTGCACCAATTTGGGGGGATTGTGTTTGAGTTGGTATTTTAGGTGGTGTTTGTTTGCTGTTTTTCTGGCCAGTTGTTTTAGGGTACGAAAGATTATATTAGTTGGTTTGGTATGAAAGGTTATATTAGTAATTGTTAAATTAATAATTAAAGGTTATAATATAGAGGCTAGTAATGCAGAAAGAAATTTTGAAAGAGGGGTTTGGATTTTTTGCACTGTATGAGATTAAATATGACCAACTGTCTAGAGCAATCTTCCAAGAGAAAGTTTTCTTTTTAGGAATGAACTGGAATACCAGAATTCTTCCAGAACTGATTTTTTGGCTGCAATGTAAACCTTTGAAAAGTGCATTTGATACCACAGTTGCTTACAAATCCCTTAGACACATACCCATTGGCGAGGGCTACCATAACAAATTAAGCATTCACAGTGCTTACAAATCACATGCTACCACAGAGATTCTTATAGCAGCCCAAGAACATGTTTGCCCCAAACAGCAACTTGCTGCAACAATTTTTTTGGCTAGGAGTTTTTTATGCTTTCACTTTATTACATATTCAGTGCTGATTCTGATGGAATTCTTCATGAAATCCAAGTAGATAGAATTTGGGGGGGGGGGGGGTTGTTTATTTTTAAACCAAATCTACATTAAATTTGCTGTTTCCATCTACCATTTCCTGTTACCTAAACCTAAACTGGGAAATTCTGAAATACCTTTTTCTAATCTTTCCAGGAGTTCACTGGTGCTCATCAAGCATAGAGGTCCTTTCAAAATATAGTGATCCCTTTGCACAGTTTGACAGAAAAATGTCACTCAAGATAGAATAGATGAAAGTTTGCATGCAAGGGGGACTCAAACGTTTGGAAGAGAAGCACTGTGATTGACGTGTCTGAAAGGGAAGTGAACAGGGAAAGACTGAAAAGATTATCATGAGCAAGCAGAACCTATTCCTATACAAAATTTCTGTTGTGTTTGGAAATAGTGTTTCCCCCTTGTGTGCCACAGGTTACAACGTTGTTTCGGGTGTTTGAGGATCATTACTGTTTGGAAGCAAAATATGCTTCCAACATCAAAGAATGAGGGGTAAATGATGACAGGGATTTCTTATGCTTATTTTTGATGCGTTCTTTTTAAAGAAAGATATGTAAGACTCTTGAATGATCAAACTAGTTGATATTTGATGTTATGCAGCCATTTCAAGGCGCTTGAGTACCTGTTCTTCTACTTTGTACGTTAAGCCTCCAAGGTAACGTACAAGTTTGCAAAAAAACTGAGTATTTCTGAAACAAAATTTAAGGTGGAGCCAGACACTTAGCCGTGTCCATTGTTCTTTGGTCTAATATCTTTTTCCTCTAGCAATTCCTCTAATTTCCTTATTAGCCAAGGCTGTATTCTTTGGTCTTCATTGCTCATAGTTGTTAATTGTTGTTTTACATGAATTAAACTTAGCATTTTAACTCTGAGATACACATTACAGCATCCTATAGCTGTAAAGACCAAGACGTGGAGCTACCTTGCTTTGAATGCAAGGTTTTTTAAAGAACTATGCACACTGTATCTTGAGGATTTCCCCAGAATAAAACTTTTGAAATACCCATATTCCAATCATTATCCATTAAAGTATAGGTAGATACTTGACTCCAGCATCTACTCAAATGTTCCAGCTATGCATCCAGCTTCTAATTACTTCTGCAATACTTGTTGAAGATAAACTCATTGGCCCCAAAATTTCTCAAAATGTGAGTAATTTTGACATGCAGAGGTGTGGGGCTACAAGGATCTTGTCAATTACTCAAGCGGCCTAATTTTTTTAGAATTTTCTGGATCTCAGATCTTCTGTGAAATTCATGGAGACTTAAGGCACTCCAACTTTGTTTGAGAACCCATACACTTCAAAGTGATAGTGAGGTTCTATTCCCTCTATTATTTCTTACTGTATGTTTTTAATATAAACTTTATCACATAAAGACAATATCAAGCATCCTAGAACTTCATGTTCTGTTATAGACATTTGACTGTACTCGTTCATAGTAACAAAACCTCTTAACAGCTTTTCAAATCTACGATAATCTAGTGAAGAGGCAAAACTACAGAAGAATAAATATTTCTAAGTAATCTAATCCTTCACACAATTTCAACTTGTACGTACACAAAGAGAATGTCACAGAGAGTGGTTGTGAATTTGCTAGTTATAAATGCTTACATGTAGTTAGACCAGCTCCTGAAATGAGAGCTTGAGACATTGATATTAAAATAACTCTGTGACAAATTGTATCTTGGTGAACTTGGTCGGGCTCAGATGAGGATTGAATGGTACCTACCGTAAATGTAGTACTGACCCCACTAGCTAAATATAAGAGGTCTGAGAGTGCAGTCTAGAACTGACCTTTTCCAGATTAATTACCGACTTCTGAACCTGGTTATACTTTGTACGCTGTTCTCCAGTATTAATTCCCTGTACAACATTGTTGAAAGTATATGTACTTGTTAGTCTTATTTTGTAAGAATTCATTAACAGGAGATATATGTATGAATTACAACATTTTTGCTATAATTTCCCATCTTGGTTTTACTTTATACTAAGCAATCCTTGCTTAGAATACCCTTCCATGTATGGATAACTACCTAATGGTGCATTCCCTGTCTATGTAAACCAAACCTACTATGTGCACATAAATATATATATACACACACATGCATATGGAAAGAAAAGGAAAAATTAAAACATAAACACTTATTAGAAATGCACACAAGAGGGTTTTTAAAGTTACTTTTCTACATAAGTTGAGTTCAAATTAAATGTCAAATATAATTTGGTTTTGGAAGTTTGAAAAATATGATTGTCCTCAGAGAAAATCTAAACACTCATCTCTCCTAGCCAAATTCTTATTTGTGTAATAGTGAGCTATAACGTTATATATCATTATATGGCAGAATTCCATACTGTAATTTGCACAGTAAAACTACTGAAAACTTCTATCTGAAAAGCATTCATTGTAAAAATGTGTTTGCATCTTCTGTAAAATATGAAGCCTATTGACTTTTTTCTTTCTCCCCACCGCAACTCCCCCATCTCCCCCTGAGCAAACAGAGCACTGCAATCTATTTCCAGCATTCTTCTAGTTTAGCTGTGGTAGACATAAATGCAAAATGAATGGTGACATATTTGTTTAACATCCCTGAACAGATTTAGCTGCTTTAGAACTTCTTCAGTAATCAGCCTTGAAAAATATGAACTAACATTTGCATCCCTGGATAGATGAAGTTGTTTAAAGAGTTCTTCATTAATCAGACAAGGGAAATGTGTAAGAAAAATAACAGCACATTCTTTGCAGATATGCTGAGTTCGTGTTCTGATAATATTAACCAATTTCACCATATAGTGTCATTCTTCTAATACATATGTAGTTAAGACACTATTTCATGTTATTGATACAAAGGGTCTTTTTAATTCATGAAGAGATAAAGAAGAGCTTATGAATTTATCTACTCAGAAATAGTTAATATCAGTGATTGTTAGAGGGTTTTTTTCTTTTTCTTTTTTTTTTTTTCCTTTCTGTGGACACATTAACTGTGCTGGGCAGTGACACAAGTCTTGACATAGTTTTAGGAAAATGTTCTAGGGAGTTCTGGTCTCAGAGTTCTACGTAGATTAAGTGGGGCCTGCTGGGTCAAACAGCAATGAGAAGAGGAAGATGCTTGAAAAACTTTCCAAGAGTAAAAGATATAATAGATTATGCTCTTTGGTCTTTGGAAGTAGTAAGCAAAATGAGCCAATTTCATGATATCATGATGGTAACATGATATTATCTTAATATGTTTATGATCCGTCTCTAGGTAGAAAATGGTGAGCAAGTTTTCATGGTATAATCGCTGGTGAAAGTATTACTTATGATTTATTTTCTTTTTATTTTATCAAGAGCTTTTTGCTTGGTGTATGATTTGTGTTTGGCAAGCAGCTGAGCATTTGGCTTAGTGTAAGAAATTTGGAATCCTGATCTATCTTAAAATACCCCAAGTGAACTGTATTAATTTCAGGGCATCCCATTCTTTTATTGTATTGAATAATTATGGATATATGCTGATAGCTTTGCACTATCAAATAACTGCTTAGCTTTAGCTTCTTTTTATGAAAACTTGAAGAGGAGACCCACTTTTTCTGAAGTGTAACCATATAATTGTGTGTGTTTCAGTTATGTCCTGATAGTTTATGTTGTTACACTGCTCACTATTGCAAATATTTTCCAATAATTATGGCTTTTCTTGCTGATTAGTAACCGCAAAAACAAGATACTGGGCTAACTGGGCTGCTGTCCCACTTACTCAATCAGAAAGAACAGTCTCAAGATCTGAAATTGTGGCTCTGTTGAAATAAGTAGCAGTTATGTAAGGATTTTTTTCCTTTCCCTTTTCCGCCCCTGTATTCCCCTTGTAGTTATCCTTCTGTACCCCATCTCTTGAAAACTGCATGAGAATCATTTCATAATAAATATGAGGCTTAGCAATTATGCTGCAGAGTGTCTGTTCCTGAGCACCTTTGGTTTTATATGTTTTCCATATAAAAGTGAGTGTCATCTCAAGTGGGTTCAGGTATACCAGCTTCTCATTGTTCTTGCAAATTATTGGCAATAAGAATGTCCAGAATAAAACCATTTTGAAATGTTGTTATCTGACTAAATTTCTGCACTGTGGTCTTCTTGGCTGTTGCCATCTAGCATAAGAATTTTTAATAGAATAATAATGGCATTGGTCTTTAGAGGGCTCTTAGTTCACTACAGGTTACCAATTACCAATCTGAAATTGAGTAATAGTAACTCTCATTTGATATTACCGTACTGGAAAACCCAATAGGTTCTTCAGTTTCAGGAACTTCAGTGGATGGTTTAATATGTCTCTCACTTTCTAGACACAAGGAATTCTTCAGGGATTGGAGTAGGAACTGACCTTAGGCACGTAATTATTTTTACATAATATAGTTGTTCCCAGTTCACCCCAACTGTTTTGATTCCTGCAATTAAAATACCCTGTAGGCAGAAATAAAACATTTGTAAGGATGGGTGATTCTACCAGTCGTGATTGTTTGTGTGTAAATTGTTTTGAACTTACTCTGACCATTGAACTTGCTGATATGTGACATTAACATGGAGACATATATACATAGTAAATATGCAATATGCATTGGACTCAACTGTCTTTATAACAATTCAACGTAATGTTACCTTATAAAGTCAGAATTTCCTCCTCTTACCCTAAAAAACACAATAAACTGAAATATAACAAGAAATTTTTCAGGTACTATGAATTAATGTAAGTAAGAACAAAGGCAAAGCAGCAGGTATCTAAACTTAGCAAGTCTGTTGCCTGGAGTTACTGGTATTTTTCCAAACTGAGTTTACTCAAGAGATGTGTGTGCCTGACAAGCCCTGTGTGTTCTGGGTCACCCAGAGATCTATTTAAGCCTGTGTGACCAGCACCGTGTGCTACATTGCCATCTCTCTTCCTGGGATATTTCTGTAACATCTTGCCATTAACAAGAACAGTCTGGTCACAAAGAAATGTTTTGTATGTACAAGAGAAATACATAAACTCCAGACTGGGATGGCTGCTGTGCCTTCAGGGAAAGAGCCATGGTTTCAGGGCCTCTGTATGTGTGTTTGGTTTTGTGAACCCTAGAAGTCCTTCTTACCATGCACATAGTCAGAAGCATGAGCAAACAGTGTGGGATTGATGATTTCGGTTCATCTGCGTAAGACTCCCTGGAAGCTTCATTCCAGCTTTTGTAGTTAAAACAGTGTTAAATACAAACCAGCTAACTGTTAGAGGAAGCTTCTTGGCTATTACTTACAAAGCAGATGAATGTCAGATTTCATTATGCAACTGTTAAATTTCAGTAAACGTTCTTTCAATAATCAATTCTAATCCTGCAGGTTTAGAATGTCTGTCCTATTAGATATGAATTAAGTGCACCTCTGTGAACTTGTATTAGAAGCTTTCATTTAACTTTCCCCCTGGCTTGAGATGCGATAGCACCAGTAACTGGTAATTCTTCATACTGCTGCTGTAGGCACAGGGTCTCATTTAACCTGTCCTTGTAATTGCAGTTGTTTTAAAATAAAAACATTACTACAGAAAACAGTAATCAAGCCCAAATCCCAACATTTCTAATATATGCTGCCCCAGTAGGAGTTTTTTCTTTGAATTTCTAATTAAAAACCTTTTAACAAAAGACAGCTTGAGTCTGAAGCTGTCAGGTCTCCACTTGTCCTTGATGCATACCAGAGGGGGGAAAAAAATTTAAAAAGCAAGAGAGGGAGGATTTTACTTTTAAAGAAGCTCCAGTTTCTCGAGACATTTTTATTCAGAGAGAATTCTCTCTTTCTCATGGGAGCACCGCTCTACTTTTGAAATGAAAAAAGAAATAATAAAACACATCAGGAACAGTGGACCTCAGACCTACTCTTTCTCTCCTTGTCTTGGAATGTTATTTCCATATAGAAAGATACTCTAATGGGACACTTGTAAATGGCAGGGAATTTAGCCCTTGTGGAGTCTTCTCCAGAAATTGGATTTTTGCTTAAGCAAACAGCAAACCATGCAGCAGGGGAAAAACCTATTTATTTAGCAGCCTGTAAAGAGCCTTACAAAAATACCATTCAGTCTGCTGCGAAAAGTGTAGTCAGTCTAGTATGCACTAAAAAAAGAATCGTTTTATCTCAGGTGGATGTTGAAGCAATCTTTTAAGTGTGGTGAAAGTTTATATGAAATAAGTCCAAATTTTAAAAGTTCTTTATAACGGGGATCATGCAATCTAGCAGTTGTCATTAAACACAGGTTTCACTAATGGCTATCAAAAGCTCATTTTCTCTTAGTGCTTCTGAGTTTGTCTACTTTATGGAGAAACTAAGGATCTAGATAAATGAAAAGAAAATCAAGACATAGTCTTCTTTAAACTTTTTTTTTTGCTTTTTTTTTTTTAAATCTCTCAAGGCTCGTGAGTTGAAAGATGCCATCTATGTGAACTCCTGTTTCTCTGATTTGGAAACTTCATGCTTTTTTGATCTGTGCCAATTGATCAATTTATTAATAGAAACAGATTGTTATAACTTCTTTCTGAAATTAGTTCACCACAGACTTGAATCGGTTCTGCCACCTGAACACAAGTAAGTGTTAGCAGATGTCAGGAATTTTTGTCTGGGGTACTCTGGATGCTTATCAGTTCTCTAAACTAGGTCACTTCCTGCATATCTGAATCTGTTTACATTGATGTAATATTGTTGTGGGTGTGTGGAACCTCTGTGTCTCTCTTGAAGAGTTTTCCAAAGGTGTAGAGCAGTTCAATTACCAAGAAGGGTCAGTTGTGAAAATATACCTATTCTTGTATGGTGAGACTTAAAACTGTAGTAAGAGCATCTTTTGGTGTTTTGTTAAGACTGGTTGTGGAAAAGCTTTCTTTCCAAAGAGTATGTTTCAAAAAATAGTTAATAAATATTAGATGGTTTTCTATTTTTTAAAAATCAAAAAAAAGTCTTTGAGCTGTAAGAGAAGGCAGAAAAAGCCTTATTTATGTCATATTTATGTTTGAATATAAATCTAAAATTATTTTAGTTTTTTGCATTATATTACGATAGTATATTCAGTTACCCGTGTTAAGTTTTCTGGAAGACTGTTGTCTCCCTACATAAACAATTTTCATGCACAAAAATCCTTGTTTAATGTCCTATCCATGGTCATACTGCTTTAACTCTTTTGTGAGACAGGAATTTCCTTTTTTTGCTTACTTTTCTGTTTCACTTATCCTTCTATTTCTGGACAATAAATATAGGTTAATTACTATTTATGGGATTTTTATGAAATAACAAGATCTCCATTTTATTAATGTAAAAGTTAGAACCTGAAGTTCCATTTAACATGTTATTTTTCATTTGCTTAGTATACTGTATAGCTGAAAAGAGTAATTTATTGCTTTAAATGGTGGGATTTTCCTAAATTAAATTGTAGGTTTTCTAGTTCTGTTCAAACATATGATGCACACAATTAACAATGAAATTAATTGTAGTGCAGTCCACAGTTGTTGTTCCATGTATAATTCTAGATTCCGAAAGATTATGAAAAATAATTAAGTTTTTCTTTCATATTAATAATGCATATGGGGTTTTTTTTCAGAAGGAGATTACTAGAGTGGCAAAAACCTCGTTTTGTTTTACCACTTACATTCCACCCATCAGTATTCCTACAGCAATAAAAATCCACTATTGTCTTTTGAACCTGAAGCTGAAAATGTGTTAATGGGAAGGGAAGGAGGCAGGAGGATGGAAATGGGGGAGAATTCTCAAAATGAATTGTTCCTTTGTGATGTTTAAGTGCTGCTTAAGTTAGGGCTAAGTGGATACTCACAATGAGGGAGACTGGCCTTTATAGTTTGAACTGCAAGGCAGTTGATGATTAATTTTTTGGCATCTTTCTGTTCAGCCAGATACAGAATCAACTCAAGTGCATTATAGATGAAATATCTAAGTGAATTGTCCTTCCTTTCCACTGCCAAGTGAAAAAAAACCTGGCATTAACGAAACTCTGGACTGAAAGTCATGGTGTTTGAGCGTTCTCTAAACTCGCAGTTCATGATCATTCAGGGATTGTTCACAGGCTAGGGGTGTATGTGTCCATTAACTTGTGGTCTTGAAACTTCTAAGCAGCGTGTGATTTCCTGATGATATTTTTGGATTGCGTATAACGGGATAGATGCAAACTCCCGTATTTCTTCAGCCTTGTAGTATTTATAGACACGCTTCCTATAAATTAAACTATTCACAATTAAATACAACAATTTATTTTGCTACCTCTTGTTAAATGCTTTTCCATGCTTATTGATGTATTTCCTTGATCCTGGTTATAATTAATGGATTGACTTTAGGAATCCCTATTTTATACTTAGGCAGCATATAAATTTAATGGAGCAATATTGGTGCCTTACTGCTCCAGTAGTCTGTGTATTTTCAATGCTGACAATGTGTATGGTGTCTTTGTAAGCTTTTATATTGCTGTAATTAACACCGGAAAGTATGGAACAACCTGTTGGCAGGAAATTCTTTGTAGCACTGACTGCAGCATGACAGCTATTTGGTAGACTTCAAATCAGTACTTTGGACTACACAGTTGAATATTTGTGCTTTAAAGTGGTGAACCGCATTAGTATATGCAGGCTTGGGAAGAGTCGGAGTATTTTGTGATGATGATGATGTATCTAAGAAGCCCAGGTGACACAAAGCCCGTGGAAAGAAGGGGATAATAGTTTCTCTGAATTCCAGTTGAGTAAGGCAGGAGAGAGGTGCTCCTCACCTTGACCAGTAGCAGCTACTTGGTTTGTGGTGCTGGTTTCTTGGGCAGCAGCACGTGCTGCGTGTTAGCAGAAGGTGGCTGCGGTAACAGGAGACTTTTCCTGGCCTCTTGTCCAGAGAACTTCTAGCTTGTGCTCAGCCCAGTGTCCTTGCTCACTGTCACTGGACATGATGGGGTTTTCAGTGGTTGGTACTGTCTGCAGGAGAGCAGAAAGAGCAGCAGGGGCAGTGAAATGCTGGAGGCAAAGCTTTTCCAGCACACACAATAAATAGGGAAATTACTTGATGATTTGGCGAGCCAGCAGCTCCTATAGAGATGCTGGGAGGCTATAGCTGGGACTCATAGGCAGTAGAGAATCTTTGAAGGGCCTCAGGGACTGTAGAGGATTTGCTACATAAAGTCACTGTGTTAATTGACTATAAGTATGGAATAATGATCTGCCTGCGAGGATACTGTGGGCAGTGGAAAGATCTGTGTGTAATCTTATTAATTTCTGTTGGATCTTACATAATAATTTTATGTTTCTGCTTTAGAAATTTCCTATTCCTGTTCTCTCTTTGAAGTTTAAAAGACTTTTATCCTTTCCTGGTGAATGAATTAGGCAGATAATAGATCCACCTCAGAACTTTGGCAGATTTGAGTTTCCATCGCTATTGTATCACCTTTTCCAAGCAATGAGAGCACACTGTCATGTTCAGGTAAAACTTGTTCAAAGAAACCACTAAAAGCCCCTCAAGGTTGAGGCAGTTTGTCTCTGCAAGGTGCTGTTACTTTACTGTTGAAAAGACTGCATAAACTACTTTTTTTTTTTTTAAATTTTTTGTAGTTTGAGGATAATAACAAATGAAACAAAATTTGATTAGGAGATTACACAATGGTTTGTGATGGAAGATCATCCAGTTCCAACCCCCTCGCGGGGGGCAGGGACACCTTCCACTGGATCAGGTTGCTCAAAGCGTGTTCCAACATGGCCTTGAACGCCTCCGGGGAATGGGCAGCCATGGCTTCTCTGGGCAACCTGTACCAGTGCATAACCACCATCACAGTAAAAGAATGCTTCTTAATATCTCATCTAAATATCTCCTTTTTCAGTTGAAAACTGGTTCCCTCATTTTATCCTTGCACTCCCTCATAAAGGAGCCACTCCCCACCTTTCCTGTAGGCCTTCTTTACTGTAAGGCTGCCATAAGCTCACCCTAGAGACTTCTGCAGGCTGAACAGCACTAACTCTCTCAGCCTGGCTTTATAAGACATGTGCTCCTGCCCCATGATCATCTTTGTGGTCCTCCTCAGGTTTTGCTTGAGCAGGTCCATGTCTTTTTTATGCTGAGTGCCCAAGAGCTGGATACATATTCCAGACAGGAGCTCATGAGATGGGGAGAATCACCTCCCTCAACCGTCTAGTCAGAAATTCTTGACCCATGAAATTGTTTTATGGGTTAAACCCCCAATAATTTATAAAACGTTCAAAACATAAAATTAATCTATGGATGATTAATGAACAAAGCATGTTAACAGTAGGGGGTGATTATGCATAGACATATAAATGAATATCTAATATTCATATAGGAATATTTAATACCAGAACACTTGATTTTTTTTTCCCCATTATTGATAGTATGTTCACCTCGATAACTTTTCCATGTGCTTCATATGCAGTAGGACCAGGATGCCAAAGATTAGCTAGGTTCTGAATGTGGTGCTACCACTGTTTTCACATATTAGAAATTCTAGTTATTAAGTGCAGTCTTTTTTTTTTATAGTAAGACTTTTCTTGATTTTGTGAAGTTATATTCATAATATAGTGTCAGCTTTTGCTATTTTCTATGGTGCTTATCATAATATTAAAAAAATACTTTGAAAATGAAACCACGGAATACTAAATACTGGTGGAATTGTAAAGGTATTAGTGTTAGCTGCACTGCAGACTGAATTCTGTTGAATTATATTGGATGTTAGTAAGATAAGAAAGTTGTAAGAACCAGGTTTTTTAGAACACAATAGAATGCTGTAAAGTTAAAGCAAAAAAGATTCCCTTTTATTAAGCAGAAGAAACTTCTAAATGCTCTTTTTCTGTTTGTGTAGAGATCTCTATGCTGACTTTGTTGTATGTCTTTATTGTGATAAATAAGCTATATATAAAAACATTATATAATGAAAAAAGCATTATCGTTTTGGGATGGTTTTAATTAACATTTGTAGATACTTGAAACATTTTTTGTGCCTATGCCAGATACCTTTTATGTTAATGCCACAAGATTTTATTCTCATAACATTAACTATAATGGAGAGTAAATGCATATGAATTCTCGATGGTGCTGGGGTGGAAAATGCTCCAAAGGCACAGTAAATATATGCATTTTGTGTTTTAGGGGAACAGCAGTGCAATTACTGAATAACCCTCACTTACCAACCATTTTAACGTTAATTTAATGTGTGTGGCACTTCTCCCAGAATGACCTTGATGCCGGACTGAATGTTTTGCATTTTTTAACAAGCTCAACCAGATACAAAGACATGTAATCCCAGTTAATGGGATATTATATCCAAACCTTATTTAACATTTTATAAATTTTGTTTGTAAGAAATTTCCATCTCTTTACAGTGTATTAAGTAAAATCCCTTTAGTCAGACCAGAGCACTTTTCGTATTGTGTTGAGTATCTGATCAGTTATTAGTTTGTACATGGAGATATGCTATTTAAAGACTTACAAACTCCCTTGAAGTAAATTGTACCCTCCAGCTAAAACCTGACACAGTGCAAATAATACATAGAGTATTCTGTGTAGTCTTCAGTGGCAAACTGCTGTTTTTGAGATCCCTCAGAGGCATCTCCATTCTCAGTTGTACAAGCCAAACTTTTGTGGACCGGTACCTTTGAAAACTTCAAATGCTGTACAATGCTATCAGGGCAATGGAAGAGCTGATCTCTAAGTCCACTATTAAAACTTTCCCTCAAGGACATTTTCATTAGAACTTTGTACGTGGACAGTTCAAAAGACTTGGCTATTGATTTTTACTCAGAAGTCCTCTCTCTTCTCTAGTATTGTTCAACACTTTGACAGAATTTCAAAACCCACAAACTGTGGCAGCAGAAGATTCCAGCTAGGATTTTATGCTGTTGGTTTGATTTCTTCAGGCCCCATCCTTCCTGTGTCCTTGTCAACACTACAAGGAGAGGAGCCGTCTTAGAAGATTTGCTAAAAGGCAGAAGCAATTTCACAGCGATCTAAAAAAATCTGACCTTTCCACATACAGAATATCTCTCTTAAGTAAATAACCTTTTTAGCTGTAAAATTTTGCTGAGACATTCATTTATCAAAAACATAGATAAAAATCACTGTACGTTTATCTCTTCAGTGTTTAAAAACTCCATTGAAAGCTATCTACCACCAACGTGCATGGATTGTAGTCAAATGCCTCTAGCAAATGCAGTGTTTTTATTTTAAACTAGAGCTGTTGATTTAAAGTTTGGGATGGTGGAAGATGAGCGATTGATTATTAACATGTGCACTTCCTATCCTTACTTTTCTATCATTTTGTGGACAGAGAGTAACAAGATTCATTTAGCATCAACTGTGTTTCCAGGATATATAGAGGTTAAAAATTGATGGGATTTATGAACAAGTAAGTTAATGAATGAGCAGTGTAATTATTTCTGTTTAAGGAAAAGCATGATCTACTTGATCTTTATGGATGATATTACAGGTCTTTCAATTGCTGTGTGCTTACATGCTATGTTGATGGTTTACAAGGCTGACATTCTTTCACCTTTTACCTGATTTCACTGAACACATTTGAAATTAAAAGAAAAATCAGGATAAATATGTGTCCTAAAGTGGGAGTAACCACGCTTGCTGTTGATTTGTTAAGGCCTTTTGTACACATTTTTTTGTCTTTACATATGTTCTTGTCCATTCCTGTTCTTTTAATCATGGTCTGTATCACTCTTCTTCACATGGTGTTTGAATTCCTAAGCTCTCAGACATCAGAAGAATGTTTAAATAGACACTTATCATTTTCTTAAAAAAATTAAGGCCATCTCTTATTCAGCAAGACATGTAAGTAGAGTTATTTTCTTGAATGTGCTTAAATCTTTATTTCCAAGACAGAAATGTTTCCACGTGTAGTTGTGTTAGCCAGAATAGAAACCTAATATACTACCAAGTATGTTCAGTATATTAATAATAATATTTTAATTAGCCTGTTGCTACAGGTGTTTTAAGAACTCTCTCCTGTTAATAAGACTTCAAGGAAGGAGAAGGAGCTTGTCTGTGACTATCAGGTTTCAGGATTTTCTCATTTTCATTATTACAGTATTTTTCTGCTCGAGAAAGTTCCAGTTTTAACTGTGGTGCAAAAGTGAGAGGTCATTTTAAAAATGAAATGTGATTACTCCTCATAGTGTCAGTAGTAGGTTCATAGATGCCTAACTTCATCACTGCTTGTACTGAGGAGGTTATTCTTTCAACATGTGGTTGGAAATCTATAAGATGATGAGGAAAGAAATAAAGAAAATGCATAAGACAAGCATTTGCTATTTCAGGCAGGTAAAATAGAGTTTCTTGTGCTGAAACTCACTAAATAGCAAAAATCCCTTGCTGTCTTCTGATTTCTTTGTCCCTTGAGCTCCCTCAAGAGCTGCTGCTTCACCTCTGGGAACAAGCCATATCAGGACTTGTTCAGTTATTATTTATGGGCTTTGTCTTTTCTCAACGTCTGTCTCAGAACCATGCATTTTTCTGTCTCACCTTCTCACATCATCCCTATGAGCGTTTTCCTTTTCTTGCACTGCTGCTATTTGTTGTGGAAAACACAGGCATCGAGTTTTTTCAAAAATATTAGTTCTTTTGAGATTAGAAGCCACAGAGTGATTGGTCAAGTGACTTATTTATTTATTTATTTAACTGTGGAGCTTGTATTGAAGATTGGAGTTGCATTATTCTGATTTTTAATGGCAGAATCATTTTTAATAACAGTATTTTGCGTTATTCCAAACTGTTTGACTACCAAAAATCAGTGTTTCTAATATTGGCTTGTGTAGCCTTCCTGGGGTATCTTTGAAAAAAATATAGTCACATTTATTTCAAACTGAAAAGATTAAAGTTTAATTTTGCAAAGTCAGACTTTGGTTTTATTCAGAGTAAGAAAGTTCAAAAAAAAAGGTTTACAACACAGTTTTCAAAATTTAACTCTAATTTTTTAGTTCCACTAAATGTGTGTTAGTCAGGGAAAAAAAAAAGCTTATCTCTTTATATAGCCACGAATGTGTGTTTTCAATTTTTCAGAATTTAATTTTTAAATTTTCCCTCAAATGTGTGCGTGTGGCAAAAGGAGAATTATTTACCAAATCTCCACTATGAGTCACTGTACCCATTTCATTGATATTGTTGTTAAAAAAAAAAAAAAACCAACTAACAGACATACACGAAGACACAGCTCACCTCAAATAAAAACCAGAGTTACAGCCTGCACAAAGCTACCATTCCCCAAACAGCCACCAGGCTGTAGTCTCTCAAACACAACTGCAAAACAGGGTGTAAAAAGAGAGAATCTTCAGCCCCAGTGCTGGTACTGAGGTTATTTTGCCGAGGGTAAAAGAGGAGATCAGAAGACACTGATCTGCTAAAAGGCAGGCCCTAAATAAATTGATGCATTTGTATAATGACAAGAGGGAGCTTACAATATGTTACTGAAAAAGCCAGCAAGCCAGCAAATCTGATTCAGAGGAAGATACAGTATGAGAGTTTTCCAAAAACCTCAGCAGCAGATCTGCGCTGAGCAAAATTGAGGTCAGCCACTCACATTTTGTAATCTGGGCCACTTGAAAATACAAAATGGAGAAATCCTCTTTTTGCTCCATTTTTGAGAAATAAACTCAAAGATTTCCTCCTCGTCTTTGGCTTAGTACCTGTGTTTCAGTGGCTCCTTACACAGTTTTCACCTTCATTTTCATGAAGTATGTCTCTCTGGACTTGGTTAAAAGAGAGGCCAGTGGGAAAGACCTGTTTTCCAGTCATCCTTTTGGATAATAGCTGATGAGATGGCTATTTTTCTATCCCTCTTCTTATTTAATGGATCCTTTCTAGCTAGCGTTTTATCTCAATTGGTTGCATAAATTACCCCAATGCTAATTTGTAAAGCTGTACTTGAATCCAACTTGTATTTTCCGTAAGTGATCATGTCTGTGAAGCTTTGTATGCAACAACTAATCATACTTCTTAAAGTTTATTTCTGTAGTAAGGTAGTGCTCAAGAAACTGAGTTAAATGAGAGGCTTAGCTCAGACTTTTTCTTCTCTTTTTAATAAAAACATTTTTCTAACAGCAGGATGGAGTAAGGAGGGCATTTCATTCAGACTAACATCCATGTCAGCTCATTAACTGCAATGAGCTATATTTGGTTCTGCCTATTCATGGAGTTTCTGTCTATTCGTGCAAAAAGCAACCAACCAAAAACCATCTGTATTTTCAGAATTTCATGTTTTTATCATTAACATAGAGAAATTACATCTTTTCCTTATATATCTCACTATTCTACTTGAGATTCTGAAACTGAAATATCTATATACTATTAGCAACTTCATAAAAGTGAACAATAGCATGTTTGGGGGGGGTTGTTTCATTTTTGTTTTCTGTTTAGAAGTGGTGTAGGATAAATAAAAATAGCTATCCAAAACTCTGGCTCCTTTCCAAACAGTTCTTCAGAAACAGAGTGATAATCTTCAAATGATTATTAATAGTTATTACTGAAGATGAATATCTAAATTTCACACTTGTTCATGTATTTTTAGTGAAATGGGAATTCCTGTTTTCTGTGTTAAATAAAGTGAAGAAACACATTCTAGTTAACCAAGGAAGTGATACATTTGTCACTATGGCATTCTGATTTACTAGAAAGCCATGTTAGGAACTATAAAATACTCTGTAATATTCTTTCTTAATCTTACTTGTGTTGTGCTCTTGGTAAACAGGGAGATGGTTTTACAGAAAAGTATTTATCTTACTTCTTATGCTCATAAATATTTTTAAAAGTGTATGAGAATAGGCTTTCCGTGGCGGCTATAGAATAAGCAGACTAATAGGATAGCGGTTGATGGATCTCTTGGCACTCAGTGAGCACAAGCTGTGCCTCAAGCAGATTCATGCTCATATAATCTTTCTCATATACCTTGCCATTGCACAGATACACAACGTCATTGAAACAATTTTCCCATGTGGAAGGAGGTTGGAATGAAGATGCTTTGGTGAATTTAATCATCTTAAATTCATGCAGAATTTTTGTCCTTACAAATGGTCTGAGGAGTTTTCCCTTAGTTTCTCATCAAGTATTTCTAAAATGTTTTCACAGAATGTTGTACTTCAGTGTACACAGTAACGTGGCTTTGACAAAATACACAATAGGCACATGCACGTTTCTGTTGACATTAAGGATGAGAGGAGAGTGGAGAAAAAAAACTGCCAGAAAATTCCATCTATCAAGTGTCAGCTTATGCAAAGAGCTGTGAAGTCATCATCATAGCAATAACAAATGGCTGTAAAAATACCATATGACTTCTCTTCCTGCCTCCTTGGTAGGAACAAAATCAAGGCAGAAGGACTGGGCTGCAAACCAAGGAAGTGAATAAACAAATCCTGCTAACATTTGGAACTTGACTTTGAGAAAAAGCTATTGGGAAGAATGAAGTGTAGAAGAATGCAACAGAATTGTTTAGAAAGGAAAAAAAGGACAATCTACAAAGAAAATCAAGATATAAACAGGGAAAATAAGGATGGAAAAATTGAGGGTTTCAAGTGATGTGATTCACTGCTTTATTGAAACACTTTCTTACCAGTGTAACTCAACTTAATTCAGTGAAGCTGAACTGATGAAAACACTAGCCACTTTAACGAAGTTGCAGTAGAATTAAACTACTCAAGCAACTCGAAGAAATGAGTTCACAGCTTACTGACAATAAGGATGTCCTAAAGGGAGCAAAATTGCTCTCTACAGGGAAGAAGTGTCAAATCATTTTTATTTACATTAATATTACCTTTTTTAAACATTCCAGATAGTGCAAAGAGTAGCAGCTATTTTATCTCCTTGTTTCAAAAGATTTTGTTTTAGAAGACAATGAAAAGAATTCCGTTCACTGCAACAGCCATTAACTCTGTCCAGTTGACAGTAGGTATAGTTTGTGACTAAGTCTCTCAATAGTCCTGGTGGGCATCAATTTGAACATGAGCCAGCAATATGTGCTTGTGGCAAGAGAAGGTTAACGGCATCCTGGGCTGCACCTTGAGGAGTGTTGCCTTCAGGTTGAGGGACGTGATCTTTCCCCTCTCATCAGCACTGATAAGGCCACATGTGGAATACTGTGTCTATTCTGGACTTCCCTGCAGAAGAGAGATCTAGCCATGCTGGAGAGAGTCCAGTGAGGGACTACCAGGATGATTAAGGGACTGGAGTATGTTTCCTGTGAGGAAAAGCTGAAAGACCTGGGGTTGTTCAGCCTGGAGAAGAGAAGGCTTGGGCAGGGAGAGATGTAACACATGGATCTCATCACTATGTAAAATAACAGAAGAGAAGGTGCAAAAAAGAAGGAGCTGAGCTCTTTTCAGTGGTGCCCTGCGACAAGACAAGATGCACTGGGCAGAAGAGGAAACATGATGGATTCCCACTGAACAGCAAGAAAAGCTTTTTTACTGTGAGGGTGACTGATTGCCTAGAGAGGTTGTGGTGTCTCTGTCCTTGGAGAAATCCAAGAGCTGTCTGGGCACGACCCTGGTCAGCCTGCTATAGGTGACTATATTGATCAGGTGTGTGAACAAAGGTGAACTCCAGAGGTCTCTGACAGCCTTGATCATTTTGTAATTTTCTAGATAATAATATTCATGTTTGTATGACACTAATGTTTATATTGTGCAACTTAGAAAGAAGCTTGGTGGTTCCTTAATGTAGAATGTATTCTGTAAATTTAGTCAATGGCAATTCCTGTTTTCCATTTACAGAAAAGAAAACCATTCAGGAAGATAATTTTTCACTTTGAAACAATTTATTAATATTCATAAGCAGTTTTTTATAGATGAGGACATTCAGACATAAAGTACGATTTGCCCAATTATACTGTGAGCTCCAGACAATGATAGGAAAACCACTAGGGTATCACTGGTCACCTGGCTTCAGTGGAATGTGGTGATTTCAGTTCTTTCTCTGTGCACGTTTTCTGTGAGGTGGAATGGTTTGAAACAGATTTGCAACTTGCACTTAGTCTCCTGTTTCTTACAGCTTTAGGTAGACTTTTAACCTTGGATTGATGCAATAGTCTGTCTATGTATGTTCTTATTACCTTACCCTTAGAACTTCCTTGCCAGTTCCTGAGTTACTAATGTTTTGTTGAAGCAGTTGACTTTGTAGCTTTTGATCTCATAATCTTTGATCTATTAATTTTCTCATGTCTACTGTTTCTGCTTTACCCTTTTAAATTAATTTTCTTGCTTCTTTTAGTTGATCCTGTAATGTCCCTTCCGCAGTCGTCTTCCTTTCACTTCTTTCCCCTGAACTCTTTGGCCCAGAATACTTTACTCCTGTTTAATCCACTGTGTTCAGTTCCTTCCATTTTGTGCTGCGTGATAAATAGTTCCTAGCAGTCACTTTTTGTATCACACACTGTTTTAGTACAGTGCATTTGAGCAGCACATAAACCCATGTGTGTAGTTCTCACTGTGAACAGCGCAGAGAGAAAGCCTGTGCTCCTAGGAATGCAGGTGTTTGTTGTGCATGGCTGTGTGTACACGCTGTAGTGAGTACAGATAAACTCAACATTCAACAGTAGCAAACAAATACTTGTCCCCTGCTGTTTCTTTAATAGCTTTTATTAGTGGTCAGAGGTGGTACTTACATTCTTTTCTCGTCAAAAGAAATTGTTTTTATCTTCTCAATAGGGACTGTGTATGTACAGTTCATTTGGCACAAACTAGCAAGCTGTACAACAGAACAATTTTTTTTCCTTCTAGTGGTGTCATTCTCCTCACAGTACATTCAGCCTTTATCCTCCAAAACATAAAATTAAGGAATTTCTCTGTGCCTGTTTCTTTAGAGGAGAGTAGTTTGATTTTGTTGGGAGCAGGTATTTCACTTTGTTGGGTTTTTTTCCCCCGGTAATTCACACTGACTTTCAGGCTTTATTCACGGTTTCAAAACTCAAAGACAGTTGCCGCACAAATGGGAATTGACACTATTGGAGATAAAAGCTGGATGTTTAATTTAGCAAGAAACTCATGTTAAGTTCTTATAATGAATTCTAGGACAGATATTTTACAGCATTACCGGTTTTCTAGATCATATCAGGTGTTTTCACTTAATTGCATGTCATGTAAGATCTTCCGCGATACTGAAAATACAGTTCTCCATGTATTTTGCCTTTCATTTCTTCACCTGCATTTCAAAGGCAATTTGTTATCTGGTCCTCACTTCCATAAAATCTTTAATACTCTTATCCTTATAACCACCTTCACAGTTAATGAAATCACAATAGTCCCATTTTACATATCATAGAAATGTAGAAAGCAGAACTGCAAAGTATTTCAAGAAGTTGTCTCCTCGATCTCCCTGTGTTAAGACAAGATTAACTATGTCTGTAATAATCTTGACAAATATTTTTCATAATGGGCCTTTTAAGTCTCCAGTAATAGGTGTTCCACAGCCTCCAAAATAATTCTTCTTCCATTTCATATCTACCCTTAGCATAGGAATAATTTCTCTTAATATAAAACTGAACTTCCCTTGTTGCAATTTCAGCTCAATGCTACTTGCCATAGCTACTACAGTCATTGAAGATGGGTTAGTCATGTTCTCTGCTATGTTTCACATTTGAAGGTGGGAATCTTTTCTCTCTCTTTACTCTTATCATTTTTATTCTAAACAATCCATACTCTTTCCATCGTTTTGTTTTATATATGATATTTTCTAGGACCATGATCCTTGTTTTTGTCTAGACCCCCTGCAATTTGTCTTCAAAATAGCACACGTGATGCAGCAGGCAAGGTTTTAAAAATTCCTGGTGTAGTCCAAGCATTACATTTGCAGGTTGTCCTTCCACTTGATATTGCAAGAGCATAACACTGTGTGTATCTCGCAGAAGTTCAGCTTGTGAACCGCTATGTGTCATTCTTATTTCTCTATACTGTTGCAGCTGTCTAGGTTCTCCAGTGTGCATTTATTTAGTTAATTGTTTTTCCTAAACTATCGGATCTTAGAGTTTCTTAACTAGATGTTATATTTCATATAATTTCTGTAGTTTTTCATAGTCTTCTGTATGACAAGCTGGTCTTCCAATGCATTTGTATTTCCACTCAGCTGAAATTCTTAAAGAAATATTCTTTCTGTTCCATCAGTCAGCTAACAAAAAAAATATCTGTACTGATCTGCTGAATTCTACTCCATGCACATCTCTTACAACTATGCTCTAAGAATAGTTTTTCAACCAGTCTTAGACTCAACTTTTCACCATTTCCTGAATCTGCAGCTTACTTCTCATCATAGAGTATGAGATAATGTTGCAGGACCTAATAAGGGAGGTTATATGACATTTACCATGTGTCTCCTGTGCAAACAGCTTTTTCAAGGAGAGTAATTGTCTCTCACAGTTTGCTCAAGCAAGTTCTTTCTTTCCCATCTGCCTCCTCTGTACTGTAACAATCATGGGACAGCAGTGAGGATTTTTAGAAGGGCACAGAAATGATAAGAAGGCATAAAATTCAAAGTTGTGTACTTTCTGCCATAATGTTCTACTTAAGACAGTTTTAAGTACTCCAAGCTGCTTAAGCCTGTGTAGAGTCAAGAAAGAGCGTATGGAATCTATGCAGTGGCTGTGATATTGCCAAACTGATTCCATTTAGGAAAGATTTGTGTCTTCTTAATACATAGTTCAGTTTTGCATTGGTGTTATAAGACCGACTCTAACTTTTCTAGTGACAATATTAGAGCTACTTGCTGCCGTTTTGCAACTACCCCACTGCTGCTGCCTGGCAAATGTGTTGTGTAAATTAGAGTAGAAATGTGGGCTCAATATTGTACTCTCCTTCTTTTACTGTGTATGTCATTTGATGGCACCATATTTTATTTTCTGGTAAGCTTGTCATCACAGGTTTTTTAAAGCAAAAGCAGTAAGTCATCTGGCTTGACATCCTTTACCATCTTTTATAATTTTTTATTCCAGTCTCACAATCAACAGCACTTCAGATAGAATACGTTGTCAGACTATAGCTAGATTGTGCCTAGACAGATGAGGTTAGAGATTATAAGAATTACTTCTAACAGAAGTGCAATATATTTTCTACTTCTTTGCATTTGGGATTAATACAGTGATGAATTCATTTTCTATTTGATGACTAAGAAGATTAATTCATAAGCAGTTTATCTCTGGAATCCTTTTTCAACATAATATAAGAAAGACTGGTAACGTGCTCAGTTAGCATTACTCACTGGTGACAATTTCAGCTAATTTCAATTTGAGCTATAATTTTTCACTAAATTTGTTAGCTGACAACCTATGTGATAATTAAATATTATCACTATTTTAATGAGGTATGAAACAAGTGATGGTTAGACACATGATGCACACAAACATAGAAACCTTTAAAAATATACCAAAAGATGTAATTGTTAAGGTCAGTCAATGAAAAACTACTGATGTAAACAAAACTGCACTAATTTCTTTTTCTGGACAATGTTAATAACACCTAGACATTAGAACATAGCGGTGACACGTTTCACAGCAGTTTTCATAGGTATTTCATAGAATCATAGAACTACTAGGAGGGAAAAGGCCTCTTAGATGATTGAGTCCAACCATTCTTCTATCACTATTTGCTTCACTGAATGAAAATTTAGAATGTGGTTTGAAATCTTTCCAAGTAAAACTGGCACAAAATCTCTTTGTTCTAAAAATAACCTGAGACCAAATAAAGATTGTTACCTTTTTCAAATTAACATTGGAAATCATGTTAGGTGTGATTGTTGGTCATCTGTGAATTCCATTTGTGACTCTATTTCACTTGAAAAGGTTTTAAGACTGGAAATAGAAAAAGAAAATATCACGGTTTGATTTAATTATATCATTTTTTTCTGTAGAAAATTTGTGTAGCTTTTTACACACATCAGATTTACTTTAGACTACAAAATTTATATTTTGTCTACTTTTGGCTAACCTAAATACTGAATATTCTTTTGATGATAAATGTTTCTCCTTGCAAGTATCATTTAACTAATTAAAAAGAAGCTTGAAGAGAAATGTGATTATTTTCTTCTCCCATAAGAGAACAAAAATCATATATGCATCAGAAACATCAGGAAATACAAACAAATTTCAAGGTCTCCATTTCAGAGAGGTGTAATTTCACCTTGAAATTGTTGTATGTCTTGAGAAATGAAACACCATAGAGGCAGACAGCTTATATACACTTTTTCTTTCAACAGCAGTAAGGAAAGTTATGACAGCTCTTCCTCTTGGAACATCTCTAGTTAAGTCTTCAATTTTCTCATCACTATTGAAATTAGAAATATGCTCTTACCTGCAGCTTGTGAAGACGTAATGTTGAGCCCTCTGTCAGTGTGATAGGGCCATAGACTTTGTCTTTAGGGACTAGAATACTTCTCATAGGTTCGGGTAGAGTTTGAGGGAGGATGTTTGGGGAAGATGTGTGCTTTGATGTGTTGAATAAAAGCGTCAACTGTTGTTAAGAGCACCTTTTGTAATGAACCAAATCAATATTAGAGTGGGCAAATGTAATTCCTGGAAGAACACTTGCAGGATAAGCCCTTGCTACCACAATAACTTCTTACTGGTCATTAGCAGTTATCAAAATGACAATATGAACTCATTTTGATAATTTTCATATAGAACCACTCGAATGATGGTCTTTTTGATAACCACAGTCAGTTTTTAATTGTTTTTGTCTTATATATCCTCCTGATGAATGTTCTTGTTGTCTATTTAGAAAACAGTTAACTGTCTTCTGAAGAAGCTTGAATAGTACAGTGTAATCATAGGAACAAAGGAAATCCTATACAGGAATCCACACTATATTGACATAAAAAAATATCCTGCAATCCCCCTTAAGAAATTGATGCAGCCAAAGCAATGTCCAGACCCTGCTCTAATTTTGAATTAGAATCCTGAATGCCAATCTAAACCCAGCTGAAACAAAAACTACTAATAATGAAAACTTTCCTGATTTTCCAAGTTTATTTTGTTAAAGTAAAATCTGCATTCATTTGTGACTGGAGATTTGTAAGTTTAGCATAAGTATACAGTACAAGTGTTATTAGATTTTTTTTTATCTTTTAAGTCTATTTAATTAGTAGATTATGGGAAAAGATTGTAGTTTATCCACATGTAGTTTAGATTTAAATTTACTAGATATTAATCATAGAGATGCACTGTGCATGATCTGCAAATGGCAAAATATTTATTATAAGCTTATATATCTTATAATAGGTGAAGGAAGGTACAGGTGTTTATGTGATCAGTTGTTTTCAAATCTTGCTCTAAGTTCAAATGAATTGGTAGCCCTGTGTTAATCAGATCACTGCAGAGTTTTCTCAGTGATACACAGGAAATCTTCCAAAAATGCACTTGCTGTTTTTCAATGTGATAACAATATAAAGGTAAGCCTTTCTTTTTTCTTCATCAGTTGGAAATAGAACGCATATCCCTGGTAACACTATGTTTTCATAGCTCTCTTTCAGTTTCCTTCCATGTATTCTGAATGCTCAGCTAATCAGCAAAGTGAGAATTGGAAGTGCAGGCTTGGTTTTAATTTGCCATGTATCCTAAGGCTTTCTATTTAAAGAAAGCAGTTGTTTTCTTTAGCCTATCCTGTTTGACTGGACAAGAATTTAATGTGATATAAAAGTTCAGTGACAGAAAGGGAAAAAGTTTTGGCAACGGTTCTCCCTATCATGAGCTTTTTATTTTTTTTCTGTCCTTTCTAATGACATTTTGGAGGGTTCTTCAGTGTTTATAAAGTCTTAGCATACACTACGAATGAGAAGGAAATCATTTAATGTGTCTGTTTACATGCCTTCCATTTTTTTCACAG
This sequence comes from Coccyzus lansbergi, assembly GCA_033558105.1. Classification (NCBI taxonomy): domain Eukaryota; kingdom Metazoa; phylum Chordata; class Aves; order Cuculiformes; family Coccyzidae; genus Coccyzus; species Coccyzus lansbergi. Next base: position 1,306,060 of record JAUMJK010000760.1, on the reverse strand, counting down.
CCTCTGTTACATTATCATAGTATTGAAATGGTAAAACTGAAAAGATGGTACTATGGATAAACTCAAGTGATACTCAGTGAAATGCTAGTAAGTTCAATAACTATGTGATGGCAGGCACTATAGTGGCAGAAGACTTTTATCCTTCTAGAAAATAGGATTGTTTGAGAAGAAATGAAGTTCAGCAAACAACAGGAACAGAAAAATAAATAGCCTGGAGCTACTATGCTACTGAATATTTGTTCCAGCCACTAATAAGTAGTTCATACAGTTATTTCAAGGTAATATCAGCCCACACTAGCGCTGATCATTGAGTCAATATGTGTTTCATCTAAAAGAATAAATGATTAGTCTGAATCTTTAGGTTTTCAGTTTCATGTTATTAGTAAGCAGGAGACTGTTTTTTTCAGAAGAATCACACATTAACGATAAGAATAATCTGTCCTACAATCTATTGCTCAACTTAAAGATCTCATGACAACGGGTAATATTTATATAATACAGCCTTCCATTTCTAAGGGATGTTTATCGTGAAATATTTAAAATGTGAGAAATACAGTAACTGGAATTTTTTATTATTCTAGCTGTAAATCAGGCAGTAGATTGTATATAAACCTTTCAAAAATATCTGTGGTAATTTATTTTCTTGCTTTGAGACAAATACTTCTCTTGCCCTTGCGACACCTGTGAAGGACTCAGAAGTCAAGTGTGCCTTCCTCTATGGTAATAGAACAAATGAACTAAAGAAGAAGAAATCTCCAAAACTTTTGACATAATTCTTAGCAACTTCAAAGTCTGGGAAATGCAAAAATGAAATATCTGTATACTGAATGAAAGTGCTTTGTGCAGAACTGCATGAGCACTGAGGGTAATTTACCCTAGGTAAATATAGTACTGGTTAAAATGTGAAAGTTTTTTGCTGTATCTTGTGTACTGTTTGGTTTCTCATTCCATGCCAAATCAGTTCTGATGAACATACTTAAGAAATTATTTGTGCTAGTATTCACAGTTTCTATAATGACAACTAGGTGCCAGTTCTTGAATATGACGAGAAATAATTCATAATCCCTTTGTCAGGTTATTGGAAGGCATATATATGTGTATTAAAGCAGGAAGTGTATTTGCAAAAAATTGAAGAATTGTCTTAAGTACTAAGGGAATCATAAATGTCAGAGAAAAAAAAACAAATCAGTTGTCTCCAGTGTTTCAGACTTGATAAAAACCTACAGCAAATTTGCCATCATGCCTAGAGATCAAAGGGCTTTCTTGTCATTTTCAGAATTAATCACAGGAGCTTGACACACTGCTAAGATAATGCTATGAAAAGAGAGAAACTTTGCCAGAAGTGCATTTATTTTTATATTTAAGCATTATAAGCCTGAATTTAAACTTCAGCTGTCATTAAAATTGAATAGAATTTATTTATACCAGTAGATTAATAATGATTGACTAATTGGCTTGTCAGTGCTTTGCCAGTATTGAAATAACAAACAGTCCCCGTCCCAACTAACTTGGAATGGAAAAGAGAACAAAAGAGTAGGAGACAAAAGTAAAATAAATGCTATAACTAAGGTAAATATAATTCTGTTTCCATAGAGGTCTTTTAGGGGTTTCTTAGTGCATTCTTGCGACTAGAGTGACAGTGACTACAGTGCAGGGGAAAAAAATTGAGGGAGGGGAACTCTGTTATAGAATCATAGAATCACCAGGTTGGAAGAGACCCACTGGATCATCAAGTTCCAACCGTTCCCATCAAACTCTAACCCATGCCCCTCAGCACCTTGTCCACCCATCCCTTAAACACCTCCAGGGAAGGTGACTTAACCACCTCCCTGGATAGCTTGTGATCACAACTAGAAGCAAAATATAGTGATTTTGCAGCTTACTGGGTTATTGTTTGAGCTCTTGTCTCAGCAGAACACATTAATTCATTCTCTGTTTGGAATTTGAGTGTGTGTTTTGGGTTTTTCTGGTTTATTTCATTTTTGAGAGAGAGACAGAGAAAGTACATATCTTTCCTTTGTTGTCCATGACCTGGTAAATCAAACGAGCAGGACACAAAACAGCTCCATGCTATTTGCCTTCTGAATCTGAAAAAAGCACTATGCATTGGTTTTGGAAACAAAATGGCAGTTCAGGGGGGGAAAAAAATCACAATTATTGTTAGAAAAAGTCTACTGCATATCTTATGTTTCTCATCTTTTTCTCTGCATTTGAGAGCTGCAGGCTGGGTGTTTTTTTTTTTTTTCCTTTTGTGACTGTAAGACTACAATACAGCAATACTAACTACAACAACTCCCCTTCTGTGGGTTCTAAACCTTGCTTGCCTTTACTGTGTTATTGGCATATTTTTTTCCCCTACAACTATACAAAGATGTTCACATGCAAAATGAAAGGATAATTATAAAATTCACATCGAATTTTTGTTTCTAAGGCCAAGTCTTTTGAGAGCCAGAAGGTACTGTGAGTGTTTTATGATTACATTTACCAACAGCATGACAACATACACTTCCGTCTATTCAAAGGAAAACATAATCAGGTAGCCAAAGGAGGACAATTATCTTTCATACTAATTGGCAAGTTCCTTTTAACCTTTAATTAACTGTGAATTTTCAATAGGTCTGAATAGCCTTGTTAGGCTTCTTGCTGGTAGAAGGTCATGGAAATATCTTTTCTCCTGATTGCACAGATGCAGTATAAATAAAATATAGGCGCATATACAATATATAAGGTCATAATCCTCATTTGCACTTTGAAGTGCATAAAGTATGAAAATCTTATACTGCTGAAAGCACTGGTGCTGCCAGGAGTTTTTACTTGTAGCTTCAAAAGAAAATTCAAATAGACTTTGCATTCTCGGTTTGTTTCTCTTGGCACATTTTTGATACAATCAGCAGCAGTTACTTGAAAGGCTCAGAACTGATTAGCATAGAGCCTAATATGCCTTCTTTAGATTCTGTCCTAGAGAAAATTCCCTGCAGAGCAAAGGTTAAGATGCACAGAAGAAACAAAACATGGTTCTCCCCAGTGCTGAGTAATTCAGCGTTTTAGAGACTGCTTCCTTTAAGATGTGCTGCTCCCTCTTGGTCGGTGTTTTATTACAGAAAATATAAGAAATGCTACACTTAAAAAAAAAAAGGTTTCTATCAGAGTACTTCTGCAAACAGATATTTGACAATGCAACATGTTCATATTCATAGGTGTTTGTCATACAGACTGGTATATTACATAGCTCTAAATTAGAAATCTAGACATACAGTAGCTAGGAAAGAGTGTTAGGAAATAAATAGTTTGGATCAAAACCCCTCATGACACAACAGTTTGCAAGTGCACAGGCAGTAATAATAAGTAAGACCTCAAATCTTTCCAGTCGTATGAGTTAGATTGATTTGTTTCCTGATTAAATAAATTCCAGCTTTGGTTAGTTTCCAATTATGAGGCAGTAGGGTATCCCATGACCATGCTTGTTGAGTCCTTAGTATCCACCTTGCTTGTGATCAGCTTTTTCTTTTTGCTGGGATTTTTTCTTTCAAATTCTAATCTCGTTATAGAGCTCACTGCATTTAAAATATTTGTTATATATAAACACAGCTAAAACTTTTTTCTTATAGTTTTAAACCTTGTCCAAGTCAAATTCTACCTCTGAGATGTCTTGTTTCTTGCTTGAAGCATTATTCATATGCACTTTCTTTGTCTCTTTGCATCAAATTGTTTATAGTATCCTATCAGCAGCAATCAGGAAACTATATCTTTGTGTTAGCAGATTTTCTGATTACTTGAGGAGTAAGGAAGAAAGTGAGTTTGTGTAATATGGTAACCAAATTGCTGTTTCTTTCAGATTCACCCATATATACGCAGGCAAGAAGGATGATTCAGCCTTATACATAGCAGACTGTAACTCTGTGAAGGCAAAAGTAGAATTCAGGCTAACCATGGCTTGACTTTCTCTTTCTATATGTATTTGTGCCATACTGTAATCATAACCTATCAGAATTAACCGATGATGTCCTTTCTCCTCACTATAAATGATAAAAACTTAACTGGATAAGGAAAGAACATTTGCTAGACAGTGCAAGAATTCACTGGCAAACCAGTTCCTAAATTGCTGTAGTGGAAAAACTGGGACTACATTTCTACTCTATGCCAAGTAACATTAGTGACAGTGTTAAGAATAATTTGTTCAAATGAATACTTGGGTAGAATGTTTTGCTTCTGCAAAATATTTTAGTATCTCTGTCAAATAATGGATTTTTTTTGATTGTTGTTTGATCAAAATATCTCATGAAAAAAATAAGAGAAACAGAAGAGTGTTAATAAAATAGGATTGATACAGTATTGGAACTTGCCTGTCCAGTCTAATAGGTATGCTTTGACCACTGCTCTGGCAAGTTCCAATACTGTATCAATCCTATTTTATTAACACTCTAGCAAAGTTTGTATTACTGTCTGTATGTTACTTTTGTTTAAAGTATAACTAACTTAGAAATAAAAATGGACTATTCATGATCAGCCAGTCTTCTCTAGCTTTGGAATCAAGGGTATTCTTTGGAAAATAGTTTGCCTGCTAAGGGCTAAATGGTTAACAAAGTAAAGGTCATCTGTGCAATCTATATGTTAGACCTGGTGAAATAAGATGGCATCACCTCCTGCTCTGTGTCATCCTCTTCACTCCTGTACTATTGACAACAGTAATAGATGTGGAGTAGTCCCAATACAGATACATATGGGGATATAAAGAAAGAAGTGTTGCTGTCAAGACCAAATGCATTACAAAATTGCATCCAGAATGAAATAGATCTTTTTCCTTATACACAGAGCAAACACTACGCCATGCAAACAGGGTGTCTTCTCAGTAGTGGATTAGGAAGAAACAGTCATTTACACCATAACCCTCTAGAGGGAAAAATAAAATATTTTCAGATATTGTTAAATTTGCTTTCTTGGATTTATCAGGATGTGACAGGCCAGATAATTTTTGTTGTGCTCACACTGATGAATGTCTTTCCTTACAAAGAGTTCCCCTCAAAAAACTCCAAGATTATTCACATAGGCAAAAAATACCTTCAAAATGCCAGACAGATATATAAATAGGAGTAATTTGTTCTCATCTATCAACAGTATTTTACGCGCCTTCTTTTGAAAAGAGTGTAAGATGATTTGGTATTCTGACTAGTAGGTTATAACCAATCTGAAGCTCTTTATCAGTAATTGTGCTTCTTTTTTGAACTAATAGCTTTCCAAGGAAAACACAGAAATAATGAGCAGTGTTCTTGCTGTGTCAGACAGTATGTAGGCTGATTGTTGTAGTGGTTCAATGGAACAGTTGTATGGATGGGAAAAGCTCTGCATTGGCCTTGGGGGACAATGTTTGCGTAACCTTTGCCTAAGATTCTGTGGATGTGATAATTTTATTGCCTTGTTGCATTTAAAAGGATCTAACTACAGGTACAATACCCAACACACTCATTTTTCTCTAGTCTTTTAGCAAAATAGGACCATATAGAACAATTTCATTCACTTCTGAGAAAAGGAATATCCACTTCTTATTCATTTCTTGCAAGGAAATAAAACATACTTCCTTAAGGGACTAATAAGCTTTGTTTCTGACAACTGTTGTCTATATGTATCTGAGAACTAAGACTTTTGTTTGTAATGTATACTAGTAAGTTCATTATTTTTACATAGCAAAAAGTTAAACACTTCCTTCCCAGAAAAAGAAATTTCAAGTGGTAAAGAGCATCATTTTATATCAAAGTAATTATATTTCTACAGGAACCTATGCTTACTGGGGTTCAACTTCTGCATTTTTCACTTTGTTGTGTCAGCAGCTAAAAAAAGATGACCTGCTGCAGATCCCTGTCATGGTATGATATGAAACAAAGGGTGGAATCTCCCTATTTTTATCTGCTGCATGAAGATTCACAGACTAGAACTTACAAATCCCATTCTACATCTTTAGATGATCTCAGCTGGCACTACCTGTGCATTTTCTAAAGGCATATGCTCATGAATCAATGAACTGTAGCAGCTTTCAGCTCCAAACCATTTTTGAAACAGAATTTCTTTGTTTCTTTTTATGTGTAATTCATCTTTATGGAGAAAATTTACCGCAAATAAGTGTCCAAGAAGATATTAATGTTCTTGTTATAAATCAATTTAGCAGAAAGTCACCAGAAAAGTATATGATAGTTACTCCATTACAAATTTTTGTTCCAGGCTAAAATAACTTAATTAGGTAGTATTAAAAATCAGAGACAAGCAGCTCTATGAAATATAATTTGTAAGTCACCTGTTACTGGCTGTGTTTGCTGAAAGATGTTTTTTATAGGGCAAGGGATAAACGTCCTTGGCCATAAGAGTTAACCAACTCAGACTTGTTCAGGAAATAATTCATCACGTGCCTTCTGACTATTATTTTGTCTTTTCTAAAAAAGGTTTGTAGTCTCTGTTAGTTGCTGTGTAGTGACATTGAAGTACCCGTCCCTCACCGGGACAGACGTTGTGAACTTTTCTCAAAATAATAAGTCAGGAGTCTAGAAGATCACTGATTTCCATTGAAGATGTTTGCTGTTATTGAAGAGTTATTTCCTGATATGGAACATGGAGCAGTTAGGAAGCATATAACGTTTTCCCTATCTTTTCCGTTGACTTGCAAAAACTGAAAATTTATAGTGAAAATGATTCCAATATTTTAAACTGGAATAGGATTCATATGGACTGGTACCTATCTGGCTGTACAGTTCTGTAGCATCAAGAGTGGAGAGGTAGTCAGCACATAGGGTGCAGTGATGATACTCAGCTGCAAAATCTGTAAGTGTGAAGTCCAAAAAAGACCACTTCTCAAGTAATATAACTATTCTATCCTGTCTTCCTCATGTTGTGAGGAAGAGGAAAGTCAGCATTTAGGACATTCTTATTGAAAATGCATGTAGGATAGGAGCATGTAATTTACCCTCAGTTTTCTTCCCTTTATATTTCTCTTTTGAGACTTCACATGTTGAACATAAACAAGCAAACTGTTATGAAAGTCAAAGATAAATCCATAAGCAAAGTGTGACACAGTGTAAAGTAAACAACTGGATATAATTTAGCAGTTAGACTGATTTTTATAACACCTCATTAGGTAAAAAGAAACCCTTAAAAATTGAGGATCCTTTTATTTTTTAAATCTTCCTTTATTTTTCCCCTTTAAAATAAGTGATTATACTTTTGCTGCAGAAAGCATCAAACACAAGGTCAAAAAACACCAGGTGGCTGGGTTTGCTTTTCTTCTAGTCTATGTTTAAGAATTTTAGTGTTGTGAACTAATCGAGTAATTATTAGAGATGTTTTCTTTGCATGTCACTCTAAAATGCTGTCTGAGAGTGCTGTAAAACACAGGAGCAGGCTGAAAATTAATGAATTCTAAGGGCTGGCAGTGATCATTTGTGAAACGTCATTGACTGGTCGTAGCTATGTTCATCTGCTCTGTAACAGCTTTCTGAATCAGAAACATTCTCTTACTGCTTCTTTTTCAAAGAGGATTCCTCTGTTAAAGTAACACTTCCTTAATCTGCAGTTGACACAGCTGATCAAATCTAAGAAATAAATCTATATATTTTCATATTTGCATTTTATATCATCACCTCTAGAAAGCTAAGGGTACAATTTCAAACTCTGGAATTCATTCCCAAAGAGCTGAGTCTGATTTTTTTGTCTTAATGTTTTATTGCTCACATTATAAAGGGCTCCATTCAATTGGGAGTATGTTAGTGCAGTGCACTCACTAGAGAAGGACTCAAGTGAGATTGCATGAAATATTCCCTGAAGCAGTCTTGGGCTGTGACAGCGCTCTCAAACTCTTGCCTGTGTAAGTTCTGCCTGAAAAGATGCCAAATTATTCCTACATTTTGAGGATTTTACTAACTGTTGCTTAAGAACACCAGGACATAGAATTCATGACCTCCTTCTTTATTATCTCATCTCCTTTGGTTCTTTAAACTGCAGATACCAGCCTTTTCTTAAGACTTAGAAGCAGCAGAACTGTTTGGCAGTCACTGACTGCAGCTTTCACTCAAACCCTGCAAATAAGCAAAACAAACCACAAAACTGTTGAAGGCAATAAGAACCTGACGTGTTCCATTTGTGACAAAAGTGAACTGTTCTTTATAAAGAAGATTAACAATATTAGCACGAGATTGCGTGTGGCTATATATTGTCAAGGTTATTAATTTCTACTACATTTTGATAGATTCAAAGTTAGGCAGAAAAGTTACTACTAACTGCAAATGGCATTTGTTGTCCTCCACAAGCAATGAGAACCTGTAAAATATAAGAGAATTTTTCTTCTGCTTTCATTGCACATTCATCTGCAGGCCTTTGCCTCTTACCTATGTGGGAAAATACAGGTTTGCCAATTGAAACTTTTGTACAGATAACTGGAAAAAAATAAAATATTTCATAATATATTCCTACTTCAACCAGTAACGTTGATTGTTCAAAGCAAAGAACTAATATCTTAGATCAAATAGATGAATAAAGGTTATTGTATGAAAGTATATCTTTTTTTACTTATCTTCCATCAAAAATGCCCATTTGATCCAACTGCATGCTTTTCTGTATTATAGATTATTTGTCCTTTTTCTCCTCTGAAGCAAGCAGTTTTAGGACACTGTACAGTGTTTTCCAGCCAAATTATTAACCATAGGTGTTTTCAGAATTTCAAGGCCATGCATTTTTGCTAGAGGATGCCTCCAAGTGCATCCTCTAGCTTGGCATTCATGATCTAGAATATCCATTTCCCTTCTTTTTGTAGAGGTTTAGCTGTCATATATGTCCGTATAAGTTAATTGTCAGCACAGGATAGGAACTTCAAACAGTATTGACCCATTAAAGATGGTCAGAGAGCTTAGTTTGGACTCACTATAGAAAATCTCCCAACAGAAATGAGTGATGGCAGAATATTAAGAAGTTTAGAAGATTTGTTTGAATAAAGATCAAAAAACCTTTGGGTGCTATCAATCTCTCAAGAGTTTGCTTTTCATACTTTATGTCTTCCTATCTAAGGACAGTTTTGAAATACCACAAAGGACACCCTTTTCTTGCAGTGATTTTTCAGTATCATCAGATGGCAGCAAAATTTGTTGGATAGTTTGATCAACTGAACTACACTGCTTTTGAGATGAGGATGTTATTAATGTATTTTCTAATACCTTATTAACCTAGTGCTATTTATCTAATTGCTTCAAATTATTTTTCCCTCTCCCACCATCAGTTTAGATTGTGAGGTCTTTGGTGCCGGAACTGTCTGTCTCTATATGTTTGTATAGTGCCTGGCATAGAGAGGCTATTATGTTATTATCCAGGCATGATTCAGGTGTGCATAATAATAACAGAGAGACTCATTTGGCTTGCCAAGAGAGTGAAAAAGCTGTGAGCATGCTCTTTTTAGCAAGTGCTGGCAAGCACCATACACTCTCAAAAAGTTTCAGTGAGATTAAGGTCTGGTAAAAAGTTCAAGGGTGTTATACCATCATTCTTCTCTAATTGTGAATTACAAATGGTTTGTTAGGAAGAAGTTTCTAAAATCTTGTAAATGAAAGCTCAGCTGGTTAGCCAAAACAGACTTTCAACTATATAGAATCATATAAAGAAACGGAAAAGAAAATCCAGACAGGAGGCTATGCTGCTGCACAGTCTTTGAACATATAATAGTGTTAGTGCCAGACTTCCTTACCCTAGAGTGCCAAATTGGCACTTACTCTAATCCTCCCCTTTCCTAGTGTTACACTCAGCAGTCAAAAAAATAAAGAAAACTTGGAATGAGTGGAAAGTGTTGATTTATCTCTGGAGAAATCTGATGCCAGCATTTAAAGGAGGAAAAGGAGGATGCAAGCATATGAGAAAATAGAAGAGGAAAAGGGAAGGGGAATAGAGAAGAGAAGGAAGGGAGAAAATGGGATAAAATCAGAGATCCAAAGGAGCGGAGAGAGCAAAAGCATGTGAAAAAGAATTAATAGAAAAGAAGACTTACTGTGGAAGTAATAAAGTCAAAGGTTTGCCATCAGTTCTTACTGGGCACAAAAATTGCATCTTGCCTCAGAGTAATTTTCCATCCTGAGTATTCAAATACTTGTAAAGAGGTCAAAATCCCCTTGGTAGAACTTCCCCGTTGACTTGTACTCTGTGACCTAAACAAGAGACTTGTTTGTTTGTTTGTTTAATAAGGCATCTGTCAGTATGATATTTTACCAAGTAACATACACAGTTTTGGGAGTCAAGAAGGAAGAGTACACAAACCCCTCCAACCAAAAAAACTCCACCTTTGAATTAAAACTACAAAGGCTGCTCCTATGATCAAGAAAAAGCAAATGGAAGATTTTTTTTAAAAGCATATAGTTTCTGAGAAAAAAGAATATATTTTCAATAGTCAATTTTCTGTGAAGATAATGACCTAATTTAAATGATCAAATTATGAAATTAGTGGAAAATTCAGTGTGCATTGTCCTCCTGGCTTCCTGCAGTATCCTCCCCAGACTTCCAATCATGCCATAGGTACCTGCCAGGATAGTTCTAATTTTAAATTATTTAATGATTTATTGCTCCTTTTTCTGAAAGGAAAGCTATCAGAAAACCTTCACATAGATGTTACCTTACAAGGAAAGGACAGCAGCGTTGTGCATGTTGCTCTGGAATTGTTCAAATTCAGTAGCAATCCACATTTTGATGAAAATGGTTCCACCTCTGGTGGGACTGTAAGATTCACATTAGGAAATGTTTGTTATATAAAATAAATAGTTTTAAGGTGACAAAGTGATTCGTTTTGTGGTAGAAAGAAAGGAAAAAAAATCTATCCAAAACATACATACTTTTGCCTCAAATTCATTTCAATAACTTTTTGAGTAAGTTCAAAAAGACAGCTTTGCAAATGACAAGAAACTGTAAAATAAATACCTTCTAGGGTATGTGATAATTACACTTCTTTGTAAAATATGAAGAGGCTATGACTGCCTTTCCTCCTTAATTTCATTATTTCTTTCCTCCTGGGCAAAATTCATGCAGTTTACTTGAATGATCAACTGTTTCTCAATGAAAATTCCAATTTGCTACAAAGTACAGAACACAAGGTCGGGAATAAGAATTTGTACAAGATGACAATGTAAATTGTTTTGAATGCCTTTCAGTTCCTGGGAAAAACTGGGTTTCTTAGTTAAGACTATACATTTTTATCTGAAGCACACCACATGGCCTCATCTGCTGTGATATCCCCTGGATTGTATGCAAAATGCTACTTGTTGTTCCATTGCATTAACATTCCTTTTATGAAATCGCTTCAATTTGATGTATTCAATAATCACTTCACTATGATATGGTATTCTCTTTTGAAATCAATGTTCTAATTCTGGGATTGTGGCAGTTATTTGAAAAGAGGAGGAGGGAAGGGACAGAAAGCAAATCTTCAGTAGTTTGAAGTTTTCTACTACTGTTCTGTTTGATAAGGTGATTGAAATAGTTCACTTTGTGCAGGAAATTTGTAATATTCCTGTTGATTTCTGCATCCAGATGACGAACTACTGCCAGCTGTACAGCATAGTTTGCTGCAGCTTCAGGGACTTTAGTGATTTCTATCGATTCAAATTGGTCCAAACCACTGAACAATTCCATTCTCCAGCATTTGTTGAGCCAGACCAATTTGCCCTTATCACAACAGAGTTGCCAAAGGCTTTGTGAATTACAAGCTGTTTCTTATGTTTATTGATGGACTGATAAGGAAGGGGCCACAATAGTAGTAGTAAAAATGTACAGTTCATTTCCTTTGGAATTGAACTTTTCTTTATTTCTTTCTTGCTTTTTACCTTCCAGTTTTTCTTTTCCATTTTTGAGGGGATGGTATGGGTATAAGGGCATACGTAGAGCTCGATTTCTAAGTGTGAGGCCTCTGGGAGAATGAACTGAAGTAATTGAATTGGATTAGACAAGCCAGCAGAACAAAGTCACATTCCATGAGGTTTTTCCAGCATTGAGTAGATGAATAGTAATTATTTAAGGATTAGTGCAAGTCTAAGATGTGGTCCACTCTGAATACTCTTCACTGTACATGAACAACAGCAAGATGTAATATATGCTGTTTAAGCTTCTTTTTATCTGTAATAGCTTTCTTTTAAAGCTGCAAGAACTCATAAAAGTCCTGCATGTTGACTAACACTCTTACTGTTTTCCAATAAAGAATTAAACTCTTTAAGCTTTGATTCTAAAAACATTCAAAAGACTCTGGCTTTAAATTATGTCCACTCTTAGTTTTGTGGCCCACCATTCCACCATTCTAACTCTTATATGTCTTGTTATTTCTTATTTTGGAAATGTGAGGTGTTCTATGTAGGAGAGCATTTTTTTTAATTAATTTTTCTCTTTTAATACTGTATTCACTCAATTTGGTTCATTTTCATCCAGATAATCTTCATGACTCTTTCTATTGTCTGCAGTTGCTCAATAAGTTTTGATGCATTTAGACTTGGAAGTTTTTAGAGGTTTTTGTTCCTTTAGAGACTGATGTTCCATAAGTACTTGATTTTATGGACACCAGGGGTTTGCAGTCTGGGAATGAACATTTGAGCCATTGGGGATTGGAACTAGATAATCTTTAAGGTCTCTTCCAACCCAAACTATTCTATGATTCTGTGATTTGGGCCAGGAGAGGGATCAAAATCAAGGTTAGAGGACTTGAAAGCAGATCCAGAGATCAAGATTTAAGAGCAGGAGGTCAGACAGGCCTTAGCAGTAGTGAATATCTTGCCTACACACAGGCCAAATCATGCTATTGTGAAGAGAAACCAAAATATATGAAATTTCTTTGTATCAGTTAAAGATTGTGTGATATTAAAAAAAAAATGAAGTGAATGAAAATGAGTAAGTGAAAGCATCTGAGAGAGTGAAAGAAAATGAGTGATGATGAAAGTCTGAGTGAGTGAAAGTGTCTGAGTAAAAGTGACTGAAAGCTAGTGTCTGAGGGGTTTTTTTTTTCACATGTCCATAGCCCTCACCACTTCATGTAAAAGCAAACATCTCTTATTTCCCTGCAGTGTAGGTAATTCCTTTCTAATAATGCTTACTGTTAAAAGTTGAATGCAATCAGGAGCAAAATTCCATCAATATGAGCATTTTGAACAACTAGAATTTGTTTTGCTTGTGTAGCAATACAGATCATTGGTTTGGATTTTCTGTCCATCAGTAAATACTTCTGGAAGATTCAGCAGTTTCATTAAAAATCTCTTTTTAAAGGGGGTGTTGAAAACATAACAAATACTGAAAATACTCAGAGCCTGTATTCGTGAAACAAATGGAGATTGTGGCTTTGAATTAGTGCTTAGGGATAATCTTCTATTAGACTAATTAGTAGAACTGGGAGAAATAGACACATTCGTGTATACAAAGTCTTCCATTATAAAACATGCAATGCAAGCTTGAAGCTAGGCACAAATGAGCAAAAATGCTGTAAGTTTAATATTTATCATTTATTTCATCCATGGAAAAGAGTAGTTGAAAGGTACCATGGTATAGAAGTGATCTTAGCATGAAGAGAAGGTGATAAGCTGTTCTGCCTAGGAAGAACGATACTTCAGCTGCCTATGAGGACCAAGTACATTAACAGAGTAGGAGGATAAAGAGGGTGGACTTCCTACAAGGAACTGAGGAAGGGCATTAGGCCAGCTTCTTACACTTTTAGGACGGATGCTAAATTCAAGGTCTGTTGAGCTTTCAGTAAGCTGGAGGGAACATCTGTGTTCATTGATAGACTGATAAGCCAAACAAGATTTGACTTGTTATGCTAGGAAAGAACAACGTTGCAATAAACAACTGTAGAACTCAAACATTCACACACGAAAGAAATGAAAATGTCAGCAATATGAGTTAGGTTTTACCTCAGTATATATCTCGACGCTAGAAAAAGAAGCATAATCAGTACTAACTAAAAAGAGGCAAGAATAGCTACTGTTGTAATATAGTCAGGAATGGCATTTACTTAAACTGAGCCAGAGTAATTGCCTGTCTGGTAGAAGAGCAGGGCAGTATCCAATAGGTTGCATTAGCAACATGAAAAATATTAATACAGTGTTACAACCTTTTATTTGTGATCTCTGGTGCCTCTTCTGATGACTGAAGGTCTAAGGCATGAAAACTTCCCTCCAGCTCGGCTTTGATCAAGAGATGTTTCTACTGTCTGTATGTATCAGACTTCTGCTATAATTGGCCTTAGCAATTTTGTTCACACTTCAACTGTGCCGAATGTGTAGCACACGGGTAACAGACTGTCTTGTGTTGATAACAAGCTTTTTAATAAATCACTCATCCTTCCTATATTAATAAGACTTTCTGCTATGTTTTCTTCTCAAAAGTAAAGATAAAAATAGTTCTGCCACCTGTATTGTCATTTTCTTGTCTGTCTTGTTTTCATTCTTTCATGGCATGACATGGTGCAAATAACAACAAGATCGAAAGGCAAACTAGTAGGATTCTTTGTTTTGCTTTTTACATGGCAAACTACTGTTGTTCCAGAAGTCAGAGGGCCAAAGAGAGATTCAGCTGGAGGACATGGGAAGAGGGATGACTGACCAGAGAGGGGTAAAGGAGCAGACAAAACAATGCTGGGCAAAAAAACCAGAGGAACAGGCTGTTCAAACATGAAACAGTATTTTTGAATTCTCAAAGATACTTGATGATGTTTGGGTTTGTTTTTCTTTTAGTAAGAAGTGGGCTCTTGAAAATATTCAAGCTTTAAGTTCCACCAATTGATTACCTAAACTTTGAATTTTAGTATTTAAAATACCAAACAGATGTCAGTTAAGGAAGACTCAAGAGTATCAGTGTCTTTGGAAATAGAATAAACATAGTAGAAGTACACATTCCCTTTATGAACATACCGTCACACCAATATTTTAAAATGCCTACACAGCTATCTTTCCTTTCTTTAAAACTACATCATTTCTTATTGACATGAATCAGAGTCAAACACAGACTTTTGAAATCAGTGTGAGGTTTTCTGATCAATTCAGTGGGCCTTGCATAGAACCCTGTGAATCACACTGTCCAGCAAGCCTACTTTAAACATCAGTAAGATATGTCGTAGTACTTTTTATAATGTGGAGAGCTTGATATCTCATTTCCTAACATTTAATTTTCACAGAAAACAGGGCTAAGAGGCACCTGGAAGCCAGAGAGATTATCATATCCTTTATAACTAAATTGTGCCATTGAACATCCTAGACATGAAATGCAATCACTTTTGCTTATCGATTTTCTGAATTTTCTGTCATGTTGAAATGCAAACTTGATTATTATGCACTCAACCAGGAACAAGCCAGGTTTGTTTTCCACACAAGTTCTGCTTGTGTTATACATACGATTCTACAGTATCTACCTACCTTCTGTAGTCAGAAATATGTCTCTGCATTCTTCAACTCTGCATTTTAATTAAAACTTAAATGTAATTTGAAAGAAAATATTTTAAAAAGTTGCATCACATAAGCATCAAAACATCCAGATGTGGAAGATTTTGAAGACTGGTGCTTCTGGCATTATCTTGAAGCTAAGGATATTTGCAAAGACAGGTAGGTAGGCAGTGGGATTTTGAACATCTTACAGGAACATAAATTCAGTAATAGCTTTAAAAAAGTCCCCCTGGGCGTTACTTACTTGACTAAAGACCACTGAAAGTCACGTTTTAGAACATCTGGGCCCTGGATATATATTTATCTTTTTTCCTTTCCAATTACTTTTTCCATGTCTTAGTACCTTTACAATTACACAAAGCTTGTGACTACTACAGTCTTAAACATAATGCTCAATGCATTAGTTTCTGTTGAATTTTAGTACTCATCAGGAATAGACCCAAGTTACTTTTCATCTAAATCAAAATTCTTCCCTGTACATGCAGACGTAGTCTAGCAAGATGTAAGGAAGTAGCATCTTTCCATTATTCAGCATGTTTGCAACACCTTTTACAAAGAGCTGGTTTTGCTTTCCCTTCTCCAAGTACGTCTGTACCTTTCCCCAGTTAAAATTTTTATCACTTTCCCCATTAAGATTATAATCAACATCTTTTCCTCATATAAAAAGAGTTTTAAGGCCTTCTTTCAAACAATTTTATCTCAAATGCAAATAGTAATTTCTTCTTGTCTCACAGAAAAGTTCATGTTCTGAATCTATATAAAAAACACTGACAACACGATTACCTAAATCTGGTGCTGAGGAAGTCTTGAAGAGATTGTTTTATTTCTATAGCAGTGCCTTGATTAGATATCACCCCAGATGGGTGTTATGATGGATCAAACTCCAAAATACATGAAGTTATTTTTCAAATTTTGCATTCTCTCCAACCTCTGCTCTTTCGTGTAGAGAACCATTAATTATGCTGAATTTGCTTTTATAACAACTGAAAGCACTCTTATTCTTCTTAATTATTATTATTTTAGTCTGCACACTGCACAAAAATCAAATAACCTTTAGAAGATGTGATCTGTCTCTGTAAGTGAGATAACTGAAGAGTAAGAATTTTTAAATGTGGAACCTGTAACTCAGTCTGACTGACATCAAATCATCCTGGACTATTGCTCTTTAAAAAATATGCTACATCAGTAACATCATTATTGGATGATATGAATAAGACTGTAATATTTAGTTAGTTTGCAACAACAAAGCACATTTGGGAATCATTTACTGGAGCTCAAAGATGGATAAAAATCAACATTACACGTTGCCTACATAGCTATTTTATTCTCCAATTGCCAACAAGCTATAAATTGGTACTAGAATTAGAATTCTGACATATCATTAATCAGAGGAATAAATATGAAACAGCTTGATGAACCTTGGTATAAGAATCACAATTTCAAATAAAGAGTCATCCCATATGTGTCATTTCTTGCTAGGACTTTATATAATTCAGCAAATTGTTTCATAAATTTTTGGCAAAAGGAGCACTGGAGCTGTCAACTTAATTTTTTTAAAGGAAAAAGCTCGAGAGATAATATTTGTTCCATGTCACACGGGGTATTCCTGCCTTTTTTACTTTTGTATGGATTTAAATATTGTTTTCAGTAATGATGGTGTCATCCTGTGAGTGTGGTTATGTGCCTAATTTGACACTTTAAGTACCACGATTTTATATCTCTGTTTTGATTTAGCAGTCTAATCCATCTTAGTTTGTCCTTTTGATCAACTTGGCCATTCTTTTGTTAATCCAGCTATAGTCAGCATATTAATGAAGTGACATCAGTAACAAATTTATTTTCCTGAAGACAAACGAGAGTTTTGCTGCCAGCCTCCCCAGTGGCAAGGCTGGACTCATTTTTTGATGATGGCAATCACATCTGAACACAGACATCTTCGGAGTTTGTGCCAACACTCCAAGACTTCCTTTTTGAAAAAGAAAAGAAATTGTCCTTTGGGCAGCAGAATTAATGAAACTGGGGTTTAGGTTTTTTTTGCATTTGCATTTTCTTCTAACTCAGCCCTTTTCCCGCCTCTTAGGATTTGCCTTTTCTGTCATCAGTAAATGAGCAGCATCATTTAATTCCACAGACTGATACTGAATGAAAAATACTGTTACCCAACTGTGATACTGTAGCACTTCCTGGACAAGAGTTGGTATGTTTCAAGAACAGGGGGACGCTTTTGAAGTGTCCTCTCGCTGTGATCTTGCTGTAGATCAAGAGTAATGGGCCTAACAACAGAAGGTGCAGTTCAAAATGGCAATGGAATCCTTTTTCATCTTTTCCGCTACCGGAGAGAAAAAAACCTTTCCTCTCACTAAAGATGTAGACTGAATCTAGTGAAGAGAGCACTGTTTGGGGCAGGAAATTAGGCATGGAGGCAAACTTCCCCTCCCTTTTCTCCTGCTGCAGTAGGGAACCTGCTCAGGGGAGCTCTGGTAAGTGTATGAAAGGACCAGGCAAAGGCAGAAGCTTACAGGAGCGTAACACTGAGCAAGGAAGGACAGAAGATTGTAGGGCATAGGGTGAGCACCATAGGTACTGCAGTAGCACGTTATCTTCATCCTCTACATTTTTATCTTGTTTCTGTTCTATACATGCACTGTATCAGGCACAGGTAGAAGTGCAATCGTGCTGTTATAGCAGCATCCAACATTATCTGCTCCCTGCTTGAAACACAGAATGCCTTTTGCAAGACACCGCAAGGGCTGTGGCTGCTTTCAAACAACATGTGTGCAGATTGTCCAGCCAGCTCAAGTGCACTGTGCTCAGGCAGTAGCCTTTCTGTTTTCTAGAAGGAAGGAAAGTACTGACAATTCATTTTAATTTAAGGAAAACCCAGAAAACAAAACCAATCCAGAAGGTCTATCACAGTAAGGAAAATAAGCCGAGAAATGTCCAAGATAGACAGAGAGAGAAAATAAGTTGACAGTCACATGTATAGCTTCTAACCTGGGACAGGACCAATTTTCACTGTTAGGAGAAGTTCTTGGTGACTTGGAGCTATTCTGCATTTATGTAAATTGAAGGTGTGGGTTTGTTTTTTTTTCTGATAGTGGTGGTTGTGGCAAAGAAGTGCAGATAGTGTCAAGTTCAAGTCTCTTAGCATCAAGATCATTTAGTGTAGAGATACGACCTCTGCAGCTGACTAAAGTTCCTTAACAACATTCATGTACCTGTATGGTTAGCCAAACATACAGTGGCTACCATTGCCTGACTGTAGAGGATAACTGTGTGTATATGTGTGTATTGTGTCACCAGATTTCCTAAATCACAGAAGGTCAATGCTCTAACCTGTCCTTCTCTTTCCACACTAGCTGCTGTGCTAGGGCTGGGAGGGAGTAGATGTTGCAGTTGTTGTGCCAGGGTGTGTCTTGTCAGCCTCAGCTGGAGTTTCCAGTCCCTTGCAGTGTTTTGATTTTCTCCCTCTTCTGCTGCACCTTTAAGCTCTGCTACTTGTATGTAAGCATTAATTCTACTGCAGCGCAGATTTTTGATCTTTGTGTGTTTTTAAAATAATCCCATAATTCTTTCTTTCACATTCTAAGTTGTTACATGATTTGGACTAAGCCACTGCACTGTGTGTACATCTGGCCTGCTTTACAGATGCACTGAGCACTTAAGGGATCATCTATTTGGAAATCGAGGCGTTAAATAACAAAAAAATTCTCATAAATTTAACTGTTTGTAATTTCCTGCATTCCAGGACAACGAACTTACTCAAAATCCCTTTATTAAGTTTACCAAAGAAAGATGTTCCTTGTTACTTGCCTCCAAGCAACAACGACAACAGGCTGGGGCAAACTGTAGTACAGATAATTGAACATATTTTAGGTTGCCCTAATGTTCATTTTAAGTCAGAATAACTCTGTGGTTTTATAAACACGTGTATGTCCAGAATAACCTCCCCGGAAGTTAAAAATTGGTCTGTAAGTATTTATTATAAAGTGGGGTTTTTTTAATCAATGAATAAAAAAATATTCACATAAAGTTATGCATTAGAATTAACCTTACAGTTTGTCTTCAGTAGCCAATTTTCTTCTATCTTGTATTTCACAGACTAGGTATATGGTCACAGACACTTCCAGTGATAAAAGGGGAAGTGTGAGAACCAGTGAAGGCTGCGAATCTTCTCAGTGTATCAGCCTCTGAAACACCTGCATTAATCGGTGTTGAATGGATCTAGCGTGAAAATGGCTGAACTGCTCAGTCTTTCAATAATACAGAAAAACTGTTGGGAGCCGGGGGAGTGGGGAGCCAAAACAACACTCAAAGATGTAGTATTTTGATTAAATCCTTGTTAATGACAAAAATTCAAAGTACTTACAGATTCTGAAAATAATTACTCAAAACTGCATGACTAGCTTTACCTTGTCTCTAAAAAAATAAAAAAAACCAAACTATCTATGTCCTGCATCTTAAATGGATGTGTTTATCGGACTTTCTGCGGACTTTCTGTTCTGCTAACTGTGAAATAAATAAGGCAGTGTGTGTAAAACTTGCTTTGCTGGATTACCAGTACTTAAATTTGGGCTAATTTACTTGACCAAGAAACAAGCTGAGTTAATATCTGTGGATTTTTCACGCATTCCATGTTAACACAGTTTAGCTGCTTCTATAGCCAGAAGTAGCTTATTCAAAGCTATCTTTATGTCAGTGATCAGCGAATTTCTACTAAGAGAATTTTGATACTTTTAAAATATTTGTTTTCCCAGTAAATGTTAGCTGCAAGACCACTGATCTGGGACTCATAGCTTTGAGAACTGCTGGGATTTAGCAGAGAAGGTCTGGTGGTACTTACTCCTTAATGCGGGGGGGTTTGCTATTAAAGGCCTTAGGGGAGTTGATATTGATAGTTTATTTTTCTAAGAGGGGCAGAAGTGTAAAATTTCACAATGTTATCTAATTAGTTCTCAAATAAATATAGATAAATCCATACAGAATGAATCTCATTCAGATGAGGTGTATATGTAGAAAGCATTGTCCAAACTCAAGTAAGCATGATAGTTTTTTCTCCATTGTAAATTTTTTTCTTAGAATAATTGTGGAATTTATTCCTATTGTGTCTGGCACCTTAGCTTTCATTTGTTCTGCTGACTGCAATACGGAGAGATCGGTAAACAAAGCTCTTAATTGTTCTGCTTGAGCTGTTGCCTGTTTTGGGGGGAAGAAAACATAGACTTCGTTTCATTTTAAATAACAAATGGAACAGCGATACATACATTATTGTTTAATCTGAGAAATAGGGTAATCAATTAGAGTAAGAATAGTTTACATTGGAAATAGCCTCAGGAAGTCATCTTGTCCAAGCATCAGTCAAAGGAGGCCTAGTTGGCCAGGATCAGGTTGCCCAGATTGGGTGCTGCTGTGACAGGAGTGCTGTTTTACAGTTTTGAGTCTCACGTTTGAACTAGGAGAATTTTAGAACACATGCTCAATTTTAGTTTGTAAATCAGGAAAAAAAATATTTTACTTGAACCATTTATTGTTTCATGCATCTACTTGCAATCAAGAAATACAACAGTTTGTTCAAATAAAATTAAGTTCGAAACATATTCAAAATTCAAGCGCCCTTCATCAGATAGAGTATTTGCTAGGGTTTTTTCCCCCCCTTTTCTATTGGTCTCTCCAATGAGTTTTGCTTTTAAGATTTTGGAGGATTAATCCAGTGTATCTCCCTAGCTTTGCCCTCTATGATCTCACAGGATAAACTTCGAATTAATTCCTCCTACCCTTTCTGATGGAGGAGATAAGCCTTTAGATAAAATGTTATTTCAGTTGCTGTCTTATCCGGATGTTTGAGCTGCCAGTTAAATTGTAAATTAAAGGCTCAAAACTCTGGATTATGGACTCCAGCTTCATTATTAATGAAAAAATATGCCCTTTTCACAGTTTGTCATTTTTCTCTCTTCTAACAAACTCTCATAAAATATGGTGAATCTTTTTCACTCTTCTGTTCAAAGAAAACAAAGATACGGTGATTCAGCCCTCCCTTTGGAGAATGAAACTTCTTCCATAAATAATTGATTTGTGCCTATTCTGTCCACTTGAATGACCAGCCCATGGAAATGTGAATTTATTTCCGTAAGGCACTTCTTGCTTTGGAATAAAGAAAAGCCTGAATTGCACTTCCTTCATTATGTTGGTCTGCCAAGCTTGTGTCCCAAATTTTAATGTGACAGCATCTTCTCCGTTGTCTTTAACCTTTGTGTACAGCCTTTTGGTTTTGCCACTTCCATTGATTCATTTCCCCACACAAACAGTGGGGATTTACCCCAGTTGTCTCTTAATACTTTTAAATTACACCAATTAAATGACTAAATAACAATTGACCATACTGTTTGAAAACTATCTATTTTATTGGTCCTTTCTGTAAGAATAACCGTTCTTTATAGAATGCTACATGTACTTGCAGTTCTATTTTATGTGAAATCTTTGTGCAGTTTTGTTACAGATATTAGGAGCAATATCTCACAAGAGAAGTGGCTTATTTGTAAGATTGACAAGGTGTTGTTTGGTTCAGATACAAGCTCTAACTCTTTTTGTGGTGGAGGTATTTCTGGCCGTAGCGTGCACGAGTTAAAATGACAGACAGTTCAATTCCATAGGGTTATAAAGTGATCAGCCAAAACACTAGGAATTTTAGCAATTCATTTGTATGTGTATATCTGTGTATTTTGTCTCCTTCCAAATATTTAGTTCTTTCAACTTTGTTTCCAGTTTCTCTTTAAAAGCAGTGTTCCCCTGAGGTCGAATGCATAATAGCCAAATCTTTTTCCCTACCGTTCACTCAGGTTTGCCTCTCCTGTCCGCTTCTACAATTAGCATTGCCACATGGTGTTTAGATAATGTGGTGCATTCTACAGGTATTTGCATCCTTTACATACTTTGTGCGTTACTTGACCTTGCAAATCTCCCAGTGTTGTCACTGTTTGTTTGAAAAGGGCTGCATGTGGGAGCTAGTTTCACGTAAGGATTGGAAGTGTACTTAGTGAAGTGGTTTAAGGCACTTTGGAATGGAAGACATTATAGGTATGTGTATTATTAATGACAGCGTAAGTACTTCATAATAGTTTATATGGTGTATTGATGAATGTAACATGAACTGCATTAGCAGTAAAGTGCAATGAAAACAATACAAGAGTAACAGGATAGAAACAAAAAGGGAATAAAACTTATCTATCAGACATACGCTTTTACAAACTTCCTCTGTTTCCTGGTACACAGCACATAACCACCTTGAGACAAAGGGAATGTGATGAGAAAGGCTGGTGAGACAGACGTGTTTCCTCCTGTGTACGGAAAATGAGTATGCTGAAAGTGATTGCAGAAATGTGTCTTGAAAAGGAGGCTCTGGTTTGAAACATTTATCTGCCTTCCTAAAGCTCCAGAGCATGCTGTGGTTTTTTAAACATTGCTTATTTATATGAGAAGGTTTTCATCTTCAATAGCCGTTGAATATAAATTAACTAGTAGAAAATCTTATGCCCTTCTAAATGGAAGGAGAAGTTGTGCTGCTGATGTTAGATACAGACCTATGGAGGCTAAAGCTACACTCTGAACACTTGTTGAATCTGTACACATTTGTTCAGTGATTGGTACCAGTCTGGGTCCCTTCAGGCACTTTAGTAGATTCCAGCCCTTGGGTTTTCTTTCTTCCAGATTCTTTCCTCCAGTTCTAATAACAAACTATCTCAAGCTGTCAACATGTCCACACAAACAAGTTACGTGTTATTTGTTAACTCTTCAGGTTCTTTTGACCTGTGTTGAACAGGTCTTCCTGAAATTTTATTCATTGTATTAAGTGCAGATGAATGGATTCAAGGAGGAAATGTTTTTTATTGTGGCCTCACACCTCCAGATAGTCAGCCACTCCAATGTAATCCATCCTTTTTAGCATCGTGTCTTACAAAATAGTATAAAACGATCCTGAGAAAGGATTCTAATGTTTTTCAGGGATTTAATGTCAGATGGAGTCCAAATTCTGTTCTGGAGGTAACCATATGGTTTTTAGAATGTCTCTACTGTTTACAAGAGAACCTAAGCTATTTACTCAATGTTCTAGAAGTAGAGTCAAATCCTCAGCTAAAAAGGTGAAAGGCTGGGGAGAAGAAGTAAAGAGTAAATTATTGAATATTTTTCATTACACTGATTCCTGAGTTTCCATAAAAAATAAATCCCTCTTTGCATAAAAGTGACTTGGTTTAATAGCAAGAATGCATACAAGACACAGCAAGAAGTGTCCACACTGGTTTTGACTTTTTTTTCTTTGTTTTAAGTTTTCATGTCAAGTTCAGCAGGCAGCAGCTTTCAACGTGTTTTTTGTCGTCTCTGTTTTCTGGGTTTGTTCCAATAGCTGCAGTTTATAGAACAAGGGGGATATATTATTTATTTTATTCACCACCAAAATATAAGAAAACTTTGTGATCAGAATGCGTCTAACAGTGAGATGCCTTGGATTTGTTGCCAGCATTCTTTGACAAAGATGCTCTTTTTCTTTTAAAGTAAAAATAGGTAGGATTACTAAATAAAATGGTAATGTACGTACCTAGGAGAAGTGTTAGTTGCTTCAGAATGAACAAAACTAATATACTTCAGACCTAATCATGCATACACCTATTTCTGCTCTATTCAGATTGCTGAATTGTGATTAGAAAGAAAGTAATGAATTAGGTAAGACTTGAAAGCTGATTAATTAATCCTCTCTGTTATTATTGTTATTGTCAGAACTGCAAGTCCGTTCATTAGAGATTCAAATTTTGATCACAGGAACCTGTCGTTTCATCTGAAAATTGTAGTCCATAAGATCGTCACCTGGGATTCTGTTCACTTTGTGTCTTCAAAAAACTAATGTGGGTACTCCCTTATTAACTACTAACTTGTCCAACTAGTCCATTCAGTCAAGTGGGATTGTATAGGAGAGTACCTGTTTGTCACTGGAGTGAAGGTAACTGTCTAATTTTTAAAGACTAATTAGATAGTTGAAGTGTCTTACTGTGTCACATGTTTAGTTTCTTATAAGGCTTTGTCTTTATAGCACCATATTTTGTTGCACTCTTAGGACCAACTTAAGCAATGCTGTCATTGATTCACCTGGAATATCAGGCAGATGACTGACTCGCTGTTGCTAGCAAAAAGAAGTAGAGACTCATAGTTCATTCAAGAGTTACTTGAAATAAAGAAAAGTCTATCCAAGAGATTTGAGGAAGAAAAGATGAAATCCTAGCCTTCATGTAACTACTTTCATCTACTTTTTCCCCCATCCTGAGTCAAGTCAATTTTCATTTTTTTTTCTGCAATGAGTGTTCCACAGACAGCTCCACAAATATATTTGTTTATCTGTAGTGAGATTTTCGTTGTGTCTCTATAAACAGATTCAAGTAACCACAAGTACAACGGGAAGAACAAAAGTCATTGTGAAGTACTGTATAAGACTACACCTGTATGTAACCCAACTAGAAAATATCACGCCATAAGCCATACTGTGCAACTCCTTCTCCTATTTAGTTTGATTAAGAACTATGTTGTGATTATCCATCCCTCTGACATGATATAAACATAGGTTTGGCAGACATGCTAGGTGGATAAGAAGTAGTTCCCAAAACTGGAGTGTCCTGTCACTTTCTCTGTCTTCTCAAGGAGGAGCTAGTTCATCGTACTCCAATGAACTGGTAGTATGACCCTCTTTTATTAACTACACTGAAGAAAGCTGTAAAGAAAATTCATTAAAGCAAGAAAAGACAACACATCACACTGAGTACAGAAATTGCATAAAGGAGGAGGAAACCAGTAACCAATTTCAATTAATAATATGATAAATATTATTTCACAACCCCTATAGAAGGCCAGACTGATGCTTACATCATATTTGGATCCACTTCAATCGTATAGCTGACAGATTATTTTTTCTCGTGTAGACTGTTCTCTCAAATGGGCAGAAGGTGGAGTAGACATTGTCATTACAGGCACAGGAGCCAAAGCGGGAGGTCATTCCCCTGTGGCAGCCCAGCACTCCTGTCCTCTCCTTTTCAAGAACCCCAGACAGATAAGGCTCTGATGCATGTTCTAGCCCTCAGTTACTTAGTCTGAATTATAACACCTATGTCCATGAGGGTAGAGAGAGACCTTTCAATGTGGATGCAGAAAGGAGATCTGTTACCCTTTGCTTACATGTGAAGTTTAACAAAAGGCAAATGTTGTTATTTGTGTCTAGTTATATATGCTTCAAATTTTCTTGAATATTCTTTGAAGATAGTTGTACAGATCTGTAAAAAAAAATCCTTGCTATCAGTCAGAGTATCTTTTTGTTGCTCTGTAGGAAATACGGGTGTAAAATATAACAATTGCTTTTATCTAAAGTAAATATTAAACCCTTTTCCTTCAAAGGCAAATGATAAGCAATTTCTGTTTTAATATTCACATTAGAAAATTAAAACTTATACTTCAAGAATAAAATTACCTTAGAATGAACTTTGGACAAAATCAATTTAAAGACTTCTAATGACTCTAATAGGTTTTGGACCAGGCCTGAAAAAGATAAATTATGAACCTATCTTCTTCTTCTCTCTCCAGGAACTCGGGAGATCTTATCATTAGAGTGTAAATCTCAAAGGAACAGCTTGCTGCTGCTTTTATTTATCACCTCCTAAAGTTCATTTTAGTTCTTGGGGGAATCAGTTTAATTGCAACAGTAAATACTGTTCTAAATTTTTTCACTTCGTGATGAAAAAGTATACAGCTATAATTACTGTCTGTGCATAGCATGCTTTGTCTCTGATTTACTTGTTTGCCAAAAAGCCATTTTCATGTGCTAATATTGCAGCAGTAATAGTGTCACATGACCTACTTAAATAGCAAGTGTTTAGCACATAGCTGAAGTCAGAAGCTCTGCTGAAGCAGAGTGTGCATTCTGAATAACCTCTTTGCAGTACTTACAATAATAATAATAATAAAAAAATCTAAGTAACATGGATGAGATTTTTGAATATCACCCATCTGCACTGGGGAAGATTCACTATTTATGTCCTCATCAGGTAGACTGTTTCATTACACAGAGATGGAAGGAAAAGGTGGAGAGAAGGGATGCAAGATATACAACTTCTACACTGTCTCTTTAAATGAAGTAGACTGAAGGGGGTTTTGCCCCTTCGTTGAACACATTTCATTCTGATAAACAAAAGCAATTTTTTTTCCTCCTTTTTGTTGTGATGACAAATGCTTGCAAGGGTGGCTTAAGCACTGAATCAAGTAACTCAGAAGTGTAAAGAAAGGCAACAGAGTTTGGGGCAAGTGCAAGATGGGTGGCTTTGAGTAGAAGTGTACAAGGTCTGTGAGACATATTTTTAAAACATGAGAAGATTACAGGAGAGATGGGCAGTCTTCTTTTATTCTGACTTTAATCACATCAGCGACAACTGAACTTCACTCTTAATTGAAGTTCCCTCTACTGCAGGAGTTCAAAAAACACTTACCAGGCTGGTGTGAATAAATGATTGTCTAACTGTCAAATACCACAGACCACCTCGATTTTGCTGCTGCCAGGTCATCCAAAAGTACCAGCTTTCTGTAAAAGAATCAATCTTGCAAAAGCACTTGATGTCTGTTAATAGATTTAGGGTGTTTTTTTTTTTTTCTTCATTGTAGCACAGGATTTGTTTTCTATTGGTCTAAGGAGAGTTTCCTCATGGATCACCAGCTATCCTACTGATAAAATTAAAGCTGAACTGATTCATGGAAAGGAAAGGAAATATAGCAGCGTATAAAGATGAAAGGTTTTTAAACTAAAGCCCAGATCCAATCGTCTTATGAATCAAAACACATTATCTTAAGCAGTAGCTAGTAAACTGGCAATTACATACAGGAGGGAATTTTGGCAGCAGACTATCAAATATCTGTTGTGCATCAGAGAGAGAGCCTAGAGTAGACCTTTTTTTTCCTTTACAAATCATAAGAGTCATTTAATCTCCTGCACCTTGCAGAACATAGTAGGTTTTATATACATAAACAAATAGATATGGGAATGCATTTTGTTTATTTAGTTAAGGTGTGAATTAAATTCCATGGTAGGTGAACACTGGAAGTTTCCTTGGGGTGAGGTTTCTGAATTTCATGTTGGCAGTGGATAGTTAGAATGTACAACATACAGATTATTATGCTCCTGTAATCATTGTTGAAAATGCATCATGGAAATAACTATGTCAAATTTATTTTAGTTTTGAAAGACTTGCTTTCCATCAGGAAACACAGAAATGTATTTATTTCAGAGGAAAGAAAAATTCAAACATGTAGAATAACAATTGCATATGTTACTTTTACCTCATCCTCTCTAGTAAAACCCTACATTAATTCTCATTTCAAGTAAAATATATTGAAATACCTGAATATATTTACGTGCAAATCCTTGGATATATGTTTTGTAAATATATTGGGTATTTAGTCTGAACTACTTAAATGTTTTAGGTTTGGAGAAATATTTAACTCCATCTCTCAAAGTGTAGGACTAAGTGTAAAGGTTACTTAGATTTCAGCAGAGAAAAATGTCTTTAAAAGCATATTTTATCGAATTAATTTTGAATTAAACGTTTTATTTTCAGTACATTTCTATTAAAAAATAACTCTTTTTGCCTAACATTGACATAATTTTTCCTGATGAATTCTAAAAAAGAATAATGAAAGAAAAACGTGTAAGCTTCAGCCAGTACTTTTCAGAATGGTAGTAAAAATATGCATTTTTTTAATTATATCGAGATCAGAATATCACATTTGTAAGTTTTAGAAACATTGATCTGAGTAATGATCATCTATGGTAAGCTCTAGATCTATATAGCTGTAATTATATTTTTTTTTACGATTTCTGATTTCAGTCAGAAAAATACAGGCAAGTATAGAAGTATCTGTTCTCGATCACATTATTTATGCTCAGTTGAGGGACAGGAATTCCCAGGGTCCATTGAAAGACCCTGATCTCATTTTCCTACTCGATAAGATTCCTCTTCCACTGCATGAGCATTCTGAGATTCACAGAGTCAATAGAATTCCACTACCTTGGATATTCAGATCATTTTGGTTTAACCGTTTGGTTAATCCCTCAGGCGGAAAACATGTCACTTCCAACATCTAGTGAGACAGATTGTTTTATAATCAAGCTATGTGCATTGAGCTTGAGCTCTACAGCCTTAGACAGAATTAGAAATGAGGGTAATGGAGCAAGGGTATGTTGGGAGTTTAAGAACCATATATTGATATATTCTTATGATAAATGAAAGTATCATGCTTCTGATCTAGATTTTCTCACCTGAGGGCACCAACTGTCATCAAGAGCCTACAACAGAATCTTTATTTCCAAGTTCCTTGCAGACCATGAGGAAGTAATTTCTTATAATCAGAGACTGATCTTGTCACGTGCACATTCACATTCTGGTGCGTTCACCCAATTCATACATCCTAAACAATTGCTTTTCTCTCTTTTGATACTTTCTGATTACTTACATATACTCTCCTTCTTTTCCTCAACCTCCTCTTTTCCAGTGCATGGCTTTATGGCAGGTTAGTGAAGAGTATTGTTCAGGATAAGAGCTTCATGAGGGTATAAACACTGTTTGGTCACAGTTCTGCTTTATCTTTTATGTATACAGAAGATATGTCTTCAGTTTCCATGCAGGTCAGCGAAGATCTATCTAGGACATTAATTTTTAAAAGAATGAGAATTATCACATTTAAATAAGAAGTGAGTTAATTGCAGGCCCAGGCAAATAAGTATTTATTTGTGTGTTTTCAGTGTGTTCTTCAGCGCATTGGTAATTAATGTCAAATGAAAACTTTTGTGTATGATAGGTCTGGCAGTGATTGAATCACAGGGATGGAAATATCTCAGGAGTTACCATCTATACAGGGAAATGTGTTAAAAATAAATAAAAATATGAGTACTTGTGAAGAACAGGGACATGGTTTTCTCTTCCTGCCTAGATTTGTAATCCGTCACTGAGCTTAGTTGTATTTAATAGTCCAAAAACTGGAATTAATGAACAGTTCTGGACTCTTGCAAATAAGATCTCCAGGTCTGCTGTGACTGTTCTGCTCTGGCCTTAAGTATGAGGGTTTTTGTTTTAGAGTTTTGTTTTGGTGGTTTGGAATTTTTTTTCATACTGCTGACAAACAACTTCAAGTTCTTTGAAAAGGAAGCTTCCTAAAACCAGCAAACAAAAGCGCTGTACTTTAGCTTGCCATGTCTTTTCTAACTATTATTTTGATGTTGGAATTTAAGCTTGTCAAGCGTTCTTAATGAAATGAATGAGACAAGATGAAGGATGTGTCATACCAGTTCAAAGTTTCTGCTGCTTGCCCAAGTGAAGGCAAATTAGAAGGCAGATGGAAGTTGTAAAGAAAGCAGGTTTAAGGGCTGCGTGGGGAATGTTTTCAAGAATATACAGGGAGGCCAGATTTTTGTTTTCTCTAAATGAGATGTGCAAATTCAAGAATGTTTAAGCCTGCATAGCTAGCTTAAGCAAGAATAGATTACTGTAGATGATTTCCTTGGTTTTGTTGCTTACTCCCGTTTTTATCACTGCAGTATTGTTGTAATTTTACCCAAAGATTGGATATGAGAACATAATGTTCTTTGTGGAGTAATTAGGGTGTTAATATAGCACAAGCAAACTTACCTCACAGCCGGAAACCTCTCCTTTAGAAATTACTTGGAGGAAATTTGCTTTCCAGAGCTTTATTGAACAGCTTAGTGCAACAGAGGAGAGATTCCCTATCCCACCTTGCAGGCTGTTTCCCAAACATAGTGAGCAAGCGAATGACTACAGCCTTTAAAAGAAGATTTGCTTCACATTAAACTTGGAAACTTAAGCCAAGATCTACTGAGTGAAGATTAATCCAGATAAATTGAAGTAGCTGGATTTGGTGTGAGATAGTTTCTGTGGTTCTACTTAGCACACTTTGCTTTAGAAGATGTGTAGTTAGAAGCACTAAAAGCTAGTAAAGAGAGGGCTGAAAGTGACACTGCTCTGAGACTTGATTTTTAGGGAACTTTTTCAAAGCCATGTAAGAAAGGGCTCCCTATTCATAATAGCAGCTCTTTGGATGTAACAATCTGAAAAAATAATTCTTCATTGCTATTTTGCAGTTTTTCAGGTGTGTTATTACACAGCATTTCACTCTAGTTCATCTGAAGCTTGCAGCCTCCATAGCAAAAGCCTAATACTAATACAGTTGCATTTTTAAATACAAGATCTCAAGGATAAAGTCTATAGTTAAAAGATGTTAGGGAAACCAATCCTACAACTGTATCTTTGGGAGACATCAATTCAAATGCTAGGTCTCAGACTCACATTTTGTGTGCACACACATACTTTTAGAGCCAGTAGCCACTTGTGCATCTATGTTGCTTAAGACTTTCCTAGACAAAAGATTTTATGACCTTTTTGTAAGAAGCACTAGGAACTCTGTTGTTTACAGAAGACTTTGGAAATCAAGCCATGTAATCAGAGCATTACCTTTCTATATCCTGAGATTCCATACAGCTTTAGCTGAGTTATAAAGACAGCATCATAAGAGACGTTTTCAGAAAATGCTTTTAAGCCTTCCGTTCTAAGACCAGGATCCTGTCATTGCCAAAGGTACATACTGCCAACATAACTAGGAGGAAACTGAATGAAATAGGATAGAAATCTGAACTGGTTCTCCCAATATAATCTTAACGAGTTAAATGAGTGTGTGATGCCCTCTGCATATCCAGAATTCTGCAGAGCAGAAGCAGTAACTAAGACCTCAGACAAATGAACACTGTTATTTCTTCTTCCCATTTTTCAGATCATCAAGATTATATTGACCCAGCTAAGTAGTTTCAAATCCCATGTAATTATAGTATTGTCACTGCTGGATTTGCTTTCAAATTAATTCTACTCAATGTTGTGGCAAATTAATTTTGCAAAGTCATTAGAAGCATCAAGGTACTCACACTTTAAATCAGTTTGTTCCTGCTATACTCGCCGACACCTCAAATAAATTAAAAAAATAATTGTGGAGGCATATGTAATGGTAGCTGAAGGGTTAACAAGACTTTAATTGAGTCGTGACCAGGCAGATTATATCCCTATTCCACGTGTGTGCCATTTACATGAGTTTTCCAAGATTTCTTTCCTTAGGTAATAGGCCTAGCAGCTAGCTGGCTGCTGTTCCTGCTAGGATTCGGCAGCTGTCATTTTGACATATTTTATACTTTCCTTAGAAGAGAGAGGTTGATTGAATGTGAGAAAAGTGGAACGTTGACAGGCTGTCAGAATACCTTGCAGCACAAACCTACCTGCCAGCTAACTTGTTTCAGGCTTATTTCAAAGATTTCCAGCACACAGACTTCCATTACTAGCCCAAGAAGGTCTTAAATAGGTAGCTTCCATTTTGTCAAAGTCTAAATTAAATAATTTTCACTTCCAATTGGTTCAAATTTCAGGTAGTCCAGGTATCTCTGAGAAAGCAAAAGTTAGTTTGCTTTGCTTTGTCTCTATGCAAAACTCCCAGGTGGATGAAAAATGTTTTTTCTTTACTTTCTTTCATTATTTTTATTGTAATCGGTTATTTATCCTCTTTTATGAGCAGACTTCTGAAATTTTGAAGTCAGTTCTTGAATTGGTCAGGGATAGGCATGTTGCAAATGATTATTCCTTCACAGAATAACATAGTTTTACCGACTTCCTCCTCCCCTTGTAAATCCAGTGGTTTGGCAGTGTGGTTTTCCAAATTGTTAATTACCAAAACGTACAAACTTCAAAAAATGAGTGAACTTAGGCAGCAATTGTTTATACTGTTAGTAACACAGGTAAGGTGCAGCAATGAAAAGTATTTCTCAGGACAATTCAGAATGTTTTAAGAAAGTCATCTAGTCTGCCTTACTGCTTATTTATCCACACTTTTTACAATTGTACATAGTCATCAGTTACAAGTTGAAACATTTGCATTATTGGAAGTGTCATTAACCAGTTAATCACTGGAAACTTAGACTTAGAAGTCCACTTTGTACTGGGATTCTTTCCCATGCAGATATAAACTGAAAAACAAGTGGAAGATTTTGAAGATTAATAACCAAACCTGTAACAATTATGTATTTTAATT
The DNA here is from genome assembly GCA_033558105.1 of Coccyzus lansbergi. NCBI lineage: Eukaryota > Metazoa > Chordata > Aves > Cuculiformes > Coccyzidae > Coccyzus > Coccyzus lansbergi. The sequence goes on along the minus strand of JAUMJK010000760.1, from coordinate 1,273,481 downwards.
GCTTAAAAGTGACTATTCAACAGCAAATTCATCGTAGAACTTTCACCATCAAAACAATCGAGAGTTTTGATTTAATCTGGAGTTGAAAAAGTAGCCAGAGGGCTAAGTTCTACAAATTAAAAGTTGCTTTTAAAAGCAGAACATGGTATTGGAAAGCAAACTTGAAATCCTGATGAAAACTCAGTACCAGTTTCTCCATCTCAAAGCAGTAACATGATGGATTAATTGCTGATACCTGTTTTCAGAAGATTTATGTCAATTTTTATGTGTTCATAGAATCATTCAATTTATAGAATCTAATGTGACGCCTTATCCCAATTCCAACTTTCATATATTGTTGCTATAAAAATATTAAGTTAAAAATTAATAATTTGATTAATACATGTTTTACTTTTCATTGTGAAAGATTTTTCTTTTTCAGAGATATATATTCAAACAACACGTACAAAGTAATTTCTAGAAATAGATTTCCATAGGACTTTGTCTTTTCTCACATTTATGTATTGTATGATGATTCTTTCATTAATAAGTTAATGAGTCATTCATGTAAAGATGAGGTACAGATTTTGAAAAAAAGTGCAGTTTGCCAGATTTGCACTTTAATCTATCTGTATGCATGCAGAAAAAACATACAATATTCTGCAGAATATAAAGGACAACACCAGGAATGTGAGAATCTATATGGAGTTTGTTTGAATGCTAATAAGTCATGAAATCACTTCATTTTCTAACCAATGGGACTTAACTGCATAGGAAATATTCACTTCAACACACAGAAGTAGCTTCTGCATGATCTTTTTTGCCAGCTCAAATCATTGACATTTGGGTAAAGAGCAAGGTTGTCCTTAGTGGCAAAGGAAAGTGAGTTTTCAATGCACGTGCAGTGCACTTATCCTTCCATACCTAAATTTGATGATGACACTATTAATTTTTCAGTCTGTAATTTTCCAACTCTCACAGTCTTTGCTGTGAATTTAACTTCTAGAACTGTTACAGTCTTGGCTGAACAGGACACGTGTGCACAGTTGTGCCTGTGCAGTACTCAGACTTCTGGTAGCCAAGTTATTTGAAAGTTAGATTTGGTATCTATACAGTGCATTGAGAGATGTTTTTTTAGTTATGTCTCTTATTATGCGTGTGCAGGTGCATATGTAGAAATATATAAACACATACAACCAGTGTGCATGAGTTTACAATTTTGCATATGTGCAAAATATTTATATACTATGATATATTTTTTAATGTGTGTGTGCATTAATATATGTATATGCAAAGATAACGTTACTAATTCCTGAAATCGTGTAGTGTATACAAGGTTTTAGTAGCCTCTTCCTCTGTGGCACTTGATAAACTAATTGTATTTCAGTGAGGAAGAGGATGGTCCTGTCAGGCAGTATTTTGAAGTGGAAATGAGAAAGAGCTAATTTTCTTGACAAAGCAGGCACAACCAAAGCCCTGTCAATATAGTACAGGAGAGGCAGAGGAGGAAGAAACATGTTTTCACGTGAAATTGAAAGTGTCTAAGAATATCAATGCTGAAATCTACAAAAATGAGGAAAAATGACAAGCCTATCTTTTTCTTTTCCAGTTCAATGATAAATATCTTCTTTAAATTGACTTTGCTACAGGGTAACCATCTTACCTTTGCAACAAAGAATGCTCTTTGTCATTATTGGCCCTCTACATCAGGGCATGAAGAAACCCGAGCAAACAAACAAACCCTAGTGAAAAGCTGCTCGTAATCATCATGATACACCATTCTCTTTTGTTGCAGAGGACTAGCCTGTTAAAAGTAGGACTGTTCTCAGAGCAGAGGAGATCAGTACAACATACAAGTAGAAAAGGCCACCTGCATGTTCAAGGAAGACAACACACAGAAACTGGAGGCAGGTTCATATCAGCTGCTGGTTCAGGATCCTTTGTGTTCTAGCCAGAATTAGGGAAGTAAATTAGTAGTTTTGAAGAGGAAGCATGCTATTTACTCTTAATCTTTGGCAACATTTCAAGCTGAAAGACCCTTATCAAGTGTAAGCCTGAAAATGTAAAACAGTACATTCCAGACAAGTTAATACTTCATATGAATTATTTTGTTATTTCATTTCATAATGAAAGGAATTGCTTTCCTTTTGCAAGTGAAGGGAATAAACTAGAGAAAACATGGATTAAAATACACATCTTTGGTACCACATTTACATATCTCATGTATACACACCTATGAGCATCTACTCGATAGCATCTGTATGTTTCCAAAAGGAGATTAATATAAAAGTATAGAAACAGCACCTTCTAAAAGCATTTCTTGTGGAAAAATCATCCTGGTGATGATTGCAATCGTGTTAATCCTCTTTCACATATTTCATTTGCTCATCCCAGATGAGGAAATGGGTGAATTCTAAGGTCATTTCAGATTTGACAGCATGCCACAGAGAGAGGAAAACAAGTAGCAGAGCCAGGAAAAGAAGCTTGTCATCCCTCCCCTTGCTGGAGAGATTTTATAGTAAGCCATGTCTCTTCCTCTCAGCTGATGTTCACATTCTGTGCAGAACTCTCATATTGGCTTAGTATTCCATTTTTCTCCAAGCACATTTCATGCTGTTGTAATTCTATTAAAATACATATTTAGTAAAATACCAAATTGTTAATTTTTTTAATTAACTTCGATATTTTAGCGTCTTCATGTATAGCATGTATATGTAAACAAATGTGTATTTCTTGTGTCATACTTAATCATGAAGTTTAAATTTAAAAGGTATCTTAATTTTCTTTTTCAACCCTTTTCTTTCCTCTTTAAAGATTACTAAGAACTAATGAGTCTTTTGCGGAGCTGTTACAGGAATAATTAAAACAGTGACCCAAATGATGATTTGTGGTACAATGACATGAATGATTCTTATATACCACTATTCATACTCCTTGTTCAATCTGTTAATATTTGCACATTACTTCTGACTTATATTCTCAAGAAACCTCTGCAAATCTTTTTCTTTTTTAACTGTGAATCTTGACTCCTCATAAATGGAAGCATTTTGCAAGAAGTAGTGTCATCTAGAACAAAGAAACCTGGCATGCTAACCAGAGCGTTGTGGCCTCAGCCCAGCCAAGCAGCGATTCAGTGAAATTCTGTTGTTTATGATGGATCTGAAAGGCTTGACAAGAGCTGCTCAGCTGTGGGTGTTAAGGTCTTCTTGCCTATCATGTTGACACTGGCTTTGAGTTGAATATTTAGATTTCTCTTCATACCAAATGAACAGAACACTCAGAAGTGAGAGGATAGGAATTCCTTGAATTGTATATCAAATAATAGCATAGGTTTTGCCTGGTTTTTAATGTATGATACAAAATTTTTGTAAGTTTCACAATATATTTATGTACACAAAATTGTCCAACACACTTGCATTGAAAAGAAGCACATTTGTATTCATTTTTACAAGCTACTATCATATAATCATTTTCTTTTAACTCCTGAAAGTGAAGATATTAGAGCTAAACAAGCCAAGAAGAGGTATAGATACAGAAATTAAATTCCCTTTTTTCCTTACCCATGGTATCGTTTCTTGATTCTCCTTAGCAACAAGAAATTAAGGAAAGAAAAGTTACAGTTCAGCGGAGAGTAGAAATTGATGCATCATAAATATTTTGTGTAAATAACTGGCAAGTAAACATATGGTTTATGCTCTCTTCCTGTTCTCCATCTTGGATTTTGATAGGTAAGAGAAAAGTAGAGCAAAATGTAATTTATTCTGCAAGGCGAGTGAAACCTTCACTGAGGAAAACTAGTATTGCCACTGTCTTCTACTTGTCTACTTGGAGCATCAACTACAGTAGATAAATGTACAGCCATTAGATTAATGTACTGGGGCAGTGGATTACAGAGCATATTTAGTTCTGTTCTTATAGTTCAATATTTTCCTACTTCTTCCTTGATAAACACCATGTCTTCTGCTGACAGATGGAAGAAATTGCATTCTGTAGAAATTTGTCATTCTCTGTTAAAATTTCTGAGAGACAGAGTATTTGATTATGTTGCCTGAAAGTTTTGTTTTGTATGAGTATGGTTCTAGATTTATTACTCTAGTAAGGAACCAGTATCCTTGGTTTGTATCCAAATAACAGCATTTGAAACTAAACTTAAATGTTATTAGAAGTAATATATATTTGGCGTTTTCATTGGAATTGGCATTAATTTTGTAGGCTCATTGCTCTTCTGTTATATCAGTGGCCATTACAAGCCTTCTGGTAGTTTTGCAGGTAGAAACGATGCTGTACAGCAGGCAGATTTCACAGTTATTTTTGTTGGTGACTAGAGAAGCTATGTTTTCTCTGTGGGTCACATTTAAAGTTCTAATAAAAGCTGCACGACAGAAGTGGAAACACAGGTGATGTCCATGTTGGGATAGGGCTGAGGACTAGAATTAACAGAAGCTGGACAGTGGCAGTGGCCTCCTTGAAAGCCCTGCAACCTCCACTTTCTCCACCACATTTGCTTAAGAGCAGGATGCTGTGACATGACCAATACACTTCTGAACTGAGGAATGAGGGTAAATCACCTCTTTCATTGGTGTCTGACATGGCTAACCTTGCTTATCTTTGACAAACAGGCAAATTATGGGAGAAAAAGCAAAAAGGACATAGAATGAACTTAGGATGCATAGCAGATAGAGGGAAGGATTGGATGGATGTAGTTATTTCTCTGAAAAATTAACAGAAGAATTTGCAAAGTAGGGATTTTAGCAGCATTTCAGCTACTTAGTAGATGATAAGAGCAGGTGAAAGGGTTTTGCAAATGAGATGAATGTAGAATGATTTTTCATTTTCTGAGTTTCCCTCAGTCATTAGTTTAGATAATTTCTGAGATTTAAAGCTACCGTTAATGGACATACTCATTAATAATGTACCTTCCCTGCCTTGGAGCCAGATGCCTTCACAACCTCCTGTGACAATCAGTTCAGGTACACAGTGTGACCTGGAGCTTCCTTGATTTAGCTTACACCTCCTGCATCAGCATATCACTTGGTAAACAGTCTGTAATTGCACTTCACTTGGTTAACAGTCTGTTATTAAACAGCTACTTCCCAGAGCTCTTTTGAAAATTAATATCACCTTTCATTTCTCTGATGCTAACTAAAATTTATGTGATAGATAAGCGACATTGTGGAAAATATTAATGTAGTGCATGTATTAGCACAATCTTCCCTTGAACCAATGTAAAATGTAAAATCTGTAAAATATTTAGTTCCTGGGTAGTTCATAGGGTAGTTTGTGTAAATATTATTTTTTCATATCAGTTTCAAATTCATTACAAGGCAAAATCCTGGAATCCAACAATAAAACTCATAATTTCTGCTTAAGACTTACCCAGTAAAACCAGTTTTGTTTCAGATTTCTTTGTGGGAAAGAATCCAGTGCAGCTGACTGCAGCATGGCTTCACTTTCTACTTCCCAACTGACAAATTTACTCCAAGTATTTTAATGAAATATTCATTGAAATATTTTAGCATGTGTACAGTAGTGATATTTAGGTATACTAGCTTCATTCATTAGCCCACCTCTATACAGTAACTCTGTGATTTTCTCTCATTAATCATGCCAGGAAAATTCAGTAGGAAACAGTACATTGGTTTTTATTGTTTGTGTTAAGCAAATAAAGTAGAACTGATAGATAGATGGTGACCCATATTGTCAACTACTATTTGAGTACAGGGTGAGAGGAAGCACCTTTTGCAATGTGTCATTTACTGTGGATTTTATAGAAACAGAAGTGTCACTACCTGGGTTCAGATTAGCAAACTCTACCTGTCAAGTGCCTGATTTTTACAAAACTCTTCCTTTGCCCTGTCACCTGCATTTTCATGTGGCTTTATATTATTTTTCCAATCAATGAAACTTGAGAGCAATGCCTACTTACTGAGATCTAAGGTGAAGTTCTGCACGCTTTTTCCAAACAGAATTCTGCAAAAGGCTTCCTGATGACAGCTGTCGATAAAGGCTCCAGTGCTCTTCTCTGTTACATGGCATTGAGGCAAAAAGCTTACTAACCATCTGGAAGTGCTGTCACGGAGTTGTCCTAAGAGGAAGGGCAACAGCTGGAAATGGTGAACCCACACGAACAGAAAATGAAGTAAGTAACTTATCTCTTATTAGGAATAATGGGATAGCTGTAAAGGTAAGGAAAATGAAAAGAATAAATAAAAGAAAAAATGTTAATATCTTTGTCTAAGTAGTTACTCTAGCATTAACAGAGCATGCAAGAGATCAGTAGACAGTAGCAGATCAGTAATGGAGCAAATGTAGCTCTATGTAGAGGGATGGCATGTGACTGCTTGGCTGTCTGACTACAGTTATGCCATTTGACACTGTATGATGTTAAACCCCTCCCGTTTTGCTTTGGTCATTTAACAGAGTCACACCCATAATCTGAATGCACAGTACTGGTGCCACTCTACCTAGAGGAATCTTTTTCTAGATGTCATCAGTTGCCTGAACTCTTAATTATATCCTGCTTCTCTGATCAAAGAGCCCACCAATGCAACAGTTTTTTGGGTGCATTTTCCAAGGAGACCTAAGAATGCAAACACTATGAAGTTCAGGAATTTATGGTTCTTCCATAACCATCCCTGCCTCCTGTTGTCATACCCGGAGGACAAACTATCATCAGTTGCCAGGTTATGTATTTTATTTATATTATGTATTTTTTTTTTTACCTTGAGGAATCTCTGGGAGAAATGGGCAGAATTATAAAATAGGAAAGCAATGATTGCACAAAACACACATGCTCTGAATAACCAGTGACTCGATATAGACTGAACTTTTAATTTTTTTCAATATGAGGCTATTTTACAGAAATAAGACAAGCTAGAAAAAGGGAAGCAGACTCCAACTGCTCATGTGCCAAACATTTTATGAGTTGTTTTGTTGGTTTGTGTTAGTAGCCCTAACACTAAGCACCTAGATTAGATCTTGTAAAAATGCCCTGCGATCTTGTCATTCTAAATGCAGTTCTTCACCAAAAGGTGAAATGAGCAAATGCATGTGGTTAGAGAGACAGAGCAAGAAAAGAACCCCAAGAAGATCTTGACCCTACAATCTTTGATATTGCAGCCCAGCATGTTAACATTATACCACTATATCATATCATGCAGAAGTGTGAGTCTAAAGGCCACCAGACTCTACAGATTTTCTTAGTCTTTCACAGTTATAGAAACACCTTTTCTAAATATAGGTGAGCTAAGGATATGATAACCATCACAGGGTCCTTAATAACTGGCTTGTCATATCTCAGCTACCCAGTGGAAATGCAGAGGGGGCAATAATTTTTACTTGCCCTCATATTTAATTTGTGTTTATGATGAAGAATGCACAAGGTTTGAGTTTAGTGACAAATAATTTCCAACATATGCTACTTTTCTGAGGAGAACACCTCAAAATCTAACTGAAAAATCTGGGTTCTGTTTCTGCGGGCTGGTAAAAGAATGGCTTTGATTAAGTGTAAATGCCAGTGCAAAACGACCAGCCATTATATTGCTGTTATTATACATCTGTTAATCTCTCATTTTTTTCTTTGTAAATGGGCAATGACTGTCTTGGCAATACTACAAAATGCACTGTGTAGCTATGTATGTGAAGCACATGAAGGCACTCCATATCATTTTTCTTACAAGGTTTATTTTAAAATATTTTGCATATTATATCTCCTCTATCTTTACAATAATGTCAGCAATGTGCTATAAAGACGCTTTAGGGAAAGGCAAGTAGATTGTTAATACTTCTGTATCACCTGCCATCTGGACACACTTAACACATGGTGAGATGTAAAGATTCAGCCATTTGTGGAATTTGATCCCAGAGCTCACTTTCAATCAGGTAAAGTCATGTCTAGACAGACACAGCTGTTGTATGTACATCGTGTAGTTCGTTTAATTTATGGCTTGATTGCATTAGAATAATTCTGTATGGGGATTAGTGCAAAACCGCAGCTCTCTGCTAGGTGAATTGGTGACATTCAAGTTCAAAGGTGCATGATCCAGCCCAGTGTCCCCAGTGCATGGCAGTGTATAACAGCTTCATCAAGGTGATATATTCCCATTGATTTAGATCACAGTCAGAGAAAGGTAGTGAAACAGTAATTTTGCATATAATCTACTATTGTGGGGGTTGTGACAAAAACCCTGAAATAAAATTTTCAGGGTTTTTCACAAAATAAATATAGAAATTCTGGGGATTCCTCGGGTATGTTGTACGCGTATTCCTTTTGCTTACACTATGCCTTTGGTCCCAGGGAGCATACACTTTTTCTTTACTACCTTCAGCATGTACAGTCCCGAACATGTAAGTGGAGTCTTATCTAATACAGACAGCTTTAAAGGGTTTCCTACAGCAAAGTACTGTAAAAAAAAAAAAAAAAAGAGTTTGTGTTTTTCCTGTTTGTACATATGAAGATTCTTTCTTGTTTTTCTTTTAGATGAACGTGTAACTCTTCTCTAAGTATTGTCTTTACTGGTCCTTATTCTTTGAACTCACATTCAGTAAGCAAATACAACCAGTGGACTGCAAACGATAATGATATTGCCAGGTGCCCTCACTGGTCAATGTGTGTTTATGGTGTTGATCTCTTCTCTTTGGTGACCAGTCATATGACCCAAAGAAATACCAGAAGGGTGTACCAAGGGAGGTTTAGGTTGGCTGTTAGGAAAAATGTCTACACCCTGGGGGTGGTGGAACACCAAAACAGTCTCCCCAGGAATGCAGTCATGGCCCCAAGCTTAACGATATTCAAGGTACATTTGGACACCTTCAGGCATGTGATGTGAATTGTATTCTTTTGTGATGCTTAAGCATATGTCAGTAGTGAGCAGTACAACATATTAGTTTGCATAGCATCTCTCATAGTAATTCTATCCTGAGCCTATGAACATACTGAACTTGTATTAACTATGAGTACCATAACAGTCCATTCTTATTTCACAAATGCATGCATATATTGGCATACAAAAGTTGATGAAAGTGTTTTTGAAAACATCTGTTTTGAACATAAACTTTCAGTTGCAGGATTAGGATTACACAAACTGGGGCTATGACATGGTAGCTATATTCATGTAGTAGTTTTACAGAAAAAAAGAAGGAAAAAGAAAAAAAAAAAGTAAAACCTCTCTTTAGGGATTAAACAGGATGAAGGTAGATCAGCCAGTTTCTCCTCTCTGCTCCTCCAGAGCCTGCCATCTGTTACCTTCACTAGCATACACATTGCAAGGTACACATGTAAATCCTTGAAGGAAAGACGATGGCATCCACTTCCAGAACAGGGTTGCTGTTCACCAAAACTGGGTGTGTTAAAATGTGCTAAAAATTCAGTGTTCACCATCTACAAATAGCATCTCTGTTGTATGTCCTGAAGGTAAGAAAAGAGAGCTGTCTGTTTCTTGCCCATTTCATTGATCCCCAAAGGCTGGATGTTGCCTGGAATATGCCATTCAAAAGTTGACATTTAAAGAGTAAATTTAGCATTTGTCAAAAAATTGCAGCCTATATGTGATATCTTTCCTAGGAATACATTACTTTTAGAAATCTGTTACCTAATGCTAAAATACCCTTTGTTACCTCTAACAATAGCAAGCTTATCTTCCTTTTTATTTCTGGAACTATAGAAGGCCCTCATGAGTTTCTGCAATAAAGTAGCATTGCACATCCCCGTTTCTCTGTTGAAGATGACATACTTTTTTCTTGCTTTTGTTATAGAATCAGGCTGGGTTTTGTATTTTAAAAGCTCTATAAACAAGGTGAGTGGTTCAGAGTTTTGTGTTTCACACATGAAGGCTTAGATAAGGTCATTAGCAATTGGAACAAGAATTTGAAAGGTGTAATAGCAAAGCCAGTTTCAAATATTACTATGCTTTTTGCTGACTGATTGACAGTCAGCTGCCAGGAAAAAAAAAAAATCAAACTCCTAGAAAATTAGTGTATTTGTGCTTTTTCATACTTGTTTCAGACTTCATGGCTGTCCATGCTGTCTTGCCCCACAGGATATTAAATAATAACAGTCTTCAGGCTGCAAAGAAAAGAGCTAATTGTCACTCCTCTTCTACTTCACCACTGCTGCTGTAATTGGAAATTATCTCATTATAATTGCATCTGTAGTGAATAGTAATTATAATTCTTATAATTAGCCTTTTATTTTAATTATTTTTTAAACCTGATAAGATAATATTTTGTACTAGTTCTTGTCTTACTTCAGAACACAACATGATCAGTATATTAATGTTGTTGTGTTCTTAAGTGCAGATGTGGATTCTGCATAGCTAATAGTAAACTTGCAACATGATCAGTGGAATGGAGTAAGGTAACAGCTGGATATCCTGAGCTATGACTAGGGAGGCAGGGTTTTTATTCTAATCCTTCCTTAGTCTGTATGTAGGGTGCTGAACAGAGTTTGAGTGCTATAATGAAGCATAGCTTTGAAATTAATTTAGGTCACACAAAATCTCTTAAGAGAACCAAGAAGCAAGCTTGCCAGCTCTTACGCAAATCAAACAGATATGCTTTTTAAAATCAGTTTTTTCACATCAGCATTTTGGCATAAATTAAGAATAGCAGCAAGCATTTTACCAACAGGCCATGTTCTATGCAGTGTAAGCATGGTGAAGAGAATCACAAGCTTTCTCTGGAGTGAGTGTTTTTTCCTAGACAAGAGTGAAAGCTGGTCTCATGTCTTTTCCAATAGTTTGATTTCATTGGTAAAGCATGACTATTCTAGAGTTATACTGCCTGACAGAAGAGAAAGGAGAGATTTAAAGTTGGCTGCGAAGTTTTATTGGAGCCCCTCCCTGTATATCATATCAGCATTATGCTTATATGTATCTGCTCACAAACTAAGAAAATGTTAATGACATTAGCAAATAATAAACCACATTTTGACTACCACTTTTAAATATAAGTTTAATATACCACTTTTTCATATAAGTTGGCCTGCAAGCATTTGTTAAAGACTTTAGTACTGCATGCTTGTATATTAGTCAAATATTTTGTAATATTCATTTGCAGGTCTAAACAGCGGTATTAGGTGCGTGGCACCAAACTGAGTGAATGCTTGTTATTTTTTAAATCACTCACCTGACCCAATTGTTAAACTACACAGCAGGAGTACCTGTAGCTGAGAATACATGGTGAAAGAGTATGCAATGCACAATAAACTCTATAAGCACATTCCATACAAATTGTGATTGATAACACATGCAGAATATAGTCCTGCTGAAATTCCTGCTATATTGTTACTCAGACTAAAGCTAGTATATGTAGTGGTTTATCTTATTTTTAACCATCTGACTTTCAGATGTGCTAGAAATCTCCTCTCTTTCTTTTTTAGCTTAGACATAGTACTGTGCACAGAGCGTTTCCGTAAAAAGCCTTGAATATCCTCATTTTACTCTGACACGTATCTTTTCCCAGCTCCAAAATTTGGCACTATAAATGTAGTCAAAACATCCGTTTATTAGCATGGTGCACTGAATATATACAGAACATGTGTTCGACATTTTCATAGCAAATCACAGACCATGTGTGTAGAAAATTGCAGTGTAAGTCAACTTACCTGTTTACTTCTATTTTTTCCTTGGATAAACAAAATCAATTGGCAGATGCAAAACTTTGATTAAGAAGAAGCTATTTTGGATTTCTGTCTGTAAAAGAGAAAAAAACCATAAAGCTACAAAACTTCTTTTGTCTTCCTTTGGCTTTTGAAATGAGGTAATTTAATCCTGATGTGAAAACTCTATGCATCTCCAAAGCCCTATTTATGTGTCTATACATGTATAGATATTTTTCCACTTCTAGAATGAAATCCTGCATGCCAAGATGTAGCCTTTAGGGAATTTTTAACAGTGAGTTACAAAACCCTAAGGAAAAGAGTTTTATAATGAAATGGTGACACAACTTGAACTAAAGTGGCACCAAAGACAGGGATAATTAAAACAACAGAAGTCCAGAACGTCAATATCTAACCAGGTCTCCTTGACAAGTTCTCTGTTTTTCAGCTTTACAGCTTTAACAGCATCAACTGATTTTATTTTTTTTTTTTTTTTTTTTTGGTGCGTGGTTTGTTGGGGTTTTTTTTGACAGATGTATTAGAAAGAGATTTATAAAACTGCATCAGAGGGCAAAACAGCAGTGGAATGATTGAAGATGTGCATTTGAATCAGTTTGGTTTACAGGGATTACTTAGGCTATATGAAAATCCATGAAGGTCATAATGACATTTATGTCATTCTAAAACAGACGTGTCCTATTTTTTATTCCCTTTGTACACTGAACATTAAACAATTTTGAATTTACTGTTGAATTAAGAAGTAGTTGTATTCAGCTGTCAGTGCGGAACAAACTTCTAAGGAAATGTATTATCTATAATCTAAATTTTAATACCTTTTGGAGCTAAATAACATTTTTATCTAAGCTGCAATTTGACCAAAACTAAAAAAAAAAAGTCTCCAGTCCAGCTAATTATCTAATATGAGGTTTTTGTAAGCAAGCATTTATGGGGGCTCTTATCCTTACCACAGGGGGAGAAATTATTCAAGTATTGATATTATTGAAAATCCAGACAAAGTTAGTAAAGAAAATCATATTGCTAATGTTGTTTGACTCAGCACTGATTAAATAGTTTTGGTGGTTTTCCCAGCAATTAGAAGATTTTTCTAAAATACATTCCTAAATATTTATTTAAAAGAACATACACAGCATAGAATACATTTAGTAAACATCTTTGAACTTCAAAGCTTCTTACTTTTACATAATTTCATCAGTAGAAATTATTTTTTTAAAAAAACATCATTCTGAGCTGCGTTTGGGTCTTTCAAAATACAGTAATCAGAGCTGATCAGCAGTTGTTAAATTAATACAAAGTAACTGTTTATTCAGCCTGGCTCAAAATGTAATCCTACAGCTTTCACAAAATTCAAAATCTCACAAAACGTAATTATAACTTGAAGATGTTAATATGTGGAGGAGGAAAAAGTTGTCACTAAACCTAGACCACAGACGGTGCAACTAGAATGGGGATCAGAAGAGTCCAGTTCTCAATTGTAAATTGTGTCCTAGATTGCTTAAGACATCACTAGAATTTTGAAAACCAGACAGAGATTTCCAGGATGCAAGAGTCAACATTAATATTGTAGGATTAATGGGAGCATTTTACATACAAACAAAGTGATACTTGGACAGATAGTTTTCTTCTAGGAAAGCCTTAAGGAGCATTCCTAAGAAGATGTTGACATTTTTCAGATGTTGTGTTTAAAACAGGATAATTTTACTAGTTATATCTGTGTGTTGCTACTAGAATAACACCCTGTTAAACATGCATACTGTCGTATAATAGCATTTTTCTTTGGCTTAGCTCAATGCTTTTTGTAGGACTCAGAAAAAAAAAATCTGCTAAAGAAATGCAGAATGTTGTTTGTAGGAAATGTATTGATTTAAACGTACATGTCAGGTTACACAGAATTTTCTACTAGGAAGGAGGAACTCATGTCAAATTTGGAATGTGTCAGAGTATGGACTGGCGTATTCCAGAACACAGTGGTCCCAGAGTACTGACGCTCTTGAGAAATGGTTAGATACTCAGACTGTGATTTTTTGCCTTCTGTAAACTCATGGAGATCAAAACCCCGAACTTAACGTTTCAACTACCATTTAAAGTAGCTACTAGAACTCTCATCTCCTGTGCTTTGCCAGCTGCCTTTTAGACTTGTTGAGATGTTGCAACGAGAACTCTGAGGAGCTATGCAGTGCTGTCCAGAGGTGCCTGACGTACTAACAACTGCCCGGGACTATTTCTGACAGTGGTGTTTGTGTTAGCAAGATACACGTTTGTATGGAGACTGTCTGATTTTTGGCAGGTCTGATTAGATGAAGTAAAACACTGAACTAAGATGGCTGTATTGCTTCGGGTACCCCAATTCTCTATTGAGAGCTGTCGCTTATATACCTGCACACCATCGCATTATGCTGTGCAGTCCCATCAACGCCTCTGAAAATTTAGTTTTGAAGTTAAAAACAACTCTTGTGCTGTATCCAGATGTTCAGATTAAACGAAACATTGCATTTGAGCTAGTCTAGTTAAATGGTCCCCAGTTACCACTGTTAAGTGGTTTCTCATTCCAAAAGAGGTTTCAAAAGACTTCACTATCTGTGCAGTACCTATACAATGGTGAGAAAGATTCACTTTGATAAAGCTTAGACAGGGTTTGTATTGTCTGCAACTATCGGCCAAGCTTTATGAGTATATCCTGATTTTTTTTTTCCTGTCACTGAAATATTTTAGGATTAGCATGTTTCTCAAAAAAACAAAAACTTGTTTGTCTGTATATTTCTGCAACATGATTCTTGAATGTTCTCATCTGACAGAGTCGTTGAATTAAGGAGGAATGGGAGCCAAGGTAGGGTGGGAGGAAGATCTAATGGGGTCATATAGATGATGACACTCAACCAAGGAGATGGGCTTCAGAAGAAGACAGAGAAAAAATAAAGGTCTTCTAGTGGACTCATGCACATCTCAGAACAGAAGGATCTATTTGTTATAGGGTGATTCCTCAGCAGTGTGGCGGCTCTTAAAGTACTGCTTCTAAACTACACAGAAAGCACTTCTCTTGTATGAGGAAAATGTAGCAGGTTACAAGGCATGTTTCTGAATATTCCAATACTTAATAAAAAACCAGAACTTAAAATAGTTAAGAAGGGAGAAGAAAATGAGATATTAATGAAGACTTTTTTTTTTTTTTTTAATGTGTGCATTGGAACAGATTTTAGAACAGGGAAAAGAGGAATGTTTGTGGGGTTTTGTCTTGTGTGTTTCTTTTCACATGTGTTGATAGTCTTTTGTTGCATTTCAGGTTCATAGTACTTGAGTTAAAGTGAATAGATTTTACTGGAGGAGGGGAAAAAAGACTCTCAAAAATTTGTAAGATCTATTACATTTCACAAAGATCAAGAAGTCTCTCAATAACCATTTGCCCAATAATTTTAAATTATCATAAGGTATTGAGCAAATAGTGTGACAAAATGATGTACATGTTTTGCCAGATAAATCATATGCATTTATAATCTGTAAATATAGTGAACCACATTTTTTATAAATACTTTAGGCCTCATCTGATCACTATGACTTGTAAGGGAAGCCCAAAGAATCAAATAGGAAATGTTGTATTCAAGTCATCTGCCAAATTCAGGAGTTAGAATAAATAGGCTGTTTGAAAATTCTCTGGAGAGAGTCTTTTTTCTCAGACAAGTGGGATTTTTTTCTCTGAAATAATATATTTCACTTACAAAACCCGGAAAATGCAGAAAGGAGAGCACTGTTTGACTGCAGTAGGACTGCTTCACATTGCTTTGTAGTTGTCAAAACACTTCGGTGGAACCAGATCCAACAGGCTCCAACAGCTATTTGTGCTCTTTACTTCTCCAGAGGTTCCAATTTATTTTTCCATTTAAGCCAATATGAAGTCGGAAACCCAAATGCGTCACTGGATATGAATGATGGCAGCTGTCAGAATGGGCTCTATAGCCACTACAAGTAAGAGTAAATCAGAGCAGTCCCAAGGCTGTAATAATTTATGCTGGTGACATTTACCCCAGGTGGTCAGGGATTATAATATACCAGAAAGTCATGTTTTGCCCCAATTTACATTACATTAATCATAGTGCAGCTAAACATAAAGATCCAGCTTCAGGTTCACTTGCATATCATATCAGCTGCTAACCAAATATTCAAAACCAGTTGCCATGACTTCAAGCATTGCCTCATTCACCTGTGTTCAAATATACAGATTCAAGGAAAGGATTATTAAAAAAATCAATTACATATTATTTATAAAACACTTAGCAATGTGGTAAGCTAGATTTAAAATAATTTCAAACTTCCTGTCTTTAAATCAAAGCTTATGGCCAAGCAAATCATTACTTGTTTCTATCTCCAAATTTAATGACTGTATTCTACGCTGTATAAAAGGCTTAGCATCATTAGGGTTCTTAGTGTCTATGAACTACATTGTTGAGACTTCTTTTTTAAATATTTATAAGTCTACTGTTAAGAACAAATCATTTGCTCAATTTGTTTCACTAACAGAAATTATTTATAAGTATATCATTAATTATTTAGATTTTCCTGGTATTATATTTACATTAATAATTAAATGCATGTAATTATTAAATTGTATAAATAAAATTTAGTTTCATTGATGAGCTGAAATGCAAACAGCAATTCTATCACTGACTGTAAACATTTGAAATGAGATACTCTTCAGTTACAAGCTCTCACTTGCTAGAATTCATGATGGTAACCTGCTGGGCTAACTTACTCTCACAGTGTCTCTAGTACATAATTACTGTACCTATGACAGGTTTTGGATCCTCCTAACCAAAATCAGCTTTGCCCACCTCGTGCACTTATTAGAACGCAGGTACCAGCAGTCATCATCCGGATGGCTGGACACTGCCCACCAATTACCTCTATACTACCTAATGGTAATTATCTTTTATAAAAGTAGATGAAGATCTGATTCACACTTCAGGAACCGCTGACCATGTCCTCATTAAAATCATCACACAATGCCAAGGTTCAACAAAATGTGCCTTAATTCCAGAAGTTATAGCCCATTTGATGAAGCATTTTGATTTCTGGAGTGTCCAGACATACTCATTTCTGCAAACTACCAGCATTATCAACTCTTTAGGGCAGCATTTCAAAGGTACAGAAGGGTGAGAGTTTTTGCTCCTTGCTACACAAGCTGACACAGTTAACAGGGAAAAAAAATTTCGCAGAATGGGTTATTGGGCACTGGAACAGGTTACCCAGGGAGGTGGTTGAGTCACCTTCCCTGGAGGTGTTTAAGGGATGGGTGGACAAGACGCTGAGGGGCCAGGTTTAGTGTTTGATAGGAATGGTTGGACTCAATGATCTGGTGGGTCTATGATTTCTCTCTCAGTTGTGGCTTGTACAAAATATAATTATATGATGAGTAAAACGTAACCTGTTTCAGTCCCTGATTATGACAAAGTTAAACTAGGTTCAGAAGCCTATCATTACCTATATGAAGTCTTCTGGTGATTACAGTTCTTTAGCATAAGCCTTCAGCTAATACAGTCCCACTGTGGTTTCTCGTCTTTCTATTATCAGGAATTACTCATGTTAAGTGATTATGTTCGGTGGCCTCGGTGGGAGTCTTTACTGTCATTGGAAAAAAATTATCATTTTGAACCAGACATCTGAAGACCTGACGTCTCAACTGATGATAGTACTTAGAAACTTGGTTTTAATCATTTTTTCATCTTTCAAGTACTTAGATGGAACCGGACACCTACTTTATATATAGTCTTCCTCAAAGCATATCTTATAGACAAAGAGATCGTGAGATGATAGGGTTTTCTGTTCTAGGTGAAGTGAAGAGGGTGGTTAGCAGGACAGTAGCATTAAATTTCCAGAAGGCAGATTTTGAACTCTTCAGAAGGCTGGTTTGCAAAGTCTCATGGGAGACAGTACTTAAGAGCAAGGGAGCCCAGGAAGGCTGGGAGCTCCTCAAAAAGGGAATGGCCTCAAGCTCCGCCAGGGGAGATTTAGGCTGGACTTTAGGAAAAAAATTTTCACAGAAAGGGTTATTGGGCACTGGAACAGGCCACCCAGGGAGGTGGTTGATTCACTTTCCCTGGAGGTGTTTAAGGCATGGGGTGGACAAGGTGCTAAAGGGCATGGTTTAGTGTTTGATAGGAATGGTTGGACTCAATGATCCGGTGGGTCTCTTCCAATCTGGTTATTCTGTGATTCTACAGAGGTCTTCTCAACTTATTTTTGTCTTCCTGAGTGCCCTTAAGAGTAATTAATCACACACTAAAACTTTCCAGCACAATGTAAACTGTAGATTTTCCAAATGGGCTTTTCTGATGTTCATAGCAAGTAAGCACCTGTTATAAAAAGCTGCCCTTAGCTGAATGCAGACATAAAATGTTCAGGAGCATTTACTATAGCCCTCAGTGTTTTCAGCACAAACTTGATATTTTCTTCTCAATTCTTTATTTGTTAATGTAATTTTGGAATATTCAATTGTTTGCTTTCATCATGATTTCTTCATTCTTTTCACCCATTTCCAGCCAAGCTCTTTTATTGAGAACTAAAAGCGAGAATAACATCAGTGATTTCCCAAGGAAAAGGGCCCAAGGGAACATTTTAGGGTAATATGAACTACAAGGAGAAAATGCTGAGTTGATGCTAACTTATGTGAACTTTTAATTTGAGGTTAATGTTAGAATTGAATCATAATCTTCAAGGTGAAGAAGTACATTACTTCATAACTAAGATGACTTAACCCCATAATTATGAAAGTGACATTAATTACCTGACATACCTGTTGTAATTATCTTTCCAGTGCTACAGAAGATGAATATTTATTTTCAAAAGATGATGCACTGGCAGAATATATATATTGAAACAATGAGGAACACATAATTGCGATAAGAAGGAATGTAAGCAATCTACTCTGTGTCTTATGTTCAAAGAGATTTTTCTAATATATCTCTAATATTCATGTTTTGCTTTGTTTTATCTTGGGTTTTGGAAACCAAGTTGGTTTACTGAAAAACTTAACTGTAATCACACAAAATGTGATGAAGAGATGCAAGGACTGACTGAAATGGTGCACACCGTGGGAAGCAAAGTGCAGAGTGCATGCTATAATAGTCCAGTTCTACTTTTAGCGAGATTAAATGGATGGTGAACTTCAGAGGGGAGCACACAAATAGATTGCAAGCATCATGCCTTGATGCTTTTATGTTAAAAAAAAACTCTAATTGCTCATGCAGAGATGGGAAGTCAGAAATTAGAAAAATCGTGACAATAATTGTCCTCAATATAATCACTAAACTTCAACCTAAACTGTCCAACTTTCTGTCACATCACAGTTCTCTTTGATTTGATTATGTACAGCTGTTACATCTAATCCTAGACCAGGAATCAACTCAAGAAGAACTTTTTATTATTAATTTAATTTTTTTCTCTGTCTCTGAGGTTTGCATCTCTAAGATCTGTCTATCTCCAGCTGTCTCAATCTATGATAGCAGATATGCTTCTACCAAAGTTACTTTGGTTAAATTATATATGTGTAGGCAAATTTACACATTATGTGACTTGTGTCAGTATTCATATACACTCAAGAATTCATTGAATCTCTTTATTGGGAGCAATTCACGTGCATACTGTACTTTTGCTTACAGGTAACTTATACTGTATGAAAAATTCTCCTAAGTATAAAAAAGTGTGAGGAATCAGTGAAATGTTACAAAGAATCTGCATGTCAGAATATGACCAAGTTTCAGAAGGTATCACACCAAGTACATATACACTGAAATTCCTGAATTCCAAGAAAGGCTCTAAAATCAGTACTCCAGATACAAACAAGAATAGCTTCCATAGTTCGTTGCTTGGCGCAGGTTTTAAAAGCCATCTAGAATCCTACATAACAAATCAGGCAGTTAGACTTCACTCAGTTTTCCTTAGCTATGCATCTGCAACAACCCTTGCTAAGCTCATTTATAACTCCCTCAGATGCATCTGCATGAGCTCCAAGTACTACTTGAACTTGAGATAAAGCCAAATTCTGAGATATGGTTTCATATTTATCTACAAGATTCTTTGTTGATTATGGACCTACTAGATCTTGATAAAAGTATTAGGTTCTGGACATGCCAACAAGGCAGTCTTTTAGTTTAGACATTTTCTTATTCCACATCACTTTATATTCACTCCAGCTAAAGAAAGGGGCTCAATGTTTAGATGTGTTTAAATGGAAAGGCCACAAATAAGCGTATGCAATATTCTTAAAGCTAGACACATACGCAGAAATGTCAGTAGCAGATTGGAAACAGCACTCTTTTGTAAATAGAGATTTTGTTTCTCTGAACTCTCCTGCAATTTGCAAGTAATTAAAATTTAATGCTCTTTAACATGATTAGGTAAAAGTCTTAATCATAAAGCAGATTGACCTACATGTCTGATAGACTGAAAAAACGCCACCTTACACAAATTTCTTTTGATTACAATTCTTGATAGAACCAGCTATTTGGGAATGGGGATCTGCAGACTTTGGGCACAAGGGTATCACCAAGTGGCTTTGAAAGTTGATTAAAGTACCAGAGCCAATTCATATCATCTTAATGAAGTGTGCAGTACTAGCAAACTGTACTGTTTCCAGAAAATGCGTGGAGTTTCTTAGCTTCCTTTATAGTCCATGTGGGGTTTTTTTTTGAAGGAAAATCATTGGAGTACATTTTGAAGTTAGTATAGCCTGAATGTACGATTGTACCTTGATCAAATCTGTGCTTGGTGATGGTGAGATAAGATAAAATTAATGTTATTAATAGGGTAATAGCTGTACAAGATCATATATATTTACATTTGTAAATAATAAACACATATTGGGAAACAGTAAAAGTATTTCCATGCTCTAGCCAAAAGGTAAGTATTGAAACATTTCTGAACAAGGTGAAGTATGAAGGAGACAGTGTAATATGATAGAATGAAGAAATTAATGAATTAAAAAATAAAACTGGTGACTTTTCTCTTTGGGTGTTCGATTTACTGGTATCCTCAAGACAGGGCTACTAAGACTCTTAGTTGTCATTGTTGATTGTTGCTGGTAGTGAATTTGTATTGACATTAATTAAATCTATGCTTGAAGAGTTCAGCTTGGAGACTTAACACGGCTAGAAGGAGATACTGAAGGGATGCACTAACGTGCCTGGAGATGTTAAGAAATCTCATAAGTGATTAGTTTACATACCCTCCTTTCCTCAGTATTAAAATGGTTACTAGACTTGTCTCTTACAAGAAAATGTACCCTGTGTCAAATTGTAGTGTATTGGATTTGGAATGAGTAGGAAAGAAACAAGTCTACTTTTCTCCATAGCTAGGGAATTCTTACCTGGATAATCTCTGTTTTTCCCTGACAAAATTTTCTACAGATTTAGGGACAAGGAAAGCTAGGTAATGTCTTTAATATCACACTTTTCCTTTAGCACATGCATAATTTTTAAAATCTTAGCTTCCTCTCTAAGGTCATAAGGCTTTTAAAGAACACTGCAAAATTAGGACAAGGGGTCATGAGTATAAACTGGAGAGAGGCAGATTTAAATTAGACATTAGGAAGACTTTCTTCACCGTGAGAGTATTGAGACACTGGAATATGTTACCAAGGGAGGTTATGGCTGCCTCATCCCTGGAGGTGTTGAAGGCCAGGTTGGATGGATCTTAGGTAACCTGATCTATTGGGAGGTGTCCCTGCCCATGACAGGGGGGTTGGAACTAGATGACCTTTACAGAATCACAGAACAACCTTTAACGTCTGTTCCAACCCAAACTATTCTATGATTCTATGATCCAATCATAAACTTTTCCTATTAGCAATCTGAGTGTAAATTCATTCATTCTGTCGAGTGTAGCTATTCCCACAAAGGTGCTTAATTATAACCGTTGTATGGTATGTCCATGTATATACCAATTTTACCCTTTAATCTTCCCAATCTGCCTGAACTTGCTTACTGTACTTTTCTGAATTCCTCCTTTATAAAATTCTTAATTTCCTCTTTGTAAAAATTATATTTACTATCTTCCATTCTTTTCATGCTGAAGGAGATGTAAACAATACAATATATGAAAGACTTCTCAGTTGGTGAGTACATATGAAAGAGAAAAGTAAATCAAGACCAGTTCTTACCTAGTGTAAACTGACAAATGTCACCCATAATATGCCACTGATCTAATTGCATGTGAGTAGGCAGCCCACTAAAAAACAAAAAGAAATCAACACTTCAGTGGTTAGAGAGGTCAGTGCAAATCACGTAATTTGCCTGGGAATGCACCCAAGTGTCCAAATGGACTTTACAGTTCCAATTCACTACTGCTACAGTGACGGTGTAGCAATTAGTATTCACTATAACTGGGCTGAGGCCTTGATGAAGCAGTAGACTCAACATAGGGCAAATCCTTTTTTGTCTACTGTGAGGACATTTCTGTCCTTTCATTTTTGTCAGTCCAGTATGTTCTTTCCTTAAAGGTAAGCTGAGGAGCCCTGAAGTGTAAACATACATTTTAGTACATTTACCAAAAGCATCAGTCATAAGTGAGAGGCACGAGACCAGAGGCCAAGATGAAAGTGGCTCAGACAGAAGATTTTGCCTCAGTCTGCACCGTTCCATTGTGATGTGATCACTACTTAGGTACCTTCAAGTTAATTGAAGCAATGTGACAGTAGCACTTTTTACCTTCAGCCATTTTGATTTTTGGATGTTAAATATGTCCGATACGTTATAAAATAGCTTGTTTTAAGGAGGGCAGATTTCACTTGAAGAATTTCCAAGTAAGAGAGGTTATTTGTCTCAGACCTTATTTAGAACTGGCATGTGAAAATTACTCTGTGTGGCAATCCATGTTCACATTCACATCAAATTTGCAGTTAAACATATAACAGGAAACTTTGAATTACTAATATTGATGCTTGATTGTTTTAATATAAAAATTTATGATGCTGTAAAATATGTTTCTGGCATTGTAATTGATAAGGCAGTTAAAGCTACGTAGTATTAGCACTTGCAATTGTGTCATTATAAAACTAATTTATAGTTATGGTAGAAGTCTTTGATAGTCAGCATGAGACTTGAATGCATTTTATAAATCCATAAAGTATTTTTTCTGCATTTATAAAAAATAATCTTCACGCCAAGCTGAGGATTGTCTCAATCTTTCTCAGTTTTACCATTAATTTACCTGTATGCTCATGGAATTTGTTTCTCCATGCTTTCTGAAAGAACTACAGGGAAGCACATAAAATAGACTCAAGAATCTTTGCTGGAATCAGCAGGAATTAAGATTTTCATAGACTAGTCTGTATCCTTCACTGTTGCTATAGTTTAGTAATACTACCTGGCCTAAATATGTGATTAAAGTATTCACCAGCCTGAGGAACGCAGTAATAACTTCCAAAAAGGGACCATGCCTGTTGCTTCTTCTTATTTTAGAGATATTTCACAGTGTTTTCTTAAGAAAGTGAGATTTATTCCTGGTGTAATGCTAATGCTCATTGATGCTACTAGATGAACATATTATTTCTGATTACTTTGTCAGGAATTGGTCATTCAATTAACATGATCAAGGATAATCATGGATCCAATGTGGATTTTTTTATTATTCTTGTTACAAATCAAACTCTTTTTAGAAAAGTCTCTTAAAACTTTCCTTCAACATTTCTGAAATAGCTACATAAAATTATGATACAAGTAGGAAATTTAAACTATTTGTGTGGTTATTGCACGAGTGGATGATATTTCCATTCCCTCTGTTCTAAATCCTAAACTGTGATTTTAACAGCATCCCTTCTGTTCATACATATGATGTTGGTTATATCATGTGTCATTGGAGACCACCTTCCTTGTAGCCTGCTGAGCCCCAATATCTGAACTGATTTTGTGGTGAAATATGGTTTACATTTTAGGAATATTGTAACTCGAGCAGGACTTTTCAGCATCCTAAGCCGAACTCACTCCCTCTGCCAAGAAATGAATAGCCCTGAAGTTAGGCAATTGTACATAGAACAGAACCCTCAGCATCCCAAACCACTTTCCTATCCTCCCTCTGCTCTTAGGGCAGCCAGAGCCCCAGCGTTGGTTCTCACCACACACCCATACCAACTTCCACCTCCTCAGGGACTGATCCAGGAGCCACTTCCTTGCACACCCCCAGTTTTCCATGGATGAGCATTTCCTTCTTGTGTGCCCACAGCAGCTCCTGCCTCCCCTGCTTTCACAGAAATGTAGTAAGAGTTCGCCTGATATCCTATTACCTTTGCCTGTGTGCATCCTTCACCAAGGAGACCATCCTAAGCCTGATCTGCTTTAGCATGAAAATACGTTTTTGTTTGTGTTATACTCAGTGCCTCCATCACAGACAAGCTGTATCAATCACTGCACAAACATCAGACAAAACATCTGCACTCCAACAAGCTCACACTTTAGCCAGAAGCCAGGGGACAGCAGGCAACTGCAGACAGGTGCAACATGGAACAATGAAATGGTGGTCATCCATAGCAGAGAGGGTGATTTTTTTTTATTTTAATGAGTGCAACTAAAACTTGCTTCTGGGGTCTATGGCTAATTCATCCTTATTTATTACCACATGGGACTCAGCAAGTGTGAGAGCTGCAAATCCTGTTTTTCCTGTAGGCAATAGCAGTACACAACTTGCCAAGATTTTTTACCACTGTAGGAAGATATTTGAAAAATTGGGACTGTACGATTCAACTTTCTAATCTATTACTTCAGGTTTGCGTAGACTTCTTACTACTGGGAGGAAAAAGATTTCCTCCACAGCAAGATGAAAATCTGTGTTTCTGTGAAATCCAGCTGCATGTAAGCAAGAAAGCAGTTCTTCAGGAACTACGTCTTCTCATTTTGTGTGGAAGTTATCCAAAACTGTTTGTGAGACACTGCAGTAAATTCAGAATGGAAATAGAAAATCATTGCCAGTTCCCTTTCACAGAGGAATAATATTTTTTTTTGAAGATGCCTAATTTTATCAAAATCTAGCTGTAGTTTCTGCTCCTAGGAAACAGCGTGAGTGGGTAAATGCTATGAAGAGTTCATTACCGTGCCAGGAACAGCACAGGAAAGCTGTGGTTTGGTCAGTCACACTGAGGTTAAGTAAAGGCAGCGTGTCTGCCATTGCTGACAGCAATGCTAATTACCTCTGCTTGGGCAGGGGCCCAGCGAGGATCCCAGCCAGCCCTTCTCATGTGAAAGATAACACCGACAATGGAAGAGTGACTGCAGCTTTTGTCTGAAGCATCACTTGTGAGCTGCGCTATGGGCTGCAGTCTTGTGCTCATTAATCCTTTTACTGAAGAGCCTACATCCAGCCATACAAGCTATTCCTCTAACAATGGCAACTGGGCAAAGTCTGCCAAATAGTTTATTAACTTGTGATATAAAATGAGTTATCCTCCTTTTCTGTGACTCTACAATCAAAATCACTTTATTCAAAGGGTAATGGCATTGAGCATAATGGATATTATTCCTACCATGTCTGACAGGGGTTTCCCAGTTTGAAATTGGTGTATCCTGAAAAGCAGCTGCTTCTTTGGATGAAGCAGATTTAAAACAATAAATACCAATATATATTTTGCCTTATCTGCATCTGACATTCCTGTCATTCCTCCATGTAGACATGATTTAACCTTGCCATGCTCTGTTCTCTTGAGGAGAAAATTAGAGTCCATTTCTCCTTTGATCTGTCAGCTTGGAGCAGCTGGCAACTTGTCGGCACCCCTTCTGCAGATGGACATTTTACTGCTGAGAGTAATACCCCAGCAATCTGTACGTACTCAGCCTTGACAACATGACTGTGTAATCAGTAGCCAAGGAGTCACTTTTCTCACTGCTGTTGCATTTAAGCATTTTTGTGGATTCATACTTCACCTACTTCCCATTATTGCAGTTCTTTTAAGCAATCCTCCCCGTTACAAAGAAACAAGTCCTTGAGGGTGAACAAGTGATAGAGATACTTCCCAGATTTCAACAAGAGCTTCTTAAGCATGTGCTTAAAATCAAGCAGTGCAGTGGTTCATGGAAGCCTTGTGTGTGCCCTTGGAGGACTGAGATCAGTTGAGACATATTGAGAAGTAGCTGTAAATGGTGGGCAAGTTGAAAACAAAGATAAGGGGAAAACAAGGTGACATTCTGTTCTGCTTAGCTAAGGATGTGGAAGCATTGATAGAAAAGTGTGGATGCTGCATGAAAATCTTAATGAAACTGGTGATTTAAAATCACAACATTTTTTTTTAAATGCAGGTTTCCAAGTCTCATTAACTTCAAACAAGAGGATTCATATTCTATTTAACTAGACTTCATATTGAGCCACTTTTCATTTACAGTATATTCCTTAAGGTGGAAGCAGCAGGGAGATGAAATGACTTCATTTACTGGAATTACAGCTTCTTTTATATAAAACGTTAATCATTTTATATATGACAACCTTATGCTTAATGTTTCTAGAATACTCCCCATAAAACATTATTTTGTGAATGCGTAGACTCTCCTACTGAGCTCATAACAGCTTTCAGTGGATGTGCTAATGCAGTTTGAATATATGTAGTATTTAATCTTAATTATGATGCTGCAGTCTATACAATGTTAATTATTCATTTTGCATGTTCTTTGTTCTTTATTGTAATTTGTAATTTCCTTAATAAATATGTAGCTTTTAATTATAACTGTAAACCTGCCTGGTAAGCACAAGCAGACTTTTTTTGTTTTGCTTAGATTTTAGTGTAAGATAATAAGGGGAAATTTTCCAAATTGTTGAGAACAGAGTGTTGAATGAACAACATTCAACCAAGAAAGCAGCATCTCTCCCAGCACTTAGCACAACCCACTGCGGCTGCTGGAATCAGCGAAGACTCTTCTGCTGACATTTGCTAAATCGGAAATCTCAAGGCCTGAGAGCACAGGGTGATTTTTAATCCAGCATTCATGCCTCCTTTTCATCAGTACCAGAATGTGGTAAGCTTCTGCAGGTAGTGTAGTGCATATTTCTTTGAAAAGCTTTCAAAGAGGCTAAGACGACTGCCTTAGTACACAGAAAAAATACTAAGTAGAATTAAAAGAAGGCATTACAGTTCCAACATCCTTAACAAAATGTATTAAAACAGATGAGAGACTTTAAGCAGAAAAGTAGGAGAAGAAAATGGGTAGCGAGTATTTACTGTGGACCAAGATTAGGAGTAGAAAATGTCTCTTTCTTAAATTATGGCAGAAACCAATTTTATTTATATAGAATAGGCTTTAAATAGTAGCAAAGCATCAAGTTACAAATGTTGGGAATGCTAAAGATGACACTGTCATATCTCAGTTGCTGTATTTAATTGAATATTTATATGACACAACTGAACAGTGAGTTCTAGCTTTCCTGGGTTTTGTTTCATTTTAAATGCATGTATTTTTAAGCAGCAAAGTACTTCAAAATGACTGAAGGGAGCACAGCATCATAAATGTGTACATTAGGAAGCAAGTCAGGGACGTGTGCACTCTTTTCCTTTTTATTCCTCTGGAGTCCTGCAGGAATAAACTCAGAAATACTTACTTAGGGTTAATATTACCAGCCAGAGAAGACTAAACCATATATAGTCTCATAAAGGAAACCTCTGTATCTTGGCAAGTATCTTCTTGCAAACCCTTGCCATGCCAAATTTACAAGCTATTGATGAAAGTTACTTGTGAAATCACCAGGGAGGAAATAACATCTTAGCCTTAAAAATTTATTGGCAAATATGAACTGCCAGACAAGCTTTGATATGAGCTGCAGTTGCAGCTCCTCATCTCTCTGGAGTGCCAGAGTTCAGTACCTACACCTTTGGTCAGATGTGCTGTGGCAGATCCCAGATGACTCAAGGAATATATCCTTTCTCATTACTTGTGTAGCCATGAAGTGACCTTTAGAATGGAAAATAAAAATTCTAATGGAAAAAAATTAATCTGTGGCTTAGCATCTGTTTTCCTCATCTAGGGTCTGATATTTCAGTTTTGGCTTACAGATAGAACTACTCATGTTCAAAATCCCTATACGGACAAAATAACCTTGTTTATGAAGTTGCCTGTTCTCCCCCCTTATCTTCTGGGGATAAGATAGGAGTTGTTGAGCCAGCCAACTCACACATTAACATATTGGCAGTATTCAAGAATGAGCTACTTAC
The DNA here is from genome assembly GCA_033558105.1 of Coccyzus lansbergi. Lineage (NCBI taxonomy): Eukaryota > Metazoa > Chordata > Aves > Cuculiformes > Coccyzidae > Coccyzus > Coccyzus lansbergi. The sequence continues at coordinate 1,245,717 of JAUMJK010000760.1, read as the reverse complement.
AAAAGGGCAGCAGGAGAGTCTGAACACAGACAGAAGCATAAGAAATTGTTAGGCAGACGGATTTTTGTTTTCATTAGTAACAATTACAAGTGTCAGGCAGGCAATCCCTCTTTTTGAGATTCAGTTTTCCATTATACCTGCAATAAACTAAATTGGCTGGAACTTAATCAACTTAATAACGCTTTATCAGTGAGTGTTCGTTACTGAAGCTCTTTGACCTTTGTGTTAAGCTATACGTATTGGGTCTCCATCCCCTGTACCCATAGCACATTGCACTTTTGCAATGTACCTCGCAAGATTTTATACATGCAGTTGTAATGTCTTGTGGAGATGATGCATTAGTTCTTTGCTCAGTTGTGTTGGGGTTTTTTTTCAAATTATTTCCATAAGAGGGAAGAAAGGTAACTCCTATTAAAGGGATATATGGTTGGGTATGGTTGGAATATACAATTTTTAAACTTCTTGTTCGCGTTGATTTTGATGGTTAATAGTGTGCATTTTAGAGGCTTTTGCAAAAATATTGGTATTCCCGTGACACAGTTTGTGCTGTGCAACATGTTTCCACACAGAGACTTGAGATTTTTCTGTATGGATTTGAAATATGAGCGCCACACTGTTTGAGGAATGATTCATTGCAGAAGGGATATGGTCATTTTCTTAGAAGGTTATTGGCAGAGGGGCGTGGGCAGCCAATTGGCCAAGATATAAAGAAATAGCAAATATGAAAAGAAAATTTCTCTCTGCTTTTTCAAAAATTAATTATAAAGATGCTGCAGGAGCAAGAGGAATTGAAACACCCTATTATTGCTCATGTTGATAAGAATCTGGTAAACAAACCAGCAGAAACACAGTGGCTATCATCACTAACTACATAAAAATGACAGTTGTGTTCAACACTTTAGAATCTTATCCAGCAGGTGGGACAGAACCAGTTAGAGATTTGCTTAAAAGCCTTTTTCATAGGGATGTTTGACTTCACATTAAAGATGTCTTTATCAGCTGAAGGAATGATGTGAGATAGTTTATGCTATTTTAATGGTTCATAGATGTCTCGCTTTAAAATGCATTCACCATTAAAATAACCTATACTGTTAGAGTAACATACTTTCTATGTTTCTCCTCTACTACATATGGAAATATATTTGTATAACCTTGTGTGTAACTTTGAAGTTCAGTGTCCCCGAGCTCTATTTATCCAAACGCACATCTAATTATGAATATCATATCACTGATCTTGGTCAGATCAGTGCTTTACACATACATACAAGGACAATTTCAGTATAGTTTATAAGTTAGCCTAAGCATTTTGTTTATCCAGGTCTAAATGGAAAGTACGGTTACATTCTTATTAACGCTGTTACTTGGACTGCATTTGGTATGATGAAAAATATGATATGCTGAAAATATTTGCTATTACAATACCATATAAATATTAAAATACACAATATTTCCTACTTTATGGATATTGATTTCCTAAATAATTCCCTTTTGTTGAAACAATTAGTTTAAAAAATAATTTTTTTTTTGTACTTGAAATTTATTTAACTTTAAAGCAGGATACATAAAGCAAATTTCCTTTGTCAATGGTTTGGATTGCTTTCAGAATTAAATTTCCATAGCATTCAAATATTTGGTAATTCTGTATCAAAACCACAGAACTACTCTGACAGAATATTCAGAATGTTTGTGTAAGAATCCTAACCCGTCATCATTCCAATAGATTTTGCAAAATATTACATCTTTTATAATATTTCCTGTCCGTTCTTGAATTTAATACTACCTGCACCATTAAGTAATACTTGCTTGTGCATTGTGACACTGAAGTCCCTAAGATTAAATTCAGCATGGACTCAAATAACAGAAAGGTAATGTGTGCTTAGAAATTATACACTTGGAGGTGCTACAGAAATACTGCTCTTAAATGAATCATCATCTATTTCACAATAATCACTTTTTAAAAAAACATACATTTCTGTTTCTATTTGTGAGCTTGCTAGAGCTGCAGGTTAAGATTCAAGGTTTATGGATTCTGCTCTGAGTAACTCCTTTCTGTTCCTTGCTTGACTTGACGCACTTCAGCAATTTTTCATAATTTCAAGTGAACCAATAATAGAAACTTTGCATTGTTAACATTTGTCTCTTTGTGAGGGCAAGAATATTTGATGCAAAAGACTCAACATTAGCCTGGTAATTGTGTTAAAGGGTTCACTTCAGACGGGTTTGGTTCTGTGACCTGAATGCCTGCCAGCATCATTTCAGGCACTGTCGCGGTGCAAGTTGTCCACTTCAGTTTCCTCACATTCTGCAACTCCTCTGCAATGCACAGCCCAGCACGAAATGAGGAACAGTCTGGAGACTGGCCTTAAACACAACTGATTAAAACAAAAATGCTGGCCAAATAAAATAAATAAAAAATACAAATTCAATTGTTTCCCATTGACCACTCATGAGGATGCTGGAAAGGTTCAAAATGGGCTCTGAAGTCCTGAGTTTTTCCTGTGCTGAAAGCAGAAGACTTTCCTTCTAGTTAGCAAGGAATTACAGAGTTAAAATTTGGCAGAAAATTGATTTTTTCAAAAAGAAAGTGCTTTCAAGAGAACAGACATCCAGAATGAGTATTGTTCAGCAAAGAATGCCTATTACTCATTCCTCTCATAAAAGAAACCCTCAACAGATGTAACCTAATAGATTTTTACTCCTAAACAAAGGGCAGATGTGTTGACAATTGACACAGGGTAAATCTCCCTGTGGCTGTCTGTAGCTAGAAATGACTCCAGATACTAGAATGGTGGAACTCCATCAATGGGAGAGCCAACGTGTCTTGTTCTATTTTTCTTATTAAAAAGAATAGTCTCTTTTTTTTTTCCTCAGCACTATTCTTTTACTCCAGAACTTCTTCTACATTTTTTCCTGAGTAATTGGTTTGTTTGTTTGTTCATTCTTGGAAGGGGAAGGAGGGCTTGTTAAGAATGTGCAAATCTGAAGAACATGAATGTGCTGCATTTTCTTTGAACTCCTACCTGCATTACAAAGCACTGCCAGCTTCTGTAGTAACACGTACAAAGTTACAGCCACGTGCTCACTGTGTCTTCTTCAGTATTGTTTGCAAAGATATTTTGTTAATGTTAATATGATCATTTAAAGTCAGTATCCCGTTCCAAATGGCTGCCACTTCCTAGTTCTTAAATGCAGGTGAAACTAGAAACCCAAGGCTGTATTGATGTCTGATTAATCAGAGGTAAATCCATAGACCTCTGCAGTTTTTATTCACCTTAATGAAAGTGTAAATAATTGCCTGAATATTTATTTACCTACTTATGATCTGTGATCCAAATGAGCAATAATAGGAAATGAGCAACATTTGGTTGACATTTTTGTGGAAATCCCCTCCCCCCCCTTTTTTGGTTGGATTTTATTTTATTGAATTTGAGTAAGAGTAACTTTTTCATGTTAATTATTTCAGATCTTAGTAACAGTGACGGATCATACATGTAGCTGAAAGTAGAAAATGTAGCCAAAAATTAAACAATTATTTTAAATGGGAGGAAGGTAGCATTTTGTTTGAACTAATACTTGAAACGGTATTTCTGAGATTATTGTATGTGATCACCTGTTCAGAGTAAACTAGGTAGAAGGTTGCTGAACTTAATATTAGTATCATGCTCCTAAAACTATGATTTTATTTAATGTTTGCCAGTGAAATTGAACTAAATATTCAGGATGAAACCATCTAATGTTAAACTTGCACTGGAAACAAAATTTCTTTTGCTGGTAACACTACTAATATATATGGAATAAGTAAGAAATAGAGCTGTTAACTGGAACATATGGTCGGCATCGTTAAAAGAGTCTCCAGTCTCCATGCCAAAAAGTTATTGAATAGAGCTGTAAAAGACTTCTTAATCGTGGGCATCCCCAAAGGAGCCAGCTGATCCTTAAGGCTTTAGTGCCTTTTCCAGCCGTATTGTATGAGTGACGTGTTTAATGTATTGATGGGGCTGAAACTGCTGCTCGTTGAAGGTTAAAGTTTTTAACCTGTGTATGGCGAAACCTGCCTGTGTGCAAAGCTCTGAATTTTCTCACTTCTAACAGTTAATTTTCTTGCAGGGATTGCTGCTCTTCATAGCAGTAAGAAACCACTGCACTATCTGATGCAAACACACCCTTGGAGCCTGGGGTGAGTATTTAATGTTAGTGTTGTTACGGGGTCATTAGTCATTAGCCTGTAACAGTTCTTTGCAGACCATTGCAAACCTCTTCAGAAGAGGCAATGGCCCAGTAGACTTAGCCAAAAGGCAGAGTTTATTATGTGCTGCTTGACCCATATCCTTATACTGGTTGTATATAGGAAAAGTTGCCTGCCTTTACTTAAACATTGCTGATAAGCTGGGATGTGTACTGATGACCATTTTCTGAGGTGTAATATTTGAGCATGTTGATGAGTTAGATATGCTGCACTTGCATATATGTACTGATCTTATTTATGATTAATATAAGGTTTTGGTAGATTTCTTCAATGATAACTTATAACACAATGATAACTTTTATAATGCAAACACATTTAAACCTTCCTCCCTTCCACCAACACCAGTAGCATTTTTGGGAACATAGAGAGACTGGGATGTTCAGTTTCCAGAGCTATTACAAATTAAAGTGTAAGGTAAGGAATTGTGCTGAAATCACCAGAAAGAAAGTATTCAATATCTTTATTCATTTTAGGATTTTGTTTAAATTAGGATTCTTTTTAATGCAACAAACATATGTATAATATGCTGGTTAAGATCTTTAATTTAACATGGAAATGAACTAAAAAGAAGAGCATTTTACTTTCTCTGAATTTGCATTGTATAATGGCATTTTAATGAATTAACTGCACTTCACAGACCTAAAATGAATTTGAAACTAATAGCTCAGCGCTCGCCACATGATATTCTCATTGAGGGTTCAAAGCAGGAGTCTGTTACCTACGAATTATATTCTTGGTTTAAGTGGTGAAAGGATAATGCATACAATAATGTAAATTACAGGTAGTTATAATATTTAAATAAACATATCCACAGTACCACTGTCTCCTATTTATGGCCCAGTTCCACCTCTGTTTCTAGAGACTAGAGTAACTATGAAACAAGTGGAGAGTCTTTACAGGCAGCTACACTAAATTTGGATTGCCCTGCTCCTAGAAAGCAGAAAAAAGATGTTCTCTTGTTACACGTGTGTCGTGTAACCAGCTTTTATGTCTTTTGTAATTACATATAAGAAAATTAACAACAGCCTTATCAGGAAGGTCTGGATAACAACGAAAAGTTTAGTGCAGTCTGTCTTTTAAAGGGCAGTGCTTATTCCTCCACCACAAGTCAGCTAAATCAGAACAGTTATCAGGTATTGCAGGAGTGTTTAGATATGGCACAGATCTTTGAGGTATATGATGTGCATAAAGTAGTCTTCTTAGCTCTAGTTCAGTCAGTACATTCAGTTTCCATTTTTGGCTTGGATTTTCTGACTCCCTTGACAATACATCTCCAAAAATTTTATAAGGAAGCTAAGCAGCCAGGGCAGTAGAGGGAAGATCATAGTTTCATAAATAACTATGGAATGACAGGGAAGGCAGAGCAGGAGTAAATGAGCATTTCTTATGATCGAGCCGTAACAATAGGTTACTCTAAATTGGTCAAGCTTACCAGCAGGTTTCCATTTGTAAAGGTGCTGGAATAGTGTCTACTGTGAGGCAACCGTAGTATGATGTCTTGTAAGGGTGAGTGCTAGCTGTGAAGAGTTCAGATCGAAGACAAATAAAGTCAAGGTGAACTTCATCATAACTAAGTGATGCTCATAGGAAGAAGTTATAATTATTTCTTTAATATATACAGCTTTGGCCTTCAAGAAAACAAAAATTCAAAATCTTGCACCAGTTATTCAATGGAGAAGCAAACTTTTGCAAGGAAAGCAGGGCTCCATCATGTGTCACAGTTACATGGAAAGATAAATGTTCTAACTCTGAATGCCCTGCCTCGTACCCTCTCCTTCTTTTCCAACTTTTATTGTGGCTCACAATACCATATGATGTGGGACATCCTTTTGGTCACTTGGGGTCAGCTGTCCCTGCTGTGTCCTCTCCTGTCTTCTCTGTGCATCCCCAGCCCACTTGCTGGTGGGGTAGTGTGGGAAGCAGGAAAGGCTGTGACACTGAGTAAGCTCAGCAGTGAATAAAATATCCCTAAATAATCAGCACTGTTTACAGCAAAAATTAAAATGTAGCCTGATACTAGCTACTGTGGAGATAAATGAACTCTATCCTAGCCTAAACCAGCAGAGCTGAGTAAGACTGAAAATAATCAAGTGCTGATCGACTGTTATGAAGGGAATAAAGGATAAAACAAATAACCTCAGTATGCCTTTGATCAGGCCAGAACTTGGCAACATCTCTATTACTTCATGCAGATTTAGTCCCCTGATCTCAGAAAGTGGGTTCTGAAGTTGAGAAACTTCAGAGGTAAGAAACTGGAATGAAGTGTGGTCTGGAAGACTTTTCATAGAGAAGATGACTGATTAGTCTGAGACTCTTTAATATGGAAAAGAAATAACAGAATAAAAATCTGTGATCTTCTATGAAATGATAAGCTACTAGAAGAGTGTAGGTAGAGAACTGGCTCAAAACAAGTGAGAAGTTCTTCATGTACTCATTATAGGACCTGCAGAAATCATTTCCACAGGATGTTTCACTCGCTAAAATTTTAGAAGTATCTTGAAGGAACTTGGGGAAGGCACATGAAAGAGAAATCCATTGAGTATTACCATATGGAGACAAAAGCCCATCCAACTCAGGAAGTCCTGTTTGAAAAACATATAAGAGGGAGGGACTTGTCTGTCCTATTCTTAGTTTTCTTAGGCAGTCACTAGTGACCAGGATACTGGGCTGCATGGACCTTTGGTCTTCCTCAGTAATTTTTTTTTCCTTCTGTTTCTCAAACTAACTATTCAGAAAAAGGAGTCTCTTTTTCAGATGAACTGTTTTTGCAATACAGCTCATTCTGGCATAAACATTTACTAGCATATCTGAAGAAGCATTAAACCTGCATGAGAAGTCATTGAGGAATAGCAGGCTTGCAGCTGAGAAACATGTGCTGTTGTTGAAATGATTTTGTTTATACTGTTATTTATACTTGTAGTAATTTGTTTTAAGAAGTCCGTCTAATGGCATAATTAATTGTTTATACTTTTAAAGGAGAAGATGTGCGTGGGGTTTTTCCACAGAGCTGGAAATTTGTGTGCGTGGTTTGTGTTGTATGATGTCATTATGGGGTCCCCTGCCAGGGTATTATGAAGGCACCAGGTCTGGTATTAGAGCATTGTGCAGAGCAGATGTCATAGTGCCTTAAAACACAAATCTGTGCATCCAACTAGAAAATAAATATCTAAAAATTTGATTGTTGTGCTGCACTTCTTTCACCAGGAGGTTTAACAGGGCCAAATGCTGAGTCCTGCACATGGGGCACAACAACCCTGTGCAGCTACAGACTAGGAGAAGTCTGTCTAGAAAGCTGCCTGGAGGAGAGGAACCTGAGGGTGTTGGTTGACAGCCAACTAAATATGAGCCAACAGTGGCCCAGGTGGCCAAGAAGGCCAGTGGCATCTTGTCTTGTGTCAGAAACAGTGTGACCAGCAGGTTCAGGCAGGTTATTCTCCCTCTGTACTCAGCACTCGTAAGACCGCACCTTGAATCCTGTGTTCAGTTCTGGGCCCCTCACCACAAGAAGGATGTTGAGGCTCTGGAACGAGTTTAGAGAAGAGCAACAAAGCTGGTGAAGGGGCTGGAGAACAGGCCTTATGAGGAACGGCTGAGAGAGCTGGGGGTGATTAGCCTGGAGAAGAGGAGGCTGAGAGGAGACCTCATTGCTCTCTATAACTACCTGAAAGAAGGTTGTAGAGAGGGTTTTGTCTTGGTTGGGAGGCATCCACAGACACATAGGTTAAACTTATGAAAACCTGGAAGATGGCTTCAGATTCGGGGCGTACAGTTGCTAGGTCAAGTGGAAATACTCTAGTTTTTTGGAAAGTACCATTGCTAAATAGTGGTGGTGGTGTTATTAATTTATTTTTGAGGGAACTTTTTTGTGATTTGAGATTGGGATATTTTGTTTCTACTGGGTTCTACATTTTCCTGCAAACTATGCTAACCTCTTGTTTTAAAGCAAGCATCACAGAACACATCTGGCAAAATAGAGTCAGTTTGTGCTGATTCATTCTCTGCATTATTGCATCGAATGATGCTGAGGGGACAAAAAGGAAACATGAATAAGAATAAGATTCAGTTGGCAGATGCTTATGTTGAACATGTCTGATTAAATCTTGTATTAGAAGGCTTTCATGGGCTTTGATTTTTAGGCTCAGTAGCACATTTCTCTTTTATGAGATCTAAATCATCCTACTTATTAGTGGGTTTAGAAAAATGCAAGTTGAATTATAGAAATAATCATATGCCTCTAGTATTTCTTTTTCTCATTACCAAACACATCACAAACACTGTAATAATGTACCACAGGAATGTAGGTATTTCCTGATATTCTTATCCCAGGTAGCTTAACTATTAACCTACTTGATGGGCTACTTAGAGCATGGAGGGGAAATAAAGGGATTTGAGTCACAAAACTACAGTTTCCTAAAAAGCAGCTTGCGGTTAACAATTCACAGACTTCTGATTGTTTTGGAGTTGTAGAACTAGTTGTGCTATGATATGTAAGTACCTCTCAGATAATTAAATCGGTAATAAAGGGTACAATCTCTCACTCTTCTCTTCCAGTTAATAGAAAGAAATAAACTTATCAGCTTGTAGGAACTTCGTAGAGTTCAGCAGTAATGTTGTTTGTGTTTAAGAGCATGAATTATTTAGGGAGAGCTAATTTGAAGAAATGAGTTCTGCAATTAGAAATGAAAGACCTGTATTTCATTCCATCTGAGTTTTTGAAGTATTTTTTGTTGCAGTTGTACACTTTCATGTGTAAATTGCTTTGATATTTTGGGGATAAGATTCATGTCAACCATTTCAAGCTGTTTCAAAAATGAATCTCAGACTTTGTGAAAGACAACTTGTCAGGCTACCAATGCCTTTGCATTTACATTTGAGTTACAGAATATCTTTGTGAACTAACTCACATTAATTAATCATTAGGAAATAGCTTCACATACTATGCATGCTTGAACAATTTATAAGCTTCGTACTTATCAGCTAGATACGTTCATAGTGATTTCATGTTTAGCACCTAGTTTAACAAAACATTATTGAAATGAGCAACATCATGAATATCAAACTGATGGTTTGTTAACATTAAGCCAACACTAGAAGCACACAGATTTCTAGAGATTTTCTGAGGTCGGTGTCGAGTTTAGGCCTTTGAGGCACTCTAGTCTTGTACCTTGAAGGATCCGACCTTTAAAAGAAAATGTGCAAACTTGTTTTTAGAGTTTACTATGGCAAGGAAAGCAGTCACAGAATTGTGTTGATTTTGAAAGGTGAAAGGAGAAGTTATTTTGAGACAAGCTTAAATATGTACACTAATGAGATCCAAGACCTACAGTAAAGCCCTTAATTATCAAGAAATACGCTGACCTGAAGTAGTCATTTTTTTAGAAGCAGAGGAGTGTTACATAACGATTATATAAGCAAGAAAGTATTTTCATTTCTTCATAGTCTTTAGCGACATTTGTGATATAAAGATGACACTATGGGGCTACTTTTCTTCCTTGCTCTCTTGTCTTATTGACAGTGATATGCTACTTTGTGGGAAACTCTTAGAGCCATCATAAATGCTTAATTCCGAAGCAGAAAATCTAATAAGAACTTTCTGCCCTCTTTCTCCTTTAACACTAGCAAAAAATTATGGGAAACAAGTTGCTGTTTCCCCTCTTCTCACATCCCAGGGAGATCTCTTGGGTGTGGTTGACATCAGTTTAACCTTCAACATCAGAAAATAATTCTGAAATGTGTTTGTAACAGCTTAGATAGTCCTCCTCCACCACTTACAAATGTCATTCTCTTATTTTAGGGTGTAGATATTGGTATGTAACAGGCATTAATACCTAGAAAGTTATTAATTCTGAAATACAGACATGGATCTCTTCGGACTGCAATATCATCAAATACAATATATATGACTGTTGAATATTTCATAGTGGAGGGATTATTTTGGTTTTGGGTTTTTTGTTTTCATTTAGTGGTTTTCATTTGTTGTTTTTCTTCAATAAGAAAAAAAAAACTATGTAAGATAGTGTAATGCTATCAAATTTCCCCCTGTATTCAGATTTGACTAGTGATACACCTGAACTTCTGTCATTCCTGGAGAAAAATCAGCAATTGCATGTCTCTGCTGCTGTTTACTCCTTGCTCAGTGTACATGTGCAACACTATTGAATGTCGTAAGTGAACAGGCTCAGGGCCAGAATCTGACAGAATAAGACTTATAGGCCATACCAAACCCCAACCACACATGCACAGGGAGGAAAAGATAAGCTCTAACCCTTAGGAGATGGCTTAGAGATCCAAGTTACTTTAGGACAAACTTCCCAACCATCATTCATTGTGAGAGGTGTCCCTCATTTTGGAGCTAATTTTACCTCTGACCCACAGAGACTTGAAGCAGGTTCCCTATGGCTGTTGTCAATTGTTTATGAGAGGAAAAAAACAAATCATGGCACTAAGAAAATATGAAGAGATCTTGTTGGACAAAGGCAGGATTAGTAAATCACCTAGAAATGTATTTGCTTTGTAAGTTTTTCTTATTTGGTTTCTTTGTCTCTGAAAGTGTTGGTTCTTAAAACTTTGAGAAGATTATAAATTGTAATAGAACTAAAGGCTTTTTATTCAATGAAGAATATTTTTTAATTCTGACTGTGCTCTTCAAATATTTTATTATGTGGGCCCATTATATATTAATTTCCAGTAACTGTTCTTTCTGTTTCAAAACTGAAACTTGAAAAATAGTTGCAAAGTAGTCTGCAAGTATGCTTGCATATAATACAGTCAGCTTCAAATTCCTATTTATGTATGAATAGCAAACATTCTGTAAATGAGTTTTTCTTAATTGGTTTTCACTAAATTGATATATGGTTATGCTAATTAATCTGTCATCTATTGCAAAGTAGTTCTTCTGTTTTGTTCTTTCTTTTCTAGTATATGTGATCGTGTATTTACTTAGTCTTTTTAAAGTTTTGAAAGGAAAACAACATGGGGGAGGGAGGAGAACATTACATTTGCATAGCACCAATTTGAGTATTTAATTGAACTTCTTTTTGCAAGACCATGGGTCCTGGGTGAAATTTCTGCCCCTCAATGTCTGGTCCTATTTTTGATGTACTAAAAGAATTAACATCTGCATTGCTATTTAGTGGCAACTCATTGTGAAGGAAAACCGTGAATTTGTTTAAAAAAAACATTACTCCAAGAGGTTTCAATCAATCCACAGGTCCCCCTGCTTAAAAGTAACACAATTCCTAAGTATATGCAAACTAAAAGTTGCTGTATGATACATGAACATCCAAACATTTATACTGTAAACATTAGAATTTATGACCTAGGAACACTTTTCACCAAGAAATGGCTTCCCAATATCCAGTGTAGGGAACACAAAATACAGTAGAAGTACTGATGAAACTTACCTAAATGTCAAGACTCTCTAAGCTGCTTCTAGCTCTCTGGCCAGCAAAACCCAAATTAATACTTGCATGGCTGTGTTGAATCGTGGGACTGGAGCTCGCTCAGCAGCAACCTTCAGAAAAAGGCCTAGAGGAAGTACTTGGTGCAGAGCCTAGCTTTACTAGGCAAATCAGGTAAGCAATACTTAGCTATTCTGAAGGCAGCCCCAAACGTGCTTGAGCATCTTATGATAGTCTCTGTGTTTGATAGTTGCTGAAAAATGGTGAGCTAGAACTTCATTTAGCTAGCTAAACATATAATTAAATTTCCAAAACAAATACGTACTGTTTTTGAACAGCACATTCTAACGCTGGGAAAGAACCACCATCCTTACAAAAATATATCTGACAGCTTCTTTTAATGACAGACAATGCTGTAAATATGGTTTCCTATATCAAAGGGAACACATAATTTGCTTTGCTTTGTAGCCTTTTGAATGGCATTTAGTTTCAACTTTTCTGTCTTTTGTAGAATTCTCAAGTGATTTAATTTGCACATTCTGTAGTGAGAGATGCTATCATGACAGAGAATGTTATGTGCTTAAAATGGCAGATTTCTTCTTGTATTGAGGTCTCAACAGGGATTTTGAAAGATAGTTCCAAATTATTCTGTTTCATGTAAAGTACCATCATTTGTAATCACCATGTTGAGTTAAATAATGTAAACAGAAGCAAAGTTCATTCACAGTATATTTTATTTACATGATGCAAATGAAGGAATTATTAATGCAGTAAGCCTCTTTCATAGAAGTGGCTTGCTGCAGAACCATGTAACAGCACTGAAAGGCTCTAACTAACTATGTATCTTCAACCCGTCCTTGGCCTCATTTACATCTTTTCCTGTTGTATCAGTTATTCTCATGAAAGAGTTTCTCCTTCCTTAATGTCACCCTTTGAAAGCTGGTCTTGAAATTATAAACATTTGAAACAACAATAATTGTTGTCATTAAACTTAGGAGAAGGTGGGAGAGGTGGTGTTTCTTTATGTTTTAGTTCTTGTTAAAAGGGAGCATTTATATTGGCTTGCTGCTTCTTTCTCCAAGCCAATTTTTTTTTCACCAGAAAGCAGCCAAAGTCAAGGCAGATCTATTCCCCTCAGTTTACTGGAGCAATTCCTGATATACTTTGTAAAAAAGAGAGCAGACATAAGGGCACAACAGAGGTGTGACGTCCTTTCAGTAAGTATAAACTGTTCTTTAGAGTAGAGAGTGATGACTGAAATCAGCCCTTCTCTTGATGGACATTTTACACTGAGAGGAATTTCTAATGGTAGCTGAATACCTGAATGGCCCCTTGCTATGCTTGTAGATATAAACAAGTACCTGTAACAAACTGTTTGTCTGCTATTGAATACAATTTTTGTGGGTGATTTATGACAATCTGTAGATTCAGAAAAAGTGATACTGTGAACTAATTGCTTTAAATTGATGCAGCAGTAAAAATGGAAGGCTTACGTGTTCTAAGGTATTATAGCAGTCATTTTCAATAAAGCCTTATGTTTCAAAAGGCTCTACCATTCTGTAGAGACTTAAAATGCATGTTAGCCTTTCTGTATCTTTCAATACTCAACAGGAAGACAATTACCTAACAATTACCAGTGGTATTTATTCTTCTGACTAAGAAGGAGACTTTAACAGTTATAAAGCTGATTTTCAAACATAAATATCCTTGTTTTTTTGATATGTTAAATATCTTTAGCACTCTGAAAAAATACCACATTTTTATTAAGATATGCTGAATGAGTGTCTCTGTTCCCAAGCAATGCCCTTCCCTGGTGTTTACATTACTTTAGTCTGTTTCTAAGAAACAGTTATGCCCATATCAATAGCAAGTACGTGTATGACAAAACGTGGTATCAGAGAATTTCTGTGATCTCATATGAAATGGCATGTTTTCACTGAGTATGTGGTGTTCTCCTTTTCCCATAATTTCTTTTGCAAAGTAGTTCCACCTGGAGGTAAACTGCTTTTATGTATATACACTATTATATATGGAGTATAAATTCTTCCTTCCTCTCCGTAGCATCCACTCCATGCATCCTTTTGTCTTTTTAATTCTGTTTTCTTCAAATATGTATGTCCAAATCATTCAGTAAGGCCTACATACATAGCCCATTATATCCCCTTAAAGGTCTACAAAGTCTGGGCAGCTAATGATACTAACGAATAACCGTACTGCTGCATTATGCCTTGCTGTTTTCTGCTTAAGCTGAAATGAAGAATCCCGAAAGGTATCAAATTCAATTATTGCTTTTTTGTTTAGTATATTTATACTAAGTAAGCATTATTAAAACATATAGCTGTCCACTGCTGTATTCTCAAAACCCCCAAATCAGACTCCTTTTTTTAATCAATAAAACATTGTAAGTTTTGTCTACTGCATGAGAAGCAATACCCTACATCAATTATACCATCCTTTAGAATATTAGCTCATGATTCTTTAAGCAAGTGCATCATCTTATGAATTTCAATCATTGCCTGAAATACAGAAACATATATGCTTTCAAAATGTCTGCCAATAAGAAGTACAGCTGTGGAAATAAGTATTCCAGTAATGGCATCTCTGTATACATGCAGTTTTCTGCTGCTACCAGACACATGATTTCAAGTTCATCATTCAGAATTTGAAAGATCTGGGGTAAGAGCAGAGCAAGTCAATATTGTTTAGAGGTAATGAATAGTAGCTCAGGTTTACAATCAGGAAATGTATTCACAAATGTAGGACACAATTTTTACAGGGAAGTCAAAATTTATGGTGACTGCCACTATGTTTCTTATGAAAATGATGGGTTTAACATATATCTCTACCACTTGACTCGTGCAGAAGTGCTTCCTTAGGTGTAATCAGAAAAAACTAAGCTTACAAGATAAGACAACATGAATAAACCTAGTTTAAGACAGACTTACCTCTTAAAGCAAAACTGAAGGCATGTCAACAGAGATGGTGGCTGAAAAGATCCACGAAAACAGTGCTGGGTATACCTCACCTTCCTCAAGCAGCAAGAACTGCCCTAAGAAAGTGAAAGATATTTTGCTAAACTCTCATCTCTAAGTGTTTGGAGTAAATATTTTTGGTTTGTTACTTGTGATAGGGTTCCCATTATATAAATTGAACAGTAAATGCAAATGATATTAAAACTCACTATAAGATAAAAATACTTAGGGACTAGAATACATAGTAGTAGTGATAGAACTAAATCAGAGTGTCCTGGAGGTACAGGTGGGCATTGCAGCTGGCGTGTAGAGGAACACAGGCTGAGGATGGAATGCCCATCTAAGGGAGAAAGTAGCTTTGAAATGTTACCTCTGTGTTTATGTAAAGTTAGCTAAACTAAAATTGCAGTACAGTGTAAAATAAAAAGACTTTGGGTTTGGTTTTTTGGGGTTTTTTTTAACCTTTTATTTCCCTTTCCAGCTCTTTGCTAGGATGAGCATATACTTTTTATGTTGAGCATAATTTTTTTTTCTCAATCCTGAACACCCAAACTTTTGCTGCTTTGCACCTAGAGATGAAGTTCCACACTGCAGCGCTGATGTGTTATGACCACAGATACAACTGTACTTCCTTTTACACTTAAAGCACAGGGTATAACCAGCAAGACTTCAAAGGGCTGCAGTTCATTACTCAAACTCTCTCCATACAAGCTGACCCATATTTTCACTGTATATAACAAATATTGAAGGCCAATTTTCAGGAATTCATAATGCTTGATTTTTCTCCCCTGGATAGTGACCTTTATTTGTAATGTATTTCTTTCATACTGTTGATATTTAATTACAAATCTAAATCCCTTGTGGCTGTCATACGGTAGAGCAAAATTTTATGTACCCATGTTGGCAGTATTAAGAAACAGCTAGATTGGAAGCACAGTCAAGGGGTTTGAGCTTCTTTTTCTCTGTTATTCTGCTTTCCTGTCTATGAAACTTATAATCCTGCTTTTCTTTATTTCCCTATCTTTTCAGTAAAAGCAGGAATAGACTGGGAAAGAGATTCATCCAATACTTTCTCAGTTTCAGTTATTCACACTTATTCTGGTATTTCTCTGTTGAGACATTAATTAAGTATTGAGATGGAAAGGAACTGATTTGATTTCATACATAGGTGGTGGTTTTAAATTTGCCTAATCTGAACCTTGTAGCATGTGGTCCCCAACTCCTGTGTAGACCTAATTGATATTTGACAGTCATTCATGGCAGGCAGGGTTCCTGCATCAACCCAACAGTGCAAAATACCAGCTGTTGTTGATTTACTGCCTTCTTACAAGTGTTGGGAGGGAGGAAGGAGATGGTTGTTTTTTCTTTTGTTTTAACTTGAGCACTATATTATTTGGCTTCTTCGATGTAGATAATGGCCAATATTTTTGTTTTGAGTCAAAGTGTCCTTTTGAAGTAAAAAAATAAAGTTGAATCAAACACAACTAAACCGTTATTTATAAGTAAAAAAATACAGAGATGACTTGAGACTTAAATTTAATATATGACACAAAAATGAGTTATACAACTAAAAAAGAATAGAGTAAGGAGATGGGAAGAGCAGTGATACAAATATACATATGTGTATGTGTTGCTTTAAAACAATGTATGAAAATGGGAGTATCAGCAACTAATGTCTCTAGCATCCTGGCTCTTTTCCTTTACACAATATAAAGAACCTGTGTTGCCCTGAACACGGAGAGCCAAAGAGCAGGTCAAAATTAGTATAAACTCATTTCACATCAGAATTCAATATCTAGTGTTTATATGCAGGTGTGAAATATTTACAAATGTTTTGAACGCCCTTATGTGACTTAACAACACAAATATCTGGCTTTCAAAGCTACATAATTCTTTTGAGGTTTTATTTCCTATGTGAGCTTGAGCATAAACATTAAACAAGAATGTGCTGTTCAGTGATTCAGAGCAAGAAGAGATATAGCACGGTTTTGCAGCCTTGTCAAAGAACCCTTTACATTCTTCCTTTATATATTGGCATGCATTTGCTTGTAACTTCAATGGGATGCATCTTCTTGGATTAATTTTTTGATAAAAAAGGGATACATCTAAAATACAAGCTACAGTAAACTCTTCAGTGTTACATTATTTTGGTTTTGTCACTTAAGATGGTTTCAGAATGCACGTTATATGTTTCCTTTGATAAGATCTCCTTTTCTGTTAAAGGCATAAGAATTCTGTCTAACTCTTGGTTTTGCTGGGCTGGATCTTCACTGCTTGCAAAAGAAAATGAATTTCCAGCAATATTTCTGCAAAGTCTATTTCTGCTTACTACATTTTTCCCCTTGTAAAATTAATTTATATAGTTTCTGAGTTGATTTCACAGTCATCTTCTGCCTCACGTTGTATCCTTTTCCTTCCATAATTGTTTCACAGACCCATGTTTATGTAGTAAAGTCTGAACGTTATAGAGATTTTGATCTGCATAAAACTCCAACGCTTCATTTTGCTGACTGAATTTCTTTTGCAGATGTTATTAAGAGCATTCTCATTTATACTATTAGCATAACAGTCAGTGAACTCTGCCTCTGTGAACTAAACAATGGTGTATGCTTAGGAGCAAAGCAGCGTACCTGCAAGGGAGATTTTAAGGCAACTATGTAGACTAGAGAAGTGTCAAATGTGTGACACTTCTCAGAAATGCAGGAGTTGATTCTGCTGCAAAGTTTGACTTATCCTTTTATATCAGCCATTTAGGTGCAGATATGAATCTGTAACAGGGAGAGGAGATGAGTCCTGTTGTATGGCTCCCCTCCCATTTTTTAGATTCATGCATTCTTCATCACTGTCCTGGTCCTTATGGCATTAGTTAATAAATAAAAGTAAACCAAGGAAAGGATTATTCTCCTAGTCTTTAAAGATGATTTTTCTCTCTCTCGGGTTCAGAAAGTTTCCTGTTTTAAGGGTGACAGATGTGTCTAGTAGCTCTCTCATTCAAACTTTTCAACTAATGGCCCTCAACAATACTTAAAAATTGTCTGGCTCCCTGCTTACATGGTCTTTGACCGATAGTCTAAGTACACATCTGGGATACACTCAGTAATAGTTGGTGGCTGAGATGCTTTCAAATAAGATGCTATTGGAATTGCTTGTGTTTAAGAAAATATTACAACTTCCATGAAAACTAGCTTTTACCTAACTCTTCCATGGTTTGTATAGCAAGTGAGTGCTGCATTGGTTGTTTGTTTTGGGGGGTGGCTATTTTACTATTATGAGAAAACACCTGTTGATCATTTAGCTCTGTAGGACAGCAGATAACCACAGGACAATGTGTCTAATAGAATTAATTTTTTAATTCTTTCTCACTTGCATAGAGTTATCATTAGATATGCATGATGAGAAATTGCACTGCAGGACAACTCTCATGAAAATTCAGCTATCTGGCAGGTGATTCACAGAGAGCTATAAGCATAAGTGATTTGAAAACAGCAGGCAAACTTCCCTTACAACAATTTGCCAAACACATTTGTTGAGAATAACCTCCTATTAGAATTGTTAAAAGATGCTGAGAATTTATAAAGGATTTTCCTGATGTTGTTGTAAATCATGTCTAATAAGATTGGAGTTTTGAAAGAGCATACGAAATTTCTCATGCAATCTAAGCAAGGCACTCATTAGTAAATGAAAATGAGGAAATATATATGAACGTATCCTTTCTCATAATTATGACATTTCCATTTTGGATAGAACCCAAGTGAAGGTACTGATGCAAATAATTTTAGCTTTGTTGCCAGGTGAAAAAAAAATTGGCTTGAAATCAGATTAGATATTTATTTGTCTTGAGACAAAGAAGTCCCTTGGTTTTAAACAAACGTTTGTCAGTGACTGATACAACCTCAGTCAAGTCCTCCGAGGCACATTTCTAAATATGATAGATGCAGAGAGACAAATCTCTAACTGTGTTTCTTTTTTTGACTATGTCTGGTTTGTGATGCTAACGCAGACCTGTTTTTGAGCCAACACTTAAGTACAGTTAAATGCTGAAGGGTCAAAGCAACACCTTCCAAAAAGCAAGATCTCCTAGTTAAGCTATGTTGTAAAAGAGCAAGGAAATGTCTGCCTGTCTGAAGGAAATCACAAGAAGATTGCAAATAAGTAGCCCCAAGCAAATTAAAATTACTGGATGATTTCCTGAAGAAATAAGATTATAGTAAAAACGATGACAGAATCATACGTTAAAAGAAAATATCATCAGATTATTAAAGCTTTTTTTATAATGAAAATACCAGCATGGATCAAAGCATTTAACTAAATAATTCAGATAGTGGCTTAATTATTTCTGTCACTGATGTCAAATGTATGAACAGATTACCTGTTAAATAAATTGTGACTTTTTTAAAAAAAAAAAGTCTAGATTGTGAAAATGATACAAGTACAGCAACATGTACAATTTAATGCCTTAGACATCAGTAAAGATGTCAAACCTCACAAACCTAATAAGAACAAAACGTGTCTCTATAATGATGAGAGAATTCAGTCTCCAGTTCCAGATGAGATTTTAAGTTGTAGCTGAAAGAACATAAAGTTTGAATGACAAATCAAAGAAAGCAACGTTTAAAACAAAAGAGGAACTCATAGATAAGCAGCTAGGCTATAGAGAAAAGCCACATTCTAATGAAACAAAACACAAATGATTGAAGATAGCAGATAAACGAAGATTACAACAGAAGAGGGGAGCAGGTCAAACACAATGAGTGATGTGTTAGACCTTGAGGAAAGAGATCAGAGAGGACATTAAAAAATATAGTGTCAACATCATATGGAGTATTCTCAATGAAAGAGCTACAAGAGGATCAAAAGCTTTTGATGTAGAGGTACCAGCAGATGTTCTTTGTGAAAGACAATGATTACACAATGTGCAAAGAGGGATTGAAAGGGAGCCCCACAGTGTGCTGAAGAATGTCACTAGTGACTTTATGCATATAGCACAGTAATACTAAATGCAAGCATCATTGACTTCTTTCCCTTAGAAATAGGAGGGGTGAGGAGTAGCTTCCCTTTGCTTCTTGTCTCCCTGTTTCCTCTTGCCACTCTATGGAATATTAAAAGAAGAACAGAGTTAAATCAACCCATACCACAAAAGCTGGAAAAGTAGCACTTAAGAATGCCTGAAAGTAACACAAAGGACTCTTCAACCTCGACCAGTATTTGATAGCGATTGTGAGATAAGTCACTTGGAGAGAGCTGCAGCCGTGTTTTATGAGCCAAGTAAGTTTCACAGAACGGCAAGTTCCTGTGTTTGCCAGCTTAACAGGTTCATTAAGAACATTTTCAGAGCAAATAAGAAAAACATAATTTGATGTGTTGAATTGCAGGTGTAAGGTGTATTATAAAAGGATTTTTACCACTATCTGCTAGTACAGTAGAGCGCGGTGAATAACTACTCCACCTCTAGCTTTTATGACTCATTGTAGCCGGGCAAGTGCTCTGCGTTCACAACATGATTACTGGGTGCAGTTGCAAGGGGAAAAAGAATCAATGAGTAAGCTAAAATAATTAAAGTATTTCAAAGGCACCTACCATCTGGCAGCCAGGTATGAGAATACTGCTTAGAATATAGTATTTTTAGTGACTTTTTCAAGCCTTCTTTAGGAGAGTATTCATAGAATCATAGAATCACCAGGTTGGAAGAGACCCACCAGATCAATTCATTGAGCCAATGAATACCACAAAAGTAGCTCTAGTAGCTGGAAGTAAGCTTGAATTGTTACGTATTCAGACTTTAGTTAAGATATTTTTTTCTCAGCTTCATCGCCACCAAGGTGTTCTACAGCTATACTCAGTTTCTAGGACTGATGCTTTTTCTTTCACTTGGAGAATAATGTTAGTTTGCTTGTCTTCCTTTTTTTAAGTGGTGTTTGAGTGAGTTTATGTAAGAGAGAGGAAGAGGCTTCCTCTGTTCTTAAAATTACTTTTAATTAATGGGAAATGGAATGTTCTAAACTATAGAATCCCCATTGGACTCCGTGAAGCAAAGTGTTTTAGAATAGGGAGCTTAACGTGAAAATAGTGGTGAAATAGTTTCCAGTCAAGGAAAGAGTACTTCACTCCTCATAGGAAGTTTCTCTTCATCTTGCCTAGTAGGTGACATCTAGCTGACATGTATGGATTGTGATTTAATTCTGTCGTCATTTGCTCTAAAACAAGCTGATCAAGAAAAGTGTTTTCCAATACTGGCTGTAGTACTGTTCTGCCCTGTGCACAAAGCTTAGCAATCATGTAGTTAGTCATGTGTTGGCAGAGGGCAATTCTGTTATGTTTCACTATTGATCATTAAATCACTCTCAGCACTGAGTGCCTTCCAGTAATACATCCGATAGCCTAACTGATATGTGCCACATGTGGTTCATGCTCTCTTTCCTGTCTTCCCAAGGTGAGAATAGTGTTTAGTTTGTCTTGTTACAAGTATAAAGTATCTTTCCATCTAGCTATCACAAAATATTTTACAGATGTGATCATACTGTTTACTCTTTATGGAGAGGGGGAGAGAGGCAGTGAGGTCCTATGAACTGTCTAATTCTGCAGTTAACAGCTCAGTGGCAATTTTGAGGTGAAGACAGGTTGATTCAGCAGCTTTCTGCTATAACCACTGACCAGTGGCATTTGTATATCTCTGTGACTTTGGCTGCGATTGGAAAGAGATTTCCTGAAGCCACTCTTGTTTAAGCACTAGTAGTGCTACAGGAGAAATACTCTCTTGATGTTCAGTTGATATAACAGAGGAATACCAAGAGGACATCCTACACTGGTGCTTTCAAAGCTGCTAGTGTTGTTGCAGTGAATATAGGGACTTCTACATTTCTGAGATGTGTAAGTTCATTGTGTGAAAGGTGATGATTACCATTCATACGTCATCAAAGTGTGATCACAACAATTAGAGAAAAAGCACTTGAATTAAATGCAGAGTTGTGATGAACACTCGCCTGCTGCCCAAGCTATGAAGTACCCTTTTCTTTAGGATAATCGAAAATTTAAATCAAACAGGAAGGATCATGGATAGCCAAATAATAGATCAAAGTTGATGCAAAGGCATTGAAGCAGAAGTACTTTTGATCTTTTAACGTTTTCTAGATAATGTTCACAGCAAAAAGAATGGGGGAAAGCTGTAGCCAGGTGTTGAAGATGTTAAAGTTACTTAAAGCTTTTATTTCAGATTAATATAAATCTATATAGAGAGAATGCATGTGTGTTGGAATGTGTGAGAGAGATATTTTTTGTGAGCATGTAAATTACACATGTATGTTTATTTCCAAAACACTTAAAAGGCTGAAATGTCAGCATTTTGTCCATCGTATTTCTTTTTCATTGGTTATATCATTTTTTTCTGGTATGTTTAGTGTGAAAAAAAGTTTATGAGAATTGTATGAAAATACTACACTTCCTTTTTGTAGGTATCCACATGAAGATTCTTTTAATAGCTTGGTACTTTGAAGTAATCTTTATCTGGAATGTGAGTCATTACTTGATCATTTGTACTACGCAAACAATTGTAAAAGTAATCTAGTGGCAGTCAAATGATTCCATTTCTCTTTCTGAGAGAGACATACCATTTTAAGTAATTTTACTGCTGGAAAATTGGGAAGAGGTAAGGTAGAAGTGATAACAGTGACACAGGAATAGTGAATATTAAAAGATTTCTTCACCAAGCACCATAACTATCTTAACAGCACATGGTTCAAGAAAAGCATTTGGACTTCTCTCAATTATTGAACCAGCTAGAAGCACTTTTAAAAACGGTGACAATCTTATAACTCAAGCTGAAAAACCCAAAGCTCTGAGCTAATAATTATGGAGGTTATGCTGTCATGAAAAAGAAAATTCAGCAGAAACATTAGTATAGTCAACATCATGTATATGGCCTGTTTAACTGGCAACAGAGCTTCCACTTCTATCACTGCTCCTCCAGGAAGCTTTACTTATAATGTTTATTCAGAACCTTTCAGTATATTGATTTAGATGTTTATAAGAAAATTCATTACAAAGTTGCAAATTTATCTTGTTCTTGAGAGAAAGGTTGCAATAAAATTTATCAAGTTACTAAGTTTTTGTGCATAAGTTTGGTAACCCATTATGCAGTAGGAGGCATAGATGTCTCCATCGTATAGTTTGGTATAGGCATATAACTCAGTATAGTATTGGCTTCTTGTTCATATAGGGCTCAAATTGTCTCTGCCAAGGTAAATTTTCATGTGAGGTTTCTATTGTTTATTGCTTTTGAGGAAATTCAAAGTTCTACGAGGCACCAGCAGGCTTTTCTGTGTAATATATTTCAATGCTTTAGAATAATCATAGCAAACGAAAAACAGTTGTGTAAGCTAAGGAATCTCTGAGCATCAACAAATTTGATTGCAATTCACTTCATGCTCACGATGAATGATTTGCTCAGCTAAACTGAGCTTATTTTCTCAGACTTACTTGTATTTATCTGCTTGGAAAACAGTAGAGTTTTTGCCCCTCCTTTCCTTGAATTTTTCAGACAGTTCAGTTGTTGTTCACACTCATTTAAATTTTGTATGTCAGATGGCATGTCATAAAATGTAATAAAATTTAACATAAGTGACAGAAAACACCACATGGTGCTTAAAATTTAAAGCACAATACATTCATTTTAGTATCAGATACTTACTATCAGTTTTGATACTGCAGTAATTTGGAAATGCAGATGTGAAGCAGGAAAGGAGATAACTGAAAAATTGGTTAGGGTCTTGTGGGTTTAATGAGTTCTTTCCCCATAATTAGTTTCTTATATGTAGAAGAAGTTAGTATAGTGTCTTCTGATTTCTGTAAGTTACTGTTTTCTTCTTAATATTCATCTGTGTTGTGATAGTTATACTAATATTGTAGTCTAACAAAAAATGGATTCATTGCTGGAATGCAGAACTATGATGAAATTCTTACTTGGCTTTTGCCAGATCTGTGTTTTAAAACTAAAGTTTGCTACCTGTAAATGTGAAGTTTGCAGTCAGAGACATACAACTGAAGAGAGATGTGGATACCATGGAACCTTTTCCTCAAAATGTGGTTCAAAGTATATGCAGAAATTAATTACAAAGAGTAGTACAGCCTTGCAGTTACTCTGGGTATTTTAGTGTAGAAAAAGAGTAGAAGAGTAACCAGAAGCATGAATATTTTACATAAGTTGAGCTGGATGATACACACTCAAGGAGCAACTGTAAGAAGGGCAGTGGAAAGAGACCTAAGATTCCTCTGTGGAAACTGTCAAGACAATTAATTAGCAAGGCTGTGTGTATCTTGTCATCCAACATTTGATGCATTTGTCAGCCCACTTGTGCTAAAGGCCTAGGTGATGATCATATTCTAGACATCTGTATTCTGATAGACTTTCCCCAATGGACTTGTCTCTTGGATTTTTCTATATGCCTCATTTACTTTAATTACCCTTTTAATGTCACCTACCCATAGCTGAAACAAACCGTCTTTTTATCATATCTCCTAACTCAGAAAATACAGGGGATATTCTGCATAGGACTGATTGTAAAGCAATGCACTAGCTCAAAGATACAAAAGGAGAAGCAATAAAATACTTTTTGAAATCAAGAAAAACACAATCACCAATAATTTAAAATAATAGCAAGGCTCTCAAATACTGTACATTTTCTCCTTTTCTGTAGTTTTCTGATGGTCTTAAAGTGATTTCCAGTTTGATAGATCTCAAACAGTGATTCTTTAACCTCAATTCTGTATCTGGAATTGTTTTTTTTCCTGTTCTTGTGGTAAGATCCTGTGTCAACTTGATCATTTATTAATAATCTAGTTTGGTATTAATATCTTTAAAGCACTAAAAGAACTTAATTTTCAAGATAAATCATTTAGGTGAATATGACCTAAGCTACCTCTCACAACTGTAGAATGGTAGTTCTGCATTTTTAGGCATGGATAATATAAATATGTACAACATCAGAAACAGATGTATTTAATGAATGAATTTAATAATCGTTACTGTAGTTACAAATACATTAACATCTGCCAGTGATGTAGCTAAGCAAACACAAAGTTCAGAGGTCAGTATGCACTATAACAGGAAGTAAAAACCGTTACTATATTCATATAAAGTGCTACCTAAAAGGAATTACATTAAAGAAGTAGAACAAAATAAAATATTTGAATTTGTGTGTGTTTTAAAGAATCTTAAATAAGAACTTTTCCAAGAATCTGATGCTTATCAATGGCTGTAAAAGTTACCTGAAAGTCATAAGTATGTCACATATTATGTGTGGTTGGACTAGAAATTAGAAAGGGGTTTTAATCACTAGAAGAAGTGAATTCTGGAACAGCCTTCACAGCCAAAATCAGAGCAGGAAACCCCAGTTGCTTCAGGACAGAATTGGGAGTGTTTTGTGAGACTGTAGAGGAGGATGGGAGTGAATCTGAACATAGAAATAAAAATTTGCGTTGTAATGATTTGAATAGTCAATGTATATTTTGAAAAGAATTGTTTCTTTAAGGATAAAGAGAAAAATAAGAAAAAAATCTTTCATGGAGAATTTTGATCTTTTTCTGACCTTTCCAGACTAATTTGAGCTAGGCTGTAGGCAGGGCATAGTGCTGTTTTCACCATGTAAAAAAACTCCCCATGTGTTCAGTGGGGATGTTTTATTCGAACACCCAAGGGCAAACTGTTTACTAGTCAAGAGTGAATTTTCTCATCTGTTAGGTTGACAGAGGCTGCTACTGGAAAGTCTTACAGAAGCTTTTACCTGGGATAATTTGCCCACTCTTCACAATTAAGAAGCTGGTAGTCTGCTTCTTTTCTATAACTCTCTCCCAGCACCAGGCTGCATTTTTTAGTCTTCTACAGCTCGCAGTCAGCGGTCTTCACTTTGTTGTGCTAGCATACGTGGGGCTGCTTTAAAGTGAGTGCAATTGGAGGTGGGGGAACAGGAATGGTTTGAAAACAGCAGGAAATGCACTAAGTCCATTTTGTGCGAGCACAAACAGCAGGTTTGCTAGTGGTAATATGATACAGTCAGTCCCATGTTCCTAATCATGTTTATATGTTTAGAAAACGCATGAAAAGAATAACAAAGCAAAATTAAGTTACGCACGGTCAAATGTGAAAGTAGCAAACCAATGGCAGAATAAAGTTACATAGAGTCTAAATTTGATCTGAGAAATTGTGGTAAATGTCCTGGTGCTTTTCTGCCCAAAACCTTCAGAATTTACACTCCAAGTTTTTCTGTCTAGTTTTTTTTTTCCCCCCCATGAAATTAATTAATGAAGTTGCATTTCAGTACATGCTTGAAAAGTTTTTATTTTACAGTAATTATTTTAATATCTAATTATATTTCTGCCTATCTTGATTGGCAGTGTTCAGTTAATTTGATGTATGGTTTCGTGTTAAAATAGGTTTAGAAACCATTTGCTCAGCCTGTGTCCAGGAGTAAGCTATCTGCCAGACATAAAGGGAAACATGGTTACTACTGATAAGAATAACATGTGCGTTTAGTTTGGCATCATGATGTATAATTCCTTCTGCAAATAAGTTAGAAGCCAGTCTTTGGAAGATGTCTTTACTTTTTGTTCTAAACATGGGCTATGAAAAGTCTCAAGAAGGTTCAAGTGCTGCTGGTATGACAAGCTGCTTTCACCAGCTCTGCCCAGAGCAGTGTTAGTATAGAGCTGCCTTAAGTCAGAGGTAGTACACGACTATCAGCACAGGATCCCTAGTGCTTCAATACAAAATTAATGGAACACAACACCAATGAGAGTCTTTAGTAAGTTTTTCAAACTGAGAAATTTCTAGAAGGGTATTTAAAAGCATATAATTTCTGAATAAACTTTTTTGTTGCTTTTGTTTGTGAGCTTTATGTTGTTTTGTCGTTCATCTTGAAAACTTGTCCTTCACTTTGATGAAAAGATGTTTATATTTATATTAGTATGTCTTTCCCAATAGTTATGGTCAATTAGCATAAAATGGGGCTTATCCAAATAGTTTAGGTTTGCTATACAAAGCCTGGAATTTATTTGTCTTATTACAAAATATTCATTGACTACTGGCTTTGAAAAACTGAATTGCATTATAGCAAATGAATGCCAATGACTGTTAAAAAGCAAGGCAAATAATAGAAACTTTCTTTGAATGGTTTTCTGGAGTTTTAAACCAGTTGCCATCTCCTATATTCATACCCTGTACATGTTTTCTCGTTGAAATCCTTTAACCCGCACAAGAACACAAAATCTGTGCACCATGCAGTTCCTAAGAATGTTATCTTATTATGGTACCAATACCTTTGAGGGATCCCATGCCTTTCTCTACGCAGTATCTAAAACATACTGTTCCTCCCTTTACTGGCAAGTAGACACTTGATAGATTTATGGTATTTTTAATAAGAAAATGTGATCTATTCTCCATATTTTTAACTGAATAGTAAATAAGAGTATGTGGTTTCTTACAGAGATGTTTACTAGCACAAACTTTTTGAATCAGTGATTCATTTTGAGGTTGTATTTTGATGTAAATTTTAGTATATTTGGATATTTAATCCTCGAAAGTATGTAGACTGAAGTTGCAAAGCTCTTAAGGTAGTTTCATAATATCCTAAGCAAACAATTTGTGACTAAATTTAGTTTCTTTTATTTTGATTTGTGGAAGGTTTCAGGGGGCAATGGGGAAGGATCAGCCAGGAATGTTTTATTTCCGTGCATCTCTGGAGTTACTGGGTCACACCACCTACTTCAGCTCTTGAAGTATATCCAGTGTTTAACATCAGTTTGTGGAACAGTTTATAGCAATTTTTAATAAAGCTTTCAATTATTTTCTAAGTTAATCTGAAGTACAGAAATCATGCTGAGAAAATACTACCACTACCATCATGTATTAGCCTATTTTTCACTAAAAGAGATGAAACTCTTAAGTCAGACTGAAGCTTCCCTCTTAACAATATCTTATTTCCCTAGAAGAAATATGGATTAGCCCATTTTTCAAGGGAAAAGAAAGGGAGCAAAATTAAGTTACAAGAGGTTGTGTAGGAAGTCTGATACAGAGCTGGGAACAGGACTTTGAAGACTGAGGTACATGACACATGTTTAATCCAGTAGACCACATTGCCTTGTGCAAATTGCTTGAAATCTCTTTACTTAGCTAGACCAACTGTAAAATCCAGCTAATAAAGCTTAACCACCCTTGTAAAGTGCTTTGAGGTCTACATATAAGAAAGCACTATGTGAATGCAAAGCAAAGACAGAGTGGGTTTTTTTCTTCTCTTGAGGAGTAAGTAGGAAGGAAGATCGGAGTGATTTATTTGGGAAATGCTGTGACCCAGGGAGTAGTTATTGACTAGGAAGCTTGAAGATGTGGGTTTTCATCTTGAATCTGATGCTTTAGAATGTTTTGTAGTGGGAGGAGAGCTGTCCTGACTGAATATTTACATATTTTAAGTGATGAATATGTCTGGTTTTTTAGTTATGAATGAACAGAATAGCAGCTTTACAGCTATGATTATGAGTTTGGCTGGCATTACTCATTCTTTCCAGAATTGAATAGCCTCTGTTAGAGGTTTCCAAAGGTTGGATTATATATATATTTTTTATTTAATGCAGAAGAGAAATTGAGATAAAGCCAACTTTGAAAACTGGAAGGCTTCGCTTTCTCAGAAAGCATTGTTTAAAAGCAAGTTATAGTTGCTCCCTACCATTAAGGACATTTCCTCACCTATCAAATCAAGCACATATGAGGACTTACAACAGGAAAATAAATAATTAGCATCTCCAGAAACTGTATACTAGGCACACAATAAATTATTCCTATTAAATGCCATTTATTGCATTTTCTTCATGCATGGAATGAAAAGATACTTTTTATTTTGGGTAAAGCGTAATGTAATGCATTGTCATAAATGATATGTTATTAATATTTAGACTGAAGAGATAAAAAAAATCCCCCAAACAGATGCTGAGAATCTAGATAATCTTCAGCTCTTGCTGAAGCTCTTGCATCAAATTTCACAATACATTTTTTCCACATTAACGAAAATATTTAATTTCCTTTCCTCATATCTGCTCATACTCTTCCATCTACTCCATTACAATAAGCATATCTTATCCGTGTCCATCAGAATACAACCCTCAGCTCTCAGCACGTTGCTTAAAGAAAGCAGCGAAAGGTCATAATTTAATAAGATTAAAAATGGCATTTAGCCATTTATTTCTTTTTACAGATATAATCAAATTATGTATACAGGACCACTGAAAAGAGAGTATATAGTCTTCTCAGGTTTAGAAGAATTTGTTAATATGTGATATTTATAGGATGTACAAAAACAGAAAATGGAACTTCTCTGGGGTTTTTAAGTTGCAATTTGTGAATGTTAGTCACAGATCTGTGCCTCCTTATTTTGAATCACATTTGGTTTGCGTAAAGGAAGGGTTAGTATGGAAATATCAGCAACTAAGGGCCCAAAAGAATAATATTTTTGCCTACTTGGCAATAGAGAACAGAGTTCATAATGTGCATATCTACTTCTGCAGATACTTGCACACTGATCTAATTGAAAATCTTGATCTACCTCTAAATCAAAGCCATAATCATACCACTGAATTTAGCAAAATTTCTGTAACCAGGATGGAGTACTACTAGATTTTAAAGCCCCGCTAACCTATAAGTAATGTGTGACATTTGGAATAATTTTGAGAGTAGTATCTCTTGTTGGTTAGATAAGAGAAAGGGGATTTAGGCAAATTTACAAAAAGGATTGATTCCTGTGTTTCTTCTGTCAAAGGTAAGTATTGACATTTCTAGAAATACTCATATAATCTTTTTTTGGGTACATATGTATGCATTTATGGCTAAAAGGCCTCTTGGATAAAGAAATCCTGTTATGTTTTAAGTAGCTCTTTGGAAAACAAGGTTATGTTCCCAGTTGGTATAGCTTTAGTGTATATAGGAAGTCATTGAAAAGCTAAGCACAATATCTCAATCTTCTATTCTAACTGAGGCATTTAAAGGCAGCTTATGGCCATTGAACTTTATCACTGACATCATATTTATGAAACAGAAAAAAATGTTGTTTCCTAATTATTAATTGACAGCAGTTCATGTTTCTCATGCTGTAGATTCAGTCTCTTACATTAGAAGCTACTATATAGTTTGCAACATGAGCACTTTTCCAGGCAGCTCAGTTAGTATATCATCATAGATAATCTCAAATAAGTTTTAGGGAAATCGAGCAATGCTGATAGCATCAAAATTAGCTACCAAACTGTCCAGTATCCCAGTCCTTGGACAGCCATAAAGTTGATCATATGGTAGGTGAGGCAGGTTTGTCAAATAATGGGTTTGTAATCACTAAATTATTTGCAGTTGTTCAGGTCCTGTTAGGTGGTGCCAGTGAAAAAAGGAAAAAAATTATTCCCCTAGTGGCAACATCATTGACTTCATGCATTAGCTGGAAAGGATCACTGGCATGGCTGTCTGAATGGTCCTCTTATGCAGTGGAGTGTCACCCCTAGTGAATGGTTTGCATGCCTCCATTTACCTTAATTTCCATTTCTAAGGGGAAAGCAAGGAAGCTCTTCCTAGTTCAACAAGGAAATTTCATTCTAGTTTCACAGACATATTTCATGTACGGTCTGTATTATATCAATGAATATTTTATCACTATTAGATGCAATTTGGTCTTTTATCTTAAACCGGGTAAAACTAGGTATAGAACTGAAAACAATATTGGAAACTATTATTCTAATTGTTACTGAAAATGTGTCACCCTTTGCCACCCTTTTCCTTTTTAAGAGCAAAACCACATGAAACTAATTGTTCTGCTTTGTGGAACACTGATGGGGGAAAAGATTGTGCTTGGCAGATATTTTGAGCTGTCTGTTGCTTTGTGTCACAGTTTTGAATCACTGAATAAGACGATTGTAGCTACTACTGCCCTCTTTAAAGATAAACTCTTCCACAATAATTGTGCTGTAATACAGTATTGTCAGGAAATGCAATATACTTTACCTTCATGAGAAAACCTCTCTAATTGGAATCATTGGACCTTGACTTACTTGTCACAGCTATATTCAGGGTGAAGGGGAAATCTCTGAAAAGTCTGATCATGAAAATTAGACTCTGGCTTCTCTGAATAAAAGCATTATAAGAGGACACATTCATACACAAGCTTTTTCTGCTTCAGCCTTTTGTGGTTTGGGTTGGTTTTTTTTAAGTTTTTCCTACTAATATGTGACGAGAACAATGGTAGATGGGGAGGAGGAAGAGGGACAGACTTGATTGCATTTGAACCGTCTGACTTGTTGCAATTCAATAATGAAAACGTAGAGAAAACAAACAACTATTCTTGTTTCTTGTGCTGGAAGAGTTAATAAAAATCTCAATCTTAAACTTGAGAACAGGTGGGGGAACTGCAGCTAAAGCCATTGAGCTTAATGAGAATTAGTCATGCATTCTGATTGTTCAGATATTGGATGAGGGACCTGCAAGGCAAGTGCTTTGCCTAAGCTCCTGAAGTCTGGATAATAAATAGAAACAAATCATCTTCTAGTGATTAGTAGACATGTATACAGAGAAATCACGACACAAACCCAAGACAATCCTTATCTACTGGTACTTTATCTTTACACTGCAGTGTAACAAAGCCATAGCTAAAACACCCTCTTCTCTATTTAGTATTATGATTGCTGTGATTATTATTTAGGAATACTGGGAGGTAGTTGTTAATGTTTTCCTAAAACGTAAATGAATAAAGAGAAAATTAGGTCAACAACAAGCACATGGGTTACCCTGTATTGTTTTGTAGGTAAGAAAGCACAGTTTGTGGAGGTTAGCACAGGAA
Organism: Coccyzus lansbergi; assembly: GCA_033558105.1. Classification (NCBI taxonomy): domain Eukaryota; kingdom Metazoa; phylum Chordata; class Aves; order Cuculiformes; family Coccyzidae; genus Coccyzus; species Coccyzus lansbergi. The sequence goes on along the minus strand of JAUMJK010000760.1, from coordinate 1,214,246 downwards.
CAAAAGTTATTTGATCTAAAATGGTCTTTAGGCTATGTCCCTATGATTATTTGCATCAAAAGTTTTCAATGAATTGATCAGCCCACTTTTTATACTGGTCTTAGGCTCAAATCTATTTTTTGATTCCAAACAGACTTCTCATTCACTTGTGCATATCCAGCTCTAAGAATTTTAATATGTTTAATCATTACTATGTAAACCAATAAGATCCTTGTATTTCCTTGGTTTCTGAACTTAGGTGATTGGTTAGTGCATATCCGACTAAATACTTGCAATGGTATAATGGGTTTATGTTACATTACGCAGAGAAGTTTGTTTGGGAAACACCAGATCTCAGTGAAAAAATTAATAACTTACTTCATTTAATAAGATGTATAATACTCTACCAGTCTTGGTGTTGCTCTTGCTTGCATCTAATGAAGATCACTAGAAAGTGAGCTTTGACTCTCCAGAGAGTAGTCCAAAAGGTCTGGCTCTCAAAATGTGTCTTTAGGCAACAAATGATTACGACTGAGTGAAAGACACGAGGCCAAAGAGAAAAAAATCCATATTATTGAAACTCAAGCCAAAATGTATGACTCCTTATTTGCTGAATGTATACCTAAAACCTTTGCAGCTGCACCATGCAACTTCCATATTCTTGAGCAGAATTTTTTTAGGATAGAGCTGAAGGAAATGGAAAAACATAAAATCAAAAAGATATTACTAGAGATAAAATAGTTTTTATTGCCAAATCAGCTACACACATAGCTAATGGAAAATATTTTTTGTGGACAGATGGGATAGTCATCTGTCCCAGGAGCATAAGTATGAAGTATCTGTTAAGATTCTTTTTTTATACATTTGCATATAAATATAAACATCATTAGTAGGGGCTAATTGCCCCTTAGGAACTAAAATGTGAGCATTAGCATCTTCAGGGTTACTGTGGGGTTTTTTTATTTTTTTTTTTTTTTTTTTAAGTATGCCTATCACGCATCATGTTTGGTACTGCATGGCTGCAACAGATGATTACTACCATTAAGACTCTCAATCACAAAATCAAAACCATTTGGAATGGTTTCCAGGGCCACACAGCACAGTAAGTAACCATAGAAAATGACTATATTAGTTGTTTTCCTTATGCATATTCATAAGGACACTTGATTTGACTTTCATAGTAGGGGGCTTGTAGAAACTCATCCGCAGATTAACCCCTATGCAAGACTGAATATCAAAGGTAAGAAGATACCAGACACCATACAAGTCCTTCTGGAGGAAAAAAAAAAAAAAAAGAAAAGTAAATCTTATGCAAAGAATTATGTATTGTAGCTCCTCAGAAGAAAAATACTACTGTAAAAATATGGGATTTTAAGTATTTAGATTTTAGTTGTCTTATAGATGGAAAAGGTCAAGGGTGGGCTAATATGCTACATTGCTTTTCAAAGAGCAATTGAGTCATCTCTGATGTATACCCCTGACTTGGATGCAATACTTATGAGCCTTTAATATATATGTAAAAACCATTAGTGTTACACAGTGGTATCGGTTTAAAAAAACTATTTACATTTAAAATATTATTGTGTTATTGCCCACTTGAGAACTTAATTGAAGTTTGATTTCAGTCTTAATCTCAGCCCAGAAGTTGTTGGCATTTAAAAACCAGCAACCAAATAAACAAAATGCTCGTGTTCATGATATTCAGATAATGTTTGTTGTTGAGGAACAAATGTCTTCAATTATGGATTGGAAATAGTACAAAGAGGTCTTCTAAAAATCTTTCTTTCTTTAAAACCATACAAACCCAATATTGTCTGAAAGTGAAATGCTTGTGGGTGAAGTACAACATCTGCAAAACAACACTTAGAAGGATTCCTCCCTCCCATGACCTACCCAATGTTGATGAAAAGCAGGAATCTGGGAGACACCGATTATTGGCAGGAGTCAATTTTCAGACAGATTTGACCCTTGTCACTGGTTTTTGTTTGCTTCACCTGTCTGTTTTCCAATTCATCTGTCTCTTTCTGCTTCTCTGCCTGGTTTCTTACTTTTCTGTTCCCTACTCCTGGCAGTTTTTTCCCTGTCAAATGATGAATGCTTTTTGGTATGGTTTCTTAGAAAACAGCACAGGGGTTGAAGAACTGGGTGCTTGCCAGGAATATTCTGCTTATCAAACTTTGGCCTGTGTTATTTTCAGATATATCATCTTCTTTACGTGTAGTTGGTCAGTCCTGCATGGAGAATTCTTCTTCTCCTTTCCACTGCTGCTTGACTTAATCTCAATAAAGGGGAATTTTGTTGTTCAAATACGTGTTGAGTCCGGGAAAGACTTTCCAGCAGTGTCAGCTGCAGGAAACTACAGGAGAGTGACATGCACAGAAAAGCTGGAAGAACCAGATATAGGAGGTTATTTAGAAAAACCTAGCTCTATTTCTTTTCAGGCAAAACTTTCAGCAGCTTTGTGTTTTTGAAGTTTCAAGATGCCTAAATTCATACCTTCTGGCATATTTGCGATTCTTCAGAAGCTACCTAGCTCTGCTTAAAAGCTTGCTTTAGCTACCAAGCTAGTAGAGATTCAAAGCTAAAGACATTGTTGGAGTTGATTAAGCTTTTCTACCTTCAGTCTGAAGAGGATAAAAATTGAGCTAGTATGCCATAGCATACACTCTTAATTTTCTGTCCTTAGTGTCCTTATTTGTTGTTGTCTCGCCTTGCATTTGTTCACACATTCATGACATAGATTTTAATGTCACTAGGGAGGAAAAAATTTTTCTATTCCTTCCTGAAACACCTTGTACTCTTCTGTTGCTAGATAAGGCATTAAGGTCTAACCACATTAATGTCAGTGGCTCTTATTTGGGCTGGGGAGAGGCCCAAGGCTAAAGCACAAAGTCTTAGCTGAGACAGTCGCTGCCAACACATTTTTATGCTGAAAGCAAAATTAATACCTTCTCAGCTGGATGTACACCTTGGACTAGATAGAGCCACTTGCTCTTTGCTTCATTTGCTACTAGAACAAATCACCGAAGTGGACTGCCTGCACAACAGGCAAATGTGATTGCAAAAAAATGCCTAGAAAACTTGTGTAGGAAGTCCAGCCCAGTAATACTGTATTTCTGTGTGAACTAATAATGCGTGATCAATAGGCGTGATGAACGGTTTGTATTAAAGGATATTGTTCTCACCACAACATTAGAAGCCCTATTGGAAATTGGCACTGGCATTAAACGGTGTAGCAATTTCTGTGGCTGGCACAGTAGATAATGCTTAAGATGGAGCACAATATGTTTATATGCAGGGTAGAAACAGAAATATGTTTTCAAGTGTACACCTGAAAAGAGTAACGGTTCTTGTTAGATGCTGAGAAAACTTAACATGTGCTTGATCCAAATTTTCTGAGGAGGGTCATTTAGCATCAAGTTCATAGGTAATAGAACGAGTTGGCAGGTCCTTTAGTTCTTCTTTTGAAATTATTGCTCATAATCCAATTTCAGAAATTGGCAGTTGTAATTATCCCAGTTAGACAAGTCAATTCTATATATAAAAAAAAAATTATTGCTTCAAAATTAGGAGAAAAGCATATTTTCAAGACTGTCTAGAAACACTTTGGTTAGACTTCTGCATTAAAACAGGAAATACTATATATACCATTATTGCTATGTACAAAAGCTATATTTTAAATTATTGATAATACATAATGTAAACCCTTTATTTTTATTTTTATTATTTTGATAGTTAGGGTCATCAGCACCATATTCAAAAAAAAAAAAGAGTTAGTTCCAATGATCCAATCTTTGCGGAAAAGTATTCCATTGAAAAATTTTAGCTGCACTTATTCTCAGAGTTATCTTATTCTCAGGGTTATCTCATTCTCTGTGCCATCTAGTCTCATCAATTTGTCATGTGAAAGTGCAGAGACATAGCACATAGCATCGTGTGCCTCTTGAAGTCACAGCAAATTGATCAAATTCTTGTCCTACTGGAACTCTAAGTGGATTAGGGAAAGTGGATTAGTTGGTCAGAAATGACTTTTTAAAAGTGTTCACACATTGCATTTTGCAGATGTCCAAGCACCTATTTATTGTGGAAATTGTTTGCTTGATAAAATGAAGTGTGAAAGAGAGATAATAGAAGATAGTCTTAGTGTATGGTTGGAAGGGGAGAGGATATTCCACCTTCTTTTCCTGATGCCCCTAGGATTCAGTGTCAGCGTTGTTCCCCAGGGGTGCTGCATCTCAGCAGAAAAATCACTGTATCAATCCCTTACACTAAAATTTAGGCTCAGAGTTTTAATCAAGAAAAGGCTTAGTTATTGTTGGAGAGTTTCCAGAGAGATTAGGTAAATTAATACAGTTATTAGAGTTGTGGTCTGCTTAAACTCTTGGTGCATGATCCATGCAGCAGATGCGATGGAGTTTAGTGAATTATTTTATTTCAAGTATTTCTTCACCAGTCTTCTGTATTGCTATGGCTTTGAAATTGAGCATTTTGTTCATTCAGTTTAAGAAGACTGCTTGTAAGTTATAGTCAGACTTGTATCCACTCATTAACAAACAGATGGAATTTTGGAATGAAATCTTTCATTCTGTTGAATTCATTGCAAAACTTAAAGATCTCAATGAATTATCAGGTGAAAGGATTACGGAATGAGTGAAGTTTAAATAGTTATACAAGAACGGAGCACATAAATTCAGTTTTGTTTGTGGCCTGTCACTGTAAGTTCATGAGGACTGAACATGAACTAAACTGAAGTAGTAAAAAATAAGGTTCCTTTTCTAGTATAGGTGTACGAATCCTATTAATTCAGTAAGTTGAATTCACAGGAGATGGCATGATATTTCCTGGCTGGTTTAGGTCCTGTTATGTGCTCAACAACATTATTTTTGTTTAGCTACTCACCACTTCCCTTTGACGACCTTAAAATTACTGTAAAAATTCTGATTATCCCAATTTTCAGAATATGTTCTGAGTGAAAATTCTGTATCTTGGCAACCAGGAAGGGACACTTATTCTCTAGAAAATGTCATTCTATCTGACAAGATGAATTAATTATCATAATTCTTGCAAATATCTGTGAATATTTTCGTTATTTCTTCTTTGGCTCTCTTTACTGTAAGAGATATCTCAATTCATTGATATTGAAATTATGCAAGTTACAAAATTTAGCCCTTAAATGAATCTTGGTGAAGTGGTTTTAATTCAGTTCATAGAAGTTCATGTCTGGTGGTACATTACAGCTGTTTATAGCATTTAAGATTTCTTGTGCTTAGAGAAAAGCAAATCTCAATTTAAGAAACCTGGAATTAAGATCACTCTGTATCACAATATATACAGCTTGGCATTTGTATATTTTTCCATGTCAGAGAGTCACAGAAGAAATATTGTGGACATGGAACTATCCTCAGTAAAATGGCAAGAGGTTTAGTGCAAAGAACCTTCTACTTTAATAGATAACTGCTAAGAAAGCAGTTAACTGCCTAAGAAAGCAGTTAAATAGCAATACCTTTTCTTTTTCTTTCCAAGTCTTGGGTCTTATAATTTAAATTATACAAGAAAATACTAGTTCTTTGTATCATTGTTCATTTTAATGCAGGACATGGACTTGAAGCAGAAATGATAGAGGGATATGCAAAAGCAAGTCTGAATTTCTGAATTACACTAGAGAGGTTTAAATTCTTCTTTGAAGGATGAAGACAGAAGCAGACCCTGGTCTGTAAGATTAGCCACAGGAAATAATCAGCTAAATTAATAAGTAATTTGAGAATTAGTGAATGGAATAGTAGAATTTTAAAGACAGACATTAGCTGGTTAGCCTAGGTTAGGCTTTCTTTAGAAATGCTAATAAAACTTCTTTTCAGGTCATTCCATAATGTAACTTTTTCATGGTGCTGATGTAAATCTAAAATAAAAACACAGGGAACCCAGCCCAGCACAAAGGCTGAATGTCTTGGCCTTCCCAGGCTCTCCGTATTACTTTCATGTTTTGGGTCAGATTATCACCTTGGCCAAAGCAATATTGGTAAGATGAGGAGGACAGAAAAACTTATTGTGGATGTATTATATTGTTTCTCCCCATTTAATGCATTTTTTACTCTGTGGAAGCTATTGAATGATTTGATCATTATGAAAGAGTCTTGTCTGACAAGGAACCTTCTGGTTTTTCTCAGCTTCGAGATAATATTCAAAACGTGAGGAGCTTGCTAGCAGAACTGTGGTCTTTGTGGGCTAATGGGAGTGTTGGAGTGCACTGTGAGGAGTGGGATCTGTCAGGCTTTTGTGGGACCTGAGGACAAGAGGGAATGGCCTCAAGCTCCACCAGGGGAGATTTAGGCTAGAGATTAGGAGGAAGTTTTTCACATAAAAGGGTCATTGGGCATTGGAGTAGGCTGCCCAGGGAGGTGGTTGATTCACCTTCCCTGGAGGTGTTTAAGGGACGGGTGGATGAGGTCCTGAGGGACATGGTTTAGTGTTTGATAGGAATGGTTGGACTCGATGATCTGATGGGTCTCTTCCAACCTGGTTGTTCTATGATTCTATGACCTCCTGGTTAGGGGCTGCCCCAGCTCCCTCTTTGTCCTGTTAGCAATCATCAGCCTCAGCTGCACTAGATGAAAACTGAACCCTACACAGCCTCTGAACCAAATGAATTGCAAAGCATGTTTCATGTGCAAATGAATTTCAATCAATTTCAAAATTAAAATCAATTAAATTATTTCTTTCAATATTCCATACTTGTCACTTGCTATTTCCCTTCGTCTACTCCATTTTGCACTCTGAATGGGTGATTGTAAACAGGAACAGGGTTTAAATACGTCAGCAAGTCTGGCTGTCAGTATCAAGATGGTTCTTTACCAATTCCTACTCAAATGCTTAAATCAAAACATATTTTTGGTAATTTTCACGAGTGTTTTCATTGCAGTAAGATCCTTGTATTTGAAAAAAAGCCTCACTAATTTTATGCCAGAAGAAGCAGAAACATTTTTGAAAAAAAACCACCATTGCAAGTTTGAAGTTTGTATACCAGTAAATATATCCTAGTATTGTTTAGGATGTTTTACTCAGTTTTAGTGTTATTATGCAGTAAATTTTAAAAAATAAGAAAGGAAAAGTTTCACAGAGCTTGAATTTAAGTATATAATGACAATAAATTCTTGTCACTTTAATATTTTTTTCATTACCACATTTTCATAGGTTCATGCTTACATTATGCAAAGATGTATATACACACACACACACGATCGTTGATTTTGGGGCAGCTCATTATAGCATCACATTTAGTATATTTTTTTAAGCCTGTGACCATGGTGCAAACAAGTTTAATTATATAAAAGGGCTACACTCATTTCAAGATCAGTTGTAGAAAAAAAGACAACCCGAGTGCCCTGCACAGAAGTGAAAACCATATTAATAAAGGAAGTCACTTAATTTGGACATTTGTTATATATCTTTTTAATCAGTAAAAGAATAATAATAATAAAAGCTGATACATTATAATGCGCTTAAACTGATGAAGGGTTTCCATGGAGAGTGCATCATCAAATACTTTTTGCCAGTCAAGGAGGTTGTCGCTTTCTGTGTAATTCACCCTATTTGTCAGCCAGGCTAATTACAGTATTCTGTTTAAAATGATAGCACCCTCTAGTGTGAAAGGACGTAGTAAGACCTTCGAGTATTAGTAATACAAATCGCATTATAGTTTTCTGTTAGTTATAGCTCTATGTAGTATAGTATTTTTGTTAATATTCCTAATAGAGTTTAAAAAAAAAGGCATCCTCTTATTTTTTAAATAATGTGTTGGATAAATAAATTGTTTCCCATAACTTTGTGAGGAAGTCCTTAGGAAGTAATACTAATATCACTTAATAGTCAGTATAGTGACTGGTGGTTTCTGTTAGAATTTTGCAAATGTAGATATGTCATACTGAATCTTGATGCATTTAAGTTCCTGTGTTCTTTACTATTTTTCATTCTTAAAATATATATTTTTAATTATGCAGGAACTAATTAGTAATGTGCACTTTCTTAAATCATATAATTGTAAAATATAATAGCCTTTTCACGTTTATAAAAGCTATGTCTTCAGGTGTGATGAGTAACATTAATTGAAAACAGCGGTTTATTCATTTTTTAATTCAGAATATTCTTTTGCATAGTCTCAATAATGAATCCATATATGAGTTCCTTTTACACTTCTCTTGTAATATAAAAAAACCTTCGTTAAAATGAGAATGATGCTCAGAGTGTGGAGGTCTTGCCCTCCAAACCAGAAATACAAAAAAGGGGGTTTCTCATCTCCCTTAAATGCCCTTGAAAGCTCAGCTCTTGTTTACATGTTGGACAGTACTGTGTGAAACCTCATTTGCAATCAGAAGTGCTAAAACCTGATTATGTATGGCCTTTTAAATAGCTTTTATTCTGGTGCCTCAGAGTTACTCTAGATCTTCAGTGACATGGGCAGTTTCAGCACTTCTCTTACAATTGGCACGAGTTACTTTCATGTGGTGACGCAGACAATATTCTCAGTAATGGCATTTCCAAGTATTTCTTCTGTTGTTTGAAAGGAAAAAGAACTCATGCATAAAAATACTAAAAGACTCCAAACTAGGAGGGGTGCTCTTTTGCATTCAAAGCAGAATTTTCTCAGTTGTTACCTTTTGTTTCAAAATGGAGTTCAACAAAAGAGAAGTGCGTGTGCATAAACACGTGCCTTTTTTATTCTGCTGCTAAAGTCTATGTTGTGATTGGCACTACTAGCTATTTCAAGGTAGTAGGAAACATTAAGACCTGATATTACAACTTTCATAATATATCTACTTCTATTTCTGTGCTTATATTAAAGTTTAGCTCTTTGTGTGTGTATAACTGAAATGAAAGTTCAAACCAGTGACTCACTGTCATGGAATAGGTTACTGGATTATTAATATTTTAACATTTCCTTTTGGCAAATATGAAAGTAATTGTAGCTAAGTATAGAACCTAGAAGAAATAAACTGCTTCTCGATAAAGTAAGATAATTGTTGTCTGATCCAGTAGCATTATTTTGAGAGCTACATATCAAAAGAGGGAATAATATTTCCCATATTCTATCAGAGCCTTTTTCTATATGAGTCACATCTGATAAAGCTCTTTTTGAGAAAAAGATAAAGTTCATCTTAAATAATAATGATTTGCATATTCCTATTATGACAGCTGCATTATTCTGAGAAGTGTGCTGTGCTATTTCTATGGCTTCCGAAAACAAGAAAAGGTGAGGCTCAGACTGTAAAAAAATCAGAACAAATGTTCTCAGCATGTAATTAGGCCATGCATATCTTGAACATTGTTCTTGTGACTGCTTTTATAATTTTTACATAGTTATTTCGGAAAGGTTAAAAATTATGCATGCAGTCTTTATTATATTACACACATAATTTCAAAAAAAGCATTTCACTGCACTAAAAATAATAAATTAAAGAAATAGATTCATTGTGTTGAGAAAAATTTATTTCTTGAGCCTCAAATAATTTAATTCCTTTTTATTCTATGCAAAAAGTAATTTTCTCCTAGGAGGAAATTATTGCTTAACTACTGTTATGTATTCACTGGCAGTCTTAGCCACTCAGCCAAAGATAGTTCTAAAAAGGAAGTAGAGAAAGCTGATTGAAGTGAAATCCTTAAACTAAATATGAAAAATAGAAAACTTAAGGCTTTATATGTTTCTTTCACAAAGAATACGTAATGTTCCTGACACTAGAAACCATTTACAAGAAACTGCAGTGACTTTATCATTGTCTTATCGTGAGTACTTTAATATACGATCATTTAGATGTTTATTCCTGTGAGTACCTTTACTTATTTCCAAGTCACACTCGGGAAAAAGAAATATTCTGGTCAGGAATGAGGAAATATATCTTATGACATAAGATAGGGGATAGAGGGGAATGCTGGACTAGTTTTAAGAAGAAATAGCTGTTGTAGCTGCCATTGTTGATGTGCTTGGATACCGGCATTAGCAGTTGTTATAAGCTTTTAATAAGCACCCACTCATGCAGCTGAGACAGCCGCTAAAAACTGTTCACGAAGATGGCATTTAAGTAGACCGCTAAGTAGACCAGTTAGGCACAGAAATGTGAATGGTAGATGGAGCTTTCCAAGTCATTACCTGCCAGCCTCATTGTATTTCCATTAAGATGCGCAGTAAAATTGTATTGCATATACTTGTATAGGACCTATGGATTATTACTCAGATACCTCAGCTGAGTCCTAGTGCAGACTATTGGTCTCTCCCTCATTCTCTGCATCAGCATGCGTAAAGTGGGATTTCCTTCCATCTGTATAGGCTATTTGAGGATGTGGGTTACCAGAGAAACCATTCTCAAGGATCAGTATTTAACGTAGGAGTTTAAGTAATGCTTATGTGTAATACTAATGGGATCTAGATGGGCTTTATATAGGAGCAGGATCTTTAGTACAGACACTGTAACCATCTAGACTAGAAATACAGGCAAAGGGAAAGAAAAATAGCTGAGATGCTTGTATATTAATATGTGGAATGTGTCCAGGATAGGAAAGTAATATACCATGTGGATGCATGGCATAGAATTTAATACTAATTGTATGACACAAAAACAGAGGAATAATAGTGCTGGAATACAGGTGGAAATCATAGAAATACAAAGTGAGATGGAAGTATCAGGGATTTATCAACCTTACACACTGCCGTAATGGGCCTGAAAAGAGAATAAAACTATTTTTAAGATTAATATATTCTGTTAAGGATCAAAAAGAGTTGATACAAGCAAAGAGCCTAATTATTTTGGAACTTGTTATGTTATAGCTTGTGTTTGGTGACTCAGTTCTGTGTGTCTGTATTTCTATGTGTGTAGCAATAAAAACTACACATATAGAGAGACTCAGTTCTGTGTGTCTGTATTTCTATATGTGTAGCAATAAAAAGGATTTGGAGGGTTTTTTAATACATTTCTTTCCAAGAAAATTCATGACATTATATTGCTTACCAAGTTGTACACAGTGACTGTTACTGTAGGTATCAATCCTGCTTGAGATGAGAGAAAGCTGGACCTAATAAGCCACTTTTTCTATCTATCTTTTAAGAAAAAAATCTCATTTTTTTAAACTATTAGTTGTATGCCAGTCCTGAAATTGAACTCTTCTTCTCCAGTCCTGTTCATTTCTGAAGAGGCTGCCTGGATAAACAGGCTGCTTCCTGACATGAAATCATAATATGCATTATGACATTATATTTTGTTGTCATGGAAGCAGTTGCAGTGATATTCTTGATTCTAATGTGAATCTTAACAAGTCTTTTACCTGCCATCAGGTTTCAATCTGAGGGGCAGGTTCTTGCTTGTGTTATGCACTCCCCTTCAGAGAGCCTGTCAGTCATTGATTACCGGGTCGCATGTCTGATATAAGCCAGCAATCGCACTAACCTTCACAGATTTACAACCTTTCTACTCTCATTACAGTGTTCAAGCGACTGGGGAAGTCAGCTACAGAAGTTTCTGGCATTAGCACAGGACAACACGGATGGTTTGTGGCCAGGCGTGTATCAGGGAATAATTTTGCATGTCAAACTGCAGAGAAATTGTGTCAATCCTTGAGTTTCTGGGATTTGGAAGATACTGGTTTATGTATTTTTGGCATTTACAAAACTTTTAACAGGTGTTGCATGTGTCACAAAAACTGGATTTGCTTTCACTTATAGGCATTACTGAATCTGGTTCTCCTCATTCTACTGGTTTTATCACAGAGCTCTGGCTGCACCAGTACAGTAGCTGACCAGGCATTACTCTCAACTTCCAGCACTCTGCAGCTCTGTACTTTTCTCTTGGTTTGGTTATAAGGAGAAATCTTCCTGGAAAAATAACTTTAACTCTCTGCTTTTCAACGTGTATGATTTTGAATTTGATGCGGCTATACCACTGCAACCGGGAGCACAGAATTCATTGTCCTTTTCTCATAGATGTTAAAGCATTCTGTGCAGGAGATTATTAGTGTTACTTGGATGTGTGTGATTCCAGGCTTTGTCTATGTCTTATTGACTGCCCCAGCTAACCTCATCCTGTCAGTCTGCTCCCAGCTCCAACACAGAACTGCTCTTGGCAGATGGCACAGAGTGTGACTGTAAGAATGTGCTACCCTCGTGTCCCCCCTGGTGACCTTCTGTACAGGTATGAGTTCTGCTTACAAAATTCGTGGGAAACAAACACGGATTTCTCTCTTAATTTGTTTTATTTTTTCACCTAGAAAGCTATTGACAAATCAAGGTGTTTTAGCCTTTACTGTGCAACCAAAGGGAATCATTAGAATATTGGGTCCACACATTGCTTCAGCGAAGCATTAAGAGTTGGTTTAGACAGCTAGATAAATAGATAAATTCTGGTTTAGAGACCACGTTTAATAGCTCTGGATCTCACTGAAAACTTGCAAATCTGTTTCTTTCAGCAGACAACAGTAAACCAGGAAGGCCAGTAGACTAGGCCAAGTGAATGCATGCTGCCCCTTTACAGAGCTGTCTCATTTATTTGTCGTGGAGAAGGAGCTATATGTTTAATAAGATTAAAGCTAGAAACAATATATTTATTTCTGCTTTTTACTGTCAAAATGCTCTAGTAGCACAGGATATGTTATTACTGATCTGGGCTCTTTTAGGAAATGTAAATATTTTGCATATTGAAGGAAATAAGTAAACAGAAAATGGAAAGAGATTTTTATATCACTTGAAGGCAGAGCAATTCTAGCTTTTATTCAAAAAACACTTAAGCATATGTTCAAGTCCTTTGAAAGGCAGTAGGCAATGCACGTGTATTCAATTCTTTTAAATCCTTATTTCATAGATGAAGATATGTATATTATTGTGTGAAAGCAGAATCCTAGACCAGGACTAACCTACAAACTTCTCCTAACAAATAGGAAAATCAGTATAGTGAAAAAGTTTATACTAGCCACGTTGGCACCACCGAGTACATAGCTCCACTAGCAAAACTGAGCTTATTTTATTCAGAAGGGATATTTTCACTTTTCTGATACCAATTGTGGCTTATTGGAGAATAATAATTGCAGTCTTGATTGTCTGAGTACAATGGAATTGTTATTACCTGACCAAATACTTCAACTAGAGTCTCTCCACTGCTGTAGTTGTACTGAAGGCTTCAAAAATTGGACTAATTGATGTATAGGTCTCCTTCTCATGATCTGTAAAGAAGAGTTTTTATCTACCTGTGCAACGATCTTTTCAAAACCCCATGCACTCCTTGTTCTTGACAGTAATGTTATAGCAACTGATGTACTTTACTGCTGACGAATTTCCTCCCTCTAAGACCACACACTGAAGCTCTAACTACAGCAGAAAACACACTCTCTATTAAGTGGCAAGCAGCTGAAAATTAGAGTTGCAATATAGGATACCATTTTTGTAACCAAAAGATGTTAGCTCCACCGTGTGATAATACTTAAACATAATGGTTGCAGCTAAATGTAGGGGAATGGAACCTTCATTTCAGGAACAACTTCCTGAAACAAAAATTATAATTTTATGCCTTGGGGAATGTGTCTTTCTTTCATGTGTCTAGATTATTAATTGTATTGATTGTTCCCCGTCAGTATTAAGCTTCTCTGACAGTTATTTTGCTTCCCTTTGGATTCTGAAGGATGGATATTGTGGATGTTGTGCATAAGTGTGTCTGTTTTTCCAGGGAAATCAGATTGTATAATGAAAGATGTCTTTGCTATATTTGGATTTCTCATGAAATTATTAAGTTAGGTGTGCAGAAAGCAATACTGTAGCAAAGGCCCTGAATTATAACTACATATTCTTCTTACACTGATGGACAAAATACCACAATGGTTTTAAGTATTTTACACTTTTCTTCACTTTGAAGTTCAAGCTAAAGATGTTACTTAGTAATGTATTGTCTCTTTTTTAATCTACACAACACAAACATAGATTTTCTCATTGGAATGTCACAATAACCAGAAAACAGCCATTCAACAACATGAATTAAGCTCACATGACCTTCATTTATTTCATGTGAAGTCTGTCATTACAATGGGGTGCAGATTTTAGCTACATTTCTCACAAGTACAAAGTCATATCAAAAGTGGAGGAATTACTTGAATGTACTATGATGAGGTCATAACAACCACAAAAGTAGCTCCGACATTAAAGCTTCCTATGATCGACGTTACCAGTACAAATCATAGCTCACTAAATTGCAATCATGCTCTTTCTAAGGGTAGGTTCTTTTTCTTTGTTACCATTTTAG